>OW285241.1:16815793-18065647 GCA_935421215.2 Melolontha melolontha | reverse complement strand
CCGACGATGGTGATGAGGATCAAAATTGTATATATATTATGTAATTCAAAATATAGAAATAAATTGATATGAAATTGTTTTTCTTAATTTGTACACTATGAGCACCTGACCTCAGCTTATCCCAATTAGGTATTTTTCTGAGAGATAGTCATTAAGTAGTCTTCTCATAAACATCTCTGATCAGAATATCTAATCAAATTATGTTTTATATTTTTGTCGTCGTAAATTGATAATTTGGCCTTATGTGCGCCAGTGCAATGTAACTGGAATAAGTGTCGCTATCCATACAGTTCAGCAACGAATAGAAAAAAATACAATTCATCAGTCTTATAGGAAAAGTTTGAAATATAACTTTTTCTGGAAAAAGTACAAAACAAGAATTTTTTTCCATTTCCATCATGCACCATAGACTAAATTATGTAGCAAAACTATTAATAACACAGGCCCGCATAAAATTTGTGATGACGTGATTTTTGTTTGTTAAGCTCAGTTTTTATATAGCAATAACTAATTAAAATACAGTTGGTCTCTACCACCCACAGATTTTTTTTTGCACAGAAGAAAAAGAAAAAAATATAAAAAAAATCTTATAATAGGCGTTTCAATACATTTTAAAATGAATGTACTACTTCAAATTCTAGGTATTAACCCAAAAATGATTTTCTGTTGTGGTTTTAAAGAAATTTGTTAAATAGGCTCTGATTACCTGATGTAAATCTTTTATTCCATGTATTAATTTTGGACAAGATTTCCGGGAATTTTTACCTGCTAAATCCTATTTATTATGCTTTCACATTATTTTATTAGTACTGCGAAGAAGGATTTCAAGTTTATCACTCCAAACAAAATGTATATTTTAATGTCACTTACTTCATTATAGCTCTGAGTGTCGATCAGTAAACAAGTAAAATTAATTTGTCTTTAGTGTTGTGCGTGGTATTTGATAAATAAACATTGCTTAAAAATATGTCTAGCCGGTATTGCAAAAACAAACCAGATGATTTCTGTTATATTTGTGGATATTTCGTCTTGAAAAAGTTTAAGAGACCAATTGGTGAATTTGTGAAAAATGCATATTATGCTTATTTCAAAATCAAATTAGGATATCAAGATAAAGATTGGGCACCGCACGTTGTTTGTAAGCAATGTGAAGAAGGTTTAAGGCATTGGACCAAAGGGAATAGAAAAAGCCTTCCTTTTGGAATACCGATGGTTTAGAGAGAACCGCAAAATCATCATGAAGATTGCTACTTTTGTCTTTGTGATATTAAGGGGCATAATAGAAAAACTTTAAAACATATTTTGTACCCAAACAATATTAAATCAGCTATCAGACCAGTTCCTCACAGTGATCATGTACCTATACCTATACCCCCCAAAGTACTACAAGAAGATATTGAAACTCTTCAACTTCCGGCTCCGTACAGATGGATAGTGATTTTGAACCATCAACCTCAGGTCAAAACCGACCTCAGCTATTTTCACAAGCCGAACTGAATGATTTAGTAAGACATTTGGGACTTTCAAAAGATCTTTCTGAAGTACTGGGATCTAGGTTGAAACAAAAAAATTTGCTTGCCCCAGAAACTACCTTCAGATCTTCCTTTAACTGAATATGACAGAAAAGCAACCAAACGAAACTTTTCTGAAAAACGAAAACGTTTTTTTAAGAAGCATAAAGAATAAATAACTATTTCTAATAGTTTCTATGTGTATATTTTTTTATTTTTTTAATATAATATAAAGCTAGCTTATAAATGAAATAAATCGTGTTTTTTCAATATTTTTTGATTTTACTGGTTTGAAAAATAACCTTACGTGATACTAAAAAAATAAAAGCAGATTTGAAATCAGCGCTACCCAATTACTAGAAAACAGTTCAAATTTTTAAATCAACATTCAAAGAGTTGAAAAATGCAGGCCTGTGTAATAGTTAGTTTTGTTTATATTAATAAAACCCATAGTCTCATAGTATACAATATGTTATTTGTTTTATTATATGAATCACATTACATATAGAAGATCATAGGTATTAAACCTTTTTTGTGAGTGTTTTATAGAACACATGTAAGCAAAGAAATCACATTTATGAGCATGTGTATGTGTGGTTGTGTGCGTGTATTTCGAACTGAGATCGTACTAGCGGTCTCTGCACACAACCTATCATATATAAGTCATATAGTTAAGAGAGTCGGTTCGTATAATTCAAGAAATCATTACACATTTTCCCGATAAAGACTATTATTATCATAACAACACAGTTATTATGGTTTAGTTAAGGATGAGCTATTAACGTCTTTAAAAACTATAGCGTTCTCACTTCCGCAACAGTATATCATCCGCATTAAAATGATATTTAAAGAGGATATTAATGTGGCTAATGTATTTTTTTCTACATATACATTATCCATTCCTATACCGTGATTTTTATATTATTGTTGTGTATTATCGTTCTCTTTCTGTTTCATTTTCTTCGCCTTAACACCATACCATTTTAATCTGTTGATATTGCCGTTGTTTATAAATCTAAATATCAAATTTATTCGAGAAAAAAAATGTAGATTATACAAGTCATTATTACTATTTTTATTATTATTATGGGCCAATAAAGTTCGTCTTTTATTTGTTTTTAATTAAAGCGATCCAAGCATCTATTTAGTAATATTAAAAATCTCCTTTCTTTGATGGTGATTTATCTTTATGTTAGGTGTCATAAATTTAAATGGAAGTGAATGATTTGGATAAGGTAAAAAACTGTAATATGCCTTCTTATCTGTGGAATTTAAATTTTTATATGTGCTCATTTAAAATAACATTGAAATAATGTTCTAGCATTCAAACGAGAGAAGGGATTTATTTTATTTAAGCATATCGCTGTAGTAAAAGTATAATTTTCTGTGTTATTTAATGAATTTTATATTAAATTGTGTTAACAGAATATATCAAGTTCTGTCAAATGTGATTTTAGTCATTAAACTTTCGATACCAAAGGTGTAAAAATGACGCGGTTGACGACGGGGGTACATTATGTACCCCATATTGCAAGTAGGTAAGTATACTCACAAAAATGTTTCTGAAAATAAAAGGGAATAAATAAGGCAATATTTTTTCTAAAAAAATATTTATATAATAAACATATATTTAAATGGATTCTCTATTATATTATATTCGATGCAATTGGCATTTAGAACATGTTATTGTTTGTACAGTTGCTTGGTGTTCGGCACAAACAAAGGTTTTACACAAATGACATGTTTTTCTACTTTTGCGATCTTTATTACGTACGTGCACATAAAACACACCGTCCCGAAGATTTTAGTTAATCTTGTTTGTTGCGAATTTGTGTCTGTGGTGGTGGAACCAATACGTACATTAGGGTGGAGCGAAAATTTTTTTTTTTAATTTATTTTTTCCTGTATTAAACATCGGTGCTCTAAGTACTTAAAAGTGCAGAGAAAAAATCTTATCTTCCTAGGTCAACGTCTTGAGGTGGCGCACAAGACTTTAATTTGTGGAACTTTATCATTTATAAAAAAGTAAACAGTGTGGTTTAAATTTGTTTTTATTCAATAAATTCAAACAGTTACAGTCTTTTATTTACTCACATAAAGCATATTTAATACAAAAACAAAAATCATTCGTTAGCTAATTGTAATGGATCTCGTTGTTGAAAAAAATGAGATTTCGACTCAAACAGTGATATGTCTTGCCTTGCTTTAATTCTACAGCGAATGAAACCGTCTCTTGCTTCTGATCCACAAACAGATATTGAAGCTTCAGTGACGAGCTTGACACACCTCTCTACTGCTTGGGTATGACAAGGAAACATTCAAAATTGACTGAAATTATTTCCCGAACGAATCAGGTTTGAAATTTCTGTATTAGAATATATCATAGTCATTGGTGGTTCAGTTATTCTCACATTCGACCAATTTATTAACTCATAGTAATTCGTCGCATTTACTTGAAGTTGTGGAAGGCGGAACTCGCGAACTTTCTTGCTTTTAATACACACATTTTCTTTTCTTGCTTCTAATACTCTTCGGAGAGCCAATTCTCTAATTTTTGAAGTATCATCTTGAAGCATGGCCAACAGCATATTTTCTGGGTGTGCGAAGAATGAATTTCTGTTTATAGTTTTTAAAACAATACTCTTAAGGTCATCTCTTAAATATAAACTTTTCTTGACCATGTTGAAAACATGAACTGGACCATGGTTACAAGATGGCTTTGACTTTATATCAAACCATGTTGGCGCGTATACTTTCATAATGAAAAGTGCTAGTTGCTTAAGGTTTTCTGGTGGTGTAGCCATTCCAATGTAAAAGCGAAGAATCCTATTGGTGTAAGTTAGCCAGCGAGAGTGTGCTAATTTCCCAGGGTCTCTTTCAGCTAAACTTGGTGAAACTAAACCAGACGAAATGGAAGAACAAATCTCGTAAAGATATTTTTGATCGGTGCTTAGCAACTTTATATCAATATCCGGCAATTCTGCAGGAATCGCTTCAAAAGCTTGTAACTTAAAATCAAGGCACTTGAGGAGGTTTTTACCTATAGCTCCAGAAAAGCTATTAGGACCTGCTGTGTTTCCATCAAGACTTAAAAACAAATGGCGCAGTGGCAATTCATTTGCGTGTAATAAGCACACAAACCATTGCAATGGTCTTTTTAAATGAGTTTCCAATAAGGCAATGACTCCATTTTTATACCCTGTGTTGAAGCCGTTCCATCACATCCGATTGCCACCAAAGATGAATTACATTTGTACTTTTTATCTAATAAGGCGACAATATTCCTCATAATATTAGCTGCTTTTCCGGAATCTATTGTGAAATGTCCAATATATTCAGAATTTGGCTGAGATACCATTGAAATATGTTCTTCGGTAATAGTCTTACGCTGTGACTTATTTTCTTTTGAAGTTATAATTAAAGTTTTGTCTTTACGACCATCAAAATAAATAGAAGTCAGAGGTTTTTCATTGCTAATAGAGCTCAACTGCTTTCGAACTTTTTTCGTTTCTCGACGTATTTTACTACGATCTATTACGCTTGATGAGTTTTCCGCATCTATAATGTTTAAATCAACCATTACTGCGTTTACAACAAATGCTGCAGATCGATCTGTAACTTCAGTCCTGTCACAAGCTGTAGCAAGGGTTTGCAACTTTTGTCTCATCTGCTTATTTCCCTTTTGATTTTCTCTTTTGTAAACTTTTCTTTTTCCTTCATTAAAGCAAAAATCATCTTGCTCTGATTCTGATGTTTCACTTGAAGTGCTACTGCATGACCGATGTAATTCTGACATAGACGAAGAAGTACTTGAAGTCATATTTTTTTGAACGAATTGATCATATTTTCTCTTTCGAACTTCATTGCGTCGTATAGATTTTGTTGTCAACCTATCCACACAGCCAATATACATTCTACGCTCATTTCGTTGGTCCTTTAAAAACTTTTGTTTTGTTGGAGGTATTTTTGTCACACATTTACATATGTTTCTGGACGCGCACTTACAGGTTGCGATGTCAAATAATTGTTTTCCTTTAAGAAATTTTGTTTTTTTACTTCACTGCGTAGTTTCTTCATATTTGTTGTAATAGGAAATCAATCTTGCTAAGATTTGTTGATGACTTATTATAGGAATCGATGCCTTTTTCTATATTTGTTCAATATCAGTAGCAATTATTTCACATATGCACTTAATTGAAGGATCTTTTTGGTTGTTCAATTCAAGCATATCATTTTTTAGCCACAGGTAATATTTAATAATATCACAATGCGTAGGCAACACATTAGCACTTAATGTAATTGGTTTTCCAAATACAGACCAACACAAATCTTTCCTAGTTTTAGGCATTTTAAATCTTTCCTCAGCAATCACGTTTTAACTTTTGGTAACGAAAATTTTACGTTGCTTAAGTTTTATAAACTTTTTTAACACGTTGCACTTCTAAATACTATGAAGAAACTGAAAGAAACTGTTTAAAATGATACTTTATTTTATGCATGGGAATCCCCTAACTTTGTTTTTGAGCAATAAACTTAAGTGTTGCCAACAGTTTTATTAAATGGTAGATAAAAAAGATTTTTAAATTGTACTTTTCTGCCTTTATGTAAATTAGGTTATTTTTCAAACTTCACCCTTCATGCGCCACCTCGAAATAAAGTCGCAGAGACTTGTTATTTTGCATAAATAGTGCTTTCTAATAGGGTCATCAATTAACAATACAGGAGTTTTCAAAATTAAAAAAAAATTTTTTTGTTCATTTTCACTCCACCCTAACGTAAATGGCGTCCACAACATGTTTGTGGAATCTTTTTGGATTTTCCAGTCTCTTAGTCACATGGGGTCTAATAAGTTCTTGTCCTAAATTAACAAGAAACTGCTTGCATCTGTAAGAAGCAGCCTGAAATGAAACAGATTTTTAGCTGTCTATATAACTTATATTATAAAGTAGGCAGTCGTAGCATACTTAATACAACTTCATTGAATTTCGTTTATATCTTCTAGTTTTTTTCGTTTACACAATAGGCTCCGAAGATACTAACATTCAGGTGATTCTAGAAGTTTTTCTGAAGTGATATTGCGTTAACTTTTTTATAATCTTTATGGGCTACCTCAATTACATCTTCTGGCAGTTGGACTATATTTTAGAATATCAGCTCCATGTATTAACAGTTTGTGAACACCGGTACTCATATTGTACCAACCAAAAACTTTCTCTTTGCCGCTGCTACCACATGACATGACCCCCTCCATCTTTTGCTCCAAGTCGCATCGTTATGTAAACTTTCTTTGTCCAACCCAAGATCTACTATAAGATCTAAAGCTTCTTCAGGACTATACTGCCTCATAGTGACAGAGGATGATGTATCATGTACCACTTTCATTTTTTTTAATCTGTTGGGCGTAGATTGGGTGGGTAGATCAACAACTTGAACTGCAGTCCTCATGCCTGGTTTCACTAAGCTTGATTCTGCAGCCGAGCACAGTTGTTCTGAACTTAGATCTGATGTGAATGGTTTAACATGTCTTTGTTTACTGCGTTCAGAACTCTGTTCGAACAATTTTCTTGGCCTGCCTTGCCTATTTTGTTCTGAACGTTTTGGTGCTGATGATGGAAGCTGTGATGGCTGTATCGCCAGGAGTTTCATCTCTTCATGAAACCACTTCATGTGCCTTTTGTTAAACCGCTCGTACATATAATTACAACCACTCCATTTCGTCAAAAGCTTCGTGACAAACACTTTGCTTATTCAAAATTTTAGCAATGCGCTGAAATCAAAGTAGTTAGATCAGTAACATTAATTCTCAGTTAGTTCAGATTTTATTTTGTTTTCATATATTTTTCGATTGTGTGGTATCGCGAGTATGCACTAAATATCTTATACTTCATGAATTATATGTACGTCAGATATAAATAACAAGACGATTCCATTTAACATAACAATCCGAACTCTGATCTTATGCATACTAAAAACTAATGAATAGTATCGTTACCGTAAAAATTATTAAGCACCCACTAATAATATCAGTTTTCATATCTGCAGAACGGCGTAGTTATATCCAACTATAATTCCCGCTCTCTGACCTTTTAACTCAGATAAATAGCAATATTTCCGTCTGTTTCTTTTACTCGCGTTTTCTTTGCCGTTCGCCTCCTATACACAACTAAACGGCGGCAAGACCATTAGAAAACCACAATTAAATCGTAAATAGAAGTTAATGGACACATTACCTTATATCGAAAGCGCTTCGTGCTCGAAGCTCGCCAGTTTCGAAGCACGGAATTTGTTAGAACGTCAATGAAATTGAACGAGAAACTCTTAACCGGTGAGGTATGGCCGTTCCTCTGTCGCGAGTGATCGTGATGACTGGCTTATGACTATCGTCATAAACAAAGTACCGTTTTTCCGGGGCCATTGTCACGATAATTCCGGTATATGATGGTCGAGCGTCTGATCGTACGGAACCCGGAAACTGCGCTCATTAGATTGATCTCGATCGGGTTGTAACGACATTATCGAATTCGATATTGACGTTAGATTAAATAAAGAAAATGAGATAGTAGTTAAAACAATTCTTAGATACATTCAATGATGTCTTTATGAATCTATTCAGATGCTCAATGGTCGTGCGTATGATGTTATTCATTTGAATTGGGTTGCTAGGAAATGTACTAATATTCTAGTAATTTAATGACTTTAATTCCTGAGTATAATAATAAACGTCTTCTACCCAATATTTTCGAAAGTATTTGAAGAATCTATACTAACCCTTGAACACCGGAATTTTTTTCGGTTGAAAATCCATGTGAAATTGAATAATTATGATGAGAAAATAAGATAATCTGTATGAAAAATGCTTTATGAAAAAGTTTATTGCTGTTACCATATGGTAACGCCAGGACTTCCTCTTCTGACATAAAATAATATCAATTTATTGAATTATTATAAAATATTTTAAATTTACTAAAGAAAACACTCGGTATATTTGTTTCACAAAATATATTTATTAAATCTCTAACACGTGTTTCGACTTTACAGTCATTGTCACAGAGTTTGTAAACTGAACTAAAAATACACTTCTACCACTATTTATGAGTTTTTAAAGACTTTATTACGGCGTCAATAGTAGGGGTATTGAAAAAATCCAGCTGTGTATTTGTGACATGTCTATTAAGATTTATGGCAATAAAGTTTCTAATAAACTGAATAAATTAGGGTTAAATGTCATCCAAGTGAATAAAGTCAATTTAGGAAATATTTTAGTAAATAATAAAGAAAAAACAGAATTGTGTGATAAGTCAGGTGTGTACGAATTAAGTTGCAGTGATTGTGATGCGATATACATTGGCCAATCAGGACGCTCAATAAAAGAACGTATTAAAGAGCATGGAAGTTCTATTCTTGATGGTAATATGAATACGGGATTCGCTGAACATTGCATCGAAAATACACATTTCTTCAATACCAATAATTTTAAACTTTTACATACTTGTAATAAAGGAAAAAGACTTGACTTTCTCGAAATATTAGAAATTAAAAAAGCCATAAATCTTAATAGACATGTCACAAATACACAGCTGGATTTTTTCAATACCCCTACTATTGATGCCGTAATAAAGTCTTTAAAAACTCATAAATAGTGGTAGAAGTGTATTTTTAGTTCAGTTTACAAACTCTGTGACAATGACTGTAAAGTCGAAACACGTGTTAGAGATTTAATAAATATATTTTGTGAAACAAATATACCGAGTGTTTTCTTTAGTAAATTTATTCATTATGTTTCACCAAGAGTCAACCGTGGATTCTATATATTATAATAAAATATTTTGTATGTCTTAGTAAGGAATATAACATTACAGCCTATACACATCCCGACTTCACATTTGTTACACATTGTACGTACTACAGAGGTACAACCTTCTCATGCACAGCGGCATCTCTTCTACCCAGGAACACTTGTGCGCAGATGATTCTGTCCATCATATCGAACACGATCATCTACTCTGTTACCAGAAACACTGTCTTTGGAAAATGGAGGTCTGCCAGCTGAGTTGGGTTCCATGCCATATTTATGCATATTGGCCACTTCTCTGCGGAAAGACAATTGATCAGAATGTACTCCCAAAGATTTTCTTCTCAAAATCCAAGCGCTGTTGATTGCAGCATCTACAAGCCATGTGAAAATACACCAATACCACTTCTTGCCCCTGATAGAAATTCGATATCTGCCAATATTCTTATAATTTCAAAAAGGCTAACTTTCATCAGATTTATGATGATTTACAGCAACTTGACTGGTTATTTTTGGATAATATTGATGACGTTAACTCCTCCATAAACTATTTCTATAACATTTTAAATGACACTTTTGAGTCTTCTGTTCCTAAACGTTCTGGTCGTCCTTCATCTTGGTTTACTTTTGAACTTAAGCGCAGTTTAGAAACGAAACAATATTACTGGCGTAAATGGAGATTGAATAATAACCCCTTCTATCTTAGTGAGTACAAAAGAATGAGAAGCTTGACGAAGTTACAAATATCCACTAGTTATAAAGAATATTTGAATGGCATTATAGAAAATCCTAAAGAAATTTGGTCTTTTGTACGTGCAAGGATAGGTACTTCAGGGATACCTGGCAAATTATTTTACAATGGAATTTTGACAGATTCATCTCAAGGCATCATCGACTGTTTGGCATCACATTTCTCCGTAATGTATTCGGATGCGGATATTCATACTGAACTTCATACTTTCGCACTATTTGAGTCGCTTGCTATCTACCCTGTGGCACAGGAGAAGATCGAAAGTATTATGTCTATATTTCCAAACAAGTTTACTGCTGGTAATGATCAAATTCCAAGTTTTGTGGTTAGAGATTTTAGCTGCACTCTTTCACAGCCGCTCGCCAAAACAATTAATTTTGCTATCAAAACGTTAACCTCTCCCGATAGAGGGAAACGGGAGCGCATAGTACCCCTCTTCAAAAAGGGTAAGACTACGGATGTATGTAATTACTAGAGGCCGGATTATATGCAGTTTGCATAAATTTGCATATTTGCATAATACAGGCTGGCCCAAAATGACCGAACTTTTTTATTATAATTTTTTTTTTGTTTTCAATATTTTGTAAAGAAGACTTGGGGAATTTAAAATGGAACAGTACACAATTGAACAAAGTGCCAAAATCGTTGAACTTTATTTCTCAAATCAACGATCCATTGTTTTGCACACAGCGTGCATATCATCGTTATTTTAATGTGCGGGTTGGACCTTCAGAGTCAACAATAAACCGTCTGGTTGCAAATTTTCAAGAACAAGGGGCAGTAAGGAACCTTCCTGGTGCCGACAGACGACGAACGGTGCACACGGATGACAATATTGAACGGGTACAGGAGAGTATTCGGGAAGATGGAGAAACATCAACCAGGAGACGTTCGACACAACTTGGCCTCCCAAGAGGGTCGCTGCAGAGAATTTTGCATACAATAAGAATGTTTCCATACAAAATTCAGCTTGTCCAACAATTGAAACCGACAGATTACCAGCAACGACTTGATTATGCAATTTATTTTCGTCAAAAAGCAGAAGAAAATCATGATTTTATTCATAATTTAATTATGAGCGACGAAGCCCATTTCCAATTAAATGGGTTCGTTAATAGGCAAAACTGCAGGATATGGGCTACGGAAAATCCAAGAGTAGTTCAACAGCGAGAATTACACCCACTTAAGTGTACCGTTTGGTGCGGTGTTTCGTCGGAAAGGATAATTAATTGGCCCATATTTTTTGTAAATGAACACGGTGTCGCCGTTTCCATCACTGGTGTTAGATATCGGACAATGTTGGAAAATTTTTTAAGGCCGGCAGTGGAAATCCATCCGCAAGTATGGTTCCAACAGGATGGAGCCACAGCGCATACTGGGAGGGACACAATGGCTCTTTTACGCGACATCTTTGGTGAACGAATTATTTCCCGTACAAGCGATTTTAATTGGCCTCCGCGTTCACCAGATTTAACCGCTTCAGACTGTTTCCTTTGGGGTTATTTGAAAGGAAAAGTCTATATTAATAAGGCTTGAATCATACAGCAATTAAAAAATAATATACGCGACGAAATCAACAACATAACACCTGAAGTTTTGCTAAAGGTTATGGAAAATGTTTTGGAAAGAGCACGAATATGCGAAGCAGAAAATGTCCACCACTTGCGAGATATAATTTTTCATAATTAAATTAAAAATATTCTCCATTAATATACTGTATTTAAAATTAAAAAAAATTAATAATTATGTCTTAAATAAGAAGTTATAATGAACTCAAACCCCTTCGGTCATTTTGGGCCAGCCTGTATATGCATTTTGTAATATATTATCTGCGTATTTTGTAATAATTCAGCATTTTTGTTTTTTTCTTGCATATAATCTGGCCTTTAGTAAGGCATTTAGTAATTACAGAGCTATATCCATACTTTGAAATTTTGCCAAAATTTTTGAACAAGTCATATATAATTCAATCTATCTTTTTGTTCGTTCTATATATAATTTTTTCAACATAGTTTTATCACGGGAAGGTCGACTACTACTAATTTTGTGAGTTTTACTCAATACGTATGTAAGGAGTTGGAATGCCAGGAACAGATTGATGTTATTTATACATATTTCTCCAAGGCTTTTGATACAATTAGTTATAAAGCTTCTTCCGCAGAAACTTGATTATTTTGGTCTAAATGTTGCTTTTTCTAAGTTGATCCAGTCTTACTTCTCCAATAGATATGGATATGTTTCCTATAATGGATTTAAGTAATTGGAATTTGTTGCATCATCTGCAGTTCCACAAGGATCAAGTTTGGGTCCTTTGCTTTTTAATATATACATCAATGATTTGTTTCTATTACAGTGTTGTCAAGTATTAGCATATACGGATGATGTCAAACTCTTTAATTGTATGCATAATCAACGCGATGTAGACATACTTCAAGATAATTTGAATTTACTGGCCAATTGATCCGATTGGAATAAGCTTGGTTCGAAAAGAATAAAAACGTTAATAAATGGGGCGGATGTAAACTGGGCACCAAGTATATGGATTTACATGCCCTGCAAAAATGATTGCTTAATCCTACAGGTAATCTAGGCACCAGTACCGTTCGGGTAATGATCGCTTTAAAGCTTAAAGTAAGAAATTAGACGTTAATAAATTAAGGAATTTCCTAATGACCAAATAGATTATTTCAAACGTATTTTTATTTGTACATCTATTGTTGGCGGGCCTCTATTGTATTATGCTATAATATATTCTATATATAAGGAAACATTTAGTTTGTGTATTTAGTTATTTCTATCTTGTTTGAGGCGTTTGCCTAAAGTAAGAAATTAGATCCGCTTCTCAGTCTCGAGTTTTGTTGCACACTGTTAAGAATTATGGAGGTCTCTTTCGTGGACAGTAACAACGGAAAATGTTTGCTAGTGGTTAACAAGTACACCTTTTCAAAACAGAAAGTGTTGAAGAGTGGCGAAGTGTTTTGGCGTTGTACAAAAAAAATCCTTAAATTGTCCCGCAAAAGTGATTACGCTTGGTGCAGAAAATTTAGTGAGCAGAAGCCAGCTAGAACATAATCATGAACAGAATCAGAGTAAATTAAACCGAAAAGTGATTTCAAATGCGTGTAAACGTAAAGCCGTTGATGATATTTCCGAAAAACCAGCGAAAATTATTCGTTGTGAACTAGCTAAGGAACTGCCGGAAACAATTACGATAAGAGATTTCACTTATATCCAAAGAAATTTGTACAATGCAAGGAGAAAATTTCTTCCTGGGCCGTTACCACAAAATAAGACAGAAGTCCATGATATAGTGGAAGCTGCTAATATTAAAACAAGCAAGGATGAAAGTTTCGTTTTTATAAACTGTCCAGTGAGCAATATCATAGTGTTTTCTTGTGAAACGAATGTTAGAAGTTTATGTGGAATGCGTAAAGTGTACATGGACGGTACATTTTCGTATTGTGCAAAATATTTTTTACAATTATTTACAATCCACGGACTTAATAATGGACATTATATTCCATTGATGTTTTGTTTGTTGCCTGATAAACGCAGTGAAACGTATGCAACATTATTTGAAATGCTAACAAAAGAAATCTTTCGACGTCACTCTACAATATTATGACCAGCTGAAGTTTTTGTAGATTTTGAGAAAAGCATTCATACAGCGGTTCGCGCTATATGGCCATCAGCACAAATCTATGGTTGTCGTTTCCATTTGCACCAATCGTGGTTCAGGAAAATCCAAAGTTTGGATTTAACAGCAGAATTTAGGAACACAGATTCCGAAGTAGGAAAATGGCTGCGATATACATTTGGATTAACGTATTTGAATCCTGACGAAGTAGGCAATTGTTTCGCCTTAGATTTGTTTGCCGAAAAACCTGCTCATGCACAGGCTGACGAATACGCCGATTATTTATTGGAGACATACATAGAAGACGATGCTCCTTTTCCTCCACATATGTGGACTACTGCAACTCCATCGATCACTAACACCACAAACGCATGCGAAGCGTTTCATTCCAAACTAAATAAGTCATTTTATTCAACACATCCATCTATTTATATTTTTATCGAAAAGCTTAAGGAATTTCAAATAGACACTTATGTTAAAATGCAAGGTGTACACATACCAGCAAGAGTTAAAGACACACGCGCAAAACAAAAATTAAGAACTCTAAATGAACTGTGTGAACAACTAAATAATGGAACATATCACGATTACACTTTGTGAAGTGTATATCATTTTATTCATCAGTATGACTTAAAATACACTATTTTTTTATTATAGTTTTTATATAATTAAGTATTTGCTTTTATTATTGTTTTCATATGAGTACATATTTTTTATTTTCTATCTTTTTGCTGTACTTCAACTTGAAATACACTATTTCTATATTATTGTTTTTGTTTGCTTTATACGGTGCCCAGTTTACATAGACCCTCTGCGAGTACATTTTTAGCTAGTGCCCGAATTACCAACGAGATTAAAATTTCAGGTAGGTTAGTCCCAATTTACATCCAGCCAATAAATGTTATGCTATGACTTTCATTGGGAAAAACCGTGCATACTTGTCATTCCTATTTAATCTATGATGTTCCACTCACCAGCGCGAGTGAAATTAGGGACCTTGGTGTGTCATTTGATTCATCTTTATTGTTTCATAGTCACATTCAAAAAATTTATTCGTCTGCCTCAAAAATGTTAGGATTTATTATCAGAACTTATATTTCAACGATATTGCACTTATGGAATCTTTACATTTCGCTCGTGTTGTTCCTAAATTGGAATATGGGTCTGTCGTTTGGTTCCTTCATCATATATCGCAATATTGAGCATGGATAGTGACGTTTTTTTCTTTACTTTCAAAAATACTAGAGTGCACCCGGGTAGAAATGTTTCCTACAATGAACTGGCGCTACGTTTTGGATTCCGGACACTTACTGATCGGAGAATTCAACAAAGTGCTCGTTACTTATTTAACCTTATCAGTAGAGCAGACCAATTTCCGCGCGCGCCATGAGCGCCGGTATGGGAGTGTAATTCGTAATATATTAGAATAGGAACGCAACATGAGCTTGTTACCGATATAAGTATAGAAGTAGAGACATTTATTCTATCAGAAATAATTAAATATACATTTGGTTTTCTGCTATTAAAGTAATATGCATAAACACACGAAAAATAAGAATAGTACATATTATAGCAGCGTTGTATGTACCTATAAATAAAATGGAAAATGTATGAAATCAGTGATTGTGTGAACGACAGAGGATTTAAAAAAAAACTTACCATTTTAAGCGTCTTCCAAGGATTGACCAACTGGAGAAACTCGATTGTATATTTTCAACATCAGGTGCGTTTCTAAGGTTATTTCTGAAAAACATGTCCGCCGTGAGGAAAAAATATGTTTATATTCGGAAAACGAGCGTTCTACATATAGTGATGTTATATTCGCATAATCAAAATACTTTTTTAAGCAACTTAACGTGCCCTCAAAAATACGTGTTAAGGTCTCAAAATCTGCATTTCTGTCTAAAACACTTTCAAATTTAATTACAACACTTTCACTTTTTGCGCCTTCTACAGCACACAGTTGTGCCTGAACATCTTTAACGATTTGCAGTGATTCCTCTAACGACAGCGACGAATTTTCTAATTTTGTTATTGCTTCGTCTAGTCCCAAGTAATTCTCACGAATATTTTGTAAATCCATTTTAATCTGGGCATCTTGAAATTTTTTCTGGCTTGTATTGATAGCTGCACTTTCTTTCGGATCGAATGATAAAACCACGTCCTTAATTTTTTCAAAATGTTCATGATAGTAAAACCCCGCCCGTAACCATGTACCCCAACGTGTCAGAATCGGTATGGGGAACAATTCGTTAAATTTCCGAATACGTTTTGGAGATTTCAGGAATACTGCCTTTGTACTCGATATTAAAGCATCTACCTCTGGATAACATCTACGAACCTGTTCTGCCACAAGGTGTAGAGCATGGAGTTTACAAGTAATATGTAACAAGTTAGGACAATATTTTCTAAGAGACCGGGCTACAGAACACATGGTTGCGGCACCATCGGTCATAAACATTAATACTTGGTCTTTCGAAAGTTTAAATTTTTCCAAAGTATCTAATAGCAGCTCTGCATTACATTGTTCTAGTCGTCTGGATACTAATAAAATTGAAGACGTTTGTTGATGTGGTTCCATATTACGCACCATCACATTAACTACAGATTGTTTTTTGCTGTCAGTTGTTTCGTCCACACATAACCACAGTTTTTTATTTTTCAGTTCGGCTTTGATTTTATTTTTAACCTGTTTACGCACTGATGGTAAATTCCTTCGTAACGTTGTCGTGTTCGGTAATGTTTTATTCGCGTATTTATTCCAAAATTAAATAAGTGAATCGTTACTTAACAAGGTAAACGGCAGTGTACACACAATCATAGTTACACATAGTTCATGTATAAACTGTTGTCGATTAATTTTGTTATTATTGTGCTTCGAACTGCTTACGTGTTCTTTACAATGTGCTTTTGACCAACACATTAGATATGTATTGCACACTAAACATTTAATTTTTGAGCCATCGTATATTAAGTCCGGGAAATCCATAATAAACTTATTGACTTCGTCTGACAACGATCGTTTTCTCGATTTATGTGTCGACGACGTTTTATTACGTATGCTTACGCTTACATGCAGTCTAAGCAAGTACCAAACACAACACATATTGAATGCTTTTTATTAGTTCTGATGCAATACAATCATCCTCACATCGGCGCACATGGCGCGCACGGAAATTGGTCTGCTCTACTTATCAGTAATAGTATTGACTTCACTAGGATATTATCTACTGTTCGTTTTAATGTGCCTTCAGTTAATACTCGCCATACGAATACATTCAACTTGAGTACCCCGAGGACAACTTACTGATAAAATCACCTGTATATCATTCATACCTCCAGTCTCTCACCCGTCAAACCGTCATTGGAAAATATCCCAGACTTCCATTCCTTGTTATTTAAAACTTTTGATACAGTTTTTTCTATGTTGGTCTTTGTATTTTATGTTAAATTTACTCCAGTTTTCAGGTGAAATTTATTATCAAAGCTAACCTTGAATTTTCTTTACGAGTTACGTTCTATAATTTTGTCGCGTACTGTATATTCCTCTTACACATTCATAATCAATATTTTACAATCTAATAATTCAATTCGTCCAGTTATTAATCTCCATTATGCGTACGGTATGTTGTATAGATTCCTATTCAGTCTTTCTTTTCTATATATATTCTTTTTATTGTTGTCGTTCTTTTAGTCGTTTTGTGTTCGTATGTGGGTCACTATTTCAAGAATTCAAACCATTCTAATCACTTTACATATGTGTGCGTGCGTATGCAGTGTTAGATCGAGATGAATTATTAAAATGATTCAGCAAATGATACTTTACAATATACGTAACCGTATACTATACGAAATGTCAATGGGCTTTCAATTGGAATAAATTTTATGTCACCTAATCCGGTTTGGTATTTTTAAAATAATTTTTCGTTCTATAATAGGGTTATTAATTTGCCTTGTTATCGAAAAGTTAACATGCATATTTCTTCGAAATTTTCCATTGCTGGAACTTTTAGGTTGCCATTCGGAATGGTATAATGATTTTACAATATATATTTCAAATGCTATTCATTCACCCTAGTTTGTTACCGTACTTTTTATTGTGTTGTGATTTACATAAAATACAAGGGTAAGTCAGTAAGTAAGTCACAAAACATTAGAAAAAAATAATTCACCATGATAATCACTAGGAAACAATTTGATTATTCAACATAATCTCCACCAATGTTAATGCATTTATCCTATAGTTTTAACAGCGCCCCAAGTCTAGCTACATAAAATTCTTTTGGTTGGTGTCTCGTCACAGTAGGACTTCGTGCCGAACGTCGTCATCATCTACAAATGTTTGCTTTCGAGATGTTGTTTTAGTGGACCAAAACAAAACAAAAAGAAGCGTTTGGGGCTAAATCTGGGCCATAAGGTGGATGCTGTAGCACTGATATCAGTTCTCACGTTATTATGATGAAGCAACACACCTCTGCGTAATAGGCCTGGATGATTGAGCCTTCACAGTTTCACTTTTTTTTTATAAACTCAGCAAGTATCGCTCCTTTGCAATCCCAAAATGATGTAAGCATGACCTTACCAGCTGAGGGTGTAATCTTGAATTTTTTGCTGGTAGATGAGAAAGGATGCTTCAAATGCATTAACGCATGTTTTGCTTCAGGTTTGGTAATGATGTATTCAAAATTCAACGCCAGTAATTATTCTGTCAAGCTTGTCCTTACCCGTTAGTAGCATACTGCAAAAGATGTTGCCAGAACAGACCCATTCGTTTTTTTTGGGGCTCTTTGGTCAGTTGTCGAAGGACACAACGTCCGCACACTTTCTGGAAATTCAAAGGATCACGCATAATGCTGTATGCTATACTTTCCATGGTGTCGTATGCATTTGTGGCTTAATTACTGACTTTCCCTCGTATATTGGGATATTTACATTTGAATGGTTGCGTTGTACGTCTTAAAAAATAATTAGAATTTATATATTGATAAGAATCGATAGAGCAGGTAGCAATCTACTTGTTGAAAATGCTGCAGCTAGCCAAAATGAATGAAAATATCACTTGACATAATTTAAAACCAATATATTTATCAAACAAAATCCTACTTACTTTCCAGAGATCCTACTTTTGCTTATCTTTGAGTAAATAACTTCTCAAGGAGATTCAGATTCTTAAAGGTGCAATAAATACCGAAACACCCCTTTTTAATAAATTAGCAACAAACTACGCAATTGACCGCTTTCACAATAGAAACTGAAACGTTTTTTTAATATCTTTTTAAGACTTTTTGCCAGAGTGGTTTAACCGTATCGTCAATAATGTAAGATAATTATCCCTCGTTTGGTGTTGAACGTATTGGGGAGAAAGATGTAATTTTTGCAGCTGCCTAGCTTAAATCTAACACAACTTCTGGTGACAATGGTATAATCAGATTTTTAATGTGTGATTGTACAGCAGTGTTAGCTAGTCCATTAACAGTTCTGTATAATTCAATTATGAATATAACTGTATCTTCAAGCATCTGGAAGGTGTATAAAACCATACCTGTGTTCGAATAAGAAGACACATCTAAGATTGTTAATTACAGGCCAATAAGTATATTACCCAACTTTGCCAAAGTTCTTGAGGAAATTCTATTTTATAAAATTTACTAAGAAATTGAAGTATTCTTGACCTGCCACAAATCTAGACGATCGATTGTTACAATATTTTGTTTATTAGTCCCCAGGCATTAATATCGTATTGTGGCGTTATCGGCAATAATTGGCAGAATTTTTGGAGTATGACAGAAAAAGAATGCGCGTGTCCTGCTGCACTCTGATGATAGCATTATAACAAGCTGCGTGTGTGTTTCGATTAGACAACGTCTGTTTGAATGTGAATTTACCGTTATCGTTTTGATATTTTTTGAAAAGAAATAAGCACTTTAGGGGTGAATGTGACGTCGTACTAGTTTTAATAAATCTTGGCGGAATTTCTTTCGGGATTATCACTTAATATAAGAGGTATAGGGGAATGATTTGAGTTTTTATTCTACCCTTCATCTACTTGCACATAGTTTAAACTGATATTTTTAATTATGTAGAAGTTTGTAAAATCAAAAGTCTTAAATAGTTAATTGACGAAGGAGATACTTGTTGAAACTTCATTATAACGCTAAGAAATAAGTAATTAAACTTCTAGTTTCAAAAATTCTTTTATTGTAAATACCACTACAATATTGTTTCGCCATACAATGGCTTCATCAGGTGGATGAAATACTGAATATGTACAATACAAGTTTGAATATTTATGTGAAAATTATTGGGGAAACGGTGGTGTAAAAATTTTTACAATCTTAAATTTAGTAGAGGGGAGTTGTTTAAATCTAGTTGGTCATTCAAAGCTAATCCTAAACTATTGTATCTATTAATTTCTAGGTTTTCTAATAGGTTAATTTTTTTACTTTTTCCTTGAATGTGTAAAATTTTGAAATCTATATTAAATCTATGATTGATATCTATATAATGACTTGCGAAAGTTGAATCTGTTTTCTTTTCTTTATGGCTTCTCTCGTGTTCTTTCATCCTAATTTTGAATGTCCTCCCCGTTTGTCCTATGTATACCTTATTACAATCTTCGCATGTTAACTTATATACACCAGAGTTTGATTCTTTGTCTATTTTATCTTTGTTGTTTTTAATAATGTTCTGTATAGTATTGTCTGTTTTAAATGATATATGTTCGTTATTAAGTTTTTTAATGAAAGTACCAATTTCTTCCGAAATTTTTCCTAAGTAAGTGATTGAATTATAGGAATTAATTATCTTGTATTTTAATTTTGGATAAACTAAGGAAAGGATATGGTTAAATCTGGAAAATTAATGCTTTTATTTATTTCTGTTTCTATAGTAAAATTTATTTTGGGGTGAATAGTGTTGATATAATTATGTAAAGTTTTTAATTGTCTATCTGAACCGTTAAACCAAATTAATATGTCATCAACATACCTAAACCAATATACACAATTACCAAACAAGGGATGTGTACTAATTATAGTTTCTAAATTATTCATGAAAATTTCCGCTAATAAGGGGCTTAGTGGGTTTCCCATTGCTAGACCCTCTGTTTGTTTATAAAATTTCTTTTTAAATTGAAAATAATTTGTTTGTAAGATCTGTAAAATTTCGGTCTTTGTGACAATGTTCGTGTTTCTACGTTCTAGTTGTAAAGTAATTAAATCTATTACCTCCTGGGGCGGGATACTAGTGAACAAACTTGTATTGTACATATTCAGTATTTCATCCACCTGATGAAGCCATTGTATGGCGAAACAATATTGTAGTGGTATTTACAATAAAAGAATTTTTGAAACTAGAAGTTTAATTAATTATTTCTTAGCGTCAAAAGTCTTATTTGAATCAATGGTCGTATATGTTAACCTTCCAATTGAGAAATTATAATTAAGTTTATTGTCTCCTGCTAAAAACGCCCTAACTTTAGGTGTTGTCAGTCTAGATCTCGAAAATGTATGTTTCGCTCGTAAAAATATGATTACATTTCATCGCTAAATCTGGTCGTAAATATGAGTACATAGCGGAACGAATTGATAGCAAAGAGAGAAGAAAACAATTGGTTGCGTATTTAAGCAGTTATGCTAATGTAAGCTAATATATTTTCCCGAAAAGACATGGACAAGAAGATAGAAGAACGTTTATGCAAAAATAATTACATGTTTTCTTCTGCTGGACACAAATATTCGCAAAAACAAACGAAGCTGAATTCAGAAAACAAGACAAAAAAATTTACGATTTCGTTTTCGGTTTTTTAGAGTACTAGTCCTCCGAATCCATGAAAACTATCATATTTTTCTTCGAGAGGCAAACTGCGAATTATATACTTCATATTTATCTTTATATAAGTTCCATCCTTGTTTGTCCAATATACGTACAATTCTCCTTGTTACTGGTCAAGTTAAAACGAATGTTATTGCACGTTATTCTATTCATACCTGCATATATATTCAGAAATATTATTTACATTTATTGTTTTATGCTGGTCGTAAAAATATATTAAAAACAATATTTGTCCATTTCGGTACATTACTTGGTTATGTTTACGAGACATGTTTTTTAAATTATTATAATGGCTGTGTTTATGTAAGCTGTGCTTCTTCGCTAAGTGGTTTCCCTCCACTGTTAATGAACGCATCGCAAAGCTCTGAGCTCTAAATTAAAAAGGATAACCCTCATTTTGATTGCCAATATAAAGGTGAAACTATTACATATGTAATGGGGAATGTTTACAATCTCTTGTTGTAAATTATTTTAAATTCGCTTCACTTTTGTATTTTCAGTCTTAAGGAAGGTCATTTCAATTAATTATTGTAATAAATTCGAGTTTATACTGCAAATGAGGACTTTAGGCGTAGATAATAGCAACATAAATTACATCATCAAAACGCTCTGGTTCTTGGCTGGTGTACGATTGTCTCAATACAAGGTGGACCAGCAAAACGGGAAATTTCGTAAAAACTTTTACCAACGTCATAAAATGTCTTTCTAAATTTTATTATTGAAAACTAGGACTATACTACATGCCACTAATGGTTCAATACAAAAAAATCAATTTTTTAAATCATTTGAAAATCTTCTATTGCAAAAAATTTTTTTTTGTATTGGACTATCTCGGAAGCGTATATTTGTATACATGATCAACAACCTGGGTACACAGGTTGTTGAGCATGTGTATATTTAATCAATAGCGTTGTTGGTAAGGCTTGCCGGGTAATACTGAGGGACGTCAGCCTTTATGTACATATATATTATTAACCCAATGAGATAGTGTTCTTGACTTCACTTCCGATTTAGATATCGTCAATGGCTGCGTGACTTTATATTTTATGCAATATCGTCTTAAAATACAAATAAAAGTATCCTTTAGGGTGGATTGCTGTCTTAAACTCGCCGATGAACTTTTTTTTGCGGGAATTTTCCGTTGCTTCAACCACACGCAGTTCTCGATATATGCCCGTCTACACCAAAAACGGTAAGCGTCCATTTTCTTGATACGCTTGTTCATATTCAATCTTCTAATGTCCTTTCATACAGGATGTCCGGGAAAATGTGAGAAAAAATAAGATGACAAGTTCCTGAAGGACGCCGCTGGAAATCAGTTTTCCTTGAATTTATTTTAAAAGTGCTTAATATAATTTAATAAAAATTTAATGTAATGGGCATATAAGGACCTCCTAAAATACTGTCCTTGAAATATATTTAGCTTTTTTACTTTACCAGGGGTGGACTAATCTTTACAACTGAATGCCTAAATTTTTAATACCCTGTATTATAAAGACTTTAAAAAATGAAAAATCCAATAGCAAAATGGTTCATGGTTTGCGTCAATTTTAATATTCTTGGCATAAATACTGCGTTTTAGTTCTGACATCAATAGGTTTCATATATTTTATAACTTGATTTCCTGATTTGATTTTCTAAAGAAACCAGAGCAGCTTAGCCTTCTAATCAAAGAAAATATGATTTAATTTATTAAAGAATTTTTTTATGAAAATCAGTAATAAAAATCAAATTAATTCAATTCATAAAAAAATAGACCTTTGCTTCAGATACCTAGAATTCAATACAGAGTTCCAGTAAGAATTTTTTATTTACATATTTGATCTAAATATGATTATACCCATCTTATTTTAGTAGTAAATAGCTTTGATGTGAAGGTATATTACAATTAAATAAAAAAAAAGTTTAACGAAATGAAACAAAACTTTTTTCCCAAAAATAGTTTTAATAAACTAAATGTAAATTTCGTGTGCTCTTGACACATCATCAGTAGACAATATATAATATACGAGACAATATATAATATGAAAATACATATATAGAAAAATTAAAGCTAGGATGAAAACAAATTAATGAAAAATTACAATGAATCTTAAAACATACGATTTCTGAGAATGAGTTCATTGGAAAGAACCAAATATCTATGAAACAAAGAGGGGCATCGGGTTGGACTAACGGAAAAAGGATTAGGGATTACAATATAAAATATTAATGTGAATGAAGAATTTAGTACCTGTTTACAAGATGTCTTAAGTTTTAATGATGTCGCTATACACGCTAACAGTTTATTATTGAGGGGTGAAATATCATTATTTAGAAGATTATTTTTGTTTTTTCATGTAAATAACTTCCCACATGTCTAAATTTCTATTACTGCTTTTTTTTTAACTAAACTAACATTTTCAAAATTGAAGTTGTGACCTGTATCTGTATGATGTAGAACTAGTGTTGACTTTTCTATGTTGTGTAATTTAACATGAGTGTATCGTGTTTGAACATTTCTTCTGGTTTGCCCGATGTATAATTTTGACAAGAATTACAACTTATTTTGTAAATGCCCGACTCTTTCAACGGATCTGTGTTAACAATTTTTGTTTTTTGGACACTATTGTAACTTATTATTGTTGGAGAAAGCTGCAATTAATTGTATTTTTTAAACAGTTTTATTATGCTGTTATGCCAATTTTTATGAAATGATATCTTACAGTATTTTTTATTGTTGTTCAAAGTGTCTGGTGGTAAAAACAAAAATAGTTAACATACCATACTAAATTCTTTCTTTGGAGACCGTGGTTAAGTAAAAACTTAAAAAAGTTTTACAACCCTTTACCACAATTATTAATCGTATCCTAAATACGTATTTCGACAACTAAGTTATCATCATCAGTAGGTAAAAACCACTAATTAAAAAGTCGCACATGGGGCACAGTAAAGCTAGAAAACCGCTTACGCAACAACTACTTTACACCACGTCCACGTATAGACTAATTTTAACATGCGAATATAACTTACGAAAAGATCGAAAAGCACTTACCTCTTAGGGAAAAAAGGTATTCACATATGTTTATTCTCCGATTTGAAAAATATCGAACGAAAGAACGACAAACATTCCTTTCTTAAGGGAACGGCACTCAACATGTCCTAATAACTTCAATTTTAAAACGACGATGACACAATTATGGTAATAAAAATGAAAAGAGACAACTGAAAGGAATCGGTGATCTATCGCTATTCATGGAATATTGTTTATTTTTCGCGACATGTATGCTTTCATAAGCATCAAGTTCGCGGGGTTTATTAATTCCTTTGACCAGCTTCAACCCTGTGATCGACACATTGTGTAGTGTGCTTAAAGCGTGGTTGGCAACATTATATTTTTCCGGTCTATTGTATTTAATATGTGATAAGTGTTCTTTAAAACGGGTTGGTCGTTTTGTTTGGCCTATATACTTCAAATTACAATCCTCGCAACTAATTTCGTATATACCTGATTTCGAATTAAAATTAACTCTATCTTTAGTATTCCCTAGGAGACTTTTGATAGTATTTTCGGACTGAAAGGCAACTTGGAGACCTCTTTCTTTCACAATTTTATTAATGTTTTTCGTGACGGCGTGGTATGGTAAACACATGTACTTTTTCTCCTGGTTACTTTGAGATATCAAACTTGTGAATTCGCGGGTTGTATTTTTTATTTATGTTTTTCTAATTAATTTATTGATTATTTCTATGTCAAAGCCAATGTATGTCGCGATATTTTTAATGAAATCCAGTTCTATTTCATATCTCTCTTTTGTTAACGGAAAATTTAGTAACCGATTGGTTACTAAATTAGGTATTAACATTGGTTTCTTTCCGGAAAATATCGATTTCTATTTTATGTTTATTCCTAATCAGTAAAGTATCTTAAAATGGTATCTTGCCATTGTGTTCCTTTTCCACTGTAAATTTAATCGTCGGAAATTTCAAATTTAATTGATTAACGAACATGTCTAATTCGCATTTCTGTGTATCAAAAATCGAGAGAATGTCATCTACATACCTAATCCAGACTCTCGGGAAATATTTAGCGTTATTTTTAAATTCCACTTCAAATTGATTCATGAATTAAAGACGGCAGACTATGTGCCCGGTGCATATGAATCATGTCACCATGTGTACTAAATATTATTTTGGATACTATAATATAAATATGTTTTGAAGGTGCATCTGTTATTGCCAATAATACCACTTTTTCATTAGAATAAATGTTTCGTTCATTGTTAGAAATACAAAATAATGTTTTTTTTTATTTTGATTTAGAACTGTAAAATATATGTTCAAATCTGTTATCTCTTTGATGTGTATGGAAATATTTAGGAAACTACTAAATATATGTTTTTCTGCTCCGATATGTAAACAAAGCGAGAGGAATGAATGAGCCATTAATTTTTTCCTGAAAGAGGAATACTTTCTTTGTATTATTGGCAAAAACAGATGCACCTGCAAAACATATTTATATTATAGTATCCAAAATAATATTTAGTACACATGGTGACATGATTTATGTCACCATGCACCGGGCACATAGTCTGAGTCTTTTGAGTCATGAATAAATTGGCTATGAAAAGAGATAGGCAGTTACCCATTGTTGTGCCTTGTTTCTGTTCATAAAATTTTTCTCCTATTTGGAAACAATTTTGCGTCATGCACAGAGTTGTCAATCTCATGTATTCTTTTATTTTTGAAGGTTCAATGTTATTCTTGTGGAGCAAGCTTTCTAAATATTTCATAGTCTCTGGAATAGGTACCGAGGGGAATAAATACGTTAGATCGAATGAAACTAAAATTTCCCCGGTTTCCAGTTCACAATCTTTGATTAATTTAAAAAATTCTAAGGAATTACTGACTGACAATTTTCTGGTTTTACGGGTAAATTTTTAAATTCATTCACTAACCATTTGGAAATCAAGTAAGTCGATACCATACTAAAAAAAGTTTGTCAAAATGTAAGCGTCACAACATCAGCCCGGGTAGCTCAGTCGGTAGAGCATTGGACTTTTAATCCAAGGGTCCAGGGTTCAAGTCCCTGCTCGGGCGGTCTTTTTTATATATGTGTATTTATTAAAAGAATCTTCCCATAGATTAGAAAATCGTTTAAATAATATATCAACGTTTACAGATATATTAAATATTATTTTTATATTGAGCATTTATTCATACATTCGTTATTGAAAATAACCTAATTATTGAAATTGCAATTAAAGTTTTAAATTAGATTATGACGGTATCATAATATAAATAATATAATAATAATTATAATATTTTATTTATTATATATTTTAATCATGGAGTTTAAATTAATTGTATTTATGCATATTATCAATGCTAAAATTTATAAATTATTTAATTTAAGTTTTACAATTTACAAGTTTGTATAAATTTAAGGAAGTATCTTTTGACGTAAATCTTTAAATATACTTCGTTTCTTTGTTCTAATAGAGCATTTTTTTATTAATTAATTATTATGAAAAGTCTTCCTGGATGAGTAGCGTGGTAGTTATAGAGAATAGACGTGTAATTTTGGCTCCGCAAGAATTGATCGAATACGAGGTTTTTGCGAGTGTAATAAAGTAATATTGTTAGTAAATAATTAGAAGTGATACACAAAGGTGTAAATTTGTGAAATAGTGGAAGAGATAAGTACATGATTAAAATAAATAATATATGTTAGTGTTTGCAATAACAACAGAAAAGAGATAGAGAGAGATGTGGGCGGTGACTCGCGAAAGAGGCCAGCATCCGACAATATAAACATATGGCACAATAAAAACAAGGACTAGTAAGACATAAATAAATTTGTGGCGCACGAGCGAATTTCAAATTAGTGTGAAATAAAATCAAATAAATTTTAAAATAAATATTTGAAATGGTTATACAAACATGAATTAATCGTGATTTTGTCCTTACCTGCTTTTTAACTATTAATTAAATAGCAATTAGTTAAACAAATGGTTAAATATATCAATAAGGAACAGGGCCGGCTTATAAAATATTAGGAAATATTAACGAGATAACTAGCTTAGTGGTTTGGGGGCCTGGATAGACATTGTTTGCGATGGACAGTGATGGGAGTAACACGGATGAAGGAAAAAGAAAGAGAAATAAAAAAGACGTAGCCGAAATCTTCAAAAAGAGTAAAAAGCTGACCAGAACACCAGACAAAGAAGCAAGCAGTGACGAAAGTAAATTAGATAAATTAATGGAAATGATGCGAGGATTAGTTACACAAGTGCAACACATAGAGGGAAAACAAGATAAATATATGGAAGAAATGAAAGAAATCAAATTAGAAAATGAGAAGATTAGAAAAGAAAACGAAGAACTGAAAAAAGAAATTAAAAGTGCCAAAGGAAGATTAGATAAACTCGAGGGTATGAATAGAAGAAAGAACGCAGTTATGGTAGGCTTGAAAATAGATGGGAGTGATCAAGATCAATTAAAGGTAGCGGTGGAAGATATTATCAAGAAGTACATGGAAATACAAATTGAAATTAAAGCGGTGAACCAACTGGGTCCAAAAACTTGCTTAATAGAACTGAAGAATATAGATGATAAGATAAAAATAATGAAAAATAAGGGCAAATTGAGAGGGTTTATGGAACAAAATATATACATTAACGATGACATGACAAAAGAGGAAAGAGAAATACAAGAAAAGATACGAAGAAAGGCCAAAGAAGAGAGAATGAAAGGAAAAACTGTTAAGATAGGATTCCAAAAGTTAATAGTAGAGGGAGAACATTGGAGATGGAATAGGGAAAAGGGGAATTGGAATAAGGAGGAACGAGAATTGGCACGAGAAAAGAAAATCCCAAAAATAGTGTCAAAAAACTAATAGTAAAGACTAGTGAAAATAAAGGTGATGACCCGGACAAGAAAAAGGATATGATAAAGGAAAATAAACAAAATAATGATCAGTATGATAATGATGATAGACAAAAAATAAAAAAGATAGAGAAAAGTAAGGATAAAGAAAGTGAAACATGGAAAATTGGTACTTGGAATATAAAGAGCATAACAGGAAAAGAAAAGGAATTAGAAAAGGAGTTTGAAGAGTTAGGAGTGGATGTATTAGCAATTACGGAAACAAAGAAAAAGGCACAGGGAATTATTAAGACGGACAATGGTCATATTATGATGTATAGTGGTGTAGGAAAAGAAAAAAGAGCAGCTGCAGGAGTGGGATGCATTATACACAAGAAATTAGAAAACCAAATTTATAGATGGAATGCCTGGTCAGAAAGAATATTACTAATAGAGATGAAGGAAAGAAACAGAACGAAAACAATAATAGTGGTGTACGGGCCAAACGAAGATGATACATCAGAAAATAAGAATAAATTTTGGGAAGAACTAACATTAGTGGTGGAAGACGCGAAAGGTATAATGTTTGTAGTAGGAGATTTCAACAGTAGAGTTGGCATAAGAGACGATGAATATAGTGAAGTATTGGGAACAAACGGGGAGACTGTTAGAAATAACAATGGAAAAAGAATGCTGGACTTCTGCATTGTACACAACTTGGTAATAACTAACACTCTTTTCCAACACAAAGATATACACAGATATACTAGAGAAGTCAAGAGTAGGGGGGAGAGGTCCATAATTGACTACATATTAGTTGACAAAAATAACAGAAGAATTGTGAGCGACACGAAAGTAAGAAGAGGGCCGGAAATAGGAAGCGATCACTTTGTGGTTATATCAAGAATAAAAGAAAAAGTTCAAAACAAGGAAAAGCAATATATATATACACAGAAACAAGACCAAATAGAATCACTTAGAATATACAAATTAAGAAGTGAAGTCATTGCTGAAAAATTCCAGAAAAGGATAGCCGAAAGAGTAGAAAATATAGAAATTAATGGAACTATCGAAGAAATTTGGAATAGGTTTAAAGAAATAATAATAACTACAACGAAAGAGATATGTGGCGTAAGGAAAAATAAAAAGAAAAAACAAACAAAATGGTGGACAAATGAAATAAGACATCAAATTAAGATAAAGAAAAAAGCATGGAAAACATACTTAGCAGAACAAACAGTGGAAAAATACGATATATACAAAGAAGAAAGAAAAAAAGTGAAACATTTAGTAGTACAAGCAAAAAAGGAGACATGGAAAGAATTTGGGGAAAAGATGGAAAAAAACAGTAAAGAGAACCAAAAACTATTTTATAGAGTCTTGAAATCAGTAAGGAATGAAGAAAGGTCACAATCTACACATTATATACAAAATAAGAAGGGAGAGATCCTAAGCGATAGAATGAAGATTATAGAAAGGTGGAAAGAATACTTTCAGGAATTGTTAAGCGGAGGAGTGGAAAACGAGAATGCTAGTGAACAACAAATAATAGGAGAAGAAGAGACAGAAGAAATAATTACCATGGACGAACTGGAAGAAGCAATACAAAAACAGAAAAATGGAAAAGCGCCAGGCTGTGACAAAATAACAGCAGAAATGATAAAAAATATAGGACAAAGAGGAAGAGAATTAATGTTGAAAATATATAACAGAATATGGAGAGAAGAGGAAATACCAAACGACTGGAAGAAGTCATTGATAGTACCAATATACAAGAATAAAGGAAATAAGAAAGAATGCAATAATTACAGAGGAATATCCCTTCTAAGTACTGCAATGAAGATTCTCGAGCAAATAATAGATAAAAGACTAAGAACAAAACTCGAAAATACGTTACATGAGTCACAAAGTGGGTTTAGAAGAGGAAGGAGCACACAAGACCAAATATTCTCTGTGAAACAAATAATACAAAAAGCCTCTAGAGAACAGAAGAAAGTGTTCTTAGCATTTATAGACTTGGAAAAAGCCTTCGATAAAGTACCAAGAGAAAGATTGTGGAATGTATTAAGAGAAAGAGGTGTCAATGGCAAAATAAGACGATTAATACAGAAAATATATAACCACAATACTAATGCTGTAATAGCTAACAATTTAGAATCTGAGATATTTAAAACAAACGAGGGACTGCGCCAAGGGGGAAGTCTGAGCCCAATGCTGTTCATTGTTTATATGGATGACATTATCAAACAGTGTGCATGTAAAAGTAAAAAGTTCAGGGTTGGACACCTTAACTTGAATGCAGTCGAAGTTTCGGAAGGGGCATTCGCAGACGACATAGTAGTTATAGCCGACAATGAGGAAGATCTGAAACGTAATTTAACAACATGGAATATGACACTAAAGGACAGTGGAATGACGATGAGTAAGAGCAAAACTAAAGTAATAGTAGTGGGAGATGAACAGGTAGATACGAAAATCGTAATAGAAGGAACTGAAATAGAACAAGTGAGAACATTCCAGTACTTGGGAGTACGAATTGATGGAAGAGGGACCCAGGACGCTGAGATTAATCAAAGAATAGAAAAAACAACAAAGCTGTACCACAGCATGAGGAATAATTTCATTAACAAAAAAGAGATATCCCGAGAAACAAAACTAAAAGTATATAAGGCAATTTACCGACCGATATTAACATATGGCTGTGAATCCTGGATATTAAATAGAAGACAAAAGAATAAATTACAGGCAGTAGAAATGAAGTATTTAAGAAGAGTTAGAGGAGTTACAAGGATGGACAGAATAAGAAACTTGGAAATACGAAAAGATTTGAAAATGCAGTCAGTGTTAGAATACATTGAACAAAGACAGCTAGGATGGTGGGGACATTTATATAGAATGGAAAATACAAGACAAACAAGAAGGATATGGGAAGCAAGGATAATGAAAAATAAAAGAAGAGGAAGGCCAAGGACAACATGGAATGATGTCATAGCAGAAATACTGGGAAGGAAAGGCAAAACATGGACAGAAGCGAAGAACATGACAAGGAATAGAAATGAATGGAAAACGTTTATAAAAAGCTAGAAGATAAACGCCCTACACCATTGTTATGGTAATAGGGATTTTTGGATTATATATATATATATGAAAAGTCTTCCTTCGGAGGCTGTGGTTAAGTAAAAACTAAAAAAAACTCCTTATCACAATTATTAATCGTATCCTAAATACGTATTTCGAAAACTAAGTTGTCATCATCAGTAGGTAAAACCACTAATCAACCCCATGTTCAACACTTTGATTAGTGGTTTTACCTACTGATAATGACAAATTGAAATACGTATTTAGGATACGATTATTAATTGTGGCAAGGCATTTTATATATTTTTTGAGTAATTAATTATTAATTATTAAAGGTTTAAATAATAAAAATTCCAAGAATAGAATTAATTTAAAAAACAAATAATTTAATGTAGGAGCCCTAAGAGGATTTATTAAAAATATGTCTATTATCAATATACACGACAACCAAACAATAAAATCAATTACGGAAGCTTAATGAATGAATATTAAAAAAAAAGTATTTGACCTTGCAGAATACCTATGTGAACTATTTGGAATTTTTTTTTATTTTGATCGTATCATATTTTATTTGTCACAGGAGCAATGTAAACGTATAAAATAGTGCAAACAAAATAATTTTTTTAAAATTGAATATATCCATATATGACTTACATACCTTAACCGTAATTAATAAGTTGCAATACATCAGCCCGGGTAGCTCAGTCGGTAGAGCATTGGACTTTTAATCCAAGGGTCCAGGGTTCAAGTCCCTGCTCGGGCGGACTTTATTTTATATACTATTAAAGTTTCCGTTTCTGTAACTTACTTGGATAACACAACTATTTATATCTTCTGCAATTTTATATCAAATTAAAACATCTCGACATGTCGTGCCCTCGAATTTTTTTCCTGCTACTTAAAAATATAATAATTTGTTAATTGATTTATTTACCATACTTAATTCAATAGTTAGATCAAGTAGCAATATTTAGAAAGAAGTTAGTCAATTTATTCAAGACTGCCGTAAGGTTCGGTTCTTGAACCAATACTTGTAATTTATATACGAGATTTTTTTACATTTTCTGCCCGTTTATGTCAGAAATGAAGTTTCTCTAGATTTCGTATTATTTTATATATTTTTCTACAATTTGAACATAATTAGTTATTAAATATGATGATTTTTTTTTATTTTCTTATTCTAATTGATGTAATGATAAACTAACTATTTAACTGTAATGTTTAGTAATAACTTGTAATAAGTTATTAAATCCATCTAAAAATGTAATTGTAATTTATACATGAGATTTTTCACATTTTTTCCCACGTTTATATTAAATATATATAAAAGTCAAAAATATTTAATTTGTTATTTATAGACTACAAACTACATAATCGATTTTGATAAAATTTTGTGCGTGTGTTCCTTATGTTGTGTGGAAGGTTGTTATCATCTTTTTCCTAATTTTATCGGAAAATATTAAATAATTAACAATATGTGAAATTACATGAATCTATATACAATGTGTCCGGGAAAATGTGGGAAATCTCTCGGATTCAGATAGAACATTAAAAAATAAGATGACAAGTTCCCATAATTGTTTTCCTAGCGACCCTCCCTACGGAGATACGTCCTCCTAAAGGACGCCACTGGAAATCAATTTTTCTTGAATAACTTTTAAACTACTTATTATAATTTAATGAAAATTTAATATGATAAACAGTAGTAAGGACCTCTTAAAATACTGCCCTTAAATTTAAATTAGATTGTTTAGTTTACCAGGGCGGACTAGGTTGTACATTTTAATGCTTACATTTTTAACACCCTGTATGATAAGGAGTTAAAAAAAACAAATTTGGATACCTTGAACATTAAACTAAAGAAAAGGTACTCTCGTTCATTGTCGATAAAATGAACCGTTTTCGAGGAAAAAAAAAATAAAAGAATTAATGTTTTGTTTCTATTAAAAAGAACAATGTTTTTTTATTTTTTTTTGTCTGCAACAAAGTGTGATACAAAAGTCATTCCAGGAACAAAAAAGTTTTAGTTTAGGTTATTTAATACGACGAAATTACGAAGATTCTTAGAAATGCAGTTTTGTCCCAGAAAGGCACCTCAACAAAAATTATGTTTAGAAATGTACTCACTAAAGCTTGAAACGATTGAACCTAAATACTCTAATTAGAAATAATCAATTAAAAACTTCATAAGTGGGTTCAACATGGGCTCCGTGAACTCTGATACACTCGCGGGCACGACGAATAGAGGACTGCTGTACTCGCCACAACAACTCAGCATTGTTTCTTATCACATCACAATGAAATGTGATTCTCTGTAAAAGTTCCTCCCTAGTAACAACCGGAGAGGAATACACCAAGGTTTTGAGATGACCCCACAGGTGAAAATCCATTGGCGTTAGGTCGGGAGACCGTGGAGGCCAGGCAATGGGACCTCCTCTGCCTATCCAACGGTTTGGATAGACGTTATTCAGGTGGTCGCGTACAGCAACGCTAAAATGAGGTGGAGCCCCATCATTCATAGAATACATGCTTTGGCGGGTTGCAAGTGGCAAATGTTCTATTGAATCCAGAAAAGTTCTGAAGGAACTGTAAATAAAGTTCACCATTCAATCGTGGCGGCAATACGCATGGTCCAATCAAAAAATTGCCAATTATTCCTGCCCAATCATTGATTGGGACTGATGTTGATAATGATGAACGACAGTAGCATGAGGGTTTTCATCAGCCCATACATGCGAGTTATGTAAATTTACAATACCATTTTTGGTAAACTCTGCTTCATCGGTAAAAAGAATAGTGCTAATGAAGTTTGGGTTTGTTCGTTGCTGATCTAACAGCCAGTTTGCGAACTGGATTCTACGAGGAAAATCTTCAGGAAGTAGTAGATGCACTTTTTACAGATGATAAGGGTAAAACAACTGTTCTTTAAGTACTTCATGAATTGTCGTTTTTGACGTATTAAGCTGCGCGGCTAATCTTCGAGTGCTTATTGAAGGAGTATCACCTACAGTATCTAAAATATTTTCCTCCAATTGCACCGTACGTACTGTTCTTCTCACACCAGCATCAGTACTTTTTTCGCGAAACTTCCTAAAACATTAAAGAAAATCAATAATGTTACCTTATTAACTGGAATCGCCCACCAGTCTCTCTTAGACGTTGGTCAAGTCGCTGAAATGTTTTCTTATTTTAAATATTGCGATTAGGATATCTTTCTTCATACAACCTTCTTGCTTCCAAAGCATTGCAAGATGCAAGACCGTACATAAGATGCATATCTGCATACTCACTAAATGTGTATCCCATTATCAAATTAAATTTACCAAGATATTCAAAATTCAATAAATTAATATCGAAGTAAAGGATCAACGTGTTAACAATATGAAAGATTACAAGATTTAAAATTTACACGTCAATGCAAGATATTTATTAATTCGTGGGTACCATAGTAACGTTTGTAAAAACAATGCGTTATTTAGTACTGAAAGCAGTTTTATTTCAGACTTTTGTATCACACTTTGTTGCAGACAAAAAAAATGAAAAACATGGTTCTTTTTAATAGAAACAAAACATTAATTCTTTTATTTTTCTTTCCTCGAAAACGGTTTATTTTATCGACAATGAACAAGAGTACCTTTTCTTTAGCTTAATGTTCAAGGTACCCAAATTTGTTTTCTTTAACTCTTTATCATACAGGGTGTTAAAAATGTAAACATTAAAATGTACAACCTAGTCCGCCCCTGGTAAACTAAACAAGCTAATTTAAATTTAAGGGCAGTATTTTAAGAGGTCCTTACTACTGTTTATCATATTAAATTTTCATTAAATTATAATAAGTAGTTTAAAAGTTATTCAAGAAAAATTGATTTCCAGTGGCGTCCTTTAGGAGGCCGTATCTCCGTAGGGAGGGCCGCTAGGAAAAAAAATATGGGAACTTGTCATCTTATTTTTTAATATTCTATCTGAATCCGGGAGATTTCCCACATTTTCCCGGACACATTGTATAATAAATAAAAATTAAATGCTTTTCGTTGGTAAGCGCATCACTTGGGAACAGATGGACCGGTTTGTCTAATATTTTTAAAAATGTTCGTAATAGTCCAAATAAAGTTTTTAATGAAAGAAAAATTGGAAAAAGTTGACCGGAAAATTGGAAAATTCGGGAAAAACTGAAAGTGTTTTTTCCATGAGATTTTTATATGAAGTCAACTCACGATTCTAACGTTCGATATCAGTAATTGCTTTTTTGTTTTGTTCGTTGTGGTCTTGGAAAAGTTTTCAGGCAAAAAGAATTCGAGACAATTACAAAGAAAAGTCGGAAATTCGGACAAACTCCAAAAATCATTATTTTTGTATGCAGTTTCGATCACAACTGACGATAGGAATGACATTTTTGGTTGATTTTCTTTTTGTTTTGTCCGTTATGGTCCCGGGATGGAAATAACAAAAACGAATGTTTTCAATTGAAAAAAAATTTGGAAGATCTGGAAAAAAATCTGGAAAAACGCATTCCAGCATAAATTAAAATAAAAATACATTTGTTTTTACTTTTGTATTGTTTCGCGAAGAATTCATCTCGTACTTCTGAATGCACTCCTCCGCAAATCGAGTACCATGGCCACAATCGTGAATAGATATAATGATCACTCAGAAATGACAAAGATTGTTTTTTAAAGTTTCTAGAAAAAAATATCTGTAACTTTAAAATTTTATACGTTGGTATATCAAGGGCATTTTTTCATGTGGTTTGCACATGCGTTTTTAGTTTGTTTCGAGCTGTCATATCACGTTGTTTACTTTGTTTATTGAGGGTGAAATTAACAAGCATCTTTGGAATTTATTAGTTGTAATTTTGCTCGGCTGTCACTAAGGATTTTTTTATCGTATGTGCGGTCACATCCATACGATATTTTTACCATAATAATATTGTTTAATGAGGCAATATTTATCTTTATACTTCATAAAGATATTTTTTCTTTTTTGATTTTTTTATTTTGTATTGAAGTTTCATTTTAAGTTTATTGTGTTTTTTATTTAACATTACTTCAAGAAGTTCACAAGTAACTTAAAGCAATATAATTAAAACATTTTTTAAGACTCTTTTACTGGCGCTTGATAAATTTGTAGAAGAGAAAAACCACGTTTTCCATTTGGAACCCTGAGGGAAAAGCAGTCTCATCTGGAAATTAATCCGACTGAATATCTAAGCTGGACAGATTGGTTGTGAATAGTGGTATTATCAAATTCTAAACCACTATTCATAGCAATATGTAAACGACAAAATTCTATGAACGCTACTAGAAGGTACGTTCGTTTGAACTGATAAATGACGAACTGATGTATGTAGGTTTTATCAACAAGGTTTTCTACGTGTTCAACAATATTTTGCTGTGTAAGTGGTCTACCAGAACTCTTGCCTTTTATCACAGATCCTGTAGCCCTAAACTTCTCCACGACTAGACGAATGTGATGATGTTAAACCGGTATTATTCACAACTCTATTAGGAAACTGCAAGTGAAACTGTCGCTTATATTCCGCGTAGGAATATTGCCATTCTCCTTTAAGAAATTGTGCACTTTGGAAATATGCTTCAACAATAAAAATATTTTCTTGCAATGTGTACAATATTTGGTGGTATTGTTTATTAACCCCTTACCGCATACTGTGCCAAATATGGCACACGTTAAAATAATTGTTTTTTCTAAGTCTACACATATTTTAAGCTGCTAATGCAATCTGTTCCAAATTCGGCACGCTCGCTTCTTTATGTTCACCAATAAAGAGCGCTATCTGGCGCATGTTTTGAAAGTTGCGTTAGTTGACGTTTGACCACTACAGCTGGCTATTCGTTTCTATTATTTACAAATTTTGCAAGTTCATAATAATTTGAAATAGCAAGATATAGTGAAGATAAAAATATCTGGCTACTGGTAAGTGCCTATATTTACTTTTTACATAAAAGAAATAAGCTTAGTAATCACAGGTAGAAGTCACGTGTGCGTTGTTTACTTGTGCTATATTTGGCACAGTTTGCAGTAAAGAGTTGCTAAGGATGATTTTTTTGTAGATGGATACAAAACGGTTTTATGGTCGACAATCCAATCAAATTCCAGATTTAGTTGACAGCGAAGACGAAAGTTTATCGGATGACGATGATTATCGAAATATGGCAAAGTTTTCCAAAGTTTTAGTCGACGAATTTAGCAATGGGTGTTCCTATGAAAATGTAGATGACATTATTAGGAAACTGATCATTTCGATAGTGAAGATGACGTTCCACTTTCTACCTTAGTTGTAGCAAGTAGAAAAACAAAAAAAACCAAATATCACTTAGACTGGCAAGATAAACATTTGAATATTGTGGAACAAGACAGCACGTTCAAAGGATCTGAGTCCTTACCAGAGGAAATTTTGAATTTTGATACTATTTATCACTTTTTCAAATTCTTCTTTACCGATGATATACTTACATACATAACTGAACAAACTAATTTATTTGGTGTTCAATGCAGACCAGACAAACCACCAAATATATCAAAAGAGGAGATAAATGTGTTTATTGGTATTTGTATATATATGTCTGTAGTGCATTTACCCTCAACTAGAAGCTACTGGAATAGTTCGCTAAATATTCCAGCAATATCTCAAGCAATGACTTGTAACAGGTTTGAAGAAATAAAGCGCTTTCTTCATTTCAATGACAATGTAAATCAAAAGAAACACGGAGAGGCTGGTTATGACAAGCTATTCAAAATTCGCCCTTTTCTAGATAAAATCCGAGAAAAATATTTACTTGTTCCAAAAGAAGAACACCTTGCTATCGATGAACAAATTATTCCCACCAAAGCAAAATCTACTTTGAAGCAATACAATCCTAAAAAGCCTTGATTTTTTTCCTGGGCCAACCGAGTTGCTACATCATCAACCAGATTTAGGAGCAAGCAGTAATGTTGTAGTAAAACTAACTGCTTCACTTCCAAGACATCAAAATTATAAAGTATTTTTTGATAATTGGTTTACCAGCATACCATTATTGATCTATCTAAAAAAAGAAGGCATTTTGCCTCTTGGTACTGTTCGGAAAAACCGTGTACCAGATTGTGAGTTTCCTAAAGAAGCTGAAATGAGAAAAAAGGGTAGAGGTACAATTATAGAAAAAGTCGCAAAAGTTGACGATGTTGATATATCTGTAGTTTCTTGGTTTGACAATAAAATAGTCACCACGGTCTCAACGTATGTCGGTAGCCAACCAGTTTCAAAAGTACAGCGGTTTTGTCGAAAGGAAAAAAAGTATATTGAAATTCCACGTCCCAAATGTATACAGATATACAATAGCTATATGGGTGGTGTTGATCTCTTGGATTCCATGTTAAGGTACCACAGGATCCTTATAAGATCGAAAAAATTTTATCTCCGGATTTTTTTTCATTTCATAGACATGCTATGTTGCAATAGTTGGATTTTGTGGAGAAGAATTATTGGTTGCAAAAGTCCTGGAGATACTTGTGATATGTACTTGCCTTTGTCTGAATTCAAGTTAGGACTGGCAGAAATTCTCACCAGATCTAGTGTCACATCTAAGAAGCGTGGGAGACCAAGCCATTCTTTACAGCCACAGTTGGAACTAAAGAAGAAAAAATATCCATTTTCGCCGATACCGGCTCAAGAGATCCGTACAGATAACATGGGTCATTTTCCACTTTGGCACAATGATCGCCAACGATGCAAGTACCCCGAATGTAAAGGAAAATCACAAGTGTCTTGTGATAAATGTAACGTGACATTATGCCTGAACAAAGACAGAAACTGTTTTCGACGTTTCCATTTAGAGTAGCTGTAGCATTCCAAATCTTATAAATATATTTTGAATATAAAACTATCAAATCTAGTTTTTTTTTAACTACAAATTGCGACAAATTTGGCACGTGTCAGTATTTTGACAGTTTTTGACAAAAAAAATTACTATAGATTTTTTTGATTAATTTTCCTGCATTAAGATTTGTTTAAACTACTATGTACAAAAAAGTTATCAACAACCAAAAAATCATGCGGTAAGGGGTTAAGTAAAAAAAATTAGTAAGAAAAAATTATATTGCTAGTCACTAAATGATAAATGTCAAAATGACATTAGATAAATAGTTAATTTATAAATAAAAGGCAAGTGGCTTATAATAATTTGCAAAGTACTAATTACTCAGTGCCTACTGAGAGAAAGTTCGTTTTTAAACACGTTGTTTTAACTTGATAAGTGTAAAGTTATTTTTGCACCACCCAGTATTTTAAATAAAACTCACCCTAATTATTTATTTAAATATTTTGATACTTTATTATCGTATTTCTATTTATACTTAAAATTTCTATAATCGAAATTTTAACAGAGAATTTACCATCGGAATCGTGGAATTTCCAGGTTCGTTGTGATTCCAACAGAGGTCGCTAACACCCAAAATTAACATCACCAATTACCATGAACAAAAATAAATCATCGAACACGAAAGTTTTTAAATATTAATAAGAGTTTCTAAACGCGTTATTTCCTTTATTTTCTCTCCTTTTCCACGTTCGCTTCTTCACCAGGGAAGACAGACAACGTCTCTCCAAGTCCTGCTGGTAGTTGGTCCGACGAGCACGGCATCGCCGTCCAATAAATTATTAAGATGACTTGACCTCAATTAATACTAGTATTGGTACAGTCTTATCCGTGTTCGGTACCACCGAAGAAGACAGAAAACTTTTACGTAAAGACTTATAGTAGAGAGTAAAAAAAGGAAACGTTTAAAATGATGTTGATGATGATGAAGGTGATAAAGAAGTAAGGAAAAGGGAAGAAAATGTTATAGGGAAAGAGAAAGACTTCCCAGACCTTGGATACTTCAAAAGATGTTTGTTTTATTCCACGCGGTCGATTTCCACTTTAAAAAATTATATGCTCGCTGGTGCATTAAATCAATGAAGCTCATGTAGTACTTACAAAACACATACTTGCATATATATGTATATATATATATATATATATATATATATATATATATATATATACGATGTAATTTGAATATTTCGAGATTTTTATGGCTGCCTCCGTTGGCTTCTTCCTAATTTCTCGGTGACCTAGCGACGTTCATCTTCGCTGGGAAAAAATTGAAATTATTGCTTTGTCTGTGCGACCGCGGTCTGTGTCAGGTCTATTTTAATGAGGTGTCGGACAAATTTGTGTTTAGTATGGCGAAATACATAGTGTCGCAAGATATTTTTTTGTCTAATCGGAAAATATAAATGAAAAAAAAAATACATGAATTAAGGAAGGAAGAACAAGAAAACACATCGTTTAATCATTTTCTACGGCCATTTGAATATATTAAATTCTTATACTGTTAGAAATAACTACAGGTTGGATTACAATGCAAGCGTAAGAATTATAATCTCGTGTATCTGGGACACTATTACTTTAAATTAATTTGGTTCATGTGATATGACTTGTACACGATTTTGCTAATTCTATTGCTAAAATCTTTGAGATTAATATATTTTGTAACATTACAATGGAAGAGATTAAATGCATATTGTTGTTTTATGAAACGATGCCCACCAAAAATAACAGATCTCACACATACACCATTCATATACAACATCCTAAGTGGATATTCATTAAAAGACACTTATGCTGGTAGTTTGATGGGACTGTAAGAAATTGTGCATCATAAAATTCGATCAAACCATCAATTCTGATTTGCCTATTCAATAACTAGTCAAATTGAATTGTATTGAATGATAAGACTATTCTTTAGTTGTTGAACAATAAAAGTTTATTATAATAAGTTGTTGATATGTTGAATGCTTTAACAGGAATAATAAATATATTTTTTATATCTATGACATTAATCAAATATGACAACTATATCACCATACACATTGCTTGGCTTACTATATAATATTTAATACTCCTCCTCAATGTGGATGTTGCTTTACAATATTATTTAAGTTTCAATTATTTTTCAGAATTATTCAAGTTTAAGTTGTTTTACAAAATTAACATGTTTAATCTTCGATAAGTTTTTAGTTAGTACATCAGCTATCATATTTTGCGTTGGACAATAGGTTAAGTCGATCTGCCCATCACGTACCAGTTCCCTTATATGATGATACCTGATATCGATATGCTTACTTCTCTTATGGAAGACAGGATTTTCTGCTAACTTTATCGCACCTTGATTGTCAATGTTTAAGTTTTGTTACTCCTCTTTTATAACCATCAATATCAAAAATCAATTTTTTCAAATAAACAACTTCTTTAGCTCCATCTGACGCTGCCAAATACTGCCGTATTTTGCTTCTTAGATTCCCACGAGATAAGAGATACATCGTAGAAAAATGTAAATCCCGTATATGATTTTCTGTCCATCGCGTTTCCGCCCCAGTCTGCATCCACATACCCTTCAAGACAACTACCATCAGAATCAAAAATCATTTTCAGGTTTCGTGTACCAGATAAGTAGCGCAATATATGTTTTAGTTTGGTCATATGTTCCTCATGCGCATCAGTATTGCGTTGTGCCATCTTTGACACGGAGTGTAAAATATCTGGTCTGGTGGATACAGCCAAATACATTAGAGTACCTACCAGCGATTGATAATCGTGTTGATTAAACTTTTTACAATTGTCTTTGCAATCAACTTGATACCCAGCCTCTAACGGTACAAATACTGCCTTGCATTGATCCATTCCATAATGCATCAAAACGTTTGCAATATATTGGCTCTGACTTAATTTAATCATACCTGTTTCTCCCTGGCGCTCAATTTCCATTCCCAGAAAATGTTTAAGAATACCCTTATCATCCACCTCGAATTTGTTGGAAATATGTGCTTTTACTTTATACCCAATCTCCAAATTTCCACCGGCAATGATCAGATCATCCACATAAACAGCAATCAGCACAAGATTTCCATCTATGTTTGACCTGTATAAACACGTTATCCCTGCGTTTAGCCACCAATACGATAGTGCCGTCTGATCTTTAATCAAAGCCTTTTGCGCATCAAACACTACTGATAGACCACAGTCAACGGTTTTATTGACCGAAATAAAATTTGCCTGTAATTCGGAGGAGAACAAAACATTTTGAAGTAAAACTTCAAAATTTCTGTTCTTTATCAATACATCACCTTTAGCACTGGCTGTTATGAACTTGTTGCCAGCCAATGCGATTTCTTCGTTATGATCACGTATACGAACGAACAACTTCCTATCGTTATACATATGCGACGTTGCACCGCTATCGACATACCAACCATCTGCTTTCAAACTTTTTGTGTCTGCTGCAGCCACCATCGTCATCGCCTGCATATTGTTGAAATTTCTTTGTCTTTTTCACATTTATTTGCGAAATGACCTGCTACACCACATACAAAACATTTCCCTTTGAATTTCTTGCTGCTTGAATATTTTTTATTTTCTTTGCTATCGCTTGTATTTTTATCTAAAAACGCTTGTTGCTGTAAACTTGTTGGCTTAGCTTCGGTTTCCTTCCTTCTCTTGCCTTCTTCTAGAAGCTTCTGTTTCAGCTGTGAAAGGTTTGGCAATGCGTCCCTTGTTTCCATAGCTATTACGAAGTTTTCGTACTCTGATGACAAACTGGAAAGCAAAATAATTGCTAAAAGCTCCTCCTGAATTTCAATATCACTTTCGGATAGTTTTTCACAGATTTCGGCAAACTCGTTTATATGTCCAACAACATTTCCATTAGCCATGTTTAAACTCACCAACCTTTAGTATAGTGACACTTTTTGTAAAGGTCCTTTTGGCATATGCACATTTTTAAGCTTCTCCCAAGCTTCGGAAGAAGTTTTGCAGCTTCTAATATAAACCAATTGAGTAGGTTTTACACTAAGAAAAATAGATGCTATCGCCTTCTCGTCGTCAGACTCCCACTGCTCCTTCTTTACATCAGCAGAATCAATCTTAAGTACTCCACTGACAATTTTCCAATGTCCACTGTGGATTAAGACACTCTTCATCTGGATCGACCAACTGTCATAGTTCTTCTCGTCCAGTTTTTCTATGTGAATCACAGGTGCACTCATTTTTCTTGTTCTTTTCCAATTATTTTGCACTCACTTCAACAAATATAAATACTATTTATTGTTTTAATACTTTAACAGGAATAATAAATATATTTTTTAAATCTATGACATTAATCAAATATGACAACTATATCACCATACACATCGCTTGGCTTACTATATAATTAATAAATTATAGTCGATATATATATATATATATATATATATATATATATATATATATATATATAAATATAATAACTTCGTGACATTGGTATGATATGGTAAACCTAATCAGTAGGCGATTAAAGGTCTGTATATTACTTCAAAATATATGTATTTAAAAAACTCTACATGTTTCGGCTGTATACGCCTTTTTCAAGAGAATACAAAATATGAATGACAGGATATAAATGTCAAGTAATTAAGTTGCTATGGTTTAAATTATTCAAAGATACATTATAGTAATAATAATAAATCATGCCTTAGTATTCCAAAAAATAGATAACAAGGTGTGAAAATATGTGTTGTTCGCTGCTAGCAATTTGTGTCTCCTTCTGGGTATGAACTTGTGTGTTGGTTGCTGCTGGCAGCTTGCGTCTCTCTATGGGTGTGTGGTTTTGTGTGAGAGCGTAAGTGTAGGGTTTTGTATGTCGGTGCGTTCGTGCGTGTGTTTAGTGATCGGTCGCATGAATTTAGAGAGGTCGGATAACCAGCCGTTGCGTAGGGCCGCCAACCCTTTCCCGACAACTTCTTTACAATTCCGTGCAGTACTTCGACGGTCTGACCCCCGCCCCAACGAGGCAAGGCGCAGACAGGCGAAGCGCACCCTGTACGGGGTTGCTCATCGCAACTAAGGGAACACTCTTAGTGGCTACCTCGGTCGACGATGGTCACACTTATGCCATCTTAACGTTCTCCGCCGAAGCGGGGGCATAGCACACACGTCGAACGTGTGTGTGCTGTTAACGGCAGCCTAGCCAGGTTGTCGCCCAGGACCGGTCCTAGTGGTGTGTGCATTGCAGCCTAGCATATGCGCTACAAAACTCTAGGGGGGTCTGCCCGTTGGGCAGTCAGGTGCCATTCCGCCTTTCCAGCAAGAGTGAGGAACCATGCTACGCGGCGCTATCTCGTCGCCGCGCAATGCACACACCACTAGGACCGGTCCTGGGCGACAACCTGGCTAGGCTGCCGTTAACAGCACACACACGTTCGACGTGTGTGCTATGCCCCCGCTTCGGCGGAAAACGTTAAGATGGCATAAGTGTGACCATCGTCGACCGAGGTAGCCACTAAGAGTGTTCCCTTAGTTGCGATGAGCAACCCCGTACAGGGTGCGCTTCGCCTGTCTGCGCCTTGCCTCGTTGGGGCGGGGGTCAGACCGTAGAAGTACTGCACGGAATTGTAAAGAAGTTGTCGGGAAAGGGTTGGCGGCCCTACGCAACGGCTGGTTATCCGACCTCTCTAAATTCATGCGACCGATCACTAAACACACGCACGAACGCACCGACATACAAAACCCTACACTTACGCTCTCACACAAAACCACACACCCATAGAGAGACGCAAGCTGCCAGCAGCAACCAACACACAAGTTCATACCCAGAAGGAGACACAAATTGCTAGCAGCGAACAACACATATTTTCACACCTTGTTATCTATTTTTTGGAATACTAAGGCATGATTTATTATTATTACTATAATGTATCTTTGAATAATTTAAACCATAGCAACTTAATTACTTGACATTTATATCCTGTCATTCATATTTTGTATTCTCTTGAAAAAGGCGTATACAGCCGAAACATGTAGAGTTTTTTAAATACATATATTTTGAAGTAATATACAGACCTTTAATCGCCTACTGATTAGGTTTACTATATGTATATATATATATATATATATATATATATATATATATATTGTGGTGGTTCTAAAGGTCAGGAACTGGAAGAAATAAAAAATAAATTACTTGGTAATTAGCTGTTTAAACAAGTAAAAGGAACCGGACCATGCACAGGCAATGTAAATTATTACATAAGTTAATACCGCGTTTTTAATTAGAAAATTTATTTGTAATAATTTTATTATTTTTATGTGTCATTTAACTTTCAAAATTCATAAATTTATTTGTAAAACCGAAGATAATTAACTTATTTGATAAGAATTAATGACATATGGAAACCTACTTTACCGACCCGAATTTAGTTTGAATTTGAATTAGTTTTACCGCGAAAGTCATTCATTATGTACTACAACCTTATGACATTAATAAACATTTAAAAATATAACTTAGGATATCCATAATTAATAATGTAATTTTTTTATACTATATGACGTAATTTCGGATATAAAAACAACCTATTTATGTAAATAATTCGGACAGAAGACGAGATTAATAAAAACATGCGAACAGAGAAAAGAAAATCCTTAGAAGATATAAATCAACGACGATATAAAAAGCATGCTTAAAAATTCTTCGAAAAATAATATTTAAATTTAAATGGTATATTCGATACTGACTCGCCTGAAAATTCGATAGTTATTTGCAGAAAGAGTTTATTTCATCGAACAACCTATAAAAGTCCGTAATCTAGAAGCTTTATCGGAAGAAAAACCGAGAGCACCGTTGAGCATCTCGTACCATACCCCAGAAAGACAAGTAAATACCTAATAAAAATTTATATTTTATATACAAAAATATGAACATAACCCAACTTTACATTTTATACAATTTAATTTACATTTAACTTATAAAGATTAATTTTATAACCTTACCTTGTTATTGAATGGTCGTTCCTATAATTTAGCACTAAAACCATAATCATCACAATTTACTTGATTTATTGTAAAACTCATTTATATGTAGATTTTACATATGTTTAATATTACATAACGTTTATGTATGTGTTCTGCACATAGTAAGGACAGCTGTTTTAGTTTTCTGCAAGATAATAATAATACTGTTTATGTTTAATTTTAACCTCTTCAGGGACGGGTCTTTCACAACACGTGAAAAAGCAAATCATAAATTATATTCAACTTTTATTGATCTTAGAAATTGAAAAATACATAATTTTGAAATTTTTAGTAACCTGTGAACGTAAAAAATATGAAGAAATATCTGTCCACGCATGTTGCCAAAGGTCATTGATGAAAAGATTCAAGACACTCAGGGCACACTGGTTCCTTACATTTCTTGCACGTATATCGAGTTCGTTTTACGCAGTTTTGATAATGACATCTAGGAGGATTTTTTAATTCTTGCTTTTCGGGGTAGTGTCCTATTCCATCCAATCGCATTTCACGCAAAGCTTTTGTCCATGCCTTCTTTTTCGTTGGTGGTGTATTTCCATGTGCCGGTCTTCCTTTTTGGTTTGTATTCATTCTAAGAAGGGCATGGACAATATATGCCTTATACTCAACCAAAGAGATGCTACAATGTTTAGCTTCGCGGTAGAGGATCCACGAATTTATGATAGCGTCGTTTATAAAGTGGAATGCGATTCTTACGTAAAATTTCTTATTTTTCGTTGCATGAAGATAGTGGGCAACCATTCTATCTGCCAGGTCAACACCACCCATAAATTTATTGTATTGGATTACTGCTTGTGGTCGCGGAATGTTGACGTGGCTTTTTTTTGGTTTTGTCCCATCTTCTTACAGTATCTTGCGGTTCTTTACCAACGAAAGATGAAACCATATGTACTATATTATTGTCTACCCACCGAATCACACTAATGTTATCGGATGAAGTGGTAACTGAACTTGATCCTGTTCCTCTTTTTTTCAAATCTTTTTCGCATACTAGTTTCTCACTTGCACCTGCAATTCTATTTGATCGTATTGTTCCGACAACATAAATATCTCTACTCTTCAAAAATGATATTGTATCAAGAGACGTAAAAAGGTTGTCTATAAATATCTTGTGGTTTTTCCTTTAATGTCGGAACATAGTCTTGCAACGGTGTCCCCTATTACACCTAACTTAGGTTTTGACTCTGTTTTGCGACTCTGGTACATTTCAAATTTTGACACGTATCCATCAGCCGCTGCACGGACCCAAACCTTGAAACCCCATTTATGAGGTTTTGATTTTATATATTGTTTACATTTGCTTCTTCCTTTGAATGGTATGATCATTTCGTCTATTGCCATATATTCAGTTGGCGTACAAGCATTGGCAAATGTTTCGGCCAATGTATTCAATAATGGTCTTATTTTTATAAAAGAATCATTGTTGTCGTGCGGTATGTCTTGATTATTTGTAAAATGTAGAAATCTTTTTATTTCTTCATACTTTTTCAGCGGCATGCTATCAGCGATAATATCTAAACGTAGGCCTTGATTGGATGACCAATACATCCGGTATGAAGGATATTTTATGTATGTCATCATTATATTTACCGCAATAAACCGTTTTATATCTGCAGTAGTGATATTTATATCTCTGCCTGATTGGACTGCATACCGGATAGTTTCTGTTCTGATATGCTGAAATAGTTCTTCAGGTAAGATTTCCATAAAAAAGGAAAGCGGAGTTTCACCTTGAATTTTAATTTCACGGGAGGATAAAAAAGGTGGTGGATTGTGAGTAAGATCGTTGTCCTTCTCAACATACCATACTCTAGACCTAGTCGGCTGACTGGTTTCTATTCGACGTTTTATTTACCTCAATGGCAATTCATCTTCACTATCAAAATCTTCGCTTTCCGTACATTCATTTTCATGAATTTCATTTTCATCATCCGATATTCTCGACGTACTGGGTTGGTCCAACCCGTCGTTGTTTGTACGTACATCTTCATCAAAATCTTCTTCGTTGGAATCTATAATATCAAGATCTTCTAAATCTGAATTATTTGGATTTGCTAATTTATCCAGTATTGTTATGGTTGATGCGTCATCTCTTTTGCCATAAAATAATCCACAGGAAATTGGAGTAGGCATTTCCGAATAACTGAAACAGTTATAAAATGTAGCAAAAAGAAGAAAATGAAGTAATATCTACTTTCACACTTTGTACACAAATGTGTACATATAAAAACTTCATCACATTTGCAAACAAATGTGAAATATTTCAAAATTATAGAAAAATGCATGCATGTAAAAGAAGGTCGCATTACTTACTGATTTTTATTTCTCACAAATTCGAAGAGATACTTAGAAATAATACTGCAACTTGAAGTAAGGTAACTAACATAACCTAGCCACATATAAACACTAATAAACTAACGTCATTTTATTATGGCTCGGTCATACACCTTATGCGCAGGTACATAGGTTCTATAATATATTGGCAATATACGGGGCCATTGAGCATTGAAGAATATCTTTACAATATGGGTTTATGCTGCAATGGTCCAAACGTAGACATATGTGTATATGTCCTTGAAGAGGTTAAGCCTGTTAGACAAAGACCAAATACTCGAAATTGTCGTTTACAGGTTAAAACTTGATTCTGTCTTTTGATTGATTGATTGATTTGTGTTATGTAAAGTAGGGGGCGCCAGTATTTAGCAATTGTCATCTAAAAACCGTAAGACATCAACATGGTGCGTTTAGCAGTTGAATAACGATTACTGAATGCAAATGGGCGATCATTTAAGGATAATTCGCACAAGATTTAGGACGAAACGAAGCACCTACAAAGTTAGGAGTTCGTGCTTTAATCAAGAAATTTGAAGCAATTAGCTCTGTAGTCGGTAAGGTATTATGAACAGGTCCTCGTTGTGCTCGGTCAAATGCCAATATTGCCGCAGTGAGAGAAAGTGTACTTGAGTATCCAATCATCCAAGCAATTCGGCGTCGTTAACAACAATTGAACCTTTCAAGAACCACCACGCATTAGATTTCAAAGAAAGATCTGCATCTGATGGCAGAAAAAAATTCAGTTAACTCAAAAATTAAAAGTTACAGACCTTTCGTGCATTTATGAACGTCGTATATTTCTGAATTGCGTGTTAGGTAAGAAACGATTCCGATTTTGGTAACAAAATTGTCGAATTCAGGGAGAAGGAAATCCATGTGCTGTTCACGAAAGAGTAAGTTCACTGCTTGGTGCTTATTTTTGTAGTGGTAAGGCTACTTCAAAATGCAGTGTAATCGGACCATACCTTTTTGAAGATGAAGCTAGTAATGCTATCACAGGAAATGGGGAACGCTATCGTGACATGTTAACTATTTTCGTTTTCGACCAAATTAATGACTTAGACTACGACCAAGTAAATCTGACCCCCGGAAAATATGCGAACTAATTTACCAACGTCTTGCTCCGCACACCCTCTAACCCACACTTTACACGTTCGACAGCTGTGTACAGTCCCGTTCATGCTCCGTCATTTACAGTGCTCGTTTACTTGTTTATTAAATCGTTGTTTTCATATTCTCTTGCGTTCGTACTCGTTTCTATTATTTTTTGCTTCTTTTTGAATATCCGAACAGTTTTTCTTAAAAGTATTTCATTTTCTGTTGTTAGCTAAAGGTAAGTAATAATATAACCTCAATTATTTTTACGCGTTTACTTATGTTACAAATATGTTGTAGATTATCCATCATCATTATGGCTAAACGAAAATCGGAGAAAGATGACGCTTTGACTATACTGGAGACAGTTATCGAGTTTTGTGAGGAAGAGAAACGAACAGGCCACTATGCTTTTCCTGTAGAGCAAGTCATTAGAAGAGTAGCTGCAATGACAGGAAAATCAGAAAAAAGTATTAAGCGTATCAAAACCAATTTACGCAAGAGTTTGGAGGACCAACCTTCATCTTCTACTATCCATATACAGCCAAGAAAGGAGAAAAAGTCCAAAATTATATTAGATGATGCGGACAAGTAATATATTAATATAAATATTTAACGTACTTTATATTTATTTCAATTTAAATCTTAGATCTGTATTGCGGAACAAGATCACATCTATGTACACTGTCAGTAAGACTGTACCTACTTTACAAAGTTTACATTCATATATGAAATCTGAAACAAAATTCCCCGGCAGCAAAGAAACTTTACGGAAAATTATTATTGGTATGGGTTACAATTACAAAAAATGTGAATCGAACAGAAAAGTATTAATGGAACAACAAGATATTGTGGCCTGGCGAGCACGATATTTACGATTTAAAATGTATAACGATAGTCTTGGTGAAAACAAGAGACCCCTGGTATATCTTGATGAGAGTTACGTGAAGAATATACAATATCACCCTGAGATGTTAAAGTGTGAATTGCTTGAATTAGTGAGACATAATAAACCAGAACCTGAATATGAAATAGACAATTATGCAGCAACATTAGGTCATTCGGTGTTAAGATTACCGCCATATCACTGCGATCTTAACCCAATCGAAATGATTTGGAGCATGGTGAAAAGGAAGGTGGCCTCTAGAAATATTGATGGTAGTTGCGATGTTGAGGGTTTGATTTTGCAGGCTTTTAGTGAAATTACTCCAAATTTATGGCAAGCAGAATGCAGACATGTTCACAAAATAGAAAAAGAATATATCGAAAGGGATCAATTAATGGATATACACGAAGAATTTATTATTAGATTATGCGAATCAGATTCAGAAACGGATTGGTTACAATCGGATGATGAATAAGAATTTTGTAGTGTATTTATAATGCTATATTAATTATTTCTTGTATTACTTTACTATTTTTGAATAAATCATATATATTGTTTTCTCCAAAATGTTTTAAAAATGTGTATGCATATTAATATTATAACATTCTACCTTTTTTTAACTGCAATCTTTACATTAACATTTGACATTAACGATACGACTGATTCAAATACTGGCGCGTTGTTTTTTTCTGGGAATGTACACAACAAACCGACAGTGCTGCTTGAAGGGTCACGCTTCGTTGGTCGTACTCTAGATTTGAACAAGATGTGGGTTCAGCAAGACGGTGCAACGTGCCATACAGCACGTATGACCATAACTCTATTGCATACTGATTTTTCACATCGTGTTATCTCTTGGAATTCCGACATCAATTGGCCTGCAAGATCATGTGAGTTATTCGAGAAATAAAGCCAGGATTATGTGCCTGGTATTATAGAAAATTTTGCTAAACGGATAAGATTATGTCATAGCAGTCGAGGTGGCCATATGAACGATATCCTTTTCTATTGGTAGGCATAAAGCCTAGAATTTAATTTGAACAATAAAATACATCAGTTTTACAAACATTATGCGTTTTATTCAAAAATCCGATCAAAAAATTATAGGTATATTAAGTAGCGATTTATTTACGTGAAATATAAATTTTAAATTTAGGAGTAAGATCCCCATTCAATACCTAATTCAATTTGCATTTAAATATGCCTATTTTAATTATTGATCAGCTCTACTATTTATTTTTCGTTTTTGTGAGCCCGGGTAGCTCAGTCGGTAGAGCATTGGACTTTTAATCCAAGGGTCCAGGGTTCAAGTCCCTGCTCGGGCGACCTCTTTTTTTTCAATTATAGAAACTGGTTAGTTAATTTTATATTTATCACTGTTTATATTTTTATAAGTAATTTCGTTACAAATAATACTATTAGACACACACGTTGTGACTTGGAAATTTTGATATACCTTTTAAATTTTTATGGAAATTTTTAGGTATTTCTGATGTATTTCGGCACCCTAAGAACAGAAATGGCCTATCAATGACGGATTTTTCGTAACAAGCATCTAACATTTTGCTAGCATGCAACATGTACGTATCCACCTATTTGTGTAATGTATTATCAGTAGAGCAGACGAATTTCCGTGCGCGCCATGTGCGCCGATGTGAGGATGATTGTATTGCATCAGAACTAATAAAAAGCATTCAATATGTGTTTGGCACTTGCTTAGACTGCATGTAAGTGTAAGCATACGTAATAAAATGTCGTCGACACATAAATCGAGAAAACGACCGTTGTCAGACGAAGTGAATAAGTTTATTATGGATTTCCCGGACTTAATATACGATGGCTCAAAAATTAAATGTTTAGTGTGCAATCAATACATATCTAATGTGTTGGTCAAAAACACATTGTAAAGAACACGAAAGCAGTTCGAAGCACAATAATAACAAAATTAATCGACAACAGTTTATACATGAACTATGTGTAACTATGATTGTGATCTTAACTATTCTTGTTAAGTAATGATTAATTTATTTCATTTTGGAATAAATACGCGAATCAAACATTACCGAGCACGACAACGTTACGAAGGAATTTACTATCGGTGCATAAACAAGTTGAAAATAAAATCAAAGCCGAACTGAAAAATAAAAGACTGTGGTTATGTGTGGACGAAACAACTGACAGCAAAAAACAATCTGTAGTTAATGTGATGGCGCGTAATATGGAATCACATCAACCAACGTCTTCAATTTTATTAGCATCCAGACGACTAGAACAATGTAATGACGAAAAAATTTCAGAGGTGCTATTAGATACTTTGGAAAAATTTAAACTTTCGAAAGACCAAGTATTAATGTTTAGGACCGATGGTGCCGCAACCATGTGTTCTGTAGGCCGGTCTCTTAGAAAATATTGTCCTCCTAACTTCTTACATATTACTTGAAAACTCCATGCTCTACACCTTGTGGCAGAACAGGTTCGTAGATGTTATCAAGAGGTAGATGCTTCAATATCGAGTACAAAGGCAGTATTCCTGAAATCTCCAAAACATATTCGGAAATTTCACGAATTGTGTCCCCATACCCCTGAGCCACCACAGCCGATTCTGACACGTTGGGGTACATGATTACGGGCGGGGTTTAACTATCATGAACATTTTGAAGAAAGTAAGGACGTTGTTTCATCATTCGCTCCGAAAGAAAGTGCAGCTATTAATACAAACCAGAAAAAGTTTCAAATGCCCAGATTAAAATGGATTTACAAAGTATTCGTGAGAATTACTTGGGACTAGAAGAAGCAATAACAAAATTAGAAAATTCGTCGCTGTCGTTAGAGGAATCACTGCAAATCGTTAAAGATGTTCACGCACAACTGTGTGCTGTAGAAGCAAAAAGTGAAAGTGTTCTAATTAAATTTGAAAGTGTTTTAGACAGAAATGCAGATTTTGACACCTTAACACGTATTTGTGAGGGCACGTCTACAGATGCGTTAAGTTGCTTAAAAAAGTATTTTGATTATGCGAATATAACATCACTAGATGTAGAACGCTCGTTTTCTGAATATAAACATATTTTTTCCTCAAGGCGGACATGTTTTTCAGAAATGACCTTAGGAACGCAAATGATGTTGAAAATATACAATCGAGTTTCTCCAGTTTATCAATCCTTGGAAGACGCTTGAAACGGTAAGTGTTTTTTTAAATCCTCTGTCGTGCACACAATCACTGATTTCATACATTTTCCATTTTATTTATAGGTACATACAACGCTGCTATAATATGTACTATTCTTATGTATATTTTATTATTTCTGATAGAATAAATGTCTCTACTTCTCTACTTATATCGGTAACAAGCTCATATTGCGTCCCTATTCTATCGCATATTCTAATATATTACGAATTACACTCCCATACCGGCGCCCATGGCGCGCACGGAAATTGGTCTGCTCTAATTATCAGTGACGAAAGTACCATGTTAAGACAAATTTATGCTTATCTATTACTTCCAAGAAGTACACAGCCAAATCAGATATATTGCATTAGTAGACATTTACCGACATATGATGTTATTGCGTTTCCTATGTTGTGCCATGAAATGTCGTATTACTAAGCTGTGATTGACTTTGAATTAACTAGTAAGTACAATGCTTAGGTAATATGTAAATAATATCAACAGTTTTTGTTATGTGTGCTGTAACTTTTCAAATCGCAAAAGAATACTTTCACTGGTCTTGTTCAAAGAGATTATGGACTTTTCATTGTTAATGTATGAGATCAGGATATGTCATAGGCTCCTCACATTTGTTGTAAGATTTGTGTAATTGTGTGACATTGTTAACAGATTGGTTGGGAGGTGCAAAGACCATGGCCATGCCATGATTGTTACTTTTGCTTTATTTTACGTTGCTTGATACCGTAGCTTTAGAGACCTGATCTGCGATGACAGCTTTCGCCAAGGATTACAAGGTTTTTAAGCCTACCCATCCCGCTTATTACTGCCACTAATCAGGTTCCCAAAAAGGGTCCTAACCTTCTCTTTTTCCGTCACCTAGGGACGCGCCTGGTAGGTAACTCAACCCCCACAGAAAACATCCACGAACCAGAATCCAAGGTCATTTTCTGAAATTTATCCACGTCAAAAAAATAATTTTTATTTACTATGACCCATTCCAAATATGAATGAACCGTTGGGAAAGATAGGGCCTAAAATTTACGAAGAGCAGGTGGCTCAAGTGCCTGGAAGTGCTGGCGTCCAACCCAAAACAGAAGAAGAAGAAGAAGATGTAAAAATGAACACACACAGATGGCCTATACTTTGTAAGAACAAAGCTAATATGTCCAAACCAGTAGCTGTACGTCAAACATCAACGAAGTTGGGATTAGCACGTATACAGTGTTTGACATTATCAAAGACATTAAAATGTCTGGAGTTTTAGATTCTCTTTTAAGAAAACAAAGTTGCAACAACTTGGAATAAACATAAAAAAATACGATTAGAAGATACGTGCATTCGTTTTCCTTAAAAAATGGGTTACCAACTGGCACGAAAATAAGCGAGGTTATTAGAGGGCATGCTAGTTTACCTCCTACAAAACAAATATAACTTTGGTGAATCCTAAAGAAATTAGGATACAAGTGAGAAAAGCGCACATGAAACAACATTGAACGAGATGATATTATCTGGTGGACACCTGGTTATTTGACAAATATTAGAAATATTTCTATCTAATATTTTGTGTTGGTATACATTTTCCGCATCTTGCTTGAATAAAATTATTAATGTATGCCTAAGATTTCCTAATAATAAATATGTTTATCCAACACCTCCTAATAATAGACCTATAACTATGACGATTTTAAATCAATTATGTAGCTTATAACTTACTAGTGAGTTAAAAACATAATTTATCTCACTAGTGACTTAAATCAAGGTGAAATTTAGATTGCAGAGACATTCAAACTGCTATAGTATTAACACATTTATATTAATTCTAAAGGGTAAACAATAGCAACTAATTAACATTTACATTAATATTAAAGTTGAAGGAAATCCTCTTTGTATCTGACTCTGCATTCAGGTTATTCGAATTTAGAGTTATACTAGAAGACGTATTTGAAGTATCCTGAACAGAAATTTGATGACCAGAAGTCGAGGACGTTAGACTGTCTGGACCTTATATCTTTCTGGCTATATCAATCTTGTTGGATACTGAATCTTGTATATAACCTTCTGCCACAGTGGACGATTTCCACCCACCATGTCGTTTAACTGTTGTAATATCAGCTCCTGCGTTTGCCAGAAGAGACGCCGACGAACATCTCAGACTATGTCCTGTATATAATTGAGCTTCTGGTAGGTTCAGGAAAGATGCAACTTTCTGAGGTATCTTAGAAATGGTGTTAATTCCAACTGGCTGGATAGTGCATTTTTCTTTCTTGTAATTAAGGAAGAATCTGCCATGTGGAATACTTATTGGTCTCATACAGACATATTTTGTGTAGAGGTCAAGAATATCTGTTGTAAATCCTTCTGCGATAACAGTGAAACTTCTAGATACGTTTGTCTTTGTGTCAGGTATCGAAACATACAAGTATCCTCCTTTATCTTCTATATCGTCAACTTTCAGCCTAGTTATTTCATCACAACGACACGCACCTGATATACCCATTATTAAGGCAACCTGCATAGAATACAGGAACGAATAATGAATAAATATTTTGAATTAAATATAAGAAAATAAATAATACCTTCATCATCAAATATTTATTGTTAGGAGCCTCATTCCGAAACTTCTCTATATGTAGCTTCTCCAAGATTTTCGCCATTTTGGACTTGTGGGTTCTTGCCTCACTCTTCAAATAGGAAATCAGTTTTCCGTATTTCGATATGTCACTATTCATATACACTTTCAAAGTACTTCTTAACATGGAATACTTCGTCCACAATGAAGAAGGTACTATTTTCCTTCTATAAATATGGAAATACGCCAGCATAACTTCTTCGTTAATTCCAGTGATACTTTGCTGTTTTCTCCATTCTTCAAAATGACGAAATCCTTTGTCGTAATTATCCTTCGATTTTTTTGGCAGTAATTTATAACATGCTGCTTGAGCTTCTTTCTTAACTTCTAGCGGAATGAAAACAGCCTCTTGCAACTCTGCCATTACCATCAACTTTTAACTGCAGTATTATTAATCAATCACTAATTTTGTTTGCTTGTTGATTTGCATTATTTATTCTCCATAGTAACTGCATTACTGTATATGAACTTTTTGCATTAGTCGTTTATAATTTAAATTTGACATGGAACGTCAAATTTATAATTTAAATTTGACATGGAACTTCAAATTTATAAAACATTAAAAGCCATTTTGAACGGATCTTAAGAGGTGTTGGATAACGTTTTGTATTGCACACGTGTGTTAATTACATTAATTAAATTAATTAAATAAGTCACTTGAGAAAAGTAGCTCACTCGTTCTAGCGGACTCGTGAGCTAAACATTTTCTCGCGTGACTTATTTGTAACATAACACACTTGTACAATAAATAACTATAATATGTTAATAAACAAACGTAAAAGTAAAAAACTAATTTTTTATATAGATATGTAGTTATATAACCTCAACATATAACAGCAACCATATGTTCTACTTGTTTGAAATTCCTGTGTAAATTACACTCAGATTACAACGCCATCTTCTCCATTCTTATTTGGAATGGATCACAGTGTAATTGAATAAGATGAATTGTTTCATTTATTTAACGAATATCGCATTATTTCAGCGTAAAAGAAAAAAGTTTGTGGCGCTAAAGTGATTTAAAAGCCAGTATATTTATCCTCTTTGCTTAATCCATAAAATAAATTTATGCGAATATTAAATGAGTGAGTTTCTTCAATTGTTGTTGTAGAAATAATGATTTAGATTGTATCTTGTTTCTCCTTTAATATAAAATAGATTTACGAAACAATTCTCTAAGTTGTCACTTCCTTTCGTTCATGTGAAAGTACCTATTGATGCCTCTTTTTACTATTTTCAAAAAGTTAACATCTCATCATCTTACACTTACCGTCAACGGTTTTTACAACTTGGCAATCCGACTCTTCTAACATCCTCTTTGCCATTTACAATATCTCATTTTGTTTATTAAAGCCGACATGAATACAACTGTATATCTCGTATATATAGTACGTACAATTGCTTAACAAGGTTCTTCCCGCACCAGCACAGTTCTAATCTTAAACAATAATCTTTATTGTTGTCCCTAGTCGAGGATGACAACCTACCAACGACAAAAAACGATTTTATTCTTTTTTCTCGGTGTTAACTCATGCCCGATGCGCTTTATTCTTCTTTTCACTGCTTTGCAAAACGTTTCTTTTCACTGATCGTCTGTTTTCTCGTGAGAATAGAGAAGAAACCGATGATAAAAAAGAGGAAACTACAAAAAATGATTCTTAATTTTGCCGACTGGCGAGGGGACGTCAATGCTTGTTAGAGTCACGTTCCTGCGTTGGATTCGCGCTAGCCACGGTCCGATCTTATAAAACGTTTGATTTTTCTACATGTCATCGTTGGAATTGTGGATTATGGTTAGACGTCTAGGATGTATGACTAAGATGAATAATAGATGGATATAGAGTTTAATGAGGGGAAACTCTGTCGAGGCTTTCTGCTTTATTTAAGGATGTATTAACTTTTTAATATTTGAATTTCATTCTAGAGCAACAATCACTTAACGTTGTTTATTTATTGTATCTATATATAATACTTTACTATAGTTAATACAGTTTTTAAATTGAGAATAATTTTCAACAAAATTCCTTGTAATAAATGCGATAGATTGCTAATTTACACCATCAGTACTTTCATCTTCCATTAAAAACTTCATCGATTCCAAACCTCTTTCTTTAGCATGTGTATTCTGCATTTAATAATACAGAACGTACACCATAACCATACAATAATCACAAAATATCAAAGAAAAGATGGTGAAAAATACGTCTTGTCAACATAGACGACCGGATACAACAAGCATAGTCTACGTCTAGTAGGATTGCTCAATATCTCATAACGTATTTTGAGTCACGTGATAGCGTGACTCAAATATGCCGCGTCCTATTAAATTGTGATTTGTGGTTTTTGATTAGCGTTTGTTTGAAATTTTCCCTTTATATAAGGTTGTTTATTATATCTAGATCTAACCTACAATTATTCTTTATATATATATATATTTATATACATATATATATAATAAAATAATAGACTTTTTCTTGGTTTAGCGACCTTTAATGAATTTCATATATATATATATATATATATATAAGTGTTTAGATAATTTCTTAGCCGTTTATGAAATATAACAATTGATAAATTATTGGAGTTTTTCGGCTTTTATATGAAATATTTACAAATATCAAATTAGAATGTATGGAATTGCAGAGTAAGTGGGGATGTAAACATTGCTGTCTACAAATTACAAAGCAAATCATACGAAATTTTTTTATTTGAAAAATATGGTCTATCTAAACACTCATATAGCTATGGAGTAATAATTAGCATTTCCAACATTTAAATCTGACATCTGCCCTCAAAATACTGACATCTGCTTTCAATAACTCACATCTACTTTCAAAATAGGAATCTGCTTTCTAATCTGACGTTTGCTTTCATAACTGACACCTGCTTTCAAATCAGACATCTGCTTTCATTAACTGACATTTGCTTTCACTAACTGACATCTGCTATCGAAACTGACATGAGCTTTCAAAACTGATTTCTGCTTTCAACATGACATCTCCATTCAATAACTGACATCTGATTCATTAACACTGTTACTTTATAATGCATTTCTAAATAGCTTGAACCTGGGTCTATTGTGGCTTAGTAGTAAAAGCGACAGCCCGGAAAGCTGTAGACTTGGGTTCGAGTCCCATCGTATACCATATTTTTCAAATAAAAAAATTTCGTATGATTTGCGTTGTAATTTGTAGACAGCAATGTTTACATCCCCACTTACTCTGGCATTACACACATTCTAATTTGATATTTGTAAATAATTCATATAAAAGCCGAAAAACTCCAATAATTTATAAATTGTTATATATATATATATATACATATATATATATATATATATATATATATATATAATATTTTCGTGACCTTGGTATGATAACTTAATAAGTCGGCGATTAAAGATCTGGTTTATTACTTCAAAGTATATATATTTAAAACAACCCTACATGTTTCGGCAATGATGCCTTTGTCAAGGATATAAAAAATATATTCTGTCATTTATATTTCTTATATCCTTGACAAAGGCATCATTGCCGAAACATGTAGGGTTGTTTTAAATATATATACTTTGAAGTAATAAACCAGACCTTTAATCGCCGACTTATTAAGTTTACCATATATATATATATATATATATATATATATATATATGTATATATATATAAAACGGGTTGGCCACTTAATGTTGTGGTTTTAAAAATCGCGCTATTCCCTCGTATATATAGAAATTAATATAATATATATTTTTTACACTAGAGGGCCAAGCGCGGTTTACAATAAATATATGAAAAATTTGCCTTGTCAGTATTCAAGATGGCGTCGTATCCAACGGAAGTGCGTGTGGAATTAATAAAATATTATTATAGAAATGGGGAATCTTTTGCAGATACGGCAAGACACTTGCGTACTCTATTCGGGAGAAATAACGCACCAACAGAAAACACTATAAAAAGGTAAGGAAAAAAAGATAAATTTAGAAAAGTAACAAAGTATTCGTTATCGTGTTTCCATGTCTACTAATCCGACAATATCTTAGGATTGTAGTGAAATTTGAAGCAACAGCATCTGCGGCAGACGAAAGATCAACTGTTAGAGAACGTCAAAAGACCATCCGGGTACCGGAAACCATAGAACGAGTACGGGAGCACTTTACAGCTCAACCTTCAACATCGACCTCAAGAGCATCTCAAGAACTTGAAATACCCCGTACAACACTAAGGCGGATCCTAAAGCAAGATCTAAAGATGAAAGCATACAAAATCCAGATCGATCAGCCGTTGAGAACGTTTGATATGGAGCGACGCTACAATTTTGCGAACGAAATCATCGAACGCATTGAAAATGGCAGCATGTCATTGGAACGAGTGTGGTGGTCGGATGAGTCACATTTCGATGTATCCGGTTATGTGAATAAGCAAAATTGGAGACATTGGGGGACAGAAAATCCACATCTAGCAATTGTTCGTCCTCTTCACCCTCGACGGTTGACTGTATGGTGTGCTATCTCGTCGGCAGGAATTATCGGTCACGTGATTGTCAATGGAACCGTTACTTCGCAAAAATATTGTGAAATGCTTAATGAGTCGTTTATTCCCGTGGCGCATGGATTAAATATGGTGGAGAATGCATGGTTTATGCAAGACGGGGCTCGTCCGCATCGCACGGAAGAAGTTTTCAACATTCTTGAAGAACATTTCGGTAACAGAATCATTGGTCTTGACGCTCAAAAGTTTACAGGCGGAGGGATAACATGGCCACCATATAGTCCAGACCTCAATCCTTGTGATTTCTACCTGTGGGCATCATTAAAAGATACGGTATATCGCGATGGTATAGACACCCTGGATTACTTTGAAATGGCAATACGGCAGCGAATAGAAGCGATACCGTACGCCACACTTCAGGCAGTTTGTGGAGAATTTGAGAAGAAGCTGCGAAATGTTATCGTTGCTCGAGGCTTTCACTTCGAAAACCTGATTTATTAAACCGCAGATATTGTTGTTTAATTGCACAAATACATCATTTTCTTAAATTAATGTTTTGTATGTTTAATATGACTTCAAAAACCGCAACCTTAAATGGCCAACCCTGTATATATATATATGTCGAAGTAGTTTCTCGGATATAGTTCCACGTGTGGATTAGGTTCTTAGAAGAACCTCTATCTCGACGTTTCGACGAAATCTCGTCGGTCTTCACCTGAAGCAGGTTGGCGATTGAATGTCCTGCAATCGAGTTCATCGCCTATTATGTACCAACGCTTCCTCCCTTCTCTGTTTCGGTGCTGGGACATACGGCGGTTCGTCGTTACGAGCGAGCACAATGTTGCGACGGCGGTTCGTGTAGGCACATCATGTACATCGAGTGACCGGTCCAGTACTATGATTTTCCTTCTCGCCTATGTCCGCGACTGGACATTCGCTGCACGATGCCTGTATCCGTCCCCTGGCAAGCAATGGATTCCATGTCGGTGATAAACGTTGTGCATTGTCCCGTTTCGTTTGTTCATGCCTTCAGATCTTTTGTTGATTTCTATGGCTTCACGTATTGTTCTTGTTCGTATATTTGCACTACTCATTAAGATTAATAAAGTTTTGGTATTTTCAAAATCTATTGTATATTGTATGTCCAGTCTGTATTACATGTTGTGCTAATGATGACGTGGATATTCGATTTCTTATTGTGACCTTATGTTCTTCTGTCCTGACACTTACTCGCCTGTTAGTTTGTCCGACATGTGTTTGTATGCAGCTCTTGCAGGTAATTTCATATACACTTTGATTTTCTAAGTGAATCTTGAAGAACTAACAGTTCTGAAGTTCTGAAGAACACGATATAAAGACAATATTCACAATGGACTGAAAAATACGTGAAGAGTTATGTACTCCGACAGGAAGGATACTTAGGTACTTCGACATTATACAACTGCGAGAACATTAGAAGACCTATATTTAATGAAAAGTAAGTGTCGCTTGGGAGTAGCGGCCAAGTAATTAAAACAATATTTAATTTACGTTAACGTTTCGCTTAAAAAACAAAATACCTACATTAACGTACAACGACTGCGAAGGTGTATATATCGAACAAACAATACAATACTTACAAGAACGTTTAAATGGACACAAATTTTCAAGCAATAGTACAGCTCTAAAAAAAACATATCATACAAACAAAACACATTTTCAATTTCGAAAGTACCTCTATAATTATATCTGAAAAAAATAAAAAAACAAGAAACATGTTAGAAAGCACCCTTATACAAAAAAAACACAAATTCCATACATGATAGAACGGACATAAGTAACCTCTCAGCAATATACCTGCCCATTATATAACCGCCTGTGTATAGTGGCATTACGAACATATATAAATAAAATCATATAAAATAAAAAATAAAAACATCTCCGAGAACAGTCTAAACCATAAATAAAACAAAATTATATAAAATAAAAAACACATCTCCGAGAACAGTCTCAACCAACGTATGGTGGGTGACACTACAAACATTTTCACAAGTCAATACAATAATAAACATATTGCTATGAATTGTGATCTTGAAATTTGCTTATTCACAATTGACGACAAATCTATCCAGCTAGGATACTCAGTCGGTTTAATTTCAAAAAATGGGATTGCTTTCCTCTCAGGGTTCCAATCGGAAAAGTGGTTGTCTCTTCTACAAAATTTATAATGCGCCAGTAAAAGAGTATTGACAAATGTTATAATTATATTACTTTAAGTTACTTGTAAACTTCTTGAAATAAGGTTAAATAATAATAAACACAATAAAACTTAATAAAAAAATAAAAACAAAAAAAAAATTATTATCTTAATAGTTATAATGGAATCAAGTAAAGGCCGAAACAATCATATATAAAAAAAAATTCTTTATAAAGTATAAAGATTAATATTGCCTCATTAAACAATATTATAAAGGTAAAAATAACGCATGGAAATGACCGCAGCATGCGATCAAAACCTTTGACACCGAAAAAAATTAAAAATAATAAATTTCAAAGAAACTTTTTAATTTCTCTCAAGAGAAACAAAATCAAAATAAACAAGCTATTTGACAGACCGAAGCAAACTCTAACGCATGTGCAACCACATGTGACAAAAAATGCCCTTGATAAACCAACGTACTAAATTTTACAGTTAACAGAATTTTTTTACTAGAAATTTTAAAAACCTTCTTTGTTATTTATATCAAATAACAAAGACTAAATCAATACGATAATAATGATACAATTAGAAAATACAGTATTTAACTCTTTTAAATATAATAAGATATCTTTTAATAATACATTACTTACGTAAAAAATATATTCAAGACACATTAGTAAGAAAGTGTAAAATATAACAATTACGAGATAAACAAACTCGTTAAATAGCGGTAATGAAATTAACACAGCACCAACCACAATTAAATAAAAAAATAAACCCGAAGTTACTAAATAAAAAGATAAAGAATAATATTTTTATAAACACGACTTTCTTATCTCACATTACACTAGTCTCTGAGGATACAGCAAGCACGCAGGCTTCGCATAAAAAAATACAGTATTAAAAATCGTCCACAGCAGAACAAACGGCTTACTACAACTGCGCAAGTCAAATATTTTTAAAATATTTATGGGGAAAAGTCCACAGCAATATGCTCGATAAAAAAAAGGGTTTAAACCAGCAAAACATATGTAATTTAGTTTTATATAGAAATGGTAACCAAAAACAAATAAACTAAATATTAATAGCACAATTTTAATGTAAGTAGCTTTAATTTAACATTGTAATTTTATCATTTTTTAACATTTTCAATAAATATTACAATTTTTAAAAGGGCGTATGTAGTACCGAAACGTCAACATAAAATAAATATTGGTTTAATTACCTGGTCGCTACTCCCAAGAAACACTTACTTTTTATTTTATATTATAATTATGACCAGGAAAATAAGAAATTCCTTCTAATATATATATATATATATATATATATATATATATATATATATATACCGGGTGTAACTGAAATAAAAAGACAATGTATGAAAAATGGAAGGATTAAATCGTATAGAATATTTTGCCAAAAATTCACTCTCATAAACGAGAAAAAAATAACACATCTAAAAAAATTTTGTCGCCCCACTGTGTGATGGACTATATTAAAAGACAATACCTTGAAGTTGAAAGCCGATAACAAAAAAAAAAAATTTTGTTACTAATCTTCTAGCAAAAGTGGACGGAAAAATTCGTGAAAACAGACCAAGCTTGCAGAAGAAAAGGATCATCTTTCATCAAGAGGATGCACCTACCATAAGAGTGCATTGTTGACGGAAAAATTGAGCGACTTACTCTATGAAGTTCTGGAACAAGCACCCTATTCCCCAGATTTGGTTTACTCGCACTTTCATCTCTTCCCAAAGCTTAAAATCTTCCTCGCTGGTCAACGTTCTCCAGCCAATCGGAAAGCGATTGTAGCTGTTGACGGGCACTTCTCATTAATTTCCGGCGGAATACTACAGGGATGGAATAATGACATAAGAACACCGCTGGATGAAATGCATTAAAATTAAAGGAAATTAAGTTCAAAAATAAAAAGCTTTTGAAAACATAAATTGTCGTTTTCACTACGAGGCTGAGAATATTCCAGACAACCCTCGTATCTACTTATTATAAATAATAAGAAGATGGCAAATGATGAGAAACTTAACATTAATAACGTAACGAGAAACTAGAAAAACGACTACTCAACCCATACAACTAAACACATGGCGCGTATCTATCACAGATTATTTATATAAGCTAGTCAAACAAACGTACAAAGGTATCAGCAAAAAAGAAGTATTCTTTTCCGAAGTATATATATATATATATATATGGTAACTTTCTGAGCAGTTATTAATAACGACAAGTGCCCGGGGCACCGGAACCCCTAGCGTGGGGCGAAACCCACTGAGTCACCCCTTCTTATATTATTTAACTAGTCGGACAATGTGCGTGTTTAACAGGCCCCAATATATATCAATAGAAAATAAAAGCGGCGATAAATCCAGTATTTAAAAACTTGCACCAAGAACGAGATTTCTTGTATTTTCTTTTAATAATGAAGTACACGTCATTTCAAAAGTATGTAACAAAATTTATGTTATGAAGTTCAGTTGCGATGATAATAGAATTCAGAGCAAAGCTAAATTTTCAATAGTACGCAGGGAAAGAACTTATCCTGGAAATGCAGAGCGTGACCTATTACAAGCCTCAAAGTGATAATGATTTATTACTATACATTTTTGATAAAAAAAATTTTTTGCTTCTCAGAGTGGCAAACAGTTTTTGCCGACTTATGCAAAAAAATCCAACAATTTCATTGGTGTAAATTTGCTAATGGGTATAAAAGAGTCTCCTTCGTACAGAGATTACTGGCCTTCGCGATCTGAGCTAAGAGGTACTTTTATTGCCTTTAAAATATCTGTGAATAGCTTTGGTTCTCTATTATTCAAACGTCGCAGCATCCGATGTCATCAGTAATACCTTGTCACTTAGAACGGCATTCGGCAAATAAAACCTCGTTAAGCTATCGTTTTTTAATTATTGATGTACTTGGTAGGAATAACACACTTGGCTATATTTCACAAATTTTATTCTCTAACATATATGTTTCGGCTGTTATGCCATTCTCAAAGAATTTCTTACAACTAACTTAATCTACGCAACAATGTAACTTATATACCTAGTTTTAGTGATGAGGTGGTGTTAAATGATGTTTACAATGGTGTCTATGATGGTGGTGTTTGTAACCATAGAAAATTCAGGATAATCTTTTATCCAGATCGACATATGTGGAAATGATTTTGACATATCAAAAATGACAAGGTAAAATTACGTGTACGTATACTTTCGAGAACTAACTGAACACAACTGGCGATATGACTGACCTATAGGTCAATCTCATTGTTCGTAGATTCATTGGAACTTTCCCGACTTGATAAACACATATCTGGGAATTCCCGTTGTACGGAAATGCTTATGCGGATTGTTAGTGTAATTTTGATATATTATGAATAGACTGCGGAACAGACGTTATCTTCTAATGAGTCATGCAGGCGCAGAGACAGAGTCGGTTTCGCTTAATACTAATATTGATGCAGTATTCGCTCGTAGCCCTCATTTTAATGTCCTGAAAAACTTTTGTAGTAATGTTTAAAAAACGGAAATGGGTAGATATATTAAATTTAAAGATTATTATTTTTATACGCCACTCACTAGCTCTGATGTTGGGCGAAGTTTTTCTATATTTAAAGACATACTGTCCAATAAAAGAACGCACTTTACAGAACAAAGTTTAGAATATATTGTAATAATTAATGTGAATAAAAAATGTTTACTGTGGTGTCACAAAGCATTCACTTCAATTATAGGTGATATAATTAATTTCAACTTTATACTTTTTCATTATTTTGAATTATTTCACTATATAAAGTAAATACATTTTGTGTGTGTATATATATATATATATATATATATATATATATATACGGAGTTGGGCAAAAGTAACGCATCGGTTGAATAATTCCGTAAATATAAACTTTAGAACAAAATCTTGTTAACAAAAGTTTTTTGGCAAGTTATTTTGTATTGGCTTCAATCATTTGTTTTTTTTTTCATGATGATTACATATGACAGCCAAAAAATTTTTTATTTTTTTAAATGGAAATAATATTATTTTTTAGACAATTCGGAATCTTTATTAAGTTCTGAAAATGAATGCGTACTATTTTCATGGGGTTAGATAATAAAAATATTGAGAAAAAAATAAAATTTAATAAAAGTAAACAAACTACAAAATTAAATTAAATGCTTAAAGTGACGTCCTTCTACGACCTGACAGTGTCCTAAACGTTCCCAAAAATGACGAATTGTATTTTGTAAACTATTAGGTGGTATGGCTTGTATCTCACGAGTAATTTTTGCTCTCAAATCCTCCAGGTTTCTAGGTTTCTCCTTGTATACTTGCGACTTCAAGAGTCCCCAAAGAAAGAAATCAAATGATTTAAATCGGGAGACCTAGCGGGCCAATCAATAAAACCCCGACGTCCAATCTAACGACCGGGAAAAATTGTGTCTAAATACTGTCGAACATTAATAGCATAATGTGGTGGTGCTCCATCTTGTTGAAACCATAGATTACGGTTTGGCATGCTTGGTTGATTGTCGTTAGGAAATAAAATCAACAGATCTGGTACAATATGGTTACGCAATAAATGTAAGTAACCATCACCATTTAGGTTGTGTTCCAAGAAGTACGGACCTATGATTCGTTGCCCAACAATGCCAGCCCACACATTAAGTTTGTGGCGATGCTGTGTATGATTTTCTCGCATCCAATGTGGATTCTCAGTCACCCAATAACGGCAGTTATGCCTATTTACAAATCCATTTAGACAAAATGTAGCTTCGTCAGAAAATACGATCTTGTTTAAAAAATTTGGATCGTTATTGGACAATTCCATTATTGTTTCACAAAACTCTAATCTTCTGTCCGGGTCATCTTCGTTAAGTTCGTGCAGTAAGTCTATCTTATAGGGCTTGTATTTGTTCGCTTTTTATATTCGTCTAATAGATCTGCTACTCATATTATTTTCTAATCCTAGTTGAGTGGTTGACGTAGTGGGATTTTCCGTTACAGCAAGTAAAACATGAAGAGATCGGTCTTCATTAGGGATTTATTTTGGTCGGCCAGCTTTAGGTATATCTCTAATATCGCCCGTTTCTCTAAATTTAGTAACCAATCTCGAAACTGTTGATTGAGCTATAGGATCTCGATCCAAATAAACATTATTGAATAAAGTGCAAACTTCGTGATGTGAACGTTGCCTGTCACCATATCCGATCATCATAAGAATTTCTATTCTTTCTTTAGTAGTTAATATGACCATTTTCACACAAAACACGTATTAAAAAAAGTTTTACGATGGAAACTATTTTATTGTGAAACGTCAATAATTCAATGACAGTCAAAAAATCTACAATTTCTAAAGCAATCTAGAAAACACTGCACTAGTCCAAATGTACGTTTATTAAATTTTAATTATGAATAAATGGTTTTATATATTTTTAACGGTGCAGTTTAGAAATAAATTATAAAATATGAACAAATATGCAATTTTATATGAAATATACTCAAAGCAGAATTTATATGCAAGATATGCAAAACAAACGTGATCCACTTAGATCTGCAAGAATTTTGGTAAATATATAAATAAAAAATATCTATTTTGATATAATCCCAGCTTTAGTTATGACTTTCAGCAGGCAAAAATTGTTTTTCTGATTTTCATATTAAGTGATGTGATTTACGTATTTGTTAGTTCCATAGTATCCGAAGTAATATTTAATAAAAAATATAAGTGATAATAGATTGTACAATTTAAGTTAACACAACTTGGCAATGCATTGTCGTTTCACTGTGTAACCACCCAAAATTTTTTTAAAGAATAATTTTTTTCAGACAAAAGCTTCGTAGGCTTTTGTTTTAAGTATAATTTAGTATGTTTACAAATATTTTCACGAAGTTCTGCTAAGTTTCGATTTTCTGTGCTTCAAAGGGTTTCTGTCGAGTAAAATACATTTATTGTAATCACCTATTTTGGAAACGGCTTTCAAAATAGAGATGGTAAGTAGATTTATTCCAAACAGTTAACTTATAATCAATTTTTCATGTATCCACAACAATGTTAGAATAATAGAACAGTTTTGTCTTGAATTATGACAGGTTTAAATGGAAGACTGAATAAGAGAGGTAAAAGGATAATCCGCCATATTTAAAATTTTTCATGCAATATTACTGGTCATAGTGTTAGTATATTTTATCATTAACGTTCAGCGATTGACCTATTCACTTCTGATCTTAGAGAAATTCAAGAAGAGTCCTATTTATTTAAAGACGGAAAAAACTGGTTAATATTTTTGAGTAACATTGTACACACATCTGTTAAACAAGGAGCCACAGAGAAAGTCGTATAAAATCGTAGCAGATCGCTACGATCCGCTTGAACTGGCAGCTCAGATAGAAGAATCCAATAAGACCGAGCGAGACGGTAATAGAAAAAGTTCGGGAAAAAACCTGTCTGATATATCAAGTTTGTCATATCTGTTATCTCTGATGACCCATCTTTTTGGACATGAACTTTATCTGTACGGTAGATTAACAGAATTTAAAAACGCACCACCACTAGGTCCGAGACACTGTCCGCTTTTCTATCCCCCTGATCCGTCGCGCACTTCACCGCGGGGGTAAAAAATGATGTCCTTGTATCTGTGTGTATTGTGTCTGTACTGTAAATGGACGCTTCTGTCAAACGATTGGGAGGTATGTTTTGTTTCCATTCCGTGTTGTATCTATTATATTTCACGGTGTTTTCAATATATTTAGGATCGTTTGTGGTGATTTTATTATTTTGAAATTATTTTTAGTGAAAAAATATTTTTTTTCTGCTGCTAATATTTCTGGTAAATCTTATATTTTCAAGTTTGCTGCATCAGTTTCTTCGCAAAATACATAGGCAAATTCCTATTATGCAGCAAGACTGATTTGAGGCTAGTTTTTGACGAATCAATGAATAGGTGCCACTCAGATCAATCATATTCTATTTCGAAACACTTTATTAGCACTTGAAAATCATTAAAAAAAAACGAAATTTCCCTCTTTGGAGAAAAATTTAGTGAATTCTTTCTCTCGCTGTTTGTACCGCGAAAATGAAGTGCCGAGTGACAGGGGGTTTTTATTTTTTAGTGTCGACCTCAGCAATTCGGTAACATCTTTTGAAAAGCCTAAATCTCTAACCAGGTCATTCAACTAGCTCTGAGAAAAAAGTTGGAGTGCCCGATCGCCCAAAAATCTGGACTAGATTCGTACATATACATAGAGCAAAATACATGCCATTAAATATCAGGCACTTAAAGAAGAAATAAACAATATTAAAATGATGGCAGAAAATAATGCATATAATCCCAAAATCAGTGATAATATGCTAAAACACAAAGAAAGAAACAATATCAAAAGAATTTTACACCCAGAAATAAAGGAAATAGACAAAACTATATGGTACTCGATTACATATATTCCCCCCATCTCAGATAAATTAAATAAAATAATTAGAAAGTTAGATATTAAAATAATTTGTTAATAAAACAAAATTAGGTACAATGTTAAACAGCAAGAAAGATAAAATAGATAAATTAGATAAGTCAGATGTATATACCATTATATGTAAAGGATTGTGAAGCTATTTATATATATATATATATATATATATATATATATATATATATATATATATATATGAAGAAAAGCGAATGATCTGTTATAAAAGTATATAATAATAAATGGTGATTGAGTAATAAAAGGTTATGTAAGTTAAAGTTAATATAATTGAATTATTAAATTGGGCGCCTTTAATAAGAAAATATATACTTAGATCAACGCTATCTATATTCTTAATAATCCAACTAGCAGTCGTGAGCAAGATATAAGTAAAATTTGACTCCTCAGGATCGTCGGAATTATTCAAAGATACATTCCAATTGAATAATAATAAATCATGCCTTAGTATTCCAAAAACTGATGATTTATTATTATTCAATTGGAATGTATCTTTGAATAATTTTATCCATAGCAACTCAATTACATATATGACATTTGTATACTGTCATTTATATTTTATATCCTTGATAAAGGCATCATTACCGAAACATGTAGGGTTGTTTTAAATATATATACTTTAAAGTAAAGCCAGACCTTAAATCGCCAACTGATTGAATTTACCATATCATACCAAGGTCACGAAATAATTATATTTATATTTATATATATATATTGTTACACATAGCGTATAGAAGTTTAATTCACTTAATTAAAAATATATTCGTTTTTAAATATCTCATATTAATTATATTTTAACTTAAGACATTTCTTCTGTATATTCGTTTCCAAAGAGAAAGTATTTCTATTTCTTTTGTCACCGTCTTGACCGCCGACGACCCTTATTACCTGAACCGTCAACCGATGACCGAAATGTTGAATTTAGAATATCGAATTTCTTCTAGATGAATTCCATATTTTAAATTGTTTTAAATTTAATATTATTTACATCTTCTTTTATATGTCTTGTTTGATATCGTTAGGAAGCTTATGTCACAAGGGTTATTTTAATAATAATTCTGACATCGACAGACCAAGTCTTCAAGTTGCGCGTTTTAATTCACTATAATTCAAGATATCGACCCCCTCTTCGATACATCATAAACCAACCGTTCTAGACCCCTTCCTTTGCGATACAAACAATAGTTCCTTCTTCGCTTTCGAACCTTTCGTGAATACACACATCGCTCATCGGACTGTCCAAGTCATGACGCTATCACACCGACCAGGTGTTCTTCCGTTTCTAAGGTAAATTGTATTGTTCTATACATTACTCTTTTAAGTGAATCCAAATTAATGTAAACTAATTAATTTCTTATTCCTCCGGTAAAACATCGCCCTACATATACTTGTTCGAGTATATCTTCAGACCACGTGGCTACCATCGCCGCAAATCAAAGGTAAGCTCTGTATTCTTCGATACAGAGGTTATTTTATATACATATTAATTAACCCTTAATTTACTACCCCGTTGAACGTTCGTTTCAGAGTATTTTTTGTGTTAATTTTAATCCACTTATTCACCACTCCACGTGTATATAGTACTTTGTTTTATTACTGTTTCACCTTTCCGTTTCCGATATTTTATATTAATTTCTCGATTACTAATTTATCGCCCCTTGTGTATATATTACTAATTTAATGACTTTACATACAGCAATTTCTTTTATTTAAATATACGAGTTCAAATCTTTACTATGTAAATATAAATACAAAATTTAAGGACGCCGCTGTGTTTTATTTTATGTATTAAGTTGTTGTATATTTATTTTAAATTAACCAATACCACGCACGTCCTGGACCTTTGAAGGAACTTCACCAGCATCCGTAATTATTTTATTATCTATCAAATAATTTTATTATTATAAATAGCCGAGCCCCCCATCTATTAGTAATAATATATATATATATATTGATATATACCACTCTCTACATGCACCCACGTTGGACATCAACTGATATAAGCTTAAGAGTTCAAAATACAGGTTAATTGCAGATTCTTATACAAATACTGTAAGTTTGTTAATTATGAATGTAAAAAAATCCTAGCCAAAACAATAACAAAATATATAAATAATATATAAATATATACAAAATATGAATAAACTGATTTACAAATATGAAACTCATAACGAACGTAACTAATCTAAAATTTTTAATAAAACAATTAATGTGCTTTTCTTGTGTCTTTAAGCAACCTCATGAAGGTTGTACTATTATATATATATATATATATATATATATATATATATATATATATAAAACTTAAAAGAAATTGTCCACCCTACTATATTGGTTAATAATAAATTAAAAACAGGTAAGAGGTCTGTCAATTAAAACTCATTTATTTTTAATCTCTATATTTCACAGCAAGATTGTTGCTTCTTCAGTAGATAAGAATGTAGAGTTAAACAAAGGTACACAGACATATTAAAATTGAATAATTAATTTTAATATGTTTGTGTAAGTTACTGTTTTGTGACATCTTCTTATTGAATAAAATGTTAGGTACCCTTTTCATTTCTCATTCTTAATTTCTCGATAATGTTTCATGTCTTGTTAAAAAATAAATAAATTTTTCTTGTACTAACAGACATTTCCTTCGGTGTCCGGAATATTTTGTTCACGAGTGTATATAGGACAAAGCGGCAGAAGTATTAAAAAAATATATTAGGGAGTACACAAGATCTATTCAATATTGTGTCAAAAACACAGATTCCTCTGAACAATGTATAGGACATAATCGCTTGCCAGATATTAATAGCTGTAATTTAATAGATAATGTAATAAAAAGCAAAAGATTAGATCTCTTAGAAATTTTAGAAATCAAAAAAACAGAAACATAATTTGTTAGTTACTAATACAAAGGTAGATTTTTCGAATACCCACTTCATAGACACTATTGTAAATATCAATTAACTACCCACTCGCATAAGAGCGTTAGGTATACAAGTTTTACACTTACATTCATTACATTAAATTTAAAAGTAACTCTGATAATGCCATCACAGCCGAAAAATATGTTAGAGCTATTCTAATAAAATTAGCGAAATGCCAAGGGTTCTATTCTCAATATTTAATCGAAGTCAGATTCTTTTATAGCAAAATCAACTACTTTTCTATATTTTTACCCCAATTTACATTGAAAACAAATGCAACGAATTAGCGTATAACAATTATTTGACCACCCACCATGTATATTCGTACATCGATCCTGCAGTATTCCTTCCGATTCATTCTTTTTGTAATATCAATAGATTATAAAGACAACTCTGACATAAAACACTAACACAGCGTACAGAATGTTAGTTAGGAAACGAATGTATATTTAATAACCAGAACTAATTCAGAATGGAGAAGGACAAGCTGACCCTGAATAAAATATTACCAGGAACGTGTCTATTTACTTTTACACAACATTAATAAATGAATTATTTAAATACGACATATCTTGTTTGTAATTAATAATAGTTTCAGATGTAGAAATACTTAAAGAAAACACATAAAATTGAACGCGAGGTTGGTTGATTTAGGTATTATTTCAACATCGATTTAAAAAGTACTTAAAGGAGTATTCGTACCTACATACGAGGATAGACTGATACATAAGGTCTCTATAAAACTATAAAAATTAAAAAACAAAATAATAAAACCAGTTTCTCAAAATAAAGTAAATCTATCGTACTATCAGGGTACACGATTATTTTGCATATAATCTCTATTTAATGCAACACATCTCTCCAAACGTTGAATTCATTTCTTCATTCCGTACATGACAAAATTTTCTTGCTTTCTGTTTATCACCTTGCGAACAGCAGCCAGAACTTCAGTGCCTGATGAAATTGCCGATGATGTTGACCTTTCAATATCTATTTCAACTATGGGAGCAACCAGAAATCAGAAGATCTCAAATCCGAACTGTACGGGGCCACCGGTAAATAGCAAAAATAAATTTCGTAAAACTGACTTCTGATGCTTTTTGATATAATAAGGAAATACTGCAGAGGTCTAATACATAAAAAAATTTCCTTGCCGCACGTTGCGATAAGCAAAAATAATATAAAATGACATTATGGATGCAAATGGAAACGCCCCATGTTATTAGAGCTATAGATATTATGATATTAAAGTTATGACTTTCGGATTGACTTGGTCTTTACTTAATATAAATCGACTTTCATCTCGAAATGAAACAAACAATTAATCTGTTTAGATTTACACTTTATGTATTTATATAAAAAAAACACCACAGCTGTTTCCCTTTAAAGTAGCTTCCTCAGTTGAAAATATTACATTATTAGTTAAGGTAATATAAATCTATAACGAAAATAGTGTCGGAAGCAAGCTGTACAAGAAAGAAAATAAGAGGCAGTCCCAGAAAATAATGAAAAAACAAAAAAAGTAAGATTGTTTGGACATATAAAAGTGATGGACAAACAAGTAGTTACTCAAAGCAAGAAGCGCCAGAAAGAAAATAAGAGGCAGATCGAAAAAAGGCTGAAACCAGAAGAAAGAATACTAATGTCATTTGGACATGCAAAATGGACGAGATTAACAAAAATACTGTTTGAATCTTACAAGTACGAGAAAAAAAAAATAATAGGCAGACCGAAAGAAGGTGAAAATAGAAGCAGGAATATACGGTTATTTTGCAAAAGCGCAAATATATCTTTAAGCCGTCGACGTAAGCCAATCTAAGACACGTCAACGACTAAAGAAGATCATTAATGAATGACAAGAAGAGAAGCGACCCCAAGTTAAAGCCCTGAGGAACGCAGGAATAAGAAATAAATTCGGAGGATTTAAACCCATTATAATATGCATAATTAGTTCCTCCTTGTAGATAAGAAGTCATAATAAAGAAGACTTACCTGTATGAGATGGTAAAAATATAATTTAACTAGCCAGTACTTGACCTACGCTCATGCCTGTGCAAAGGCTTTCTTAAACATGTTTGGTATCGCGATCCAGACTGAGACAAATTCAGAATTATTTACTAACTAGAGGATCAGCATCTTGTGATAGGAGAGGCAAGCCGTCAAGCACTCAAATAGGTTCAGCAAAACTCCACATACAATACTTGATTTAGTAAGATTCAATCATCTAAATCACTTTACTCGCACAGGGATAATTCTCAACGTTTATATCTACCGGAAGGGCTATCCGCGAGTGCTATGCACCAGGTGTTCTCGCAAAAATTCGGAACTAACATTCCGCATAAACTATACTAGAAAGTCTTCAATGAAAAGTTTAATATTCGTTTCGGGTTACCATCGTCAGATACGTGCACAATTTATGATCGGCCAAGTTCAGCTCCAAAAGCCTGCCCTAACATAGATGAACAAAACAAAAACTATAAATGTCATGTAATTGGTATGAAACATTGTTTACGAGACTTCTTTCGGGTAATACTGGTAAGAAATTTTTATGAAACCACTTTTCAAATAATGGCGCTGTGATATCCTCGTTATAGTCCAAATTACAATTTTGTATATGTAATCGGTTTCAAAACCAGTGTTTAAAATAATAATTCTTTGAGTGTCATACCAAATTTCGTCGTAACAAATAAATCGCACTTCATTTCAGAATTTTCTATGTAGATTAAATATTCTAGGCGTAAATTTATATCCTCCGTAACTCTATTACAACACGTTGTTTGTCTGTTATCCCAAATTGGAAACCATTTTCCTTCGTTGGCCATATTGTTGTTCTAGAGGCTTCTACTTCGGTATTTTCTTTAATTTATTTTGTAAACCATTTAATGTGGCAACTTCATTCTGCTCGTACGTACTATATACAGTTCCTCGAATGATATCAACGTCCCTATGTGGTTCTTTCCTTATAAATCTTTTACCACTTCTAATTATTCTTTCCGTAATACTATGGCTTCACTATATTATAAACTTTGCTGTAGCAGACACCAGCTGACTTCGACGTTCTTTCTATAATGGCTTTTTCTGTTGTAATAACTAAAGTAGGACATCGATTTTTACATATTCAATGTAACACTTATTTGACGAAACACGTCCTCATTAATTGTTACATATTTCGCATTATCGCTTAATTAAGTAACTAGGTTAATATAATATTAAGTAAGGACATGATATATAAACTGAGAACACAAGAGAACGAATCTATTATAATCAATCGTGTGCATGTGAACATCGTAATATGTAATGTTATTGTTAAGTATTTATTAAATGTTGTTTTGAATTGAATCGGTGAGTATTAAAAGGAACTAACACCACAATCTCGACATTTTGAGATTTACGTGTATTAGTATATTTTGAAACCCCACGGATCGAATGGTGATGAAAGGAACTAACTCCGATTTGACGTTACCTTGTTTCATCTAACAGTTAAAATCGAGTCGGTGGAGAAAGGAACTAAGTGCCGGAGTTAGTTCCCTTTAATCCCAATTTCGCGACTGAATCAGCTGTTTATATTTATACATAAAGATATACGCATTTGGTTTATATTGTAAATGCGCTTTGTATATTGTAACCTATAAAATATTATAATATTGTGCGACGTTGGGTGGGACATTCGTTTACTGAAATATTCGAAAAGTATCCTGTATTTGAAATGGAAGCTGAAGAAGGCAACATTGATCTCATCCGAAAAGGGAAAAAGCGAATTAGGGAACCTGAGACTTGGAAGTGTAACGTTAGAAAATTTAAAAAACTGAAAGGGGAACAATATATTACTACAAAAAAAATCTATTGTGACTCCCATATGCAGGTAACTTCATCTATCAGTGTTAGAGCTCGTTTAGTGACTAGCTACAATATTACGGTTATTTAAACATATTTTTACTTTCAGTTGTAAAATGGGATGTTACCGCAAATTTTTTGAACAAGATCAGATAATGGTGTTGATCCAGTTTCACGATTTTGAATCGAAAAATGAACAAGACCTACACTTACAACGTTTAATTGAGTGTTTTGACATTAAACGTCGACGAGAAAAGAAGGAGAAGCGTAAGGCTAGTATCAAATTTTTCATTTTACGGAAAAGTGATAGAATCCAGGTATGCCGAAAAGCTTTTCTGAATCTGCATGTTATTAGCCAGAAACGTGTTTTCCGTATCTGTACTCTACTTAAGCAAAATACTACCCCACGAGACAAAAGAGGGTATAACGTTCAATCTCACGCGATTTCTGGAGAGACATGTAAAAAAATATACGACCACATTCGTTCATTTCCAAGTAAAACTACGTATTATGGCACCAACGAACTAGAGTATTTAGATGCAAGGCTTAATGTGAAAATTATGTACAATCTTTTTCAATCAAAATATCGGGACATCAACATTAAATATGCATTTTATTTAAAATACTTTAACGAAAACTTTAAGTTAAGATTTGGTCGCCCCCAAATAGATGTATGCTCTACATGTGAAGAACTGGAAACTGAGCTAAAAAATACACATTTATCTCAAGCAGCAAAGTTAGCTATACAAGGTAAACTTCAGGTTCACAAAAGAAGAAGTAAAAAATTTTACAATGCAATCAAAGCTGCTAGAGAACTCTGCAAGTCTGATAATTCGGTGTGTGGCATTGTGTTTGATTTTATGCAGAATTTGCCGTTGCCACATATCCCTGTTCAAGAGATTTTTTACATGCAGTCTATACTTTCTGTGTAACGAATCTAAAAGATAATTCCTCCAGAATCTATCTGTACCCTGAAGGAACAGCTAAGAAGGGTGTCAATGAGGTGTGTAGTTTTCTTATGGACTACATTAACGACTATGTTCCAAAACCCGCAAAAACTTTATATCTCCTCTCCGATTCGTGCCCAGGACAGAATAGGAATCATACGTTTATACGTACCTGCATGGGATTGGTTGAATCAAAAAGATTTAATTTAAAACTATTGTGCAGAGATTCCCGATACGAGGACATTCCTTTTTGGATTGTGATAGGACCTTCGGCCTTTTCAAACGTCGCATTAACAAAGTGGATCGTATTTATCATCCAATGGAATATGTTGAACTTATAGCTAATTCCAAGTCCAACATATCAGTTAAGGTAGTACAGGCAGAGGACATAAAAGATTTCAACAGATGGTGGCCCAGCCTGTTTAAAAAGAACTGTTTGTCACTAGAGTCTTACGGCAGAAACGTTCCACGCCATCTAAAGCAAGCTTTTACACCAGCGACATTCATGGAGTTTAAATATCTCACCTCCTCTGGTCAACTACAGGTATCAGTGTATATAGGAGGTCTGCAAAAGCACAGATGCAATCTAAATCAACCTGGATCAAGACCAGATGCATCGAACATTTTTGATTCGCTATTATCCGCATACCCTGAAGGAAAGGTACCTGTTAAGCAGAACAAAGTAGATGCTGTAAAGGAGCTTATAAGATATATTCCGGAGAGCAATGCAAGAGACAAGCAATTTTATGAAGATTACTTAACATGGCCTACTACCAACACTGACAACAATCTCTAGAATATATACAATGAGTTTTGTATTTTTAAAAACCGTTTACAAGCTGAATAAACCTTTTCTTATAAGTAAAATTGTTTTTTGTCAGAGTTTGGTATTAAAAGGAACTAACTCCATCGCCCTTTTTTCGTAATTTTGAACTTATTATGACCCTAACCAAATAAATTCTAAGCTGTAACTGATCCTTGACTTAACAACTTCGCGTCAGACAAAAGCTATTTTCATTAGAACGTTCAACAAGGTTGTGAGACAAACTTTTGTATTTTTCTAAAATTTAAGTTTTGCGGAGTTAGTTCCTTTCAAAACTCACCGATTCAATTGTTTCCGAGCATATTTATTATACCAATAAAACCGGCTTCTAATGAGCCCGCCTCGGAGATGAAGCCGTAACGAGGACCAGGGTACAATACACTGTAACTTCTGTATTTTCTTCTTATAAACTATAAAAATCTTCCCCTATACATTTTAAACAACCACTTATAATATGTATTCAAGTATTACAAGTGGTTATTTAAAATCCTAATTCTATTTTCTGAAATTAACCATGCCCCGTTCATAAAATCAAGAGATTGATATTGAATTCCCACCTTGGTATAGAAATTTTTATACAAGAATGTTCCCACAAGAATATACATAAAAAAGAAATCTACAATAACAAGACAAATCTATTTCAAGAAAGGAATATGGATAATGAAAATTCAAATAATGTCATTCCGCATATCCAGTGAAATTTACGAACTTGGTGGTCTTTCCGAATGATGGCGACGTGACAATTGCTTTTAATTTTACAACTTAACAGAATTTTATATGGATCGTTCAATATCGTAGGACTAAAAGACAGTTTTATTAGATAGATTTGTTATGGATATTGAGGAGTGTCCGAGAAGTAATCGAAATATTGAGAAAATGTGGTGCACGTACTTGTTACACAAATTAAATATTAAATTACATTTTTTTTATTAAAAAAATTGTTTAGTTATTAATATATACATATTTACTTATTTTGTTTATAAAATAAATAGTGAAAAAGATCACAGTATCGCTTGTTTAAACATATATTTTTAACAATTTTAGAAAATTATTTTCATGAATCAATCAATACGCATTACAGTAAAATATAAATCGCTTCCAAAGTGATATGTAAGCACACAAGAATCTAGGGGTGCAAACAATAAATATACTAGACATAAATATCAATAACAGTGAAAGAGAACTGCAAAATATCAACATGTAACGAACTGGGTTACAACTATCGCTATACTACTATTGAGAAATTGAGGAATAAGTGATTTTAAATAAAAGTTATCAGAAGTGGTTGACATATTATTAGAAGTATCACCAAGCGCCATCTCCTACATCTATTAAAAATAAACTGGTGACAACAACACTTTTATCAAGGGTTTATCAATTAGAGCGTCAGAAGTTTAAAATGTAACGTTGGCAACACTGCTTAAATTATCGGCACCAGGTTAGCATTCCGGTTGTCGGTAGTGTCTCTCAAGTAATTATTCTGAGATACAGTATTCAACAGAACCAAAGTTGACTATTCAAACAAATGATGACTTAGTCAGGTATTTGCATCTGACGGTCACAGCCGCAACTTGCAGAAACGCATTAAGATGTAGAGTGGAGGCACCATTCTACATCGGACAGGGGTCGACCTACCTTACAAATTTGATTATTCATCACATTTTAAGCATATGTAACCAATTACTTCAATTTTTAAGAAAAAGCTTTAACTACAGGCAATTTCTGCACTTTTAAGCAATTGCTGACAGCAAAAACAATTACTTCAGTTTTTATTCATTGGATATATATAAATAAATGTTATATTCGCATAATCAAAATACTTTTTTAAGCAACTTAACGTATCTGTAGACGTGCCCTCACAAATACGTGTTAAGGTGTCAAAATCTGCATTTCTGTCTAAAACACATTCAAATTTAATTAGGACACTTTCAGTTTTTGCGTCTTCTACAGCACACAGTTGTGCGTGAACATTTTTAACGATTTGCAGTAATTCCTCTAACAACAGCGACGAATTTTCTAATTTTGTTATTGCTTCTTCTAGTCCCAAGTAATTCTCACGAATACTTTGTAAATCCATTTTAATCTGGGCATTTTGAAATTTTTGCTGGCTTGTATTGATAGCTGCACTTTCTTTCAGATCGAATGATAAAACCACGTCCTTAATTTTTTCAAAATGTTCATGATAGTAAAACCCCGCCCGTAACCATGTACCCCAACGTGTCAGAATCGGCTGTTTAGGCTCAAGGGTACGGGGACACAATTCGTGTAATTTCCGAATGCGTGAAATTTCAGGAATACTGCCTTTGTACTCGATATTAATGCATCTACCTCTGGATAACATCTACGAACCTGTTCTGCTATAAGGTGTAGAGCATGGAGTTTACAAGTAATATGTAACAAGTTAGGACAATATTTTCTAAGAGACCGGCCTACAGAACACATGGTTGCGGCACCATCGGTCATAAACATTAATACTTGGTCTTTCGAAAGTTTAAATTTTTCCAAAGTATCTAATAGCAGCTCTGCATTACATTGTTCTAGTCGTCTGGATACTAATAAAATTGGAGACATTGGTTGATGTGGTTCCATATTACGCACCATCACATTAACTACAGATTGTTTTTTACTGTCAGTTGTTTCGTCCACACATAACCACAGTTTTTTATTTTTCAGTTCGGCTTTGATTTTATTTTCAACCTGTTTACGCACCGATGGTAAATTCCTTCGTAACGTTGTCGTGCTCGGTAATGTTTGATTCGCGTATTTATTCCAAAATGAAATAAATGAATCATTACTTAACAAGGTAAACGGCAGTGTACACACAATCATAGTTACACATAGTTCATGTGTAAACTGTTGTCGATTAATTTTGTTATTATTGAGCTTCGAACTGCTTACGCGTTCTTTACAATGTGTTTTTGACCAACACATTAGATATGTATTGCACACTAAATATTTAATTTTTGAGCCATCGTATATTAAGTCCGGGAAATCCATAATAAACCTATTCACTTCGTCTGACAACGATCGTTTTCTCGATTTATGTGTCGACGATATTTTATTACGTATTCTTACACTTACATGCAGTCTAAGCAAGTACCAAACACATACTGTATGCTTTTTATAAGTTCTGATGCAATACAATCATCCTCACATCGGCGCACATGGCGCGCACGGAAATTGATCTGCTCTAATTATCACCATGAACTTCACAAATCTGACATTGAATTTCCGCCGCTGTCAAATTTCTTGCTCTCAAGAATCGAATTACAGATCGTATCTCACTGTCGGCGAGTGACGAAATTTTCTTAAACAGCTTCTACAGCTCAGCATACAAACAGACGATACCGCTGCAAATGACGTCATAATGGGGGCAAAGCATGCTGGTAGCAGACGCGCATGCGCATTACGGCGATCGTGCGTTATTTTGACTCTCATTCACCACAAACGAACCTTATTTATAAAATATCCTTCGTTCATTATCCAAATTTAAAAATACAAAATTACCATATTACGGATTATTCTGTATCTATTCTATCATATCTACAACCGTGTATTTATTATATTCTTCCACCTACCTCCAGGAAGCACCAAACAATTCAATGCATCATTTGTCGACGATATAACACGAACATATATTCTTATTATTGCGTTCCAATTTAAGATCGCGTCAATCTCTGCAATTCCTCAAGCCAAAACACCGAGTCAGCGGTCTATTCCCGGAATGCTTACTTTATGTAGTGGCGCTGTTCAGCCGTTGCGAACACGCCGAGCATACACGTGCAAAATGGAAGAGAATCACAAGAAGAGAAAACGACAAAAGAAATATTTTAAATTCGTATAAATGTTAATTCATGTTGAATCGTATTTAACACAGAGGGGGAACTGGAAATGGCACAGAGACGATCAAAAGGGAACAATTGGCTTTGATATAGTGTTACGGTGACGTGGCGAGTAAATTGAGTTATCAAAAAGTGGAAACATGGTAGAATGGGAAAGGGATATTACGTGCATTCGCAGCTTGTTTTTTTTTTTTAATTAGGAAAATAATTTAATTTCTGAAATATAGAGATATATGTATGGGGTATTTTGAAACTCTCAGACCCGGTCTTTCCGCTTCTGGTTAAATCTTAATCAGCACCCGTTAACTTTAACCGTAAGATTTGAATCTTTCCACCTACGATTAACAATAACTACCAGTTAAAGTGCCTCTAACCCAGGGATGCACAGACTTATAGGGAACAGGGACCATTCGGGAAAATTATAAGCCAAGGACGGGCCACTACAAAGAATACTTATTAACACAAATATTTTTATTTTTAAATAGTATGAATTACTACAAATGATAAAAATAAAAGAACATTCAAAAATGTTTGTTGTAATTATGTAATCGTAATGTAATCTAATCATTACAATGTAATATTTCATGTTTTATTATTTTGATGCATGACATTGCATTGACCTAACAATTTTGTTTATGTTTGGCTCCACATTACTTGTCACCACACGTAAAATTGCTTCCAGATTTTCATTTGCCAGACGGTTTCGATTTTTTGTTATCACTGAAAACGTTTGCTCACAAATATACGTCGATCCAAATAAGCTTACGCATTTCAATGAATTTATTCGCAACTCTTAATAAGCGGTTTTGTCGACGCAACTGTAATAGTTGAGTAAATTACCTTCATTAAACTTGTTTCGTAAATTATCATCATTTTGTATGTCTATCAATTCCAGCTGTATTGATTCCGGTGCATTTTCGAGTGAAATGTTGAAAGGATTGCTGAAAATGTCTAATAGAGGTTTAACTTTTTTTAAGTCTAGAAAACGATCATGAAAAGCTTGTATTAAAATATCAATTTTTTCAACATAAGCGAAATTGACATGAGTTTTATTGAATTTCTCCATAATTTTTTTGTAGTTCGGAAACTTGCTGTAATTGGCTGAATTGATTTGTGTCCTGAAAAGACTCAATTTGCATTGAAAGGACGAAACATGAGAGTATAACTGCCAAATCAATTGATCTTTGCCTTGGAGTCGCGTATTTAAGACATGCAAGTGATTTGTGATGTTTACAAGAAACGCTAAGTCACACAGCCAATCAGGGTTGTCGAGTTCGGAGACGTCCTTTTTCTTTTCCGCCAGAAATATTTTGATTTCCTCAATCAAGTTAAGAAACCGCTCTAGTGACAACCCACGACTTAGTCACCTTATTTCAGTGTAAAACAGGAGATCGCCATATTCGCTTTCAATATCCTCGAGAAATTGCGTGAATTGTCGGTGATTGCGGCCTCGTGATTTTATAAAGTTTACAGTAGGTACTACAACTTTCATCACATTTTCAAATCTCAATAATTTTGAACAGAGAGCCTCTTGATGTAGAATGCAATGAAACTGCATTAATTCCTTGGTATCTATGTTTTTAGTTTGTAAATACTCTTTTAACATAGTTATTATCCTAGATTTACTTCCAACCATTGAAGGTGCTCCGTCAGTCGTAGTTCCAGATAATTTCGTTAAATCCAAATCCATTATAGAACATTTTTCCAGAAGAGCTTTAGCATGTCACTCCCCTTGGTTTGACATGTCAAGGAACTCATAACAATCAGTTCTTCACTCACTTCAAAATTTTGCGTTACACCTCGTAAAAATATTAAGAGTTGAGCAGTGGAACTTATATCTGTAGATTCGTCGAGTGCTTTAGAAAAATACTCAAAACTTTTCGATTTCGTAGCTAGTTGCTCTTCTATATTAGCTGCTAATGTGCTAAGTCTTCTTTGAACAGTCATCCGATTTAGTTGAATTTTCTCAAATCACTGCTTAACAAACTCACCATCTTTAAAAAGCCGACGAGTTTTCGAGATATTTCAAAGCTAACTTCAGTAGCTGTTTCAGCATCTTGAATTGGTTTTGTAAACATAGCTTGCTGGCCTATTAGTTCCCTTTGTAAAGTGGAAATTTTTTGCGTTCGATTTTCGCCGGTTAATTTGGTAAAAGTATGATGCTGGGTTTCATAATGCCTTTTCACATTATATTCCTTCGGAATAGAAACACTGCTCTTGCATATTAAACAGACACTTTTGTTATGCGATGAAATAAAAAGTATTTTTCGGTCCAAATATCTTGAAATTGTCGATTTTCATTTTCAACCTTACGACTACGTTTTTTACTGGGGCCTGGTTTATCCATATCAAAATTGATATTATATTGTTACGTAGGTAGATGCCAAGTTCGAACGACGAAATATTTATTCTTCTCAGATTACAATCAAACAATATAGTGTTCGCTTGTCCGTAATTAAAACTTAACTGCCCCGATAGCGGACGATGCGTTGTATTTATACGAGTTACCTAACATCGAGAACCTACCACATTGTTCGGGGATAATACCGACGTGTTTCGCGAATCTTCGAGTAATCTAGTTGGTTCGACAGATTTCTAGTCTCGTAACAATATGCTTGGAACGACGAGGAGCATACCTGTCCTACGTAGTAAACCTGAACAAGAAAGTAGTAGGTACTTAATGATACATATCTTACTAGCAATTACAAAAGCTAGAATAAAATAAAAAGTTATAAAATATTGATTTGAATGGATTTTTACCTACTTTTGTAGTTTTTCGAACAATTTTTAAAATTCGATGGCGGGCCGCATAAATATCGGGGTTTATCTAGTGATTGTAGAACAGTTACTTGAAATTTATACTCGGTATTGCGTTATACTAGGTATATACAGTAAAATTCCCCTTAACGGACACTTCCCATAAGCGGACACCCCCTTTAGACGGACATTGTTGCCAGGTCCCGGCAGCGCTCCATAAGAAAAGCATTGCAGTCGCTTTCCCTTGAACGGACGCTTCTATTGAGCGGACGCGGACACCCGCTTGACAAAAAAAAATTCTCTTAGACGGACATTTAGCTTATTTTTTTCCGATTTTTCATGTCATAATATACAAATAAGCTTGCCAACACTCTTTTAATTTGTTCGCTTTAGCCACAAGGCACGGTTTATCATATTTACTCCATCACATAACATACTTTAATGTGGGTATGGTAAATATTTTTTCTCTCACATAATGTTTTCAATCTAACATTTTTTCTACAATTTACGCTTCTGCTTCGGAGAGTTGACAATACTAATTCTTGCAATGTTTGTGGTGCGTACGTATGGTGTACAAACCTATTTGACCAACAGCTTGTAATCGATGCCATTACTTACGCGATTTAGGGGATTCCCCAGGAACATAGATGTGCGTTTGTTTATTGTAGTTTGGAAAGCATTGTTCATTCGTTTCTATACATTAGTGTGGGCGTGACGTTTCAAAATTGGTAAAAAGAGGTCTGTATTAACTATTAAGCAAAAAATAGAAGTGATTGAAGTGTACAACAAAGAAAAATTAAGTGCGAGAAATTTATCGAAGCGATTTAGCATTAGTAAAACTCAAGCTTCTGACATTATAAAGAAAAGAGAAGAGATAATACAAAAATTGCACTTCAATGTAAATTTAAATGAGAAAAGAAGATTTTTTAATGCTGAAGGGCTGACAATTGATCAGTTGTCCTACGAATGGTTTCTCGCAGCACGCAATAAAGGAATTCCATTAACTGGTACGTAAGTTAGGTTTTTTAATTCTATACAAAAGATTTACAGCAGATTGACTAATGTGTTTTATTCAAATAATTGTACTTTTCCATTTAGGCCCATTGATACAAAGCAAAGCTAAAGAAATAGCTGAATCCTTGGGTAGCAACACTTTTAATGCCTCGTCGGGTTGGCTTAACAAGTTTAAAATTCGTCGCAATATTACGTTCAAAGCGATATGTGGCGAAGCCGCCTCTGTTAATCCTGATGATGTAGCAGTATTCATGGTGAAACGACCTTCTCTAATAAAAGGGTACATACCAAAAAATATTTACAATGCTGACGAAACTGGGCTTTATTTTAGGGCATTACCAAACAAGACCATGACTTTAAAAAATTAAAAATGTGTGGGAGGAAAATTGTCTAAGGAAAGGATAACAATATTGTACTGTGCGAACATGGCTGGAGACAAAGAAAAGCTGCTGGTTATTGGAAAGGCATCTAAACCAAGAGCTTTTAAAAATTTAATAAAAGATAATTTACCGGTGAAATGGAAATCAAACACCAAATCGTGGATGACGTCTGAAATTATGAGTGAATGGTTAGAAAATTTCGACCGGAAAATGGGAGGGCAAAATAGGCAAATTTTACTTTTTTTTGGACAATGCGGCATCGCATCCAAAAAACATCAATTTTAAAAACATTAAAATACATTTTTTGCCTCCTAATCAGTGGCGGCTCTTGATGACGTACGATGTGCGCTGCTGCACGGATGAGACAACTTCGAACTATTTCGGAAGATTTCGGTACGGTTACTTGCTTCTCTGTATATATGAAAGCTTAAACGAAGCAGTCTCATCCGTGCAGCAGCTCACATCGAACGTCATCAAGAGCCGCCACTGCTCCTAATTGTACTTAAATTAACCAACCACTTGATCAGGATGTTTAAGGGCGTAATTACAGAACTTTGATACTGAGGCACTTACTAGCAAACATTGAAATTTCTAACACAGCCTATGATTTAGTGAAAAGTATAAACTTATTGGATGAAGTTTATTTTGCTAAAAGTGCATGGGACCAAGTTACTTTTGAAACTGTTCAGAACTGTTTTTGTACGGCAGGATTTACACTTGACAGCCAGGAATGTCCGGCAGTATTTGATGTTGATTTTGAGCCTGAGGATGATTTGCCATTAAACCTACTAGCCGAAATTGAGAAAAGATGTATTGCAGGGGTCAGTAAGCAAAGCTTAAAAGATTTTTATCAGATCGATGATGATTTACCAATTGAGAGATCACCTTTAGATTTGCTCGTACCATTACAAGAACAAATTTCTGAAGTTCAAGAATTCATAAAACATTTAAAACTTTTATTACATATAGAGCTACATTTAATGATTTTTTTTTTGTTATTAAACCCAATTGAATTGTTTATTTTTTTTTTTTTTAATAAAAGTATTTTTAAATAAAGAATAACAACTGTTTATTATTTGCTGGAAAGCGAACACAAAGAAACAGCTTTAATTTTTAAAAACTATCAACCTTAGACAAATTTTTGTTGATTTAAATTTGTAGTTTTCTCTTGGCCGGACAGCCCCCTTGTACGGACACATTTCAATGGTCCCTTCGGTGTCCGCTCAAGAGAGATTCCACTGTATATATATATGGATTGTAGAACCGGCCCTAGGGCGTCTTTTCCCTTTTTTTAATTTTATTGACACAATCTACTAATGCAGTTCTAAGTAGATGACGAATTTAATTTTTTTATTGAAAGAAAAGAAGAAATATTTGTACTATACAAGCGTATTCATTCTTTAAAAGCAAACGATTACCCATCCAAATATTTCATTGACTCATCGCCGATAACCGAAGTACCTGTACAATACGACAGAACACGAAAACACTCGTTATTTGTTCATTATTCCATTGCGTTTTCGCTTAAAGAGCGGACGCGAGAGTAATCCAAGCGGAGACCATACACTGGCAGGTAGTGACTCGATCGGTGATAGAAGTCAATGCCAGAGTATCCCCGCTGTGACGCCCGCTCAAAGAGATTAAGGTATTTCGTGAATCGGATGGAAGTGTTCGACATCTCGTCGGCCGTCCCTGTTGTGCCGGTCGTTTGTGTATTGTTTTCCGAGAAACTGTGTCGGCTTTTACACTGAAATACTTACGTGAACGACTACTACCGGTCTAAACTTGAATTGTCGAGATGTTTGTCCAATGTATGCGTCATCGAAATGACATCTCTTTACTGTTAGTTCATTAATTTGTAGAATATAGTATTTAATGATTAAATTGCAGTTAAATGATACTATATTCATCATTAATCGTATGCCTTAATTAGTGTAATAACAGTACAAAGGAATGTTAGAAATATATATGATATTTGACTGTAGATATACAGGGTTTTGTTGAAACTATAACTAACTTTAATTAATAATTAAAAAATTCAAGAGCAAGAACAACGCAAACAGAGGTATGCTTTTTCACTTGATCAATACTCAACTAAGAACTTAATGTGAACTTTATAATAACGCAGACTCAAAATAAAAGGATTCCCAATAAGGACGATATGTTTTTAAAATTAAATAAAATACAAAATATTTGAGATAAAAGCAAAACTTTTTCTTTATTTTATAGTGCAACTTATGACTGACAATTATGTTTTGAATAACATATCATTCAAATGCCCACCTCGGCTTCGTTTGCAGAATCGAATTCGATGAACCCAGTTTGCAGTAACTTTTTGCAGTAAATCAAGCGTGGAGCGTCCAATGTTCAATTCCAAAACGTCTCTAATTCAAGATTTGTTGGCAAAGATCAACGACTTCAAATATCCCCACGAAAACAAATCCAAAGGTGTTAAATCACAACTTAAATCACAAGGCCAATTAACACTATCATTTTTGCACCATATTGTGGGAAAAATATATCTTGCACCAATTTTACCCAATTTTGGCCACAAAAAAATCTGTTAACATTAATCAATAACGCTCACCATTCACTTTTACTGCATCTTCATTTACATTTTCAAAAAAATAGATTCCGACGATGCCGCCATGCCGTAAACCACACCAAACAGTAATTTTTTCTGGATGCAAGGACTTCTCGTGAATCTATTGTGGATTATTTTCACATAATTTTGCTTGTTAACAAACCCGTTTAACCAGAAATAAGCTTCATCTGAAAAGATGTTTTCTTTTGAATCAGGATCAATTTCTAGTTGCTTTAGAGCCAAATCAACAAACACACAAAGCTTACGATGGTAAAGTGGCTTCAGTTCTAGAGTTAACACAATGTTATACGAATGTAAACCCAAATCTTTTCTCAAAATACACTAAGTTGTCATTCTTGAAAGGCCAAGTTCTTGAAAACGTCGATTAATCGACCGATTTGCTTCTTATATAACACTGGCACTTACGGCGTCAATATTCTCTTTGTTTCTTGCGTTTCATTGTCTTATTGGTATTCTGGTATCGTTTAAAGTGAAATTTGTTTCGATTTTTTCAACTATTCGACAAATAGCAAGCACAGAAGGATGAGAATCTTCGCGAAGATAACGTCGAGTTTGAACAAAAGAACCATTATTTTTACAAAATTTTTGGATGTTGTTAAAACGTGTATTTTGCCATGATGAATTGTCAAACAATACTAAACACAATTTACAGCTAGTGACATTCCTTGTATCGACTTGAAATTCAACGTTTAGTTTTCCCGATATATTTTTGGTTACAATTTTTACTATTTATTTCATAGATCCCAGACTTTTTCCTTACTTCAATTTTATCTTTGGTGTTACCTAAAAGTGATTTTAATGAGTTACATGATTTAAACGCTATATTCGAAGAGAATAGTTTTTGAAGATAGCGTTCAGATTTCTAGAAACTGAGCGATACGGTAAATAAATAAACTTATCACCTTGATCTTTTTGAGGTAGTAAACTCGTGATTTCTTGAATTAATTTTTTAAACCCACGTTTCTTAATTAGGTTAGCTCTTTTTCATATCTATCTTTTGTAAGCGGAAAACTTAACCGTTGGATAAGAAAATTGAAGGATGTCATCTTTTGTTGGAATATACTTGTGTCTTTCCAGAGAATATATATTTCTAAGTTATTATTATTCCTAAATACTTAAACATCTTGAAAAGGTATTTGTTCATTGTTTTCTTTTTCTATCGTGAATTTAATTGTTGGGAACTTCAAATTTAATTGCATTAAAAAGTCATTTAAATAGCACAACTTTCTATTAAAGACCGCGAAAATATCATCAACATACCTGATCCATACATAGGTTGGGATGACAAGTGGTACAAATGGGGATGAAAATAAAATATTTATGAAAACTTTATTTTATTATTTCTCAACACAGTCTCCTCTGAAGTCACTTGGTCCAGCGATATTCCAGCTTCTCGATTCCATCCCTGAAATAATCTTCTTGGAGTGCTTCAAAATACTCGGTTACGGCTGCTTTAGCGTCGTCACCAGAATGGAATCTCTTTCCAGACGGAAAGTCAGTGGAAGTCAGAATGTGCCAAATCTGGCGAATAAAGTGGGTGACTATCGATTTCAAACCAAAGATCCACCAGTTTTTGACTTGCGACACCGCTGATATTAGCGGGAGCATTGTTAAATAGAGAATTTTTTCTCTGGCTTAAACCGGGTCGTTTCTTTCAAATACAAATTGCCAGACAATCTAGGAGATTGGCATAGTATACTCCGGTCATAGTTTCGCCTCTCGGAAGGAAATCGATAAATAATATTCCTTTGGCAATCCATCACTTTTCTGGCAAATGCAACAATTTAACCTTCTTCGGAGCTGGATCACCGTGTTGAACGCACTGTTTCGACTGTTGTTTCGTTTCCGGTGTGTAATAATGAGCATATGTTTCGTCCATTGTCACAAATCCTCGAAGAAATGCCTTGATTTTGGTTCAGTTTGTCTAAACTGAACTGTGACATCTGGCGGGATTAATCTTCAACGCTTATCCTTCCTCTCTTGAACTCGTTAACCCACAGGCAAAGAGTCGCTTACCATAAAATACCATCACCCAAGGTATTGATCATGTCATCATTAATTTCTTTGTCGACAAGCTTTTCTTTAGAAGATATTTAACACAGTACGATATTGTCCATTTTAAATTTTCGCGAAACAATGTGCACTAACTTGCTCTCAACACTACCAAAACCAAATTAATTGTGTGATCGAAAAAATATTTCTTCACCTTTATATAGACACATGACAGAAGATAATTCCCGCGTGTAGATTCGCTAGCGACATCTATAGGCATAGATTCGCACCATTTTTCATTTCACTATTTTACATCAGAAATACGTAAAAAGTTTCGTGTCACAAAATGTGAGTTTAACAGTGTTGTATAATCCTTTTTGGCGGACCCTGTATATAGGTATATATTCCTGGTTTTAAATCGTTGGCCGTTAAAATAACAACTATTTAAAATATATTTAAATAAATGGTACATTAGCTAGAGTTATTTGATTTACAGACTTTCCAAGAGCCAGAGCGTATATTTTTCCTTTCATTATTACTACAATTATGTTCGTTCTCGAATTTCAGTACCAATTTAAAACTTTTGTAAATAAAGAACTGTTCCTTTCTGCAGCTCCAACAATACCACCCACATTCTAATTTTCGTTTTCCAATACGACCTTCCTCCGTTCCTTTTCATCTGTTTCCTTTTCATACTTAGTTATCGAAGGATAGCACAAAAATATTTGATGAATGAACCAGTCAAGGGACAGCATTGTCGCCCGAAAAATCGAAAAAGGTAACTATAGTACTTCGAACAATCGATGGCAATTCGAACATCTACCGGAGGGAGGAATTTTTAACGTCCAAACGGCAGATTTTACAAATAGTTGAATGAAAAGAGACAGAGGAGACCGGCTATTGAACGTATCACAATAGTTTGGTTTCCGGTTCAAATAACAATGGTTTTATCGGGTTTCTCGTTGTTATTTGTCCTTTGGAAGGTATAGTGTATAATGTGTTATAGTAGTAGTAACTTTTCTTGCCTAAAAATGGACAAGATATTCGATCCCGAAGGTCCCAAGAGCAGATGTTTTATTCTTAACTTCTATAACGATGACGTATGAAATTTTATTTTTTTTATTTGATTAAATTTACTAGGGCCTTGTATTCTATTAAAGTTAATTGTTAAAAAAAGAAAAAAAATCAATTTCGATTATTATTTTAAATGATTAACAGTAAACATGGCAATTGTATTTGATTTCAAATTTACTCCATCACGTCAGAATTTTGAGACACTTTCTTAAATAGTTTCTTTCAAAAAACGTATTAAATTTTACAAAATATCAAGGTTGCTTTCATATAAGAAATATACTACTGAAAATATTGTTCTGTTGAACATTGAGTGGACATGTTTGAATATGCCCTTGAATGCAAATTAATTGAGTTTTTGGCAAAGTAATGTGAATGAATAAATATTGCTTTCTACATTTTACGACGCTAATTATTCGAATTTTTCTATAGAAAAAATTGCTATCTATTCTGATTGTCTACATGACGTATCCAATGCGGGTTTTCTGTTGCATAATAATGCATGTTATGATTATTTACCGCCCAATTACTTTTGAAAGTCATCGCTAAACAAAATCTTTGTTAAAATATTTGGCATTTCTCGCATTTTATTTAACAACCAACCATAAAAGTCTGTTCTTTTAATGAATCATCATCATCACCATGCAATTCCTGATTTAATTTCATATGGTACGGATGATACTTATGACTTCTTAAAATTCTTCGTACGCTCCTATCTTCAATAGCAGTTACCTTTGAAATACCGTCTATACTTATATGTGGATTTTCCTGTATTGTTAATAATACGGCCAATTCGCTTTTTTCATTGATTACACTGGCCTACAACCATTTTGGTGCTGGAGATTTTAGACCGAAAATATATATTTTATTGACATTAAACATCAAGAAATTGTCTTTTGAGTGATTTTCTAGAATGAAACTGACTCGGGCAATCTCGCATGATTCCCCAGCAATAGTCAGCCATCATATGACTGTCCCAGCTTCCTTGGTATCTATTCTCCATTGTTTTTAGGTCTTGGTGGAAACGTTCCCCTTGTTCATCGCTTAGATCTCCTAAATTGTGTTGGAAATGATGTAGATGACTATTGAGATAGTGTAATTTTATACTCATATTACAGCCTAAATCTTTGAATCGCACCAGCATTTCCTCTACTAGTTCTACATAGTTGTCAGCCTTATGATTTCCGAGGAAATTTTGTGCAACTGCTACAAAAGATTGCCAGGCAAGCCTCTCCACATCATTCATACAAGTCTCAAAATTAGTTGTGTCTTTCATCAATTTACGTATTTGAGGTCCATCAAAGATACCTGCTTTTAGTTTTTCAGTACTTAAACCAGGAAATTTGTGAGAAATAAACTGGAAACATTGACCATTTCTATCGAGAGCCTTAACAAATTGCTTCATTAGCCCTAATTTTATATGCAATGGCGGAAGAATGATTTTTTCTCTTGAAACTAAGGGTTCATTTATAACATTTCTTTCCCCAACAACAAGAGCATCTCTCACAGGCCAATTTTTTGCAGTCCAATGACGTGATTTAGCTCGACTGTCCCAGAGACAAATAAAAGATGGGTATTTAGTATAACCACTCTGTTGACCCAATAAAAAATTAACCATCTTCAAGTCAACGCAGATCACCCAGTTATGTTCAATATATTTTATTTTTTGTAAAAGATTTGAAATTACCTCATATTCTTCTTTTGCACATGTTGAGTGAGCAATTGGAACGGGAGCATATTTATTTCCATTATGTAGAAGAACTGCTTTTAGACTTCGTTTACTACTGTCAATAAAGAGACGCCATTCATTGGGCTGATAGATTGTTAAACCCATGAAAGCCAGCAAACCACTCACTTTACAGCAATACACAAAATTTTCATGAGATGAAAAAAACTTCAACTCGTGCGATATGTAGACACTCGAACATCTGAGGAAAGACAATTTTTTTCTTTTAATCTTGACGCTAGTAACTCAGCACGTTCCTTCGAAAGATCTAAGTCTCTGATGAGGTCACTAAGCTCATTCTGCGAAAATGGCTTAGGATCTGATGTTATTCCGCAGTATTGAAAGTCATCATCTACTTGGGAAGAAATAGGTATTTCAGCTTCATACTCCTGAGATTGCTGCACTACCTGGTGAAAAGTTGGTATTGGAACATTTTCTGAATGAGGAACAGGTCTTTGTACTGAAGAAATATTGGGGTATTTCCATTTATAGCGCTTGTTTTTGTTGATGCCCACTATATTAATCATACAAAAGTAACAGTCGTCATAATGATTTTTTTGTTCTCGCCATATCATAGGCACTCCAAACTTCAAAGACTTACGTTTCCCTCTCTCCCATTGTCGCAAATGTTCAACGCATATTTTACAAACACTATGAGGCACCCACACTTTATCTTGGTGTAGAATTTCAATACCGAAGTAAGCAAAATACAAACGACGCACTGTGTTTGTAATCGATTTACGCTGATTTTTCAGTATGTATTCACCACAAACATAACAAAATATATCAGGATCGTTAACACAACGTCTGGACGTACTAGCCATAATGAAATAGTAACACAAACTTTATCGATGATATTGTAATAATGACTAGTTACGAACAAGACCATAAAAAGACCGACAACAATTCACAATGAGGGTAGTAGGTAAACTAGAGCCGATGAGTTAAAATGACGTATGTCAATAAACTATACATTACCTGCTTTATCGACAATTCAAACAAACAGAGATGCACCAAAAAAAAAATTTTTTTTTGTGGGCCTGTGTTACCGGCTTATTTATTTCTCTCTTCTTGTAGGTTACACTACCAGTTTCTGTAAATCTCTCTAATAACCTTTCAAATGCTTCCGCTCTTGGCTTTCTTTCAAGGTTTGGAAATCTCTCTGCATATACTCTACTTGCTAGGAGACAATTTCTTGTACACTCCCCAAGAATAAATATCATATTCACCATTTCTTGAATACTAAAATTAGTCATTATAGCAATTTCTTTTAAAGATTGAACGAAATACTGTGTAAGATGGAACGAAATTTTTGACAACTTGGTTATTAAGTATACAAGCTTAAAACTGGCACCAGATAACTTGATCAGCAGTGAATCTATTGAAAATGCTATATTACTTTATATTAATTTAATGTTTCCTGAGTGAAAATCAACTGTTTCTCGTACGTAATGGGGTTTCTTCTTGTTATAGACCATTTATGGATAATTTGTTGAATATCCGATCTTACAGAAGGTTTAAAAGCGCAAATTAGCTGCTAAAAATACAAGCATTTTTCATTAATTCAACTCTAAAAAGAAACAATTAGCAAATGATCCATCCTAGGGGCATCAATTGAGGTATCAATAGAAAGCGTAGTAAAAGGGCTTTTAAATGAGCTAAAAATATACAGGCTGTTCCATTTAAAAATTACGAGATTTCTTCGATTTTGCGAAATTGTGAACAGCCTGTATAACGCGAGCAGTTGCAGAATTTATTTCACGTAGCAACGAAAGTGCATACTAGTAGAAAATATTCTATTCTATTGGTTTCGGATCTTTTGATTTTCCTTATGCAGAATAGCCTACTGAAATGTATCAATTTATCAAGTAAAATAATTATTTACACAGAAACTATCAACTTTGGACCAATACAACATTATATGGATGTAACTAGCTTTCAAGCGCGGATCATTTTATCTATTAATATACAGGATGTTCTATTTAAAAAAATGCAACTTTAGTCTGGAATTTCCATCTGGAACAGCCTGTATAAAACAAAATATTTTTAAAACGTGCGCTTGGTGGTACGGAAGGATATCCGATGACTAAATATTTTACTAACTTTCAAATACGCGTGTAATCTTCCGTCCCCGCTTCGTTGCCGGACCCTGTATAGGGTAATTAATGGCAATATCCTCTCTGCAGATTGTTCGAAGTCGTTTGAACTAGTTAAGGAAGAAAATATTGTGTGTACGTTTCCACTTGTGTCGATTTTAAATTGGAAATTATATTACTTGTGAACCATGCCGGATATCTTGATCCAGTCAACAGAGGACTGCTTGTCCAAAATATCATAAATATAGGAGTAAAAATTATCGACAATACAATCAACACCAGTCAAATGTTCCAAACATCCTAAAATACAGGTTGTTCATTCAAAAAAGTATAACTTTGCGTTTTTGTATATTTAAACAATACTTCAAAAGATGGCTCTTCATCCTTAGATTTCGTGTCTAAAATTTTATTACATGGCTCCACATATTTGCCCATCACTGTATATTATAATTAATAATAAATTATGTTTCCGATTGCCCTATATTAAATAATTCCCACGTGTTCATTAAAGTTATCTTCTAATTAAAAATTTTATCATTAAATTAAACTCGGAGAATAGCAATCCAACGACAGCGTTTTGCGAAAAGATAATTCAGCAACGTCGACCTTGGAACATCAAAGCAAGGGCGACATCGATGCGCATACGATATCGGTCACCAGAAACACAACAAGAAACGATCAAACGAAAAATCATTTCCACGGCCTTCTGCGAAGAGCAGTGCGCGCCCGCTTGCATGGGAACATCCACAGGTATATTGACTGCGATGTTGTGGGCTCGTAGAGAACGCATTCCAAGCGTTCCACGATAGGTTCCTTCTCATGCGCCTATTGTACGCCGATCGTCTATTGTCGACGGTGTATCGCCACCTTTTTCTTACGCATCCGTCTAATGTATAGTGCCGTCCCTTTTTCTCCGAAACTCGCATACTTCTACTACAGATAAAGAATCAGCCGACAGGTAGTGAGATAAAAGTGAACTGGGAGAGTTTATGATGAATAACCCGAAAGAGACATCCAAAGAGCTGGGCACCAAGTTCGTTTCGATCATTTGAATATTACCTCTGCGTGCGAGTGAGCAGGTGAGAGAGAAATTGAGAAATGACGATGGAAAGAGATGCTCGTATATTTATTCTTCAGCGGAGATAAATATTGCAATGTATTTGTCACTCGAGATATAATTATTATCTTTATACTTGGCTTAATGCTTTATTAGTGAGTCGGTCTTGAGTTATTGTTGTCGTCGGGGTAATTTATACTGGAAGATTTCGCACTGAATTAAATCGATTACTCTCAGCTTTGAGTGGTTTTTAATGAACTTTTAATGAAATTGAGTAAAAAATCGTGAGGAAAATAGTTAATTTTATTTTCGTAACAGAGCGGTCAGTATTTTAAATTTAATTTAAAACATTATAAAAATTGAGTCATCTATTTACAAATTATCAAAACAGTTTGTTTAAAGAACACTTAAATGCACTATATACAAGCTGTCCGGTATCGTTATGTTCAAATTTTATGAATGTAAAGTAGACTTCATTTCAAGTAACGAAAACGCAAAACTTGTATATCCATTTTTATTTGTTTCAAAGTTACAGATCTATGAATGTGATTGCCAGATCATGAAAAAAAATGTAATCCTAAAGTCAATAAAAACTTATTTTATTTAAAAAAGTTCAATTATTAATATTTTCGAAATGTCCACCTCCTTGTTGAATGCAGGCTTGTGCCCATAAGCCAACATAAGAAGTACTTATCCGAATTTCATACTTGTTTCGCCGAATTTGCTCGGCAGCCAGGTGAATACGATCCACCAACTCTTCTCGTGTGTCCGATACTTGCGCGTAAACTAAATTTTTCATGTACCCCCTTAAATAAAAGTCAAGGGGATTAAGATCGGGTGATCTGGGTGGCCATGCAACAGGACCACCTCGACCAATCCATCTTGGATAATTGACGTTAACCCAATTTCAGACAGCAATTCCGAAATATGGTGGTGCCCCATCCATGTGAAAACCACATGTCTCGTCGGACATTCAGTGGGACTCCTCTAAAAGACCTGGCAGTTCGTTAATAAGAAATTGAAGGTAATTGTCTGCATTTAACCTTCCACCTTGCTTAACAAACGATTGATAAGAATGCCATTGACAAAGGATAGATGTGAAAAGAAATTAACTTTAATTAAGAAAATCGCGAGTTACAACGGTTTCGATTCAGAAATAATAAACAAGCTAGTTAGAAAACATAAAGTAAGAAAAACTATTCAGGATTCCACATGTTTGCTACCTCAAATTGATTCGTGCAAAAAATTTATTAGTTTACCGTTTCAGGAAACTACGAAAAAATTAAGTAAAACCTTTAAACAGTATAATGTTCAAGTAGCATTTCGGTCGAATAACTCCCTAAAATCTCTCTTAGGCAACGCGAAAGACAAAGTTGAGGTAAACAACAAATCTGGAATCTATGAAATAAATTGAATGGATTGTGATAAAAAATATGTCGGCCAAACAAAACGTTAGATTCCAACTCGTTATAAAGAACATGTTTCACATATTAGATTCAATAGACCGGAAAAATCAAGTGTTGCCCGACATATTCTTGAATCAGATCACAACGTTGCGTCTGACTGTCTGAATTTAATAAAAAAACGTCACACGCCCCCGCGAATTAGATAGTTTTGAGAGCATTTTTATCTTTAAAAATAGGAATAACGTAATTAACGCAGATTTGGGTCCTATACCAGGTTCTTCTTTATTTGAGTTAATTGACAGTTAGATGTTATTAAAGCAAGAAAAATAGGAAAATCATTAAAAAATATTCGAATTCATGGAATTTATTTTGAAATTCGTTTCATTACAATATTTGCCATTAAAATATTCTGACTCAACATAATTTCCAAATTTATATTTCAACATAATTTAAGGATTAGTTTCATAATTGGATTCTTACTGCATGTTAAATTACAGCTTTTATAATATTTCTAAACGGTTTTTCTATAGAATTTACAAATAATGGGTTAATGCTCTTGCATGATTAGGTGGGGTTTACCAAAATGTAGGTAATTTTTGTAGCATTTAAGATTGAAGAATTTAGTGTTAAACTAGAAGACGTTCAGAACAATCCTTCTGTGAGTGTTTTTGTGCGTTCAAGTGTTACACTGTTTTTCCTACTGAAGATGACAACGTGGTTGTAGAAATAGGTATTTAGAATCATTAAATTCTATTGTGGTAAGGGTTTTTTAATTTTATTTTATTCACTTATAAGCCACAGTCTCCGATTGGTTAAAAGTTATTGCTGATGATATTGCTATAGTATTAGAAGAATTACCACAAACTTCTACTACATCCCTCGCGCTAAACTATGATATAAGTTGCCAATCAGTAGCCAGAATATTGATGCATGAAAAATATCATCCGTAGAAGCCACATTTAGTTGGAAAGGGATTATGATCGTAGAATTGAATTGCGAAAGAGTGATGGAGATTTGCAAAAATGACCAATATTTTATTTACGATTTGTTGTTTTCTAACGAGGCTATATTTTATTTGAATGGTAACTTTAATCGCTATAAATGTCGATATTGTTAGAATGTTAGAAGCGCATTGCGAGTTATAAGCAACAACACGAGTGAGACATAACCAAGAGGAGAGGCATTTCCTGGTTATGTAAGTTACGAAGATGGTACAATGGTGTAGCTTCATTGAGCTGCTTAAGACTACGACGGCAAAAATATGAATCGCCATGATCATAGTTAACTATTAAAAAAGCCGAACTAAAGTTAAAATAGTATTACGAGAATATTCCTCCTTGGCTAGGAAAGCTTAAAAAGTGGTTCACTGCATTTGCTTGTGGTCGAGGAAATTACTAACGATGCCCATTATATGGTGTCAAAATATCGCCGTTTGTAAGTGTTTGAAAGAACTCAGGTTGTAAAGATCTCTTGAGATCTGGAGACGGTACATAAAGAAGGAAAAGAAGAGGTGCTTAGACTAGAAGTCTTTCATGCACCTACAATCGACAATCTCTCAAAACGATTTGGATTTTGTTAGTAATTTTCTCGGTAATCTCTATAAACAAAGTACCTGGAGACTGGATTTGCATTTGCTTGTAGTCACATAAGCAAATATAATGAGTAACTTTTCAACCATTTCATGTTAAGGAGATAAATCTCCGTAGTATTTTCGGCTTTTTCCATGGTTTTTCCAAGCAAAAGTAGTATTTTATCAACACACATTACATTGCCACAATAAAATACCAAATTATTCGCTTTCGAAGCGTGTGAAACAACAACTATTTAATGTATCTTCTTGAATTTTTGATTGTAACTTTCTAAAAGTTATCTAATGCCAAAAACGTGATAATCTTAATGATTCTAACGCCCTCTGTGTTATAGTCACGGTACGATCAAGCGGACCTCATTCTGTACTAAAATATTATTCCAGTTATAGCACAACGGAAACACAAAGGAAGAAGGACATCAACAAAAATTTATTATCCCAAGTGCGACTTTACATTCAATTTTTTACGTTACAGAACGACACAACGTCCTAACATAATTGTGTGTGACACTTTTCTGATTTACGGCAAACGCAGTCGTGTTTCAACAATTTCTATCTCCTGTTTCCCCTATTGTAGCTTTCTTTACACGGAACGCAGCATGATTCACGTTTTATTTCATTTTTATTTAAATTCGAACTCTCCTACGGAAAACTAATTGTTTAATTTTTTTCCGCAAGTTTGTATAATATACACGGTGTTCCAATGAATGTATTCTAACATAGATAACCTTTTCGCCTGGATAAAATGCACTCGTTACACTTCTAGTCATCTAATTTTCAATCTTCCTTTGGTTCTTTATCCCTTCGTTGTTCTTTTAAAAATTGCCATAATTTTTCTGGCTGACGACTTACATTAAACGCATGCCAGCTATGTATTTGCAACTTATACACATTGATAAACTTGGTCCTCCATATAATATCTTCAATTCTTAATTTAACAATGCTACACATGCTATTAGCCTTCATCGATAGTTTTTGCATATATTTTTATTTTCTCCTATATTTAGTTGTTTCATTTCTTCAAACAGCATCTTTATCCTAGATTTCAGCAGAGTTCCGTCAGTTTTCTCCTGCTTCATCAGCGATATCACTTTTGATTTTGGAAATCTCTTAAGACAAAATAACATTTATTGCTCACTAGAATTATTGCTCTGACATCCACTACTACATGATTATCATTATATTTATGAAGTTTAAATATGTACTTAAGTTTATTTGTTTTTAATTGTTTTTGGTGCCGGCACGTAGTATACGGATGGATCCCAATCCAATCGGGGCACAGGTGCAGGTATATGCGAAATGTGTCCCAGAAGGAAGATATCGTTAAGTCTGGGGAAAGATATGACGGTTTTCGGGAAGCTGACTGCGCAAACAAAAAGTCAACATAATGACTGATTGTCAGGCAGATATTAAAGCCATTATGAATCCATCTACCAGGTATAAACTCAAGAAATATTGCAATCAGGTCCTCAATAAACTAGCACAAGAAAATACTATGTCGCTGATATGGGTACCACAGCACATGAGGGAATTCAAGACAATGAGATAGCCGACGAACTGGCCAAACAAGGTACTAATAGGAACTTCATAGGACCAAAACCTGTATGTGGAATCGCTAAGGATTCCGCTAAAAGGGAGATCTGGTTATGGCTAGAAAAAGAACATAAAAATAAATGGAGGTTAACGGAACGTCAACTCCATACCAAAACACTACTAAGGGGGCTGGACGGAAAGTTTTCAGCCAACCTAATTCGTAGTAATAAAAAAGAAATTAAATTAATTACCGGGTTAATAACCGGACATTGTCCTTTAAGGAAACATCTGTACAGCATGGGCTTGCTTAGCGAGCCCTGGTGTACCAGATGTGAAAAACAAGAGGAAATTAGTCTTCATGTAATATGCACGTGTGAGGAACTAAAGGTACTCAGACAGTAACATCTCGGATCCTACGAGGGTATTAAAAGATCCCTTGAGGAGGATAGTGGCAGAGTGGCAGTGAGAGATCTATTGGGGATAGTACAAAGAGCTGTCTGCTCTAATGCCTAGACGTGCTGCCGTCCAAGCCAAACTAAGAGGAGAAGAATTGTATTTGATAATTTGCGTGAGATTTTGTGTGTGCTCTGAACGAGATTAGTAGTAGCCAGAAAGTGAAGAAATCTGGATCACAGAGCACAATATCTATAAGGCTAATGAAAAGGCTTTTTTATACGATCGGAATCATGCTGTGGCATTATAAAAACAAATATCAACACTACCATGAAAACGTGGATTGAAAATTGATCTCAGGGAATGTATTAGATTTACCAAGTCAGAGACAGGCTAAACAGTAATGAATAATATAGGTTTGACAAAAGGAACCATCCAATGAACTTTATAAATGAAAATTTATGCATTATTTTTAATAACTTGAAGGTTTTGATTTTACAATCTGTTCAATACAATGAATGAGCAAGTAATGTCGAATTGTTGTACTGGCAACAATTAGATTACTCTATAGGATGAGACTTCGTGTGGAGGTACTCCTAGTTTCTAAATCATGATGACTTTTGCTATTTTCCGAAATCTTGGCACGTGCTTTAGTCTAAAATATCAATACAAATAATGGACAAGAAATCGATTCCTACAAAAATCCGACAATAGGTATGGAAAGAAGAATGCATTGAAATAGAGGGAAAACTCATGTAATTTAAAATAGATAAAGTTCTTCTCTGACTTTTGGTTTGAAGCCACGTCCAACAAACTTCTGTTGATGCTCAGATTTCGCCTATAACTGCATGAAACATCGCCAAAGGTTACAAGGGCTACAACCATTGCCACAGAATATATATAAGTACTATTTATCCCTGGAGCAACTAACATGTTTTATTACAATTTCTGCATTTATTCATTTCTGCCCTTTATTGCCTTTTAGTTTTCTCGTTACTTATATATGAGAACCTCAGCTATAATTGTATATAGACATTCCTCCTCTCAAAACTAACGAGAAAATAATGTTAATTCGAGGAATGTTTCCAAAGTTTTTGGAATTGTGTTCTAATTACTAATAAATTATGCAGAACTTTTTAAGCAATGCTATTGGTGAAAGATAAGTAAGTCTTGACATATTTATGCAGCTATCCAGTGTAATATAGTTCAGTCTGATTCAGGTGTTCGACTAATATAGACGCATTTTCGTAGCGTGTAACCGTGGAAGAGGCGGCTAAATCTCAAAGAGCAATAATTTTCTTTTTGTGGAAAGAGGGCGTGAACACTTCACAAATTATTAAACGTCTGCAAGGTCTGCGGTAGATCGATTGTTTTAAAAGTGGTAGAACATTATTAGAAGACGATCCACGCAGTGGTCGCCCGAGCACATCGGTAAATGAAAGAAGCATTACTGCCGTAGAGAACCTACTGAAAGAGGACAGAGAATGACTATTTCTCAAATTAGCGTATGCCTAGGTATAGGTACACGATAAGCTCATGAGATCTTACATGATTGTTTGGACGTAAGCAAGGTTTCAGCCCGCTGGGTGCCAAGACTGTTGAGACCGGAACAGAAACTCGCTAGGTATGATACTTGTCATCAACTTCAAGAGCTGTTACAGCTATAAGCACTGACGAAACGTGAATTCCTTATTTCAATCCTGAGGCCAAAAGTCAATCCAAAGAATTGCGTAAATCCGTAGAGAGCCTCCACTTAAGGTGCGTGCAGTTCCGTCTGTTGGAAAGGTAATGCTTTCTGAGATTGCGATGGGATTGTTTTTATGGATTATCTGGCGAAAGGTAACGAGTGATCATTAAAATTTTCGCTCAAGTAAGCCATGTACACAAAAAGTATGTCTGCCCTAACTTAAGTTATTAGAGGAGATCTGTCATTATAATTTAAACGTCATGATTGTTAAAAAATAATTTGAAATGCTGACTTTTATATTAAATATATTTATAATTTTTATACAAAGTAATAGAATATTATAAAAAATGTGTAAAATGATGACCATTCTCCACCAAGCATAATCGCACTCTATTTCGTAGAGCATTGAAAACATTGATCAGTATTTGCGGTGAGTTATTGATGTGTTCACATTTTTCAATGATTTTATGTCTTAACTCTTGTAGATTATTAATTGGTGTTTCAAAAATAATATTCTTTATATATGGCCACATAAAAAAAATCCATGACTGTTAAATCACACGATCGTGGTGGATATGGAATCGCTGTATTTCTACTTATTATCCTATCGCCATAAAATTGATGCAAAAACTGAATATTTTCAAGTGCAACGTGAGATGTAGCCCCATCCTGTTGAAAATATCCGACCTGGAGTTCATCATTAGCCAATTGATTAGTAAAAACACTGAGAATTTCGTTACGATATTTCTCCGATGTTATCGTGCCCTCAAAGAATATTGGTCCTATTAATCGGTGACGACTCATACCTACCCATATGCCTATTTTTTCTGGATGTAGAGGAACTTCTCTGTAGAAATGAGGATTTTCATTGGACCACATACGCATATTTTGCGAATTAACATAACCTTCCAAATAAAACCAAGCTTCATCGGTGAAAAAAGTATGATTTAAAATATTGTGTGTCATTGTTTGAATAAACCATTGGCAAAATTGTGTTCTTTTTTCATAATCCGTAGGTAATAGATTTTGGACAGAAGTTAATTTATATGGATACATGTGCAAGTCCTTTTTTAAAATTTTTTGACATGTTCCATACGAAAGCTCAACTTGTTGCGAAACTCTGCGAATAAATGTTTGAGGAGATTCGTTAATAATTTGTCTGACATTTTCAATTACGCCGCGACTTCTCTTGAGAGGAGGACCGCTTCCTTTTTTCCTTAAAATACTGCCTGTTTGACGAAAAAGATTTACACAATGCATTAGCGTATCACGGAAAGTTTTATAGCTAGGAACAGTATTTGGATATCTCTCTTCAAACTCCGCAAGGCAATTTTCTATTGAATGCTGCCAAATACCATCAATTTTTTGAGATGTCAGGAAATAACATTCTACCATAAACGCTTTATGCATATCATTAAAGGCCATTACTTTTTCTTTTGATGAAACTTTAAAATATATCTTTGACACTGACAGATGTTTGAAATAACATCTTAATGACTAAAGCTACGACATAATTTTTATATACACGGCCAGCTATGAGTGAAAATTTTAATGATCGCTCGTTACTACAATTGATGCAGAATATTATTCGAACTTATTATGCGGACCACTGTGGCAGGTACTTTTCAGAAAACGGCCTAAAAAGTTACGTAAGCGCCCGTGTAATGTAAGACCGCACACCGCAGGAAAAAGGAAGTATGTTTTGAACGATTGACGATAGGAATTGACTCCGCACTCCTAGTGATTTTCATCTGTTCCAAGATTTGAAAAAACCCTTTCGTTTCGAGAATTTAACTGACGTAAAATGTACCAATAGGTGGATCATTGGGATAAATGTATTCAATTGAATAACGATTGTAACATTGTAATATTGATAATAATTGACAAAATAAAAAAAATTATAACTAAATTCCCAGAACTTTGGAAACATCCCTCGTACATTTCTAGAAATTTTTCAATTCGATTTGTAGAAAAACAATTTATTCTGTGACTGGGTCGTTTCATTTTTAAGCACCCTGTATATATACAAGAAAGTATAAACATATGAAACGACATTCTTTTGTAACAATTATAAAGTTCAACGGTTTATGTTACATATTTAGACTAGCGATAAAAAAATGCAATAAAATGTTGAAGTGCTCGTTGCCAGTCAGTCGTTTCGTTACGTTGTGGTGGCATTTCGAAGCAATGAAATCGAGTCGGCCGGTGTTACGCGTAAATACGATATCTAGGCGGCCATGAGAAGCGAGAATGACAGATGAATTATATGAAAAATGGCCGTGTGTACCAAAAAAAAAGAAACGAAAACTGGATATTTTGTATATTTACATACATTCTTGAGCTGACATATGACGTAACTTCAATAATTTTCTGATTCCCAAACGGCAAAAAACCTAGATATAATTATATTTGATGTTGGTAAAATTTACAACATGTAAATGAACATGTATATCGCTGACGATATTGTTCCTTGCAAAAACATAACAACAAAATGAGTTGGAATTTGCATTTAGCAATTTTTTTATTGTGGTTATATCAAGACTGCCGTTTATTCACTTTATTATGTGTTAGAATGACAAACGTATATTTGTTGCTGCAATGTACTGTTATCTTTATGGTGTGAAAGAAATAGTTTTTATCTTATTGATCTTAAACCTTCAAGAAGTGTTACAGATAAAGTGGTTGCAATGTTTCGCGTTTTTTGACGTACATGCTAGCAGCCAAATATAAACGTTTCAATATCTAGAGGTCAACATACATTGCAACGTAGAAAATAAAGCATAATTGCAAGAATTAAAAATTAGAAAAGTTTATAATCGTGATCCAAGTCCAGTTTCCTATATTAACTACACTGTAATATTACTAAGCCATTGTTTCCGGAATTTTTTTTTATATTTCAAAGAATTATGGTATATATGTGTTCTTTTATGCAGAAATAATACAAAACCAGTTTTAAAAAATATTTATTATTTTTAAACAATATAAATAAAATGTGTTACATATATGTAATGCTAGGCTCTAAAGCAGGGATACACAGACTTATAGGGAACAGGGGCCACTCGGGAAAATTATAAGCCAAGGATGGGCCACTACAAAGAATACTTATTAACACAAATATTTTTATTTTTAAATAGTATGAATTACTACAAATGATAAAAATAAAAGAACATTCAAAAATGTTTGTTGTAATTATGTAATCGTAATGTAATCTAATCACTACAATGTAATATTTCATGTTTTATTATTTTGATGCATGACATTGCATTGACCTAACAATTTTGTTTATGTTTGGCTCCACATTACTTGTCGCCACACGTAAAGTTGGTTCCAGATTTTCATTTTCCAGACGGTTTCGATTTTTTGTTTTGTTAAGTTTCATCACTGAAAACGTTTGCTCACAAATATACGTCGATCCAAATAAGCTTGCACCTTTTTAATGTATTAATTCGCAACTGTTTATAAGTGGGTTTGTCAACGCAACGGTAAAAGTTGAGTAAATTACCTTCATTAAACTTGTTTCGTAAATTATCATCATTTTGCATGTCTATCAATTCCAGCTGTATTGATTCCGGTGCATTTTCGAGTGAAATTTTGAAAGGATTGCTGAAAATGTCTAATAGAGGTTTAACTTTTTTGAAGTCTAGAAAACGATCATGAAAAGCTTGTATTAATATACCAATTTTTTCAACTTAAGCGAATTTGACATCAGTTTTATTGAATCTCTCCATAATTTTTGTGTGTCCTGAAAAGACTCAATTTGCATTGAAAGGACGAAACAGGAGAGTATAACTGCGAAATCAATTGATCTTTGCCTTGGAGTCGCGTATTTAAGACATTAAAGTGATTTGTGATGTCTACTAGAAACGCTAAGTCACCCAGCCAAGCAGGGTTGTCGAGTTCAGAGACGTCATTTTTCCTTTCCGCCAGAAATATTTTGATTTTTTCAATCAAGTTAAGAAACCGCTCTAGTGACAACCCACGACTTAGCCACCTTACTTCAGTGTAAAACAGGAGATCACATATTCGCTTACAATATCCTCGAGAAATTGTGTGAATTGTCGGTGATTGAGACCTCGTGATTTTATAAAGTTTACAGTAGGTATTACAACTTTCATCACATTTTCAAATCTCAATAATTTTGAGCAGAGGGCCTCTTGATGTATAATGCAATGAAACTGCATTAATTCCTTGGTATCTATGTTTTTAGTTTGTAAATACTCTTTTAACATAGTTATTATTCCGGATTTACTTCCAACCATTGAAGGTGCTTCCGTCAGTCGTAAGTCCAGAAAATTTCGTTAAATCCAAATCCATTATAGCACATTTTTCCAGAAGAGCTTTGACAATGTCACTCCCCTTGGTTTGACTTGTCAAAGAACTCAGACCAATCAGTTCTTCACTCACTTCAAAATTTTGCATTACACCTCGTAAAAATATTAAGAGTTGAGCAGTGGAACTTATATCTGTAGATTCGTCGAGTGTTATAGAAAAATACTCAAAACTTTTCGATTTCGTAGCTAATTGCTCTTCTATATTAGCTGCTAATGTGGTAAGTCTTCTTTGAACAGTCATCCGATTTAGTTGAATTTTCTCAAACCTCTTTGCATCTTTCGGAGACATTTTTTTTGCGGCGATATCTAAACACTGCTTAACAAGCTCACCATCTTTGAAAGGCCGACAAGTTTTCGCTATTATTCGAGATATTTCATAGCTAACTTCAGTAGCTGTTTCAGCATCTTGAATTGGTTTTGTAAATATAGCTTACTGGCCTATTAGCTCCCTTTGTAAAATGGAAATTTTTTGCGTTCGATTTTCGCCGGTTAATTTGGTAAAAGTATGATGCTGGGTTTCATAATGCCTTTTCACATTATATTCTTTCGGAATAGAAACACTACTCTTGCATATTAAACAGACATTTTCGTTATGCGATGAAATAAAAAAGTATTTTTCGGTCCAAATATCTTGAAACTGTCGATTTTCATTTTCAACCTTACGACTACGTTTTTTACTGGGGCCTGGTTTATCCATATCAAAATTAATATTATATTGTTACGTAGGTGGATGCCAAGTTCGAACGACGAAATATTTATTCTTCACAGATTACAATTCAAACAATATAGTGTTCGCTTGTCCGTAGTTAAAACTTAACTGCCCAGATAGCGAGGGGGGCGGGGTTGTATTTATACGAGTTATCACAAATATCAGTTAGTGCATAAAATAATCGTGCGTCGATTCTGGTTTAAATAAATTGCTTTCACTTTAGAACATAAATTTTTTTTAGTCCAGGCTTATTTTCGAAGTGGTAATAAAATTGATGGTTTATGGGTTTATTCAGTTCAAGATTGCATGGTAGAAATTCAAGTTGAGTTTCCACATTTTGTAATAGATTATATGCAATTTAAGAATACTTTGGATAGAACTTTAAAACTTTTTTCTGAAACTGGTAGTCTCTTATGAAAATCAGACGGCGGAGCAGTTAAGAAACGTACACCTCAAGTTGTCAATCGTGTTGAAGAAATAATGGAAAATGAACCACAAACATCTGTTCGACATTTGAGTCAACAAATAAACCTTTCTGTTGTTACAACTCATAAGTTATTAAAAAAAGATATGCAACTTTATCCATACCGTGTCACAGCAGTACAAGAATTGTTAGAAATTGATGACCCACGTAGACTACAATTTTGTAATTGGTTTGTAAATATAAACAATAATGGAGAACTTTCGCAAAGAGTCATCTTTACTGATGAAGCATGGTTTTATAAAACGACAAAATACAAGAATTTGGAGTAGTGAAAATCCACATGTAATTAATGAAGAATCGCTACATCCAGAGAAAATTGGTGTTTGGGCAGCGATAAGCCAAAGGCGAATCATTGGACCAATATTTTTTCAGGGAACGTTAACTGCTCAAAGGTACCGTACGGAAATTTTACAACAATTTGTCAATCAGTTGCATGATGATGAACTTCAAAATGCATATTTCCAACAAGACTTGTCACTGTACTGCAGAATCTTTGGATTATTTAAGAGAATTTTTTGATAATACTGAAATTGCCTGGCCTACACGTTCATGCGATTTAACACCTTGCGACTTCTTTTTGTGGCCTTATCTAAAAAATAACATATTTCGAACACCTATATTGAATTTGAATGATATGCTACAGAGAATCGAACAGAAATGCATGGAAATTAATAACAATCCAGTAATGTTGCAGAATATCATCAGAATTTTGAACGGAGGATTTTAAAGTGCATTGATCTTGAAGGACAACATTTTCAACATTGGTTATAGTTTTCAATAAATACCTACCTATTATTTGTTATTTATTTGTATGTATGAAACTGTCAAAATATACGACTTCGTAGGTTAAGTAGTAAATTTTAATTTACGACATACTTCAAAATGTCCTCAGTAAATCACATGCTACTAGATTGACTTTTCAAATGAACACTTGTTATTAGAGACTCATTATTCATTAATTCATTACATAACAAAGATGCACACCTTGCTACACTGTGCAAACGTCATCAATGACGTGCACGTCTTCGTATCGTGAAAGGCCTATGTAATAATTTAGGATTAGCTTTAAATGATCAATTAGGTTTAAACAACTTCCACCACCATTTTTTCTCAATAATACATTGTACATAAATGTTCAAACTTGTATTTTAAATATTCAGTTTTTCTTCCACCTGATGAAGCCACTGTATGGCGAAACAATGTTGTAGTGGATTTACAATAAAATTTTTGAAACTGGAAGTTTAATACATATTTCTTATCGTTATAATGAAGTTGAAACAATTATCTCCTACGTCAATCAACGATAAATTCTTATCTTAAAAAGTTCGTCTAAATTAGTGAGGATAAAAGAGGAAATTATTTTTAAAGTTCTGTATATTGACATAATTTTAAAAGAGTAAATTAAGTTATTAAAACAAGACGAAAAAGACTTCACGCACATAAGCCACTTACATAATGGAACTTGTACCATTTTCTGTTAAGTAATGAAATGCAAAACGTAACATTTCAATAGATAACGACTATTTTGCAATTTATTAAGTGAACTGTACGAACGGTATGCGATAAATCTCTTTTAACAATTTGCCTAGCACTCCATAAGGACCATAACACAAGTATAAATAATAACATAATGATTGGGATTCAGCTCGTTTCGGTATAATGACTTGAGCTACATGGATATTGCCCGTATCGTCTACACACATATAGCGAAACGAAGCGATGAAAAAAAATTATTAAAACAAACACCTTTATTCGGACCATTATCATAAAGAATCAATATTACCCATATATAGTATTTATTGGCATAGTTGGTAACCCGCGAAGTAGACAGAGACGCTCTGAGAAACTGAAGGAAGATACGAAACAGCGCAAATAACGCGAAACGCTTCTAGTTAAAGAAGACCGTTGGTATAGGCTACAATTCCAATCATGCTTGGAACGACAAGGAGCATACCTGTCCTACGTAGTAAACCTGAACAAGAAAGTAGTAGGTACTTGAAGATACATATCTTACTAACAATTACAAAAGTTAGAATAAAATAAAAAGTTAAGAAATATTGATTTGAATGGATTTTTACCTACTTTTGTAGTTTTTCGAACAATTTTTAAAATTCGCTGGCGGGCCGCATAAATATCGACAGTGGCCGCATACGCTCCGCGGGCTGCGGTATGTGCATCGCTGCTCTAGTGTATACAGGCTGATTCATTTTCGGCCCTCACCATGGGGATCTCGCTTATTATTGGAGATAGAGTATAGGTTTAAATTTGTGTTTGTTATAAATCCGTAAAGAAAATAGACCTGTGACAAATGACCTTCGTTATTTAAAAAAAAAACGCGAAAAGCCCATTTTCGTCTTTTACCTGTAGCACCGACATTTGGCCTTGTAGAGAAAAAATAAAAACACATCCTTGTGGCCATTTCAAACTTTTATCCAGTGGTGTACTCTAAATTTTTATACGACGTTTCGTTTCTTTCTGGCCATCATCAACTATCTAATTTCTTATAGGCGCCATATTGGATTTAGACATCTTCAAAAAGAGTTTTTTTTTCTGATTTCAACCATGTACCACATGCTGCCTAAAGTTTTTGACATTAGGTTTTATTTGAAAGAATAAATTACATATAAGATTAAATAAGGTAGCCATGGAATTTCAATCTGTCAAACATTTCATTTATTGTTCATTAATAACACAAAAATGTCATACACTAACGAAGAGAAACGAGATATGATAAGTATTTTTTTTCTTCGAACCGAAATTCAACAGTAGCGAGTACAAGATATCTACAATTATATCCAGAACGACAACAGCCTCATCGTACCATTTTTCTAGATCTCGGGAGAAATTTGGTCGAGAATGGATGGTTTACTAAGCCGCGTAATGGTCAAGACAACGGGAATTTAAATGAAAATCGACAAGATATTTCACAAATGGTAAATTAAAGGCGTGTTTTCCAATTTCATGTTAATCTTGTATTTTTATAGATAAATAATAATCCATCAATTTCTACACGCGAAGTAGCGTCAGAATTAAATTTGTGCCAGTCCAGAGTTTGGAGAACTTTACATAAAAGTAGGTTTAAACCATACAGGATCCATGTTAGTCACTCTTTACTGCCTGAAGATAATTTGAGAAGGCTAGAATTTTGTAATTGGTTAATGGGAAGGATAGAAAATGACGAAAATTTTTTAACCGAATGCATTGTGAAATTGAATCATAAATAAAAGTGGAAATAGTCTCCTAAAAAGGGTAATAAACTTATAAATAAAGGCCGGATTATATGCAAAAAAAACTGAAAATATGCCCATAAATATTCATATGTTTTAGCATAAATATGCACTTCCTTATGAAAAATATGCAGGTAAAAAAATACGAGGATTATTAGAAAATGGAATACTGTAGAAAAAATATTCCATTATTTTACTACAAGTTTATTTAGAACATTTTACAATATGGTAATTAACTATGAAAACAATTTACAATCACAAATTTCTCAGTTTTCAACAGAAAAATTGTGACGCTTGTCTGAAAACATGTATTTATATATTGAAAAGGTTCGTTCTACGTCGATGCTTGTTATAGAAGCATATTTCAAATTAGAAATATCATCTATTGTCAACTCAATATTTTCTACAGAATCACCACACAAGATTTTAACAATATTTTTAAATTTTTAAAACCTAAATTTGTTCCTATTACACTTAATAATTTTTCATACACGGACTGTCCCAGTGATCCTTTAACATCAAAACATGACTTTTCAAAATTTGTTTATTATTTCAACGCTTTCGATTAGCGACATAAATTGTTTTTCCAACTGCAATATAGAAGTGGAAATAAAACTGTAATTGGCTTTAATAAACGCCACCTGCTGAGGTATTTCTTTACTCGAATACAACTTTTGGGCGTCTATCAGAGATTGTGCATCCCTGTCAAGATTCATAATAATTGTCTTTATTCCTTCATAATAATTTGCATGAAAAATAGCAGCCTCCAACCACGTTCCCCATCGTGTGATTACTGGTTGAGGAGGAAGCGGAACACTTGCAAAACTGAACTCGTAATGAAGCCTTTAAAAATACTTTCTTAACACTACTAATTAAAGTATTTACTAAGAGAAAATGGTTTCCGATTTCTTCCTCAACACGATTTAGTCCGCGCGCCAAGCAAGTTGTGTGAATTAAATTTGGGTAAAAGATTTTCAAGTTGAAAGCTGCCTTCACCATGTATGGTGCAGCATCCGTCAAAAACAATCGAATTTTTCCTGTAGGAATCGATTCCGGTAAGAAGAAAGTTGCCAGTTCTTCCTGTATAAACCTTGTTATTGTCAAATTATTTGCCTTTTCCAACTGTTTGGATGAAATTAAATAAGATTTTGCTGGAACCGATACGTTAAAGATACCAATCATAAAATGAACTATGTATCGGCCCACACTATCAGTAGTTTCATCTATGCATATAAAAAGATAATTGTTTGCAACAACTTTCTTAATGCTATTCAATGTTTCTGCATAGATACAGCGAATATAATTTTTTCTTAACGTGCTCTCCTCGGGAATGTTATATTTGCTGATGTACTTTTTGCAAAAATAACTTGACATTTAAATTGTTTAATTTATGTAGTGGAATATCTGCCGACACAAACACAAACATTTGACACAAATCTTCATTAAATTGTTTTTGTTCCGATTTTTTTGGAAGTTGATAGCAAATATTGCGATAATGTTTACTGACTCTTCTTCGCCAATTTCAGCTTTGTTAGTTTTGCAGCATGAGATGGAGTTTTCATATGTTGGCCGACTTGGAACTTTATCTCACTTGTAACCTGCAAAAAAAATATCATATCATCGGTTGCTTTCTTATAAAATAAATGTTAGTAAAAGATAAAGGAATATTTAAAAACTTAATTAATTAATTAATAAGAGGAAATAAACTTAAAATTTGACTCACAATCTAGCAGCATGCTACGCAAAATAATTTTTCTCCATCCATACGCAATTCTGAATAAGGTGCAATCCATCCAGACGCAGTCGCTATTTTCGGTATTTTTGCTATTATATATCACAACTCACAAGTTTACACTTCGAAAAGCCAACGTAAAATGACGTTTAAAATAAAATTACTTTCGAATATGGGAATAAATTTCTCCGAATAGCAAAGAAACATATATTCCTAATTTTCTGGTAAAATGTATTTTTGTATTTATTTAGATGTTTTAAGGTATTAGCTTTTCCTGGAATTTTGTCTCTGTCTGGATGTATGGGAAGAGCATTAATAAATTCTTAGAGACGCTTATCGGAGAAGTAACGGGAAGAGGCTTAATAAAATGCTATTTTTAATTTAAAGAGGGCTTTTTAATTTTTGTTTGTTACATCCACGACATATTTTTAGTAATGCCAATAATAAATTTGATTTAGTTAAGAAATCAAACTCGGATACTTCAAATATGCAAAAATTCTGAATTACTACAAAATATGCAAATAATATACAAAATGTATATATTATGCAAATATGCAAATTTATGCAAACTGCATATAATCCGGCCTCTACTTATAAAAACAACAGATATCGTTTTTAGAATAAAGGTAAAAGTTTACAATTTAAGTAAAATAATTAAACTTTCGATATACAAGGTGTCCATTTTAGGCGAACATGCTTAATGCTAAATAATTAAACTATACATATATTTAAGGAAAATAAACAAAAACATACAAAAACTATTGTTCTCGCGGTTAACAGCCTTTACTGTGTCATTCTTATAATTAACATGATTATTTCTCTCCTCTGGATTTCTTCTTCACTTTATTTATCTTATACACCTGCACTTCTCTTTTTTTCTATAATGCTATATATAATGATATGGGCCTTAGCTTGCTCTCCTAAATACTGTTCTTCTTTATTTTTTGAGTATCTGTATTACTTTCTATCTCTCTCTCTTTCTCTCTTCCACCTCTCTCTTTCGTTTTAGATAGACAGACGTTTTCTATGGTTAAGGAAGTTATTGTTGGAAAAAGTGTATTGGACGTTTAGGGAATTACATCGGAAAATAAAAATATTTTTGTATGTAGAATGCTTATTTCATTATTATGCTACCTAACTATCATCCTGCCCTGCTAATTTCATTAAAATTCGAAACGTTGCATCAAATACTAAGGGATATGTTAGTAAAATAGAAATATGTAAAGCGCTTTGAAAGTGTATTGTTCTATTTAAAGATTACAGCTTCCTTAGACACTCTGTATAAATACCTCTGAAATTTTCTAGAATAACGTAAATAGCTAAAGAGATCTAAAACAAAAATAGCGAAGAACATGGACGAAGCACAGTCAGTAACCTGCTCGACTTGTTCAGACACGACACAACGACTTAAATGCACGCAAACTCGACCGTCGATGGAGCGATGATGAAAAACGGAAGACGACTTGCTCGCAAATCGCGAAAAAAAAACAATAACGGTCATGGTCGTTACTTCTTTCGTTCAATCACATACGTCAAGGCAATTAATCCGGGATTTTATTGGCCGATTAAGCGGGAAACTTTGACTATTACGTGCGGTTGTATTGAGGACTACAACGCCATCTAACGGGACATCACATAGCAAGGATGTCGGAAAAATTCACGCCGATCGCGTTTTACTAGGAATTTCCACCATGTGCGCGTCAACTAGTCGGATTATACAAGGAATAGTTGGTCTATTCTCTCTTGTTGACGTGTTAGAGCGAAAAATTGCAGTAACATTGAAGACTTGAGAAAATGTCGATTTCTTAAAGGAAGACGGCTTGTTGATTCGAAGAAATTGAAATAGATTTCCTGTTTATTGCTTTGTAAGGGTAATCTTTATCTAGTTATATGTTACGTGGTGTGGTTTACAATTTAAAAAACATTCTTTCCAATCAAATGTTTTCAAAATAGTGACATTTAGAAGGTTTCAGTTTATTTTAAACTTGACTCCTATCTTAAACCTACTCCTGTTCAGACTATCTTCCCAGAAGTGTACGACAAATGTTGATGCTTTTAAACTTTGCATCCCCTCTAATTCTTCTAACTGTGTTTTGTATTTCTTAACTAATTAGAAAATAGAAGCAACAAAGGCCTCAAGGCTCTACGTTACCCTACAAATTGTTTTGCCAATATTTTTTAATATTTGCATACCAGCCATCTACGAGTATCTAGGTTGGATGTAACGTGCAATGTAGTGTCTTTACCCATCTTCGATGCATTGTTGAAGACGAAATTTTCATAGAGAAAAAGTAGCGAAGTATTATTCCGATTTTAAACCTACATTATTCACACCTATCCAGACATTTGTAGAAAAACGTATTGAACGTCGAGTTTGCTGGATCCTACGAGTATTCACGTCATCCCAAAAGTGATTATTCTATTTACTAAACACACCATTCCTATGAAAATTTACTTCATCCGTCCATAAAATGCTAAACTGTGTCACCTCATTAACTGGTATACGAACTGACATTTAAATAATACTTTATTTTTTACTCGATCACTTTCCAAAGCAAACTTTCTCTTTTCTTATTTTTGTTATTATGGCGTTATTCATTGTCCAATGACAGTATATTAATATACTGTCATTTTTATTTTATATTCCTTGAAAAAGGCATCATTTGCCAAAACATGTAGGATTGTTATAAATATACATATTTTGAAGTAAAACCAGACCTTAAATCGCCAACAAATTGAATTTACGATATATATATTGAAATATTGGACGGAAATGCCCGCACGTTCGGGCGTCTAAATGAAATATAGCTGATGCAGCTGAATAATAATAATCAGATAATATTATAGTGGTTAAATCGTACTTTGGCTGTATATGAGTTGGCCTTATTTTAAAAACTGGTAAAGTTAGATTACTAGCCAAAAGTACGTAGTATCTCAGATTGCGACTAGGGGTCGGTAGGCATGACTAATATATTAAATTAATTTGATTCTTACTTCGGATCATCTTAAACTTAATTAATAGTATTACAAAGTTATATCTAGCTACGCAATGATAAATAAAAGAGCTTCTTTATAATAATAGGTATAAAATATTTATTGCATGCAAGTTATCTGTATACAATGAATAAACAACGTGACTAACGGCAAAACAAGGAATTAAAATAATATGCACGTGTGAAATTGTGGTTAAGTAACTGGTGAAATGAAATAGTAAAGTATATTATAATATAAATAAATAAACAAACACAGTGATGGTAAGCACTACAATTCTTAATAAATATTGTTCTTTTCACAAGTTTAAGCAATATAGTAAGTAATATGTTTAAAAGTCAAGATGTAATGAATTTAGTAAAATTTTGATTAAGACTTTTACAAAAAGAATTAAATTAAATAAACCTGTGTCTCGCAGGGAGCGTGCAGGTATTAAGAAGAGTTCGGCTATTCAGGATGTTCAGCGGTACGGGATCAAGAAAGGTGTTCTTGGATTATACGGTACAGGTATGTAGACGCTTGTTCTACTGCGTAGAAATCGGTCGAAGCTCGGCGGCCAAAAGATGCTTTGTTAGAATTCTTACCGGCGTCGGATATTATTCTCCCAAAAAGTGTTTCAAAAGTTTCGCCGGTATTAATTTTCTGTATAATTTTATTCTTTTAACATTGGTATTTTAACATTTAATTAATTTTAAAAAACGGAGTATCACTTTTTAGGCAGCTTGTGTGTAAAAATTCTGCTACTGGCGCTCGCTATCAATTATTTCTTTCCAAAGCCTTATTAGAAATTTAGAAATTGACTTGATTTATACTTTTATTACTATTTATAATTCTCAAAATGTAAATACATTGTTAATTTGGACAGAAAAACAAAATTAAAATATTAATTTACAAATAGATATGACTGGCTTTTCAATGTTAGGTTATGTACAATTTCTACAACAAAAGTAACCTGTTCGCGGGTTTTTCTTATAATTTGAAAAGTGGGCGTGTTCAATTAGTATCGATATAAAATTCAAATGTAAATAAATTAACTATCTTTTTGATTTCGCGTAAATAACTTGAATTATGAAAATGAAAATTAAAAATATGAAAAGTAAATATTGAAATAAATATAATTTAATTTGAAACATAAAAAGTTATCGTAATATATTAATTTATTAACATCTCGACACTAATTTTGCAAGTTATGGCCACTAAATGTAGCTATTCTATTGAGTGTATTTTTTGTATTGATTCTTACTTTTTCATTTGCAGATAGCTGGAATAACTGAGCTATTTGCCTCATAACAATATATATATATATATATATATATATATATATATATATATATACTGTATTCAGTATTGAATAAGCTAGCTAAATATCAAATAATATATAGGGTGTTTAATTAAAAAAAAATTCTTTAGATCATCTTTTGTTTTCCAAGTGATAGCACTCTACTTCACAGGATCGGAAAGAGGGCAAAAAATAGTATCAAATATGTTTTGATTTTTTAAAAATATGATACTCTCAACGGAAATATTAAGTGTACAATGAAAAACCAACCATTCTGTATAATATAGAGATTTACAGTCTTGCCTAAAAAAAAAATACAATTATGATTTTCATTCGTTCAACATCAAAATTTTTTATTTTGAACATTGTACTTAGAGTTTTGTACAAATTTATTAATTTCATTATTTGAAGAATTATGCATCATGGTCTTCATCTAAAAACTTATAAAATTCAAAAGGACGCCGTGGACGCCGTGTAAAGTTGTTGCGTAAGCAGTTTACTAGCTTTACTGTGCCCCATGTGCGACACCTTGATTAGTGGTTTTACCTACTGATGATGACAACTTAGTTGTCGAAATACGTATTTAGGATACGATTAATAATTGTGGTAAGGGGTTATATACCTTTTTTTAAGTTTATAAAATTCAGATGCTGATCATCGTGTGCGTCGAACTTTCGTGACTTGGGTCCTAGACCAATTGGAAGTCGATTCGAATTTTGGTTCAAAAATCGTATTTTCGGATGAAACACAGTTCTGGCTTAGTACTCGTAGATACATGAACGAAAAAAAATTTAGGATTTGGGCTCATGAAAATCATCAATTGATTCACGAATTGCCTCTCCATTCTGAAAAAGACACTATTTGGTTCTGCTTTTTGGCTCATGGAGTAATTGGCCTCTATGTTTTTGAAGATCAAAATGGAAATCATAAGATTGTTATCAGAATACTTGTGGCCGCAATTGTTAAATATTGACTTGAACAAAGTTTTCTTTCAACAAGACGATGGCACATGTCACATATCTCACGACACCATCGAATTATTGCGAAAAAATTTTCCTAGGCAGGTCATTTCCAGATATATATCGATATGTTTTAATATTCCAAATTGTTTGTTTGTATAGACATATCTGTCGCTGTGCTCAGGTACTTGCCGGTAATATATTTTACAGTTTTAATCCTTAAGTCGGGTCGTTATATCTTAGAAAGAACTATATGCGTTCAATTGTATATATGATATACGAATTTAAAATAAGAAAATTTAATATAATCATTAATTATTTTTCAACTTTCTCATTTCTGTTATGCTCACGTCAAACATAAACAAGTTTTTGTATTAAAATATTTTCACTAGTTCTATATAGATATGTTAGAGAATATAATCAAATAATTTCATTACTTCAACAAGGAATCACTTATTGATTGAACTACGGTATTCCGCCGATATAGCTGAATCATCCAATTTAATATCACTATTTATATATCTAAGGTATATCAGAAAAGAGGCATCGACTTCAGGAGTTCTCTTTTTTTGAATTACACTATCTTTGCTATGATGAAAAAAATAACATTTCCTCTTTTCTTCTGTCTATTACTTTCCTTATTGCTTACAAAAGGCCTCTAACAATTCATGTTGAATAAATAAATAATATACACAATGTCGGGGATTTATATTAAATTAATTTACTCTTGTGCAGGAACTCTCGGTCAATGCTGACAGGTTTCTATGAGCTTTGTTTTCAAAATGTCAATTAACATGTTTAATGTAATTTCAGGTCTTATTTTATTTATAAAATTCATGTGATTTTAGTGATAGGCTGATCTGTAAAACAATTAACAGGTTGAAATTATTACAAAACCAAATTGGCGGAAATCAAAGGTGCTCACACAAACTGGCAAAGCTTGATAGTACAGAATTTATTCTCAACTAGAGAATTTGATTACTTTAAAACATATACATAACAAGTGTTCATTTGAAAAGTCAATCTAGGTTACTTTGAAATTTTGATAGAATAAGACGCAAATATATTAGTATGTGTTTGTTGTTCCGTAAACGTAAATCCAAATGACATTTGATAATGTCAATCACAAATATCAGTGCATAAAATAATCGTGCGTCGATTCTGGTTTAAATAAATTGCATCTCAGTTTTAAAATGGCTTTCACTTTAGAACATAATTTTTTTTTAGTACAGGCTTATTTTCGAAGTGGTAATAAAATTGATGGTTTATGGGTTTCTTCAGTTCAAGATTGCATGGTAGAATTTCAAGTTGAGTTTCCACATTTTGTAATAGATTATATACAATTTAAGAATACTTTGGATAAAACTTTAAAACTTTTTTCTGAAACTGGTAGTCTCTTAAGAAAATCAGGCAGCGGAGCAGTTAAGAAACGTACACCTCAAGTTATCAATCGTGTTGAAGAAATAATGGAAAATTAACCACAAACATCTGTTCGACATTTGAGTCAACAAATAAACCTTTCTCTTGGTACAATTCACAAGTTATTAAAAAAAGATATGCAACTTTATCCATACCGTGTCACAGCAGTACAAGAATTGTTAGAAATTGATTTCCCACGTAGACTACAGTTTTGTAATTGGTTTGTAAATATGAACAATAATGGAGAACTTTCGCAAAGAGTCATCTTTACTGATGAAGCATGGTTTTATAAAACGGGATACCTAAATTCACAAAATACAAGAATTTGGAGTAGTGAAAATCCACAACTTCACATGTAATTAATGAAGAATCGCTACATCCAGAGAAAATTGGTCTTTGGTCAGCGATAAGCCAAAGGCGAATCATTGGACCAATATTTTTTCAGGGAACATTAACTGCTCAAAGGTACCGTACGAAAATTTTACAACCATTTGTCAATCAGTTGCATGTGATGAACTACAAAATGCATATTTCCAACAAGACGGAGCACCTTGTCACTGTACTGCAGAATCTTTGGATTATTTAAAAGAATTTGTTGATGAGCGTATAATTAGTCGAAATACTGAAATTGCCTGGCCTGCACGGTCATGCGATTTAACACCTTGCGACTTCTTTTTGTGGCCTTATTAATTAATTAATTATTCAGATAATTCCAGAGTTTTTTTAAGCTAGGTTTGTTAAAAATTAGTTCATCAATGATCCGTATAAGCACCTCACAAAAATAGTTTCACACATTAAATAACTTAAGGGTAATTAAAATTATGAATCAGAAATAAAACAATATTAACAAAATTGTAATATCATTCAATGTGTACCAATACGTTCAGTTTTTCCGCGCTGGGTCACAAAAACCCAGTGCAATTTATTTCTAGAAGTAAAGTACAAAAAAAAACTGTCGTCCACTTTTATGCCATTTATATGAACTTTCTGAAATGACCTTGAAATAAAAAAAAATTAAAAATAAGTACGAAATTAGTTTTTAAAACATTAATAAAGAAGATCTAAATTTATTACATTGACTATACGAAATTAACTGTAACTCTATGTTATGCCAGTTAAAATTGGCTTCAAAAGTAAGTAATTAAAAAAACAAAAGAAGTATTAATTAAATCGTATCGATATTCGGTATCAAAAATTATTATTAGACACAGGTAATTGCGTCGTGCGATATAGCGTTTTCGTGGAAATACTTTGATCAGAGTAAGAACTGTTGGCACGTACAATCCTTGAAATGAGCTAGCCGTCGCTAATATCGTACGGTTGTTGGTGTTCGTTCGCCCGCCTGAGAGAATTTCACTTATCCGAAGATTTGTTGAAGAAGTTGCCCCTAAGATGGCGATTAACTCCTGGAATGTGTTATCCGCTTCCCAAATTCGCTATGCGAAACGCAACTTCTTTCAATTGTTCACGCTTCTTAATCCAGATCCGCAGAAGCGATATAAAACTTAAATAATTAAGAAACACGTGAAGTAATACCTCTTATTCGGTAGGACTCTATAGGACAACTATATTATGTCTATTCACTAGCGTGGCTCACTGCCTTCTTCTTTAAAATTCGAAATCAAAAATGCCCTATTGAAGGGGAAACAATTTTTCGTAAAGCTAAAATATGGCATATCAATAAAGACGGCAGACTATGTGCCCGGTGCATGGTGACATGATTCATGTCACCATGTGTACTAAATATTATTTTTCATTCCTCTCGCTTTGTTTACATATCGGAGCAGAAAAACATATATTTAGTAGTTTCCTAAATATTTCCATACATGCATTTATCAAAGAGATAACAGAATTTGAACATATATTTTACAGTTCTAAATCAAAATAAAAAAAAAATATTATTTTGTATTTCTAACAATGAACGAAACATTTATTCTAAAGAAAAAGTGGTATTATTGGCAATACAGATGCACCTTCACAACATATTTATATTATAGTATCCAAAATAATATTTAGTACACATAGGCGGCACATAGTCTGCCGTCTTTACATATCAAGTACTAAATTGTAGGAAATTATACAAATTGAATTATTATACGGGGCTCAACGAGAAAAAGAAAAATAAACCATAACAACATTTCCACTGATAAATCCATTTTTATACAAGCTGAATTCAGTGTGTTCATCTTTCAACTTCTTAGTTGAAGATAAGAAACTACAGCTTGGATCTTTTAAACACATTTTTCTCATGTTCGTTCTAGATACAAATAAGTATTGAAATTAAGACCATTCTACTTACTCAAGACTCTTTAACAATTCTCTTTCGTTTTCAAGTGATTTTTATAGTTTTAATTTCGCAATTAAAATCTTCTATTCCTGGTAGATTATTTTTCTATTACTCCATTTAAAATTACATTGTTTAATAATAATTACAACATTAACAAATATAGATTCCATCATAAGAATACATACACAGCTACTGTGTAACACAGTCTCGAAATTTATTTAGACATTTCCGTCTATTACATAAAACGAATGCACAGAACTGCCTCAACGTCGATACACAATTTTTTTTATACACACACTAGCACCGTTCGGACCTAACATCGTGATTCCCATCTTTAAAAATGAGTTTGCTTTGGTAATTAGAACTCAATTACCAAATCATCACTTATATCCATCCATCCTCGCCTCTCTGTCTCACGCCGTTCGTCCGTCCTTTTCGCTCAGATAATTATGCGCTATATATCCGTAATGTTCCTTGCCGGGCGATGTATATTCTCATATACGTCCGTGTACGCGTGTAAATCCAGACGGATTCGTGGGCTGGTCCAGTGACTGCCCATTTCGCCGCTTTTGAATTATAAATTCCGAAACTGATCGGACGCAATTTTAAGTGTTAGGCCGGGCACTGCCTACCGAACAGTGGCGTAGCAATAGTTAATTGTGTCAAGGTATTAAAAATGTATTAAACATGTAAATAAAGAAAATGAATGTTAGGATATTTATTTCGAAACCTCGCATTGTGTTAAATTAATTGCAAATTAAACAGACATGCAATATATATATATATATATATATATATATATATATATATATATATATATATATATATATCTGTAACTGTACACATGGACAATACACCTCGTATTTTCAGCATTTACTTATGCTTAAGACACGTGTTTCTGCCATCTATAGGCGTCGTCAGTCAAGCTAGTGAAGCAATGTATACAAATGATACAAATCCGTTTAAGAACAGATTTGTATCTGTATATATATTTACGTTGAAATCGCCTACGAGACGCCTTACCGCCATCTGGCTCGTGTTAATGGACTACACATACGTATTTTTTCGCTTTTGTACTATCATAGCTAGTCAAGCGAAAGGTCGCCTTTTTCGCCATAGTCTCTTTCGTCCGTCAGATGTAACTTATTAAATTAGTTCCACCTTATAGGACGAAATTTGCTATATCTGGTAGGCGATTTCAACGTAAATGTATATACAGACACAAATCTGTTCTTAAAAAGATTTGTATCATTTGTATACATTGCTTCACTAGCTTGACTGACGACGCCTATAGATGGCAGAAACACGTGTCTTAAGCAGAAGTAAATGCTGAAAATACGAGGTGTATTGTCCATGTGTACAGTTACAGATATGTATATTGCATGTCTGTTTCATTTGTAACAAATGCGTAATACGTGCATAACGTATTGATATACGAAACCTTTAAATTAATTGCTCAATTAACTACTAAATTCAAATCAAATGAAATTGTTAAAAAAAATATTTATGAAACTAAATAATTATTAAAATTAACTCTTCAAATACGCAAGTCTGCAAAAAAACATTTTCTTTCAAGCGTATAATAATTTCGATATTATACTATTCACTACCATATATTGAAAGAGTTCATTTAATCATTTAACATCCGGCGGCAGTTTAGCTTTTATTATTGTACGGCAGAGCTGAAAAAAAACATTTAAATAACATGGGAAGAGTGTATTCTTTCTGGTATGTATCGTAAATTCATTCTGACAGATATTTGCGCAACTAACCTAAAATGTCAAATGCCAAAATTATCATTAATAAAGAGAATTAAATGTGTAGTCCGTCATTTGAACCTAACCCAAAAATGATTTACAAAATTTCAAAGAAATATGCTAATTAAATGTTTGAAAAAATATTAGATGTAATATATACCAGCTCTCCTAACTATATTTACTTAAATTTTGTTTAATAAATATAAGCACTTATTTCATCTAAATTGTAATTTAATGACTATTTAACTATATATTATAATTATATATTCAAATTAACAACTGTTGGTACTCCTATTATTATTAAATTTTATTTAATCTAAATTGCAGTAATTACAATTTACATAAATTTTGTCATTACGGACCTCAGCAGTTTGTTTGCGTAAAAGATAATCCTATTGAGCGGCCAGGTAGTTATTGCCGCAGGTGGTGAAATAAAAGCATTAGAGCCGTTCAAAGTTATATTCTTATAATTTGAAATAAACTATACTAAGTTGCGCTTTGTATTGTAAATTCATCGACCTGATGAAGCCACATTGTGGTGAAACATACTAAGCTATGCTTTGTATTGTAAATTCATCCACCTGATGAGGCCACAGTGTGGTGAAACGTACGTAGTGTAATTGTATTCAAGGCAATTGTTTGAGAAAGTGGAATCTCTCGTCTTGTCCTTTTCTTTGAAACTAAAAAACAATTGAGTTTTATTCTATTCGTATTTATAAAATTGCTTATCATCAACTCTTAAAACGCCTGCCAAAGATCTACATCATTCAAATTTCTTTCAATTATGCACAATATGCTATTTATTATGGTTATATGCAAATATTTAAAAAATGCATATATTATGCAATTATGCGCTTTGCATATTTTGGTTACATTATACTGCACAACAATATAACAACTTTTGTCTGATGATTGACTTTTATCACGTGATGTTTACTAATTTGACGTCGCTGATTTCAAATATACCTTCAGTTTTTTTGTAAGAGCTCTTGTTTACGAGATATAGCTTTCACGAAAAAATCGCTGTGTTAGTGTGTTAATTTGCTTGTAATTAAGAAAATATTAAGTTTTCTAAATATAATTTGATATGGCATCGTGAAGAAGAGTTTGTGTCAATGATCCAAATCATTTTTGTTTCATTTGCGGGGAGTAAATATTTAAAGAATACCGTTTGAATGTGACAGCGTTCGTGATTGAGGCTTACAAAAATTACTTTGGTCACACACTGGAAATGAAAGACAAGCCTTGGATTTCGCAAAAGGTATGCAAAACGTGGGTTGAGTTTCAACGTTTGTGGACAAATAAGAAAAGGAATAGCTTTAGGTACGAAACCACTATGATCTGGACTGAACCCTTGAACCACCACGACGACTGTTATTTTTGTTTAGTGAACATAACTCGCATTAACCGAAAAAATCGAGCCAAATGGGAATATCCTTCAATACGCTCGGCACATAGACGTGTTTTAAGTCCTAAAATATCACTTGAAACTCAAGCTGATGCTTCACAGGAGGAGCATATGCATTTTGAGGCGAAAACTGACAGTAGCGATAGTGACTTTGAATGTGACCTGAAAGCGCCAAAACTATTCAATCAAGATGATTTAAACGACCTTGTCAGAGATCCGGGACTGCCAAAGGCTGCTTCAGAAATTTTGGCTTCTAGGCTAAGAGAAAGAAACTTAGTAACAAAAGAAACGAAAATTTCTTATTACCGCACAAGAGAACAAAATCTTCTCAAATATTTTGCTGAAGAAAATGATTTCGTATTTTGTAAAGATGTACCTGGTTTAATGGCTGCAATGGGACTTCAAAATTACGTTTCTAGTGAGTGGCGTCTATTTATAGATTCATCAAAACGTAGTCTAAAATGTGTTCTCTTACACAATGGGAATAAATTGGGGTCGTTGCCTATTGCACATTCCACAAAAGTAAAAGAAGAATATACAACTATTGCTCTGGTTTTAGACAAAATTAAATATGTGGAACACAATTGGCTCATATGTATTGATTTAAAATTGTTCAACTTTCTTTTAGGCCAAGAAGGTGGTTATACAAAATATTATTTGCTTGGTGGACAGTAGGGCTAAATATCAACATTGGATTAAAAAAGATTGGCCTCCTCGGGAAGCGCTAGTTGTAGGACAACAGAACGTGATAAACCCACCTTTAGTATCAAGGGATCGTATAATTTTGCCTCCGTTACATATAAAACTAGGACTTATAAAACAATTTGTAAAAAGGTCTTGACAAAAATGGAAATTGTTTCCTTTTCCTATCAAAAAAGTTTCCAAAACTGAGTGCAGAAAAGATAAAAGCGGGAATTTTTGAAGGGCCACAAATAAGATCATTAATAAAAGACTCAAATTTTACGGACACTATGACAGAGATTGGGAAAACGGCATGGAATGAGTTTGTTTGGCTTGTTAAAAATTTTTTGGGAAATAAGAAAGGTTCTGTATTTTCTCAACACGTCGAAGAACTGATGAGTCACTTTCAAAGGCTTGGATGTAACATGAGCATCAAGTTACACTTTCTTCACAACCACCTGGACTATTTTCCCGCCAATTTTGGAGACCTAAGTGAAGAACAGGGCGAGCGATTCCACCAGGACCTCCGTACCATGGAGGAACGCTATCAGGGCTACTGGAACGCACACATGATGTCTGACTATTGTTGGAGCATTCAGAATAGCTCTCTGCCTTCAGCTTTTGCAAGAAAATCATATAAGAGAAAGTTTTTTTCATTATAAGAATTAATTAAATTAGAATTATCTCTAAATTTATAGTGTTTTATTATAAAAAAACACCCGTGTCATATTTTTTTTAAGTAGAACTGATACAGAAATTTCAATCACGGAATTGAAATCGTCATCAAAAATTGGACTAACATCATGTAACATAACCCAATCATCAGAAATGCTGTTGTGCAGTATTATTGATAACCTTATCAAACCGAAAATTCGTTATTTTATTTAATGCAATTTGATCCTTATTAATACTTAAAACAACGAAGTAAAGTGTTTGAAATAAAGAGAATATAAATTCAATATTTATTTCCATATAAATAATCATTATTTTAGATATCCTTTTGGTAACGCCACTGTTTTACCTACTAGCACGGTGTATCGTCAGTCTAATAGTATAATAATTTCAGCAGCACTAGTAGTAAGATGCAGTAGTTGTATTAGTAGCAAAGTAATACCCATCACACGCACAGACAACACAATTAAGGTTTAACTAAAAAATTATTACTTGGGACTTGGGTAATACGCCCCAAAAAATTAAACGGCGCGCTCTAATTTAATTAACACATTTCACAAATTGTATAATGAATGACTACAGCAGCTCCACTCTCACATCTCATCATCATTATCGTGCTCCTTTTCTTCTTCTTCCTATATGCTACTTTTCTCTCCTTGTTCCACTATTTCTCTTTCCTCTCTTCCTCACTCTATACTGTTGTTGTCGTAGATGCTTATGTGTATTTGTACGTTAACTCTTTTCTTTTTCTTCCACGTCTTCTTTTCGTCTCCTATAACGTTCTCTTTCTCGTATACGAAGGTTCGTACTCATTCACTTCCATTACGTCTTTATGACCACAAAATTGATGATCAAGTAATTTAGAAACTAATAACAAGGTTGGTGAGGCAACAATGTGTATATTTTCACACATACAGTGTCGGTCAAAAGTAACGAACGACCTCAATATGTAAATAAATCATGGGTTAATTGATATTTGGAGATGTTGATTTAGTTATTGATCCAGACGATGCAATTTCTATACGTACATGGTATTCCTAATAATTATGTACGTAGATAAGTCAAAATCATTCGCCTTATCATTTATCCTTCAATGATGAACTTATTTTAAATCTTAGAATAAAAAATAATATAAATACGAAATGTAGCTACGAGGGTATATCAGATATAAACGAGGCTGATTTTTTTAAACTACTAATTCTTTATTGAACAAGGTTAATACAAATGCACTATTTTTCTACATAATCTCCCGCCCGCGCAATACATTTTTCCCAACGGATTGGAAGCTTTTTAATCCCGTTATCGTAAAAACTTTTAGGCCGGTCGCACAGCCACTGGAGCACAAATGTCTCTACCGCTTGGTCGCTGTCGAAACGCTGGCCTCCAAGAGCTCCAAACAAATGGTAGTCACAGGGTGACAAGTCTGGACTGTAAGCAGGATGTTCCAAGATTTCCCAGCCGAATTGTTCCACTTTTTGCCTCGTAATGTTTGCCGAATGTGGTCTGGCGTTGTCGTGAAGGAGAATGACATTTTTAACGGATTGCGTCTTTCTTTTTCGTCGTAAAGACAATTTTGCGGCATCCAAAACGTCGCAATAATATTGGGCATTAATTGTGCGGCGACCATGAAGAAAATCAAACCTCAATGTTGGCTTCGGTAACGCTCGTCCGTGGGCGTCGAACGTGGCTCTGGTTTTCAACTTTCTCCCGGCCTCCAGAAAATTGTTTATGCCATGCAAACACGCGAGGGCATGAAAGGGTGTTCTCCCCGAACTGTGCGTGCAATCTGCGTAAAATGTCTGTTGGATTCACCCCCTCATTGGTCAAAAACTTAATAATTATCCACTGCTCCACGGAAACGTGTACTGCTTGCTCACTCATGCTCACTGCACTACTGAACGGTCTCGACGAAATTTCAGACGTTGCTCTCCCCACCCTAAGTGCTTTGTCTACATAGCCACCTACTTCGCCGATTCAAAAAACTTTTGTACGAGTCATTAAGAAATCAGTCTCGTTTATATCTGATATACCCTCGTATAAAATAACCAGACTTTATGCATATTTAATTATTATCTCCATCAATATAGTGTAAGATGAGGTTAACTCTCTAACTATAACTAAATTTTTTGCTCGAATCAATTTGAGGTAGCAAACATCCTGAATTGTTTTTCTTACTTTACGTTTTCTAACTAGCTTGTTTATTACTTCTGAATCGAAACCGTTGTAACTCGCGATTTTCTTAATTAAAGTTAATTCCTTTTCATATCTATCCTTTGTCAATGGCATGCTTAACAAACGATTGATAAGAAAATTGAAAGAGGCACTCTTGTGCTGAAAAGTATGGTTTGAATCTGCGGTTATAAATCTGTTGACGTTGATTTTTTTTCGGTAAATATCAAGTTTTTGTCATTCCTAATTACTAAGGTATCTAAAAATGGCAAACCTCCGTTGTTTTCCTTTTCAACCGTGAATTTAATACTAGGAAATTTTGAATTTAATTCTGTTACAAAATAATCTAAGTCGCACTTATTGGTATCAAAAATTGCAAACACATCGTCTACATACCTGACCCATATGTTTGGAAAATATTTGGGTGACTTTTTAAACTCAATCTCAAAGTGACTCATAAATAAATTCGCGATAAATGGAGATAAGCAATTACCCATGGCTGTATCCTGTTGCTGTTCAAAGAACTTGCCTTCGAATTGGAAGCAATTTTGGGCCATGCAAAGGCTTGTTAACTGCAAATAGTCATTTATTTTTTCCTTTTCAAAGTGATTGCTATGAAGTAATTCAGACAAATATTTTAACGTTTCTTGGATAGGTACTGAAGGAAACAAGGACGTTACATCGAATGAAACCAAAATGTCACCATCTTCCAGTCGACAATATTTAACTTTCTGAATAAATTCTAAAGAATTATTGACCGATAAACTAACTGGTTTTTCTGGTAATTTTCTGAATTCATTCACTAACCATTTTGAAATCAAATAAGTCGGTGAGTCAATACCAGCAACAATAGGTCTCATCGACTTACCTGGTTTGTGGATTTTAGGTAAGCAATATAACCTAGGCACTAACGGATTTGCACATTGTAATTTATAAAGGTTGGAATTAGTTATTAAGTTTGGACAATTTTTTAACGCTGCTTTAGTTTTACTTATCATTTTGGGTAATGGGTTCTTATTCAGTTCTACATAAGGCCCTTCAGAAATTAAATTATTAACTCTATCAGAATAATCGATTTTGTCCAAAATCACTAACTTATTCCCTTTATCTGCTTTTAAATATAAACAATCTTTCAATCTGAGAGTTTTACCTGAGACTATGTTAGTTATACACTTTAACAATAGAATAGTCACCTATTTTGAATTTTTTATTTTCATCTGGATCACTAAAATCTTCTGGAGTACTCGGGCATTCCTTCTTCAGATGAACTGGAATTTAGTACTTTTCTTTCTTACTCTCTGTTTGATTGTATCTACTCGTAGCTTGTCTGCTTGGCTTCTAAGATTCTTGCTTCATCTTCAAGTTCATTTTTAGTGGGTGTCGCTATTATCCACACGAAGTTTAGGGTGAGATTTGATTCAACCTAATGTACCACTACTAACTTTCGGCATGATTGAACGAACGTTTTCACTGTACACTCGTGTTTACGATTGTTTGGGTGACACCTCGTTTGAAGACACTGACTTACTTTTTTTTAATGAAAACACAACCCTATACTTAAACCGCACTTTTTATGAGATATCTTTGCTGAACGAAGCAGAACTGCGGCTTTTGAGATAAGAGCTTTTTTGTAATACCTCGGAAATTTTAAATTGGACAGAGTGACGCACAATTTACTATAATTTCATAAAATGACTGTACTTGAATAATATCTTAAATAAACAGCTTTAAAGCGTAAAATGTCGCACAATCTCTTTTAACGGTCCGGGTAAACAAAAAGTGGCTATTGTCCTCATCAATTTAAGGTGCTTCTTGAGGTTTAAGCATGCACTTGTCTACTATTAAAAATAAAACAGGGAATTCCTATTATTCACAATCTATGTGAACTGAGGATTCGTACAATATTTAGAAAAAGGGTTGGAAATTCGAAACTTGCTATTTACTGTCGGTCTTCCAAACTTTTCTGCCCGGTTGACATATAACCGAAAAGAAAGAGACAGCGCTGTTGGTGAAATAATAAATTATGCAAATTTCAAGCGGCATTGTCATCCCCTGTAACAGGGAGGGAAAGCGAAGATAATTTTGTTTACATTCGATTATGTATTGACTAACATAGATTATTTTATAATTTTACAATTTACGTATAACCCTTTCTTTATTATTTAAATATGTGAACCAAAAGAAAACCATAAATTATGCATCAATATACAAAATTCTTTACCTTACGCATTCTTCATCAATTTCTACAGTTTCAGCTATTGCATGAACTGTTAACCGACGCGACGGTCAGAATAAATTAAATTAGCGATTTTTTCAATATTTGCATTCATTTCTGACGTGGAAGGACGTGCCGAACGTACGTCATCTTCAACGCCTTCTCGACAATTTTGGAAACACTTAAATCACCCAAATGCACGTCTGTCCGATATAATTAATTGGCATATACTTCTTTTAATAAAATATAAATCCCAGTAGCGGTCTTTCCGTTTCATATGAAATTTAGGACAATTTGTTACTCTATTAAAACGCAATCTTTCCGGCAAAACTAAAAAATACTTTATATACTATCGAAGGTCACAGCCAGACTATTATGTCCACAGATACGGAAGGGGTGACAATCAAAAAAGAAGAGCTCACGCTGCACAGCTGTCGGTCGTACGCCTTTGGTGCATGCGTAGTTTGTCTGTCTCTTTATTTTATATACACACCTCGTATCCAAAATTAATAGAGTGCTGTACTTTGTAAATTCCTTGTATATATAAATACCAAAAAAAGAATAAAATTAACCGATATTAAAAATGAACAAATTACATTTTAATTATACATAGGACAAACACGGACAAGTATTCTTAAACATACATAAAGCAACCTGCAACATCGAAAGGCACAGGTCATGGTTTACGTATAAGATTGTCCGCGTGACAAAGTAAAGGTCCACAAAAGACCAAAAAGATGGTACCTCACATAAACGACGCAGCCTGTATTTTAATCCTTTTACTGTTGCTTATTACTTTTTAAAGGTGGTAGTTTCTTCTTGTTATTGTTATATCAAGCGGCCGCTGATTATTGGTTAGGTTTAATGCGGCCAACCTCTCGATTTATCTTTCATTATCGAATACTGCAATTACTGTTAAAAAGCAGGTAGAAGTGGATCTACCATTGACAGACTGACTGACTGACTGTTAAGTTAGAGTCTTTTACTGTCTCCTTTTGTACTTATTTCCTTGGCACTTTTTTGCGGTTGTGTTTTTTTTTCCTGCTATTTCTTAGTCTTCGATAATATATTTCGCTAATGGTGTTTCTAGGTAACCTGTGATTATCGCGTGTGATTCTGTTTATTTATTTTAGTCATTGTGATGTGATTTGCAGCTGGTTAAGTGGGTTGGATATTAAAAGAAAGAAACACCAATCAACTGAATCGATTCATAATTAATTCTTAAATACACTAGCAGACTTTTAAATAGACAATATTAAGTTAAGAAGTATTTCTAAGACGGTTACATGAAACAGATCCACTGAAAACAAATTAATAGGAATTAGCTCAAAATGCAGACCAACTTAAATACAGGGTAACTCAAAATCGCTGACTAACTAAAGGAATACAAGTTTAGTCAATAATCTCGATCGGACCATGGAAAAGAAGTTTCCACTTCTTTCCCATGGTCGGATACTGGAAAATTTGATATTCCTATGCACATACATTAAGAATCTACAAAGCAAGTCTAGAATTAGACAATATATTACAAGGATTAAGGCTCTAAAATAGAATTGGTAGACGTCCAGCTCAATAACACCAAGAGGTTAACATAAGGGATTATCACACCAACAAACTGGCTACTAGTATTGTCTAATATTCCTCCTCCACTCCTAGAAGTTACTCGGCCTTAAAAAGAGACTGGTAAAAGTTCACAGCGAATCAACTATTCCCTATATTCGAAGTCTGTCGCGGCGAGACCCTCAGATTAAAGTTTCTCAAAGCCCCTTGAAAAACTGAACAGCAACTGGTCAACTTCGATATTGGGCAGACATGACGCCCGGAGTGGGAAAACGCCAATCCGGATACCACAATCTAGTTTCCGACCCAGTCCTACGCCGCCACAATTTCAACCATTCCCGGAGAAAATGGACTGCACTCTACTGAATTAGAGACGAATTTGCCTAGATACGGAAGGTCAGCAGCTCATGAATGTGAGTGATAGGAATAGAGATTTAGTTTCTAATCCTTCAACTCTGCCGTGCGTAGGTAATAATCTCAATTAAATAGGTTCCCCACAGACCATTGAAGGTGCAACTTAATGCCGCATAAATTGGAACTAGCAGATAGCCTCTAACACTGCGAGAATGTGGAACAAACTGTACACAACTGGCGAAGAAGAGTCTCTGGTGGCATCCACGAGCTGAGGAAAGCAATTCCTACAACACTGGACTGGTTAGAAAATTTGGATGTTAGTGCACAATTTTTTATCGTTTTCTTACTTAAATGACTTTTAACATTCGCGACTGTCTATATAGAGTGATATAGATCAATTGATATATTAAATAAACGGCTAAGAAATTATCTAAACATATATATATATATATATATATAAGTTAGTATATATATAGTATAAGTATATATCATTTGATTAATTCTTCGAGTTTTCGGCTTTTATATTAAATATTTTCAAATTAGTATGTTATTTTGCGAAATAAACGTGAAAGTAAACATTGCTGGCTACAAATTACAACGCAAATCATACGAAATTTTCTTATATGAAAAATTTTCGTCCACGTTTGACTTGAACCCAAGTCTACGGTTTGCCGGACCGTGGCTCTAACTAAGTGAGCCACGATGGACATTGGTTTCAAGTTTAGTAGAACCGCCTTATAAGGCACCGATGTTAATATTCAAATGTCACTTTGAAAGTTTGAAATTGTTAATTTTTACTCCTTTAGCTATTAATTTATATATATATATATATATTTAGTGTTTAAAGAATTTTGTTTTTCTTTTTTAATCTAATTTTAAACTTAAAATTGTTAATAATTGTTAAGTCTCCAATTAATTCATACAGATATTAATCACATAAATGTCCCCCTACCATTCTAAGCTATTTTAATTTAATGTTATTTAATTTTCAACGTAAAACACTAACCTAATTCGTAATTCATTTCTTAATATAATTTTAAATTTAAAATTGTTAATTTAATTGTTATATCACACAAAACAAACACAGTTCTCATGTTCATTGTAATGATTCTTGTTTCCAGATGCTTGAAAAAGACTGAATTGATAAAAGTCGAAACGTCGCAAACAAACATCTAAATTCAATAAAAGGTCGCTAAAACCAATAAAAATCTATTATTTTTATATTATTACAAATACACGGCTCGGCTATTTATAATAATAGGGAAATTATTCTAAGATAAATAATAAAATTATTATACTCTAGTTATTTTGTAATAATTAAGATAATTTGTGGTGTTGGTGAAGTCTCATCAAAGGTCCAGGACGTGCGTGGTATTGACTAATTAAAATAAATATACAACAACTTAATACATAAAATAAAACACAGCGGCGTCTTTAAATTTTGTATTTATATTTACATAATAAGAGATTGAAACTCGTATATTTAAAAGCAATTAAAACAAAGTAATATGTACACGTGGAGTGGTGGATAAGTAGATTAAAATTAACACAAAAAATACTCTGAAACGAACGTTAAATGGGGTAGTAAATTAAGGGTTAATTAATATGTATATAAAATAACCTCTGTATCGAAGAATACAGAGCTTACCTTTTGATTTGCGGCGATGGTGGCCACGTGGTCTTCGAAGATATACCTTGGTCAAGTATATGCAGAGCGATGTTTTACCGGGGGAATAAGAAATGAGTTAAATTAATATGGACTCACTTAAAAGAATAATATGCATAGAACAATGCAATTTACCTTAGAAGCGGAAGAACACCTGGTCGGCGTGATAGCATCGTCACTTGAACAGCACGATGTGTGTTTCCTCACGAAAGGTTCGAAAGAGAAGCAGGAACTATTAGTTTGTATCGAAAAGGAAGGGGTCTAGAACGGTTGGTTTTTTGATGTATCGAAGAGGGGGTCGATATCTTGAATTATAGTTAATTAAAAGCGCGACCTGAAGACTTGGTCTGTCGATGTCAGAATTATTCTTAAAATAACCCTTGTGACATAAGCTCTCTAACGATATCAAACAAGACATATAAAAGAAGATGTAAGTAATATTAATTAAAAGAATTTAAAAATATGGAATTTATCTAGAAGAAATTCGACATTAACGTTAGGGTTCTGAGTCAGGTAGAAAGAAGGGTCGTCGGCGGTTAAGAAGGTGACAAAAGAAATAGAAATACTTTCTCTTTGTAACGGAAATGAAAGTTTGTACAAATAAATAAAATGTCTTAGTTAAATATAATTAATATGAGATATTTAAAGACGAAATATATATGTATTTAATGAAGTGAATTAAACTTCTATACGCTAGGCGTAACAATATATATATATATATATATATATATATATATATATATATATATATATATAATTTCTTCGCCTTCTTAGTCTGTTAGTCTCTCAGATCGCAATCGCAGATCGCAGATATTTAAAAGCACATCACCCGGCACAACTAAAATCCCTTGTAAAAACACTAGTTTTGCGATCTGAGAGACTAACAGACAAGGAACACATACACGAAGAAAGAAGGAACATAAGAAACGCCCTCATCACGAACGGCTATTCATCAAAAACAATAAATAAAGCCCGAATTAACGTCAACAGAAAAACAGAAAAACAAGAGGTCGCGTCCAGAGCTTTCCTTCCATATATAAAGGGAACTACAGACAAAATCAGTAGATTATTAAGAAGACACAACGTCGACACCGTTTTCACAACACACAGAAAAATATCCGATGAAATAGGTAATGCGAAAGACAGAATTCCTCTAGAAGATCAGGGCGTTGACGAAATACCATGTTCAGTGTGTGATCAATCATATGTGGGGCAGGCAAACAGGCGAGTTAGCGTGAGAAGAGAAGAACACCGAAACGCGGTCCTCAAGGAAGAAGTAACGTCATCGTTAGCACAACATAAACTTCTGACAGGGCACTCTATCGACTTTGAAAACACAATAAAAACACAACCAAATCTCGACAGATCGCAACCCCTACACAGACACACGGACCGACCAGGGAACTTACAGGCACTCAGACCAATTACACGAAGCCGCGCACGCATGACGTCAATAGTGGGACGCCCCCTCCCGACACAGCAGCATATAACAAGACGTAGTGCTAGGCGCACATCAGACGATCTCCAGCTCTAACCAGCGACAGACCGACTAGCTCCTGAAGATGACGAGTGCGATCTCGTTGAAACGTAGAGTAAATATTCCTTTTCAGGACAAAACTCACACGCGGCCAAGAACCCGAGAAACTACACCTTTATCATACGCCCGCGAGAACATCAAGAGTAACATATATATATGTATATATATATATATATATATATGTATATATGTATATATATATATGTATATATATATATGAATATATGTATATATATATATATATATATATATATATATATATAAAGATATATAATTATTTGTTGACAGATTTAATTAGTCGACGATTTAAGGTCTATTTTACTTTAGTATGTATATATTTAAAATAATCTTACATATTTCGGCGCAAAATGCCTTTTTTAAAGAATATTAAATTATAAATAACAAATATTAGTGTCATATTTATATATGTATAGTTATCATGGATAAAAATGACATTATTCAAAAATACGTTCTTGGGACTACATGTCCTGTTGTGTAGCTTCTCTGTGACAATAAATAAATCAAAATTAAATAAATAATTGGTTGGTATTTTGACTTGTATCCTATTTTGAACTCACCATGGATATATTTGTTAGTTCTTTTTTTTTATTTATATCGCTTCTCATGCGAAATAAATAAATAATTTAAAAATGAATTTGTCCATATCTTTTTTATATTTTATTGAAACCATTGATTTAATAACTATTTTAAACCAGCATATAAACCCACAATAAGTGATGTCTATAGGCTTACTATTTACTGTATATTTTCTTCTAGATTTTATGCGTATTTCTCCTAAGAAATCCATCAAAGATTGTAACTATCCCATTAACGTATAACATTTATACATATATGGTAGCATAAAATTTTGTCCCGTATGTCTAGGTGAACATAAACGTCAACATAAATAAAGACATATTTAGAAACAATTCATTGTAAATTATTACCATATATTAAATTTCTATACGCTACAACTAATATTATGGGTCGTATTTACACAATTACTTTACATGTATAGTTGCTGAACGTTCTTCTAACAACATAAATGGTTTTTACTTTACGGAATACACAAAAAAAGAATGTATAATTTTTTGAGATATAGAAGGGAGCGAAGTGGTAGTTGATAAAATCATTTTATGGAAAGTAGGTCACGTAGGTAGACAATTTTTCTATTATAACGATTATTTTCTTCTTTATAAAGACTGTCCAGTATTTCTAGAAGTCTAACAATTGTTAAGTCAAGTATCTTAAGAGATAGTTTAAAAATTTACGGTCACAAAATAGACTGTCAAACAGGTTGGCGTTTTAGCTCAATTTTTTATGAAGAAATGGTTGTTTCTTCGTCAAAAACACCTACATATTATATGTATATATATATATGTATATATATATATATATATATATATATATATATATATATATATATATATAGTAAATTCAATCAGTCGGCGATTAAAGGTCTGGTTTACTTCAAAGTATGTATATTTAAAACAATCCTGGGTTGTTGGGTTGCTTTAAATATATATACTTTGAAGTAAACCAGACCTTTAATCGCCGACTGATTGAATTTACCATATCATACCAAGGTCACGAAAATACTATATATATATATATATATATATATAATGTCTAAATAATATCTAAATCTACTATATATTATATATATGTATATATATAGTAGATTTAGATATTCGGCGACTTAAGGTCTGTTTTACTTTAATATGTATATATTCAAAATAATCTCTTGATGAGACAATTTCTGTATGATAATATTTTTCAAGTCTGAAATGATTTTATTGAATGTATTGATGTTACTAATAGTTTGGGATATTGTGACGTTTAAAATTTGCAGGTAATAGGAATTCATAAAGAAATTTTGTTTTTAGTTTTTAAATTGTGAAATGAAATCTATCTAGTTTCCTCACTTTTACAAATGTAGATGTTATTTATAACTATCTGCATGTTACCAAAAAGTTTCTTCTGTTGAAATAAAATTGCCGAATATCTAAATCTACTAATTATACAAAGGTCAAGAAATAATTAAATTTTAAATTCAAATTTTAGGAGTGTAAAGTAGACTTCATTTCAAGTAACAAAAACGCAAAACTTGTATATCCATTTTTATTTGTTTCAAAGTTATAGATCTATGAATGTGATTGTCAGATCATGAAAAAAAATGTAATCCTAAAGTCGATAAAAACTGATTCTATTTAAAAACGTTCAATTAATAATATTTTCGAAATGTCCACCTCCTTGTTGAATGCAGGCTTGTGCCCGTAAGCCAACAGAAGAAGTACTTATCCGAATTTCATACTTGTTTTGTCAGATTTTCTCGGCAGCTAGGTGCATACGATCCAACAACTCTTCTCTTGGGTTCGAAACTTGCACATAGACTAAATTTTTCATGTACTCCCATAAATAAATGTCAAGGGGATTAAGATCGGGTGATCTGGGTGGCCATGCAACAGCACCATCTCGACCAATCCATCTTGGATAATTGACGTTAACCTAATTTCGGACAGCAATTCCGAAATGTGGTGGTGTTCCATCCATGTGAAACCACATGTCTCGTCGAACATTCAGTGGGACATCCTCTAAAAGACCTGGCAGTTCGTCAATAAGAAATTGAGGTAATTGTCCTCATTTAACCTCCCAGGAAGAACGACAGGATCAATCAACAAGTCACCGATTAGGGCCGCCCAAACGTTAATAGAAAGTTCATGTTGAAATTTAGATGGGCGTGTAGCTTTGGGATTTTCTGATGACCACCTGTGCAGGTTTCTCAGATTTGTAACGCCACTTCTTGTGAACGTAGATTCATCTGTCCAGAGGACTGTGCTACAGAAATTAAAATGAAGCCGTGACTGTCTTAATATCCAGGTAGAATAAACTAGCCTCAAGCTAACCGTGTCCCCTGCGATAGTGATATGGATATAAGCCCTCACGTTTTAAATTCGCCAAACTGTCGTTCGTGGAACTCCTAGTTGTCTAGCGATTCGACGTACACTGAGAGTTGGATCCCTTGTAACAATAGCTACTGCTTCTTCCTCTAAGTCTGCTGGTAAATTTACTCCTCGGTCGAAAAGATAATCACGCAGTCCGCATTCCCAAAAATGTCTGCGTACTTCCAGAAACGTTCTGTATTTAGGAATGCGCCTATCGAGAAACCGATGTCGGTATTCAATAACTGCTTGACATGCACTGCCGTTACAGTAGCCATACACAAAATGCATGTCCGCATACTCTCGAGAAGAAAATCGGTAAGGCATTTTGAATAAAGAAAACGTGTCCACTCACTAATAAGCTGTTGTATGAACTGAAACGTCATGTAATCCTTTATTAAAAAATACAAAGTTAACTGTCATCTGAAAATTTGTTTATTGTATGATATTCATGGTTCAGTACTTATGAAATAAGTAAGAACCTTCTTTATCATAAATCAATTTCCACTACTCTTTTTTGTAGATCTCCAAGAAATTACTGTATGCACTACGACACGTGTTTATTTATTTTAGGCTAACATTTTATTATGCGACGTTAACAATCACAGGCCTGTTATTGAATCGTATAACTTTTTTTTAAATAAAATCAGTTTGTATTGACTTTAGGATTACATTTTTTTTCATGATCTGACAATCACATTCATAGAACTGTAACTTTGAAACAATTAAAAATGGATATACAAGTTTTGCGTTTTTGTTACTTGAAATAAAGTCTACTTTACACATGATAAAAACACACAATGTTGTATTAGATTTACACTTTATTTAATAATATTTAATAATGACTATATAACAGCTGTTTCACCGTACAATGGTTTCTTCGGATATAACAAGCGGTACTATAAAACATTTTACTTAAACGTAAATATTTTTTATTTTATTACTTAATGGTATTCTCAGAAATTGGAAACCGAAATATTTTTACCCGCCTCTTTTAGTATAAGGGATACATATAGATAACATAAATTATATTATAAGTGACACATATCTAACAAAATATTTCAATCAAAAATAGGAAATAAATTCAACAGAGGGGAGGAATTAAGCTCTGTTTTGTCATTTAATAATTTATTTGAAAATTTTTGTTTATTAATTTGCATTGCTTCTAATAAATCGAGTTTCTTACTTTTCTTTTCTTCGTGTAGGATCTAAATTATTATTAAAACTATGGCTTTCTTCAATTAAATGGTTGGAGTATGCTGAATCTGTTTTCCCATTTCTAAACGAATAATAATGTTCGTATATGCGCTTTTTGAACGTTCTACCTGTTTGCCCGATATATGTTTTAGTACATGTGCCACAAGTTAGTTTATACACACCTGACTTATTATGATGTGCTGTTTTACTTTTATTGTTTTTGATGGAGTTACTAATATGCTACTTTACACTCCTAAAATTTGAACATAACGATACGGGACACTTGTATAAAAATAATTATATATAATAATCTATTTCTTAGCAGAACAATTAATATATATCATTTGATTGATCTTGGAATTTCGGCTATATTCAATATTTAAATTAGAATGTTATTTCGCGAAGTAATGTGAACTGTAAATGGTGTTATTTACAATTACAACGCTAAATATTCGAAATATTTATTGGAAAATGTTCGTCCTTTGTTGGGACTCGAACCCACGACCTTTAGGTCTCCAGACTACCGCTCTATCCTCTGAGCTTCGAAGGACTTGCGTCCGAGTTTGTTAGAATGCCTTAAGTTACTTATTAAGGAACTTATACCTATTTGGATCGACAACGTTTGTTTTATGGCAAGGGCGAGAGAGGTGTGTGGGGAAGATATCGAGGCAACCAACTTGTCAATACGGCGCGGTTCCCTCCCAGTAGTGATGTAGAAAGGACGTTTTCTATCTACAAGGATGTATTTCATTCAAACAACAAATTTTACAGAAGAGAACCTTGAGAAAGTATTGCTAAATAATATTAATACTCTTTACTCAACTTGAACTACAAAATGAATAAATAAAAACCTATTTCGTATTTGTTTAGATCACCACCGGTTTGTTTTCCAGTTATACAGGCTGATTCATTTTCGGCCCTCACCATGGGGATCTCTCTTATTATTGGAGATAGAGTATAGGTTTAAATTTGGCAAAGTTGTTAAATTTTGTGTTTGTTATAAATCGGTAAAGAAAATAGACCTGTGACAAATGACCTTCGTTATTAAAAAAAAACGCGAAAACCCCATTTTCTTCTTTTACATGTAGCACCGACATTTGGCCTTGTAGAGAAAAAATAAAAACATATCCTTGTGGCCATTTCTATACCTCTATCCAGTGGTGTACTCTAAACTTTTATACGACGTTTCGTTTCTTTCTGGCCATCATCAACTATCTAATTTCTCATAGGCGCCATATTGGATTTAGACATCTTCAGAAAGAGTTTTTTATCTGATTTCAACCATGTACCACATGCTGACTATAGTTTTTGACATTAGGTTTTATTTGAAAGAATAAATTATAAGATTAAATAAGGTAGCCTTTGGAATTTCAATCTGTCAAACATTTCATTTATTGTTCATTAATAATACAAAAATGTCATACACTAACGAAGAGAAACGAGATATGATAAGTATTTTTTATTCTTCGAAACGAAATTCAACAGTAGCGAGTACAAGATAACAAAAACATTAATAAAAATACATAGAAAAGTAAACAATAAACAATTACAGTAAATGTTCAATTATCTGGCCATCTTCGGTAATGCACAATTGGGCACGCCTTCTGTCATTTTGTACTGCCCTTTGTGTAGTTCTTCTAGGAACTGCATGGAAGGCATTCTGAAGTCTGTCTCGTAATTCTTCAATGTTTTGTGGCGCATCTAATTTATAAATATTATTTTTAACATATCCCCATAAAAAAAAATCTAGCGGACTTAAATCAGGTGATCTCGCAGGCCATTCAACAACTCCCCTATTTCCAATCCAACGGTTTGCAAACTCTTGATTTAAGAAATTTCTAACAACAGCTTCATTGTGTGCTGGTGCGCCATCTTGTTGCCACCATAAATATTGTAAATTATTTAGTGGGATATTGTCGTCAAGATAGTCAGATACGTATGTACGTAAAATGTTTAAATATCTTTCTCCATTTAAATGTTCTTCATACATAACTGGTCCTAAGAGACGATTTGCCAAAATACCCATCCAAACGTTTATTCCAAAACGATGTTGTGGTCTTCTAGCCCTGTTTTGTCGGGGATTTTGTACTGCCTAATAGTGCTCCGTATTTCTGTTGAACATCGGACCAGATGATTTTGCTTAAAAAATTTTTGTCATTTTTTATCCTTCCCATTAACCAATTACAATATTCTAGCCTTCTCAAATTATCTCCAGGCAGTAAAGAGTGACTAACATGGATCCTGTATGGTTTAAATCTACTTTTATGTAAAGTTCTCCAAACTCTGGACTGGCACAAATTTAATTCTGACGCTACTTCGCGTGTAGAAATTGATGAATTATTATTTATCTATAAAATTACAAGATTAACATGAAATTACAAAACACGCTTTTAATTTACCATTTGTAAAATATCTTGTCGATTTTCATTTAAATTCCTGTTGTCTTGACCATTACGCAGTTTAGTAAACAATCCATCCTCGACCAAATTTCTGTCGAGATCTAGAAAAATGGTACGATGAGGCTATTGTCGTTCTGGATATAATTGTAGATATCTTGTACTCGCTACTGTTGAATTTCGGTTCGAAGAATAAAAAATACTTATCATATCTCGTTTCTCTTCGTTAGTGTATGACATTTTTGTATTATTAATGAACAATAAATGAAATGTTTGACAGATTGAAATTCCATGGCTACCTTATTTAATCTTATAATTTTTTCTTTCAAATAAAACCTAGTGTCAAAAACTTTAGTCAGCATATGGTACATGGTTGAAATCAGAAAAGAAAACTCTTTCTGAGGATGTCTAAATCCAATATGGCGCCTATAAGAAATTAGATAGTTGAAGATAGCCAGAAAGAAACGAAACGTCGTATAAAAATTTAGAGTACACCACTGGATAGAGGTTTAGAAATGGCCACAAGGATGTGTTTTTATATTTTCTCTACAAGGCTATATGTCGGTGCTACAGGTAAAAGAAGAAAATGAGGTTTTCGCGTTTTTCGCGTCACAGGTCTATTTTCTTTACGGATTTATAACAAACACAAAATTTAACAACTTTGCCAAATTTAAACCTATACTCTATCTCCAATAATAAGCGAGATCCCCATGGTGAGGGCCGAAAATGAATCAGCCTGTATAAATAAAATTAAAAACTCTTTAAAAATGCAAATCATGGGCCTCTCGTGCCTGGTCCCTAGTTATAAGCGAAGGAAATCATGTTGACCAAGTATGCGAAGAAGGACGCTCATTCCTGGCTTATGATAATAATAGCATATTCTTGATAAGCCATTTTTCGTGCTATTTTTTTTATTGAAGACGAATTGCAGAATCATATGCATAGGTTCTCGGTGCGAGAAATTAAAAAAAATTGAATTTCAGCGATTACGGCGCCATCTATCATGAATTGAAAAAAATGTTTCAGACAAATTCTATATACTTTTTCTAGTAGAATTCGAGTCTGTCATAAAATATACGTGTTCCACTTTAAGATTCCAAAGTTATCCCCACCCCACCTACATGAAGGGAGAGAGAGGTACTAATTCTAGCACTAATATATGTCCGCCATCAAATTATTAAATTTTAACTCTGGACATTTTTTCGTATTTTTCAAGATATTTGAAAGTGTCATATTAAAAAATACACCCAGTATATAAATAGTACAAATATATCATTAAAATAAATGATAAAGGTCCTAATATAGAAACATGAAGTATAACAAATTTATTTCATTTCAACATCTATATCCTTAAATACTATTTTCTATACCCTATATCTTATCGGATCGTTTATACCTACGTGACCACTAACAGCCACTTTCCTTCTTTAATTTCTCCATTTCTAATCATTCCAAATTGGTGACATTACCGAGATCAAGCATCGGTGTGGAACAGACAAATCGATCGGGGTAAATCTTTCGTTCCTGTTTATATAGCGATAAGAAAGACGTCGTATTTATCTTGTAAACAACGTTATCGGCCCCGACGTAGTAGATATACATACATAAAAAGAACATACAGTCATGGATATAATGTATAGCAGTAGGGGAACCACGAGAAAGAGATAAAAGACGCGTGCCGAAAGTGTTAGGTTGAGGTGAGAGTAGGACGGCGCAAGGATGCGCGCGTAAGCGACTCTCTTATTTCTAATGACCGGACTCGTGCGTCTGAAGCTCGGTTCGGTGCGAGTTAAGTATCGGTGATTATTTTATAATGCCTGGACCGCCCCTCTGAGAGAAATAGAGCCGTGAGTTTACAGAGATGGACTTGGCGTTTTATATTCGAAATGTACATTTTAATGTTTGCTAGTATTATGTTGAAAGTTCCCTTGAAGCAATTCGTAATTTTAAAATTATGTAATTAACCCATTAACCGCCAACGTTGCGAAAACGCAACAGAATGTATATATATTTTTTTAATCATTGAAAGTTATACTGTAAATGATTTATAATTTACTAAATAAAACACTTGCTATATTTGTTTCACAAAATGTATTTAAACTATCTCTGACATATGTTTCGACTTATTTAGTCATTCTCGAAGAGTCATGTAAACTAAGTGAAAAGTGTACTCCTACCAATATTTATGAGTTATTTTTTAAAAGGTTTATTACAGCATCGATTGTGGGGGTGTTTGAAAAATCCAACTGCGTGTTTGTGACCTGTCTGTTGAGATTTATGGCATTTTTAATTTCTAAAATTTCTAAGAGGTCAAGCCTTATTACAAGAGTGTAAAAGTTTGAAATTATTAGCATTAAACAGATGAGAATTTTGAATACAGTGTTCCACGAATCCCGTGACCATATTGCCATGTAGAATAGAACTTCTATGTTCTTTGATACGTTCTTTTATAGAGCGTCCTCATTGGCCAATGTATACCGCGTCACAATCACTGCAAGTTAATTCATACACCCCTGCCTTATCACGCAATTCTGTTTTTCCTTTATTGTTAACTAGAATATTTCCTAAATTGCATTTATTTACAAATGCATTTATTATTTGCATATATTTGCATTTACAAAATGATTTACAAAAAACAACGCGCTATCCTTACGAAAAATTTTTACTCCGGACATACATACACAAAAACTAACAAAGTATTTCACACCCTAAACTATATACCTGGGGTTAGCAATAAAGTTTCTAATAAACTTAATAAATTAGGTTTAAATGTCATCCTAGTAAATAAATGCAATTTAGGAAATATTCTAGTTAACAATAAAGGAAAAACAGAATTGCGTGATAAGTCAGGGGTGTATGAATTAACTTGCAGTGATTGTGACGCGGGTTGACTTCTTAGAAATTTTAGAAATTAAAAAAGCCATAAATCTCAACAGGCAGGTCACAAACACGCAGTTGGATTTTTCAAACACCCCCACAATCGATGCGGTAATAAACCTTTTAAAGGAAGGTGTGATAACTCATAAATATTGGTAGGAGTACACTTTTCACTTAGTTTACATGACTCTTCGAGAATGACTGAATAAGTCGAAACATATGTCAGAGATATTTTAAATACATTTTGTGAAACAAATATACCAAGCGTTTTATTTAGTAAATTATTAATCATGTTTCACCAAGAGCCAACCGGGAATTCTATACATTATAGTAAATGATTTGTTTTAACGTGATGACAGTGTAAAGTACCACCAATATATATGTACTTTTACATTGAATAGATAACGCAGTGGTTTATCAGAAAAAGAAATTAAAGTTTGACCTTTTTTTAGTTTTTTACACCCTAATATACTATCTCCTATATCTTCCCTTGATTTTACAAAATAATGTTTGTTTGCTCTTAGATCATTTCAAGAGGGTATTATAACTATGTAAAAACTCTAAAAAAAATATTACCTTACTTTGAAGTGAATTTTTTGTAGTGAAACATTTGGTGTTGCGTTATCGCAACGTTGGCCACTTATGTGTATGTATACCTGGGGATAGCTGTACCTATATTAGTTCAAGGAAGTGCGAAAATGTGTATGTTTACAAATTTATTTTCATAGTGGTTTGTCGTTATATATTTTTATACATATGTATGTACATCTTTATATACTAAGGGTTTAAAATTTTGAAATAAGGCATAATGAAATAGTATTCCTTGATACCTACAAGCGGTTCATTGTTCTATAAATATACTGGTGTGTAATATGTGATTTCGAATTTTCAATTTTGTATTCAGTGAAGTTATCTTGTTAGAAAATATGGTATGCATTTATTTTCATAATTTATGAATTTGATGAATATTTTTGATTGTATTTTTTAGGCATTTAGAAGCGATTATGAGCAAAAAAGAGCCCTAAGTTATAAAGATTTGGAAGAGATAATTGAAAATATGTCTGTCATTGATGATACAGATGTCGTAATAATTCCACCTAATGTCGATGAATTAACAGACGAGGAAGACATTGATGACACAGAAATGTGTGCACCTGACAGTATTCCTAATGATATCACAGGTACATTTGAAGTAATGAATATAGGCGACGGCGCTGCATGTACAGAATTAACATCGGAACCAACAACAAGTCGCGCTCACTCTTCAAAACATCAAGCTGTAAAGTGGCAGAAAACATACGTTCCAGCAAAAAAACAGCCAAATAATGTAGAGGAAAAGACCGTAAGAGAATTACAAGAACAGTTTGGTAATTATAGCCCTTTCGAATTGTTTTCCTTGTTCTTTGATGACACTGTCCTCAATGCAATAATAAATTATTCAAAGAAATATGCATGCAGCAAAAACCGACACAATTTTCACATCGATATGAATGACTTACGTAAATGGTTAGGTATTGTAATTTTGTCAGGGTACCATTCTTTGCCACAAATGGATTTATACTGGTCTCTAGATGAGGACAAAGGAGTGCCATTGGTAAGAAAAACAATGTCCCGAAATCGTTTTCGAGACATCAAACAAAATATTCATTTGTCAGATAATACAAATTTACAAAAAGAAGATAAATTTGCGAAAGTACGGCCTTTATTCGACCTTTTGAATGAGCGATTTTTACAATTTGGAATTTTTTCACATAATTTATCAATAGATGAACAAATTGTCCCCTACTTTGGAAGACATTCAGCAAAGATGTTTATAAGAGGCAAACCTGTTCGATTTGGATTTAAAATTTGGTGTCTTACATCTTCTGCCGGATACCTATATAAATGCTTTCCGTACGGTGGAAAATTAAAAGAAAATCCACAACTAGGTTTAGGAGCTCAGACGGTTATTGATTTGTTGCAGGTAGTAAAACCTTCAAATAATCATAAAGTGTATTTTGATAATTTTTTTACGAGCTACTCTCTGCTTTCATTACTGGATGAAAAAGGGTTTTATGCAACAGGTACGATACGAGAAAATAGAACCGCCAAATGTTTATTGGAAACGACAAAGCAAATCGCTAAAAGAGATCGAGGATGGTTTGATGCTACATATGACCAAAATTCTTCAATCAGAATGGCGCGTTGGAACGACAATGCTGTTGTTACCGTAGCGTCTAATATAGAAGAAATGGAGCCAATTGGAAATATTGGGAATATTGGAAAAGAGGGAAGTACAAGTAAAACAACCAAACATAATTGAACAATATAATAGCCACATGGGGGGAGTCGACTTGCATGATAATGTAATAGTAAATTATAGAATTCGAATAAGAGGTAAGAAGTGGTGGTGGCCACTACTTATGAACCTAATAGGGTGTGCATTGATAAATGCATGAAAATTACATAGACTGTGTAATGAGTCCAAAATGACATAACTAAACTTTCGTAGTAATGTATTTATTGAAAAATGAAAAACCATCAAATGTTTTACTAGGACACTCATCCACGTCAACTTCTGATGCCCGTTACGACAATGTAGGGCACGTAATTGAAAAATCTGCTACAGAACAAAGAAGAAGATGCCGAATTTACCATAGTACTACAGTTTTTATGTGTATCAAGTGTAACGTACATCTACATGATCTACATACCAAATGTTTTAATCGGTACCACCGAAAGTAAAAAAGACTATGTATCTCGCCAACGTTGCGTTTTCGCAACAGCATTTTTTTATATGTTACTGTGTAAATATATCAATAAAATTTTGTAAGTGGCCTTATTTTACCCTCATCAGTTAGTTTAACAAAAAAAAATGCAATTTTTTAATTATTTTTATATGCGGCGGTTAATGGGTTAATTTAAAAAAATGAGTATTATTAATACCATTTAGACAATGATGTTGTTACCTTGAGTGGGATTGCCGAATTAGTTTGTTAAAATACTTATAAGAGTCGCTACCTAAAGTTTAAACCAACCAGACAATATCAAACTCTTGCCGGTCATAGACCAGCTCCTGGAGATGACAAATTCAATCCATTCGAAACTTCGAGACAATAGATCTACTCAGAATACATCTCGTATGCGGTCAAGAACCAATGCTCTCTCGAGTTCTTGGCCTTCTTGTACGTTCTCCCGAACTCAATCCGCTAGATTACTTCTTGTGGGGCTATCTAAAGCAGAAAATGTATCTTCCAATCCAGATTTGGCATAATGCAATTACCATCGCTTCATGCCCACGAATACATAGCTTGCTTCTTAGTATCTTCGAAGAGAGTGGATTAGTGGATAGCTTTATTTTGATTTTCCTCTCCTCTGTTTGAGCAGTAGTATTTACGGGCTTGTTGTATTGCTTAGACACACTAACATTGACGAATAGGGCAAAAATCCATGTTGTAAAAGGTTAGTCAAGGACTTTTCAACTGGACTACTGAATAAATTCTTGGGTTTGATCAGTAGTATGGAGGGCGTATTTGCGTGAGGGCACTAGATCAGAAATTAACAAAACCTGCTCTGAGATAAGAAGCTGTATTTGTGAATAAAGATAATATAAGGATATCAGAATAATTGAAACATACATGAGTAGGTAAACCCCACCAGTTTTGTATAATACAAAGGTATTTTTAATAATATAAAATATTATTAAAAATCTGGTGTGAAGAACACAAATGCAGGTTCACTATTAATATTTTCTGTGAACGTGTCCGAATATATCCTATCCCTAGAGACGTAGATACGTATTTCACCTTTCTACAGGCTCATCGGTACGCCCCTGCTGGAGAAAGGATATTCCCAGACACATTGAATAATTCTGAATAATTACGGTGATAGGGCGATGTGGTTCTTTTCTGTGAATGTGTCTGGGAATATCCTTTCTCCAGCAGGGGCGTACCGATGAGCCTGTAGAAAGGTGAAATACGTATCTACGTCTCTGGGGATAGGATATATTCGGACACGTTCACAGAAAATATTAATAGTGAACATGCATTTGTGTTCTTCACACCAGATTTTTAATAATATTTTATATTATTAAAAATACCTTTGTAATATAAGAATAGGATAACGTGTCGTACCACCTAACGGAACACCAAGACTTAGCTAATTTAATACAGTTCTGATATAAAAAAATGTCCATAGGAAGAAACATTTGTATATCACTAGGCATTATTCGTGGATGAAAAACCAATTCGGCAACCGACCCAGAATTTTTTCCAAATATCTTGGCATGCGATACAATTTTATGAGACAACAGCGGACAAGTGCTGAATTGATAAAGGTCCTCTGTAGAAGGTTTGAAAACCGTCGAAAAATTAAACCTGCTACTAGTAATTTCATACGAAAGTTCTTGGACCTTATACAGACGCCAAGTAATATAAATCGCTCTGAAAGGAACAAATAGATTCGTGCACAATTCTATAAGAGATATGTTTTGCTTGAATAGGAGCAGTCTCGATGCATAGATCAATTCGTGCGCGATGGCGGTGTCTGTATAATTTCCAGAGAGCGGACTGAAGCGATTGAATGACCAATTGCCCCGATAAAACGTTGTGGCTGTCTCAAGTATAGTATGCATGTTATAACAGCCCCACTATTTGCTTGCTTGATTGCATTCCTCGAGCAGGTGTTGTTATTTCCGTCGTTATAAATAGTACACTGTGTCTATTCATTCATAAATTCTATTCTACAATGGGGTGTAAGATGGAATATACATTTATATATTATTTCGTTAGACTTCGTTCAAATAATCGCTTAAAAAATTATGTCTGTTAATTTCCAAAGTGTATTCTCGTTTTAACATGCTGTTATACATGCATTTACATATATGTATTTATTGTTTTAGAGATAGTATATTTTCTATTCGCTTCTATAAGGAATTGTTTCTGGTTTCGTTTCTTTGACTGTTATTTGTTTACAACTTTTAGTATTTTTAAAAATCCGTTTTATATTGTTATATTGTATATTTATCCTATAATTTTTGATAAACATTAAGTTTAATTTACTACCTTATTTTTGGAGTAGTTTTCGTTCGTTCTTTTTAGTCTATTTCTTACAGATACGATTACTTACATGCAATATATATATATATATATATATATATATATATGAAAAAATGTGTGAAAGCCGTATCCATCCGGTATTTGCAGACGTCAACGTTTCATAGTTATTACTAATTGTCAATACACCTTACCCAGAAACAGATACGACTTTCATTTCTATACTGCGTGTATATATACTAATGATGATAAACGTAATGCTAATGAGAACTCACAATTATTGAATTCTCACATACATGCCATTGCCGCTATAATTCGTTGCATCAATTTCTACACATGACAAATCACCTTTGTCTAAGAATGTAGCCGCAACGTGTCACGGCGTCAACCGTCCAGGTTGTCCGGGAAAATGAAAAAATTAGACAACGAATTAGAGCGGCAATGGTATGTATGTGAGAATTCAATAATTATGAGTTCTCATTAGCATTACGTTTATCATCATTAGTATATATTCTCGCAGTATAGAAATGAAAGTCGTATCTAATTCTGGGTAAGGTGTATTGACAATTAGTAATAACTATGAAACGTCGACGTCTGCACATCCCGGATGGATACGGCTTTCACACATTTTTTCATTTTCCCAGAAAACCTGGACGGTTGACGCCGTGACACGTTGCAGCTACATTCTTAGACAAAGGTGATTTTGTCATGTGTAGAAATTCATGCAACGAATTAGAGCGGCAATGGCATGTATGTGAGAATTCAATAATTATGAGTTCTCATTAGCATTACGTTTATCATCATTAGTATATATACAGCAGTATAGAAATGAAAGTCATATCTATTTCTGGGTAAGGTGTATTGACAATTAGTAATAACTATGAAACGTCGACGTCTGCACATCCCGGATGGATACGGCTTTCACACATTTTTTCATTTTCACGGACAACCTGGACGGTTGACGCCGTGACACATTGCAGCTACATTCTTAGACAAAGGTGATTTTGTCATGTTTAGATATTGATGCAACGAATTAGAGCGGCAATGGCATGTATGTGAGAATTCAATAATTATGAGTTCTCATTAGCATTACGTTTATCATATATATATATATATATATATATATATATATATATATATATATATATATTATTTATTATATTATTATATATGTATATTATATTACTATATAAAGTATTTCCTAGAAATTTCCTCAGTTATTTTTTCTCTCAAGGCAACTAGATTTTCTGCTCTACCAGCTTCATGAGTATAAACAATATTTTTTAGATATCCCCACAAAAAGAAATCATTTGGAGATAGATCAGGAGATCGCAGGAGCCGTTTAATGTTTCATGTTCCAGTAATAAGACGGTCAGGAAAAGTATTTCCTAGAAATTCCTTTACCCTCACTGCATTATGTGCTGGACAGCCATCATGTTGAAACCAAACGATTTTGAATGGCGGGAAGTATTTGATTTTTCAGTAATTCGAGATACTTGTCGGCATTTAATATACCATCAATAAAATAGGGGCCTATAGAATGGTCACCTAGAATACCTGCCCAAACGTTTAGTTTTTGAGGATACTGGGTGCGACTTGCAAAATGCCGGTGTTGATTTTCCGAAGCCCAATATCGAAGAACAGAGGGATTGTGCTTTCCGTGTAATGGAAAAGTTGATTCATCGGTGAAGAGAATATTTTTAACGAAATTTTCATCTCGATGTATCTTTTCCATAACGTCTCGACAAAACTCCATTCTCCGGAAATTGTCCTCGGGAAATATTTCTTGAGTTTTCGAATATTTGAAACATTTTAAACGATTATGTTTCCAAATACGTGAAATAGTTGTGTTACTTGTACTCAATTCCTCGGCAAATTGCAAATTGGAAATTGATAACACGAGATCTACTAGAAGGGCTTCTAGTAGATCTCGTGTTATCAATTTCCACAATACCACAAATGAATACATCCCGCCGTTCTTTTCCTCAATTTTTTTGCGGTGATACCTCTCTTGGTTTGCATTTCGTACAGTTATTGAGACAGAAACAAGTTTCAAATTTATTTATAATATTATAAATTGTTTGTCTGCAAGGTACAGAATGGTCTGCAAAAGTCAGCGCAAACAAATTCATGCACTCCATTGCAGACTTGACAGCACAAAACCATTTTACTAACTGAAGCTTTTCAGTGGGTGTATTATAGTGAGTGTATTATAGTGGGTGCCATTATACATTAATTTTATTGTACGCTTTCAAACTGTAACGGCCGCAGCTAGACTGAATGCAAAATTTCCAGTCAATCGGTATCGGAGATAATCGTCAGTCGTCGCGGTCTTCGCTGGCATTGGACTGGCTTTCTCATGTACGTATACATTGTATGTACTCATACTTTGATTCTCTATGCCTAATGATATTTAACACATACGGTATATTATACTTTACTCAAGATCCAGAGAGTAATTATATTTTGATAGTTTTGGTAAATTTCATACATAAAATCAATAAAATCCAAGCTGAAAATCAAAGAATAGCTTTTGATATTTTCAAATAAATATTTCCAATTGGGCATTTGGTGCTAATTAGTGGAACTAGTATAAACCAATGGAAGATATATTTTTTCCCTAGGATACAAAATTTTTTGAAACCTTATTTACTCTTTTTGATTACTACAGCTACCCAAGAAAAGCGGTTAATGCTGTGTCAACATGTTGCATATAAAGCGGTAGCAAAAGGGTTAAAGTATGTCCTACCCTATTTTATAACATATTGTGAACAATTCCGGGACTTATTTTATTTTTTATAATTCGATAGATCCTAGATGTAGTAAAAAAATACATTTTTTTCCATTTTTATTCCCTATCTAAACTTCAAATTAACGCATCTCTAAAATCACCACAATCCTGACCTGTATCGGTCGGCCTTCTCCACTAAACACTAATTATCTGTTAACACCTGTTTGATGTATGGTTATTTAATAGCATCTGATGAGCATGTTTGGACAACCCAATAGTAATGCAACTCTCCTTACAACATCGACAACGGCGCAAAAGGAGACAATATTGACGATTAACGTTTAACATATGAACCGCAATGCCATCATACGTATGTAAGGTATCACGACGAAACAACAAAACGACGCGACACCACTAGTCCGGTTCGTTTAATGATGTTAACGTAGAAAGTAAGTGAGATTAATCGGAATTATTTAGACTCACATATATTGGAGCGTAAGATTTTTTTTAAGAAGAATATTCGTAGGAACAATGCTGTTAAATATGTGTGTACATGTTTGCCTATTAAAATGCAGGTGTTCAATCATCAATCTCAAGTTATTATAAAATTATATTAAATGTTTAGTAAGCAATCTAGTACTGAAATCGTTTTTAACATTATTTTAATAATAATAATAATAATAATAATAATAATAATAATAATAATAATAATAATAATAATAATAATAATAATAAGAAAGTAGATTGCATAATGCGATTGCTCAAATGGACAATTTTACGCCACTCAAACCGGCTAACGATGAATTCAATCCATCCACGAGAATCTTAAGTATACCTCAACAGAAAGAGAGGTGGAAAAATAAATCTTTGCATGGCAAGTATCCGTTAACAATTGGATCTGAAAATTTTGACACCTCAGCGTCGCAGGCATGGCTGTATACAGGTAACCTGTTTGCAGAAACAGAGGGATTCATAGCCGCCATCCAAGATCAAGTAATTCCAACGCGTTCCTATAGGAAAAAAATTCTTAAGGAGAATTTATCTGACATTAAATGTCGTGTATGCGCAGATAAGGAAGAAACAATTGATCATTTGATGGCAGGATGCTCTGTACTTGCCCCCAAACAATATCTCGAGAGGCACAACAGGGTTGCAAAAATATTACACCAGCTGCTCAGACAGAAGCACTTGTCGTATTCTGAAAATGTCCCGTATTATGAATATGAAGCACCTTCAGTTTGTGAGGACAAAAATTCTCGATTATATTGGAATCGCCAAATAATCACAGATAAAACAATTCCCAACACTGACACTGAAGAAGGACAAGGTAACGTACATCATTGACATTGCTGTTCCGTTGGCAAAAACACTGCAAGGAACTATAGTGAGAAGGTAAATAAATATTTACCTCTCAGCGACGAAATCAAGAGTATGTGGAAGATGGACAAGGTCCTAATAGTCCCAATTGTGATTGGCGCAACTGGAGAAATTCCACAGAAATTACACAAGTCCATAAATACTTTGGATCTCTACCAAAAACTTTATTTAAGAATGCAAAAGAAAGTGTCTTGTTAGACACGGCTAATAATACGTCGCATGCTAAACTGATGTTGCAGCGCGCGAACGCGGGCAACGTGGCTGGGAGGCGAAATGACGGAACGGGTGGGGTGCTGGATGTGGTCCTCTACTGGGTTGTAGCCTAGCATATGCGCTACCAAACTCTAGGGGGTCTGCCCGATGGGCGGGCAGGTGCCATTCCGCCTTTCCAGCAGGGGAGAGAGGAACCAAGCTACGCGGCGCAAAACACGGTGCCGCGCAATGCACACACCACTAGGACCGGTCCTGGGCGGCAACCTGGCTAGGCTGCCGTTAACAGCACACATACGTTCGAGGTGTGTGCAGTGCCCCCGCAATGGCGGAAAACGTTAAGATGGCACAAAGTGTGACCGTCGTCGACCGAAGTAGCCGCTAAGAGTGTTCCCTCGGTTGGCGATGAGCAACCCCGTGCAGGGTGCGCTTCGCTGGTCTGCGCATTGCCTCGATGGGCCGGGGGTCGGGCCGTCGAAGTACTGCACGGAAAAGTAAAGAAGTTGCCGGGAAAGGGTTGGCGGCCATGCGCAACGGCTGGTTCTCCGATCTCTCAAAATTAACGCGACCGGTCACTAAACACACACACGAGCGCGCCAACATACAACACCCTATACTTGCGCGCTCGCACAAACACAAAACCACACACCCAGAGAGAAACGCAAGCTGCCAGCAGCAACCAACACACAAGTTGATACCCAGAAAGAGACACAAGCTGCTAGCAGCGGACAACACATATGTTCACACCTTGAAAGTACTGGTAAGTATCTACTATAATCAATATTCATATAAAATAAATGAATGATAGATAACTATGCCATCCATCTTGTTCGAATGAACCGATGGGGTAAGATAATGGCAACCAAGAACGAATGGTTCTTGTGAGTGGAAGAGATAATAATAATAATAATAATAATAATAATAATAATAATAATAATAATAATCATTTTTTTTTCTTTTCTGTTATATTGTCCTCACATTTCGAAATGTACCATATCTTGAAGCTTAGTCAAATCTTTTCGACACGTTCACGTTGAAAAAGTGTATATATATATTAGGAACAGCCAATTTTGTCGTTAGCAACTTGCGAAATTTGGGGTGTATAGAATAAACCAAAACTGGGTTTTTGTACGGCGTTCCGTTTCGATCTACTGAAATAAATAGGTTCTCTGACGAAGATTTCATGCATGCGCTACAGCCTAGACCATCTGGGTCAATCACGTGAATAATTACATAATTATCTGGTCACACTAAGCCAGGCAAGAAAACACCGAATCGTCGCGAGTATTCGCAATTTAATTTCATTTGATAATTTGTTTTTTTTTGCTTTCGCATGGTTAATATTTTTTTGTGTAACCTAATTTCATTTGTTAATTTGTTTTTGTGCTTTCTTATCCTGCCGTAATTAATTTACGTAGCATTTTTAAAGCTCGACTCATAGTAAATTCAATCTACCTTATTTATTCCAAAATAAAAATCATTTTTGTAGATTAATATGTTTCTTTAGCATTTTAATGCCAAATTAACTTTTCCTATAATTTAATAAATTAAATTCTAATTTTGTGTCATATTCATACATAGATTCATTTTTGTATCTTGTATTTTGCCGCATGTGAAACCAAATGTTTTTTCTTAATGTCCAGCTGCATGTTGTACGATATATGTCGACGCATTTTGAGATATAATCATTTTGAATTTAAAATAAAATCATTTGTGGTATTTTGTAAAATATTAATTATCGCTATATCTGTTTGTATTAAAGTGTGAAGTTGATTCTGGGGTACCTTAGGAAAAGCTGCGTTGATTAAAACTTTTGTAATTAAAATTAATTTTTATATCAGTTACATTTCTCTTGACTTGTTAAGAGATTAATATTTTCTTTATTTTGTTAGTGAAGGCTTAAATATATTACTTCTTATTTTTTTTTATTTATACATGTTAATTTTTCTGTTCGTAAATATACGAATTAATTATTCCGAAGTTTTTTTCTTTGCCTTTGACACTTCTCTTTAGAGATTTATTTAAGGTATCCTGTGCAGTCTATTAAGTAACTTTAGTAAATATATAGTGTGAGATTTGAGTAGTTTGTATGCGCATGCGCCTCAGACGCCATCGCAGCGCCTACTTCTCGCGTAGGTAACACTCTTTGTTATAAAGTGATTCATAATTTCTGAAGGCGAGTGTAATCAAAGGTTTTTCACAGGTCTATGAAGGTAACGTGAGTTATTTTATTAATTGTTGTACCCTGCAATTATGGCATTTTTAAGGTATCGAAGTAACTCAATTATAACTGTTCTTATTGAATTTATTATACGAGGTATGGCAGTTATATATCAAGATTGCGCACCTCATGTAACGCAGTCGCAGGAAGGTTGATATTGGAATGTAGTTGACCTTAAACGCTCAGGAGCATCCACCGTTCGTTCCGTCGTTCTGTCTGCCTTAGTTTGCTTTTGAGTTTTGATTGAAGCGGACGTTGATCCGTAGTAATGCCGCGATCATGGTGAACTTACAAATCGAGCAGCGCATTAATCTCAAATTCCTTGAGAAATTAAAAAAATCACCAACGGAATCTTGTCAATTGTTAAAGGGGGTGTTTGGTGATAATGCGCGAGTTGTTGAATGGCACAAACTGTTTTCAGAAGGCCGGGAAGAGGTTGTAAATGACGGACATCCTGAAGAAGTGAAGGAAACGTGCAGAAAATTAATGAAATTTTGCGGAAAGACCGACGTTTGAGAATTCGGATGATCGCAGACATGATAAACATTAATAAAGAGATAGTAAGACAAATTTTGAATAATGAATTAAACATATCGAAGGTTTATGCAAAAATGGTCCCGAAAAATCTCTCACAGCAACAAAAAGACTGTCGGAAGAACATTTGCTCTGACATCATGGCACGCTTCACAGAAGAACCAAACCTGCTCACACGTGTCGCCACATGAGATGAAATATGGATCTTCCAGTATGGCCCTGAACCAAAGCGTCAATCGATGCACTGGAAGTGCACATCGCCCAGGATCAAAAAAGCGCGAATAAGCAAGTCAAAATTGAAGGCAATGTTGATCGTTTGGTTCGATATCAGGTGTGTTATAATGACTGAATGGATGCCTAATCAAACTAAGAGAAAGAGTAAGGAAGAAAAGACCAGATTTGTGGAAAAACAACGCATGGATTCTCCATCAGGACAACGCGCCATCACACATTGTGAAGCTATCTGTGAAGCAGTGTTAGCGGACAAGCGCATTCCTGTTCTTGATCATCCTCCTTTTTCCCCAGATCTGGCTCCCTGTGACTTTTACCTCTTCCCAAAAGTGAAAAGTGCATTGAAGGGAGCACATTTTCAGTCTCTAGAAGAGATAAAAGCAAAAACGGCAGAATTTCTGGACAGTGTGACATTAGATGATCTACAGTATTGCTTTGAACAATGGAAGGCACTAATGCAACGGTGTATAGATAGGGAAGGGGAGTACGTTGAAGGAGATAAGAGTTTTTTGCAACAAATCACATTTCTGATACCAGTCTAGTTATTTAATTGCCACACCTCGTATACTCGTATTCTACTTCAACCATATTTATTAAGCCATCACATCAATCATCCAAACCTATCCCACTTTCTTATTCCATATTTTTCCAAATTAATTCCTACATATTTTCCCTTACTTCTTCGCGTGTTGTCTTTATTTTATAAGACCACAAAATTTTAAGAAGGTGGGCTTTATGATCCGTAATAATAGTGATAATGAGTATCAAATAACCTCGCGGTCTACTCTCAATCTCTTCTCAGACTATCGCGAGCCACCGTCATATCAGCTGATGCCACTTTTCGTACGTTCACGACAATTACTTCTATAGAACACACCGCAAAATATGACGTCGCTCTCTGAATCGTTGAAAAAAAGCTCGAAGCGTATCTGTAGAACCGTCACAGAGGTGATTGTGGGACATATATACTTGCATACGGCACACCGGCTGTTGAAGAACTAGTCCTGCAACTCCTTCAAGTTACAGTGCTATATTTATACGTGGCCCGTGAGTGTCGATATCACATGTGCATGCAGTTACGTACAATACATACCAGAGTGTAGATATAATAAGTGGGGGAGCGGAGGAACTTGATATATATAATGATACTTTATTGAGTACAATATCGTCTTTTCTTTCTTATTTGATTATGGGTTTAGTATAAGATTCAGGTGTTAATGTATATTAAATGAAGTAAGATGAGTTTTGATATAATAATTATGTATTTAAATCAATCTATGCCTAGTTTACTATACGTAAAGAAAAGAATTTATTTTTGATCTAATTACACAAAAATGTTCAAGGATCGCTGAGAATATTTCTGAAAACGATCTTAAAACACATAAAATTTCTTCTTCTACACTTGACTAAGAATAAGTTCCAGTTTGTCTTCTATAGATGAAGCAAGTCAGCTTTGGGTTCATCTTTCTTCAGTTTATTATACAGAAACCTGAATCTCTGAATGCCACTTTTGTTAGTTAATTAACATTTACTTGTCCAGATATGGATATGTTTCTTTTAAAGGTTTTAAGATTAGAATTTGTTGCGTCACCTGGAATTCTACAAGGATCAAATTTGGGTCCCTTGCTTTTTATTATATATATCGATGACTTGTTTCCATTATTATCTTGTCAAGTATTAGCATATGCAGATAATGTTAAGCAATGGGTGGACAATTTACGAGAACTTTTTAAATGTAGTTCTTATTTCTCATCACCATTAAAAGATGGCGCAACTGTATATTATGGCAATTGTCTATAATCTTGGAAACTGCAATATCAACTCAGTCCATGTCAAATTCATATGTTTATTATATTTTGTTTTAAAACATTCGTTAAAGTTACAAAGTGAAGTGATCTGAAAACCTCATATGAGATAGATAGGGCCAATCTTAAGAGTAAAGTATATAGAAAAGTTACAGAGAACTATATTCGTTCGGAAGGTAAATTAAAAATGAAAGTGAAGTTGGCCGCGCAATTTTTAGTCGCGATGTATATGCTGCTCTTATATTTGCCCAAAAATGTGGTCACATGCAAGGACTAGGTACAGTAGAACTAATTTTATTCATGGACCAATTATTTGACACAATGAATGGTGTAAGAAAATCTCAAAAACCCTTAAATGATAATTCCCCATATTTTACTTATTGGGGTGAGGCAAAACGTTTTTTTAGCGAACTAAAATTTGAAAATAATGGCAAGTACGAGATATTAGGCCTTCTCAATGAGTTTCCCATTTTATTGCCACAATACGAAATATTCAAAGTTTATGGATTGATATGAAAGGATTTGGATTTAAATATCTTATTACAAGGTGTTTAAATCAGGATTCCTTAGAAATTTTTTTGAAATAATCAGTGACTTGTGTGGCTATAATTTCAGAACGAATTATTCTCAGTTTCTTGCGGCATATAAACCTTGTTTAGTAAATAATTTAGTATCAAATTCACAATTCGCTAATTGTGAACATGATAATACTGAATTATTAGTGTCATTTCTAACTAGTGAAGCAAATACCCAACGATTAAACTCCAGTAGTAAAAAAATTAGATCTGTGGAAGTTTCAAAATCTAGATTTGTACAAAATCTCTTAGTTATGGATGAAATACGGTTTTGCTACTTCAATCGCTTGCTTCTTCTTGCTTTGCTTGTTTTGCTTCTTCATGCATCGCAGGATTCGTTTGCGAGAAATTCTTAAACTTAAACTGTAAGTGTACAGATTGAGAGATTGCGGTACATCGCATCCAAACTATGAAGGCCGTGGCCGTGAAATACGATCTTCAGCAATGTATTTTTCAAGCTATGGCCCATGTCCGTGAAGACCGAGACGTGTTAAAGCGCGTACATACTTTGAAAGTTATTTTCATGTCACTTAGTCTTCCTACATGGGGATGTCGGGTGGATGGCACGTTCACTAGATTTGGAATGTTGTGATTATTTTTTATTTGACTATTTCAAGTCAGAAGTTTACCTAAATCGGCCCTAAATCCTCAAGGCATTTAGAGTTAACATTCAAAATGAAATCACCGCCATTCCTCCGGACATAGCCCAGAGAAAAATGGTAACCTTTACAGCATTGCATAGATCAGAGCAGCTGCTACTTACAAGATATTCTGTTTAAAGCGTAATGGGAAAATTCTGATTTTATTGTACATTTATATAATTAATTGTTTTTTTACAATATCCGCAATGTACGAGTATGATTTTTTGTAGACCTTCAAAATTCGACCATCCTTTATGGGTTATATTTCAAACACACATAACATTTCATTAGTATATTTATATTTCATATAATTAATAAATATTAATACGCTGCGCTAAATTTTTATGCTTATTTTACTCTAGCTTTCTCTATAGATAACTAACAGCAGGCTTTTCAGTTTGAAATTCTTGCACGTATTAGTTCGAACATGTTGAAACACAAGTACTCTTTTCCACATAATTATGTCACAGGTACGCGGTCATTCGAGGAATTAAAGTCACACCCCGTACTAAGATTTAGAAATACGAATTCATTAAAATGTATTTAATAAATGTATGGAGAGATCTACATAGTATATACTACTTAAATTTTTTATATCATTTCTGTTGTTAATTGAATTTTTTTCCTGTTTAATATTAATCATTTCTTTAATTTCTCTTTTCATTGTGTGTTGTTCTTTATCAATTATCTATGTGTTTTCAAAATCGAAATGGTGATCGTGTTGTAGTTTGTGTGTAGATAAGGCATTTTTGTCTGTTTTAGAGTATTTGTGGGCTTGTATTCTTTTGTATAAATATTGTTTCGTTTGGCCTATGTAGTAACTATCGCAATCGCGACATGGTATTTTATATATGACATGTGTTTCTCGATTTTTTTCTATTTTAGGTTGTTAGGTTAGGTTAGGTTAGGTGTATAACTACACAGAGTAATATAATGTGTAATAAAAATTAAAGAATATGGCAAATTCTTTTATCCCGCCAATTCATTTGTAAATACAATATCCACACCTAAAAGAAAAGTATTTATTTTATTACGATTAGAAATAAATACTAAACTTCTAGTTTGAATTTTTTTTAATTGTACGTCCACTACAATATTTTTTCTCATACAATGGCTTCATCAGGTGGATGAAGCACTGAATATTTAAAACATAAGTTTGAATATTTATGTACAAATTATTGAGAGAAATGGTTGTCTAAACATTTTTACAATCTTAAAGTAGTAGAGTTTAGAGTTTAGTAGAGTTTGATTTTTTTTTAAATATTAAATATAGAAAAACATTAGTATCCATTTCGAATTTAGCTTAGTCAAACGCGGTATTTGTCACCATTCATACATGTCAAATGAAATTCAGAACTAATTGCTTATTTGACGCTTCTTCTATATAAATGCCCTGTGATGTTAAGCTCTTTCATAGTATCTGTAATCAACGCGATGTAGACATACTTCAACATAGTTTGAGTTTACTGGCCAATTGATTCGAAAGGAACAAGCTTGTTTTGAACGTTAATAAATGTTATATTATATCTTTCACTAGAAAAAATCTTCCATTTTTAAATTTCATCGCCAGGGGTCCAAAAAAATCGCAAAATTTTCAAAACGTCATACCTCCCTTATTTCTTATGCGATCGCCTCGAATTTTTCATCAAATTAAAGTGCTCGTCACGAAGATTAAAACGAGTAACAAAGTGACACACTAGGACCAACCGCCTGGCTGCTACGGCAACGCCAATTTTTGCAAAATTGGTATTTTCGATTTCGAAATTTACGGATTTCCTGGTATAACATAAGAAGTAAGCATCGCAGAGCCTTCCGGTTTGGACCAGTCGATTCGGAGTGTCAAAACGCGTCCAGCGGTATAGGATAGGTCGTTTAGGGGCAACACGTTTCCAAGATACAGAGATGGGCCAAAATTAAATGTCCTATTTCGGCGAAATTTTCATGATTTTGAAAAATTTTCAATCTCGAATTTCTACTCAAAATCTACCATAAGGTTTTCGGGGGCGCTAAAGCAGACTGTCTGAACGATTTTCCGCTGAAAATTCGCGATTCGGTTTTTAGTGCTTTTGACCTGTCGACACTTTTTCGTAAATATCTCGAGAACCAAAAAATATCGATATCGAATTCCAGTTTGGTTGGCAAGTGTCGACTCGCCATTTTTGTCATTTTCAAATTTCATCGCCTGGGGCTTAAAAAAATGGCGAAATCTTCAAACCGCCATAACTCCCTTATTTCTTATTTTACTTTAGTCCCCAGGTCTAGCCAACAGCTCTTCTGCATCTCTAGAAGAGCTGCGTCGCCCTGTCTGTCAGTTTGACTAGGTGTCTGTTCCAATTCAGTTTCGCATCAAGTGTTATGCGTAGATACTTCACCTCATCGGTTAATTGTAACTCTTGTCCAAGCACGTAGGCCTGTTTGCCCAGATCATTTAGTTTTCTCATGTTGGTAAAGGCTACCACCTTGGTTTTTTGAGGATTGACAGTTAATCCGTCCTCAAGGCACTATCTTTCCACAATTCGCAGAGCATTTTGCATGATGCTCGCCACTGTCTCCTTGAATTTTTCCTGGGACACAATGATAATATCGTCGGCGAACCCCTGCGTCCATATTACCTGGTTATTTAATGTCCTGATAAGATTATCCACTACTAGACTCCATAGTGGCGGTGACAATACGCCTCCTCGAGGACACCTGTTGTTGTCCTCATGGAGATCGTTTTTGTTTTGCATTCGGGCATGAACAACTGTGCTACGCAGTATGCCATTGACCCAGTTGCGTATGGTACCTACTCTTTATTTTTCGATGTTTTAAATATCGAATAATAGAAGACGTCGAGATGTTATCAAAAGCCCTCGACTATGTCTACGAAGACTGCGCTTTTCCTTGTGGTGTAGGCTCGTTTCGAGCTCCCTCATAAAGGCCAGCCTCATCTAATTTTCCCTTCTGGTATGCCCATTTCAGTGTAGAGGCGATCTGTCCAGAGCCCCTTCTTTAATATTTAAATAAATCATTCTCATTATTTCTGAGACATACATCCTATGTTAGGGTTGCTAAACACTGTGTGTTTATAAAAATACATTTAGTGACAAGATAAATATTTTACTGTTATTGTTCTTTTCGAAATTGCAAAATACACATACATACATACATACATAACTTAACACTACGTGCTTTTTACATGTTCTGCGAAATAAACAGGACAGAATTTATTACACAGTCTCGCCTTGTTTGCAAATGAATCGTTTGCTAGCCATTGTTTCGTGTGAAATTTTATCGCCGAAACACTACCAATTTTCACAGTGAAACCTTCTAGACACGGTTCGATCACGGAATACATAATGGAATTTGACAAAAAGCATCGAAATCCGGTAATTTCATATAAATATTTGAGATGTTTTTTTTTAAAGTAAAATAAAAGATATAAATAGAAAATAAGATAAATAGAATTAAATAACAAAAAGAAATCGTCGGAATTGTATACAAATATATATTCGAAGTTCCTTACGTGGATTGCATTAAACATGGGGTTCTCATGGAACAATACTTTCGTGGATTTTTAAATATATTTTAGGCAGTCGTTCTACTCAGGCCATAAATTATTTATTACGCTTAACCAACTAACTTTTAAATCAAGTGGACGTATGGCTGTAAAAAAAAACCAACTCTGGAAAAAAAATAAAGTACTCAGAAAAGTTTGTTTAAGCGTATTATAGGCACGCTTTCCTACCATGTAGACATATTTAGTCCTTTTTGTGTCCTTTATATTTTTCTATAGAAGATCAGATATCTTTTTGTACCGGTTGGATAGTTGTTTTGCTCTTAATACGCATAGTTTGAATTGTATAATGGAGTAGAGTGGGATGTGATTTAAAAAGTATTTCTCTATTTTGTGTTTGTAATGAACTTATTGTGAAACCCAAAACAGTTTCGAAATGAGCATCATTTTGATACGTTTTTTCCTTCTTAATCTAAACCAATACTTCCTAATAGAATATATTATGATCCATTCACGGTTAAATACAGGGTGCGGCAAAATAAACTCCCTATTTTCGATGCTCGGTAGTAAGTAACTGGAGACACTTAGAATAGTGGTGATAGCAGAAGTCGACGCAGGAGAGGGGGAAGTTTACGTTGCATTCGGCACGTAGGCACCAGTCGCCATCATGGCGTGGATGAACGAGCACAGAGCTTATGCGGTCGAAGTGTTCATTCGCAACAATGAGTCGGTTGTCAAGGCACAGCGTGCTTTTCGAACGCGATTTCAAATTCCTCCGCGTGAGTCGGTACCGGACAGAAAGTCTATTTTGTTGTAACTAAAAAACTTTAGAGAGGCTGGTTCTGTTGTGAAAAAACGGGGTGGAATTCCTCGTAGTGCCCGTACACCTGAAAACATCAATGCGGTTAGACAATCACTTTGCAGTCTCCTAAAAGATCAGCTCGTAAACATGCAGCCGCCCTTCGAATGTCTGACCGTAGTGTTCGTCGAATCCTACACAAGGATCTTCATTTCCATCCTTACAAGATGGTTGTTGTGCAAGAACTGTCACAACGTGATTGCCACAGTCGCACGGAAGCATGTCAACTCATCTTGGAAAGTCTTCCACCAGACAGCATTGTTTTTTTTTTTAGTGACGAGGCATATTTTTACTTGTCTGGCAATGTTAATAAGCAGAATTTTCGTTACTGGAGTGAAAACAATCCCCATGTCATTCACCAAAGACCTCTTCATAGTGAGCGTTTAACTGTGTGGTGCGCTATCTCACGACTTGGAATCATCGGTCCATATGTTTTTGAAGTTGATGGCGTTACGGTTACTGTGAACTCCAACAGGTATGCCGACATGATTGAGAATTATTTTCAACCAGCATTGCAAGAGAGGGCTTTCGAGCATGTATGGTTCCAGTAAGATGGTGCCACATCCCATACTGCTCGGGTGACAATGAATGTTCTGAGGGAAATGTTTCCAGGCAAATTGATTTCTCGGGGAGGGGACATTGCGTGGCCAGCATGATCCCCTGACCTAGTGCCTTGTGACTTTTTTTTATGGGGTTACTTGAAGACTGAGGTGGTCAAACATCGTCCCAGAAACCAGCTAGACCTGAAAGAAGCAATTCGCGAGGAAATTCATCGCATACCTCAAGCGATGCTTGAGAGAGTCCACGAGTGCTTCAATGTTCGCTTGCAGCAGTGTATCAACAGCCACGGCCACCAATTGTCAAATATTATTTTCAAAACCAAGTAGAAAAATTCCCGTGTTAAAGAATAAGTTGGTAAAAATAAAATTGTTTTATCTGGAAAAATGCTTTTCTTATTTATGTCAAAAAATAGGGAGGTTATTTTGCCGCACCCTGTACTATTTACTCCCTTCAAATACAAATCTACCTTTACTAATACATAGGGAAACCCAAATACGCAAGTGAAAAACCCAAAAATATGCGCATAAATATGCAAATAATTTAGTTGAAATATGTACATTAATGTTGAAAATATGTAAATGAAAAAATACTTATAATATAATACATAAATTATTGATTCACTTAAAAATAAGCAGACATTTTAATTTTTTTTACATACTGAACTAAACTTAAATATGCATTTATTACACAAAGCAGGTTGTCGTTAGTTGTAATATTACATGATCCAAATCAATGGATTCAATAAATTCTGCCTCTAAAATACTAACTACTTGACTAAGAAACCGAAATCCACAACTTTTTCCATCACATTTTTTATTATTTTTTAATTTTGTCCCTTATTTAGCCTGTGGCATTTTGAAAAGCTGCCTCAGATTGTTTTACTAGTTCTACGCATTGAGTTAATGGCAAATCACAAAATAACAGATATCGACCGATTTTGCACCGCCCTCTATATTGAATATTCAAAACTTATACTTACAATTTTAACGCATGCAGAACAGTAAACTTTTCCCGTATCTATACGCAGATCTTTGTATGGCTAAACCCACGCTAACGTTAGACTGACTTTGGGCATTTTGCTAATAAAAATAAAATACCACAACACTACAAAACACAAATCGATGTTATCTCTTCAAAAGCACAATCAGAAATAAAATTCAGAAATCGATTTATTATTTACCTACTTATGTAAGTATAGGTACAATAAAACCCCTGTTAACGGTTTAAAACGACCCATTTTGAATCCTCGTAATTTAAGACTAGGAATGCACCTACGCAGTTACATTCCAGGTCAGCAACCTTACCTCCCCTACGCAGGCTGTCCGGCCACCTTTCACTGTTTGACCTGATTCTGTTTAAGGTTGACCAAACTCTACGTGGTAACTCCGATCCCGGTGATTTGGTGTCAATACAAAACATTTTTATGATGTTCTTATAGCCAAGAGATCCAGGTGATTTAGGATTATTCGGCTGCCTTTTGTACTAGTTCATTTAGCATTTAGTATCCAAAGCAGACGTATAGTATTCCAGTATGGACGCAAACTAGTTCTTCACCTCAATCACATCAAACAAACATTTGTTGGTGTACATCCATTAGACTTCCTTTTTTGAGGTTATTTTAAGTCATTAGTTTATGCCAGCAAACCATGAATATTGTACGACTTGCAGATCAACATTGAACCTATCTTTGCCGTCATTAGACTTAATTTATATGAAAAGGTAAGCGAAAATTGGGTTCTATGCACTGATTCGCGTCGGCGCTGTCATAGAGGACATTCGAATAATGTATTTCATCTATAATTATATTAATTATACTAGAGGTGGCAATTAATTAGCGAAAATTCCGGCGAAGAATATCAAGGCCAAACGCTGATGACTTCCTTATGCTTGAGTACTAAAATTCCACAGTTTGTGCGCATGTCTGCAACGGCGCAACATCATAGGACGCGTTTTACATTGTTGTAGACAGTGTCAAAGTTGATGCGCATGGGCAAAATGTGCGATATTAAAATGGAGCAAAGAGTTGTTATTAAATCCTGAGTGAAATCAAGAGAAAACCCGTCGATAATTTTAACCAACTTGAAAAATGTTTATAGGCAATGAGTGTTTATCACAAGTAGGTGTTTATGAGTGAGCAGCACGATTTAAAGCCGGTTTTGGATCTGTGCAAGGCGACGAAATACAAGGCGCACCAGTCACAATGCATACAGATCAACACGTCAAACGTTTGCAAGTGCTAGGTGGGCTGCAGAAGTGGGTATAAACAAGGGAACCATACCCCACATCTAACACAATGGTATGAAGATACGGAAGTTGTGTTCTAAAGTTTTTTCGAAGACACTCACAGCAGAGCAAAAAAAGAGTTGCGTCGATATGCCAAGATTTCTTTGGTTGAACGCATCCAAGGCGTGCTTTTATGGAAACGGTTGTAACTGATGACGAAAGTTAGGTGTTCCAGTATGACCCCGAAACTCGGAGACAGAGTAAGTAGTCGGCAGAAGAGTGAGGAAAGTATCCGACGAAAACAAAACCAGAATAACATGGTCTCAAATCAAGACAATTTGTGTTTTTGACATTAAGGGCGGGATCCATAAAGAGCTTGTGTCACAGTGTAGAACTCTTTTATGGATAACAGGGCCTTCTACCTTGATTTCCTACAGCATTTGTGTGCCAGAATTGCTTGGATGAAACCAGAATTGACTAAGAATGGATGGAGCCCCTACTTTCGTAGTGCAGCAATTGTTAAGGTAAAAAATATTCCAATTGTCCCCACCCCCCCTGCTCTGTCTATAGCCCGGATCTGGCTCCTGCACTTTTTCATGTTTCCCAATATGAAGACTCTACTAATAGGTCGTATGACGTTTTTATTCTATCTGCTATGCTGTTCTATTGTTTTCTATTGCTAGACTTTCCTTTCCAATTAGTTATTCCCAGTCTCTTTATATCTTATTCTACTTATCGTGTAATCGTGTCTCAATTTATTAGTGAACATATTGACGCACGTGGCCAAGCAGATGTCATTTATACTGATTTTAGTAGTGCATTTGATAACATTTATCATGGAATTTTACTTGCTAAACTTTCAGCATTTGGTTTGAGTTCTTCATTTCTTCTGCTTCTGCTGTCATACTTAACTAACGGATCTAATTATGTTTATTATAATGGCTATAAATCTTTTGAATATTTTCCTTCATCGAGTGTCCCACAGCGATCTCATCTAGGACCGTTGCTGTTCGTTCTCTTTATCAATGACTTATTGACATCTTTATCGTGCGCCGTACTCGCCTACGCGGATGACCTGAAAATCTATGTCTCTATCAAGACATGGGATGATGTACTCACTTACAATTTAATATTGATATAATTACTCAATGGTGTTTTAAATAAAAGTTGGGGTTAAGCAATAAAAAGTGGTGTTTTGTTTCTTACACGAAAAAGGCTCCTCCTATTGACGCAATATATTACATGAATGATTATAATCTCGAGAGAGTTCATAGTGTAAAGGATCTCGGGGTTTTATTTGATTCCAGCCTAAGCTTTGCTGCACATATTAACAACATCTGTATAGACGCATCCAAAACTTCTGGTTTTGTATTGCGAACCTGCAAATTCTTCCACAGCGTGTCTTTGCTAAAAATGTTATAACGGGTGTTCTGAAACATTCGAAGTCAAAGTAGCCCTTGAAAATATGAAGTCGTGTCTGAGATAGATTGATTTTTGACAGACAACAGTTGACATTTAATAATTATTACAAATCAGATACTTAAGTAAAGATATACGATTTTTTGTTCAGTGCCCACTTGACTTCGAATGTTTCTGAACACCCGTTATTTTGGTTTTGTTGTCAGAAAACTGGAATATGCTTCACCCGTATGGTCACCTCATTATATTTACTTGCAATTGTTTATGGAGAAAGTGCAGCGACCTTTTTTGAAGTATTTGTGGTATAAAGTTTATCATGTCAATCTGGAACCTAACATCGACTAAAATTCGCTGATGCGAAGACATGGTGTGTAATCCCTTCAATATCGTCGTGAAATTCAGGGAGTAACATTTCTGTGGAAACTCATTCATGGAGCTATTGATTCCGCACTGTTACTTTTCTGTATTAATTTTTTAGTTTCACGATTATCCTCTCGATCCTGTCCTACCTTTACCTTACCATTTCCCAGAACCAATTTTCTGCTCCACCGACATTTTCTTTGATTCCATTTATCAATTGCAGTAAGTTTCTTTCCTGTGGATTTTCTTTTTTTTAATTTAATAATTAATTTTTGTTATTATAATTAATATTTGCTATATTTTTTGTACAGGCTGGCCCAAAATGACCGAAGGGGTTTTAATTCCTTGTAACTTTTTTATTATAATTTTTGTTTTTTTTTTGTTTTCAGTATTTTGTAAAGAAGACCTGGGGAATTTAAAATGGAACAGTATACAATTGAACAACGTGCCAAAATCGTTGAACTTTATTTCTCAAATCAACGATCCATTGTTTTGACTCAGCGTGCATATCGTCGTTATTTTAATGTGCGGGTTGGACCCTCAGAGTCAACAATACATCGTCTGGTTACAAATTTTCGAGGCCAAGGGGCAGTAAGGAACCTTCTTGGTGCCGGCAGACGACGAACGGTGCACACGGGTGACAATATTGAACGGGTACATGAGAGTATTCGGGAAGATGGAGAAACATCAACCAGGAGACGTTCGACACAACTTGGCCCCTCAAGAGGGTCCCCGCAGAGAATTTTGCATACAATAAGAATGTTTCCATACAAAATTCAGCTTGTCCAACAATTGAAACCGACAGGTTACCAGCAACGACTTGATTATGTAATTTATTTTCGTCAAAAAGCAGAAAAAAATCATGATTTTATTCATAATTTAATTATGAGCGACGAAGCCCATTTCCAATTAAATGGGTTCGTTAATAGGCAAAGCTGCAGGATATGGGCTACGGAAAATCCAAGAGTAGTTCAACAGCGAGAATTACACCCACGTAAGTGTACCGTTTGGTGCGGTGTTTCATCGGAAAGGATAATTGGCCCATATTTTTTTGAAAATGAACGCGGTGTCGCCGTTTCCATCACTGGTGTTAGATATCGGACAATGTTGGAAAATTTTTTAAGGCCAGCCGTGGAAAGCCATCCGCAAGTACGGTTCCAACAGGATGGAGCCACAGCGCATACTGCGAGGGACACAATGGCTCTTTTACGCGACATCTTTGGTGAACGAATTATTTCCCGTACAAGCGATTTTAATTGGCCTGCGCGTCCACCGGATTTAACCGCTTCAGACTGTTTCCTTTGGGGTTATTTGAAAGGTAAAGTCTATATTCATAAGGCTCGAACCATACAGCAATTAAAAAATAATATGCGCGACGAAATCAACAACATAACACCTGATGTTTTGCGAAAGATTATGGAAAATGATTTGGAACGAGCACGAATATGCAAGCAGAAAATGGCCACCACTTGCGAGATATAATTTTTCATAATTAAATTAAAAATATTCTCCATTAATATACTGTATTTAAAATAAAAAAAATTTAATAATTATGTCTTAAATAAGAAGTTATAATGAACTCAAACCCCTTCGGTCATTTTGGGCCACCCTGTATTTTACAAATTTTATGTATGTATGTATATTTCTTCAATTTGTCCTATAATTGTTAACCGTTGGGCAATAAAGGCTATTATTTTTTTTTTATTATTATCATTATTACTTCGTCTTGCCATCTTGTTTTTGATCTACCTCTTTGTCTTCTATTTCCAGGCTTAAAGCTTTGTAATTGTACTTAATAAAGTCTACAAAAAAAAATTCTCGTAATTTAATAGTCACACCTCATATATTACACCGAGCTAAAAATTATATCTTAAATTTATCAAGATATCTGTGTTTTATTTGACAAACATGCATCACTCATAATGAAAAAACCCTTTAGAATATTTTCAGAGTGTTGCTATTTCAATTGTAAACAGTGTATATATTCTTCTCTTTATTTAAGTGACAATCCTTTGAATGGTAATTAAAATGTATTTTAGATTGTATGAGTAGATTACTATAATGATTATACACAACATTATTTTGCATATCCCGAAGTAATTTTTCGTTAAATTAATTATTTCAACACTTTATTACACCTCACAGGATCTTTTTTCTATTCTAATTGTATAATAATAATCTTTGGATCGAGGGGAATATGTTCATTCAAGCATTTGCTATATCTGTCAACACATAATTTCAATAAAATCCAAATAAAGTAAATCTCTTCACTTTCAGACGTCAAAACGGTACGCAAGCACGGCAAATACAACTTCATCAGCGCCTTCTCGCAAACATCATACAGATTCTGTTCTGCTATCTCGATCTATGCACGGTGTTTCGTTCGGAAAATAACACACACACAGTAACACTCGCACACGTACACGCATAGCTGACGTGCAAAACATGAAGATAAAGGATGGGAGAGCAGATTATCCTCTTTTCGCAAGATAAACAGATAAGCGACTCAATTCTAAAGATTAAAGGCGATTATGAAAACACACTAGACGATCTTATCACCAGCTAATGGTTCTTCTCTTTCGCCGTATAGAATTACAAACTGTTTTCTGTCTATGTTGGCGATTATCGATTGTGGAGAAAGTAAGTTTCGAATGTCAACCCGGCGAGGAATTTTTGCGAACTGAATGACGTAAAGTATAGGTGGATATTAGTGTACTGGTTAATTTATGATTTTATTATCTAGATAAAATGTACGTACGCACTCGTATATAGTTTAGTTAAATCTGAGTTAAGTAAAAAACATTAATAGTAGATTTTAACTCCAACAATATTTACATCGGGTTGCAATCAGTCTTCATCATTAAATGAAACATATAATTTCTTAACATTTATTTATTTTAGCAACCAGTATAATACTGTAATCACAGAAGGGTCTGTTATAATAACATTGTTGATAATGATAATAATTATAATATAAATATTAATAATAATAATATGATAATTATGCCAACAATCTTGTTCAAATGAACCGATGGCCTAACATACTGGCAACCAAGAACAAATTTAAAGTTCTCGTAAGAGAAGGAAATAATAATAATAAATAATAATAATAAGAAGAAGAAGAAGAAACCCACACATGGCGACCTAGAGACAGATTACTGGGGACTAGCAACCCCACCGGGCAGACACGAATTGGGGACCAATATGAAATTATAACGAAGGGCCTAGTTTTGTACGTGGAAATGAGCCACGAATTGAGGACCGGACGTCTTTATAATTCATGCAATAACTATACTCATTTATTTACAAAATACAGTGTCAAAGACTAGATATAAGAATGTACTTATACTTAATCTTTGATAGTTTATTTTTAAAAAAGCACGAATCCAGATAAAAATACATATTTATTTCACAATTGACAAGAATCCATTTAAACATACAATAATTATACATATTTACATTCAATATTTACACTTTATGAAAACATAATGCAAATTTTACAAAATCAATACGTTTTAAAAACCCGTTGTTATATTCTGACATTTTAGAAGTTAACATATATCTACGTCTAACAATTTTGTTGTTACATTTGATTGGCTCCTTAAGGTTCTGAATACGAATATAAGTATCTGTTTGAAAATTGAAATCAACCCTTATTACTAATCTGAATCCGAACCCTCATTACCTATTTTAATCCTTAGGACTGTCCGCAATTCGGTGCACTTATTTTGCCTGTTTAGGTAGTGGTCCCCAATTCGAGAACACCGACCCCGCCGGTTCCTGATCTAACATTTAGGATGGGTTAGCAGCCCCCCCCCTCACTGAGTTATATTTGCCTCAAACACTAGAAGAAAGAAATACTCTGGTGGGTCAGGGCAGGACCCGGATCGGAACCATCGTGCTGATGAACCTGCAAAAGACCGAAACAACGGACGTGGACATGCAACACAAACACGGTATGCATCAGCAGAAACAAAGAATGCAGGCGAGGATGTTGTTGAGATACCTTCGTTTCAACTTCTTTTGTCAACACAACGAAAAAAAAAACCGAGCCTTATGAACCGAGGAAATGAACTCCTACGTAACGAGGTGTTATTATCTGCTTACTAAGAATAAAACAGCAAAGATTTTATATGGAGTATAGCTGCGCAGATAGGTTACGGAAGAATACCCAGAGATAAGAAATAATAAACAATAATAATATGTTAATTGTGCCAACAATCTTGTTCAAATGAACAGATGGCTTAATACACTGGCAACCAAGAACAAATTGAAAGTTCTCCTAAGAGAGGAAAACAATAATAAACCCGCATAGGTGACCTAGAGACAGGTTACTGGGGACTAGCGACCCCACAGGTTGCTGAGCTATGGACATAATGTTCTGAAATAAAAATATCAACATTTACTATTTTTATGAATAGGAACTGTTACCGTCTAACAATATCTAAGAATTTCATCGATTTTTTGCAGGTCAATGAACTTGAATTACAACTTTTAAGATTTAACTACATTTTGGCTCTAAAAATTTGGAAATTTTTGGTGAATTACAAAAAAATTTCTTTTTTCTCAAATCGGCCAAAATTTCCTACTTTCTCGGCCCAATTTCAGATCCCAAAATAAACTATTCTAGTATTTTAGTCCGTTGCTAAGCAACATCAGAAAGCAGTCCGGGAAGGTTTTTTCGTCCTAAGCTGGAAAAGTCGGTAGCTTTCCCGTACCGGTTTTTTATATACATTTTAGACAGTAAATATATACACGCAGACAACATTTTCAGAAGCTTTTACTAACTCCGGTGGTGCCCCGCACACCAGTACATCATCAGCACTGTCCTTTTAGTTTTTTGTTTAGCGATAAGTAGGTATTAAAGCAAAATATTAGGTAATGAATCTCTGACCTTTTTCACAACAATAAACAACAACAATGAAAAAATGTTATGCATTTACAAAAATTCTTTAATTTATAATAATGTTGATTCCGATTTCAGAAAAAAAAAGTATGTATACCTCGTAGTAAAGGCACATTCCCGGTCTTACCGCCTCGGACAACAATTTACGTTGTCGTCCGGAAATGTATCGCTTTTACTACTAGATATGTAACATTTTGATGTTCACTTAGATATTTATACGGATTCTTCAGATTCGCATACCTTGAGCGCTATTTAGTGGTAACCCTGTATAAGCAACTGATTTAACAATCAGTAGACAATGAAGACAATGATTTATGTGAGCTAAACATTGCCTATATTATCAAGCTTATCTAGGTCAAGTTCATGATATTAAACGGTTTATGTATACCGCATGTGTCAAATATCATTAGGCATAGGGAATACGTATGAGTACATACGATGTATATGTATATGGAAAAGCCGATCCAATGCCGGCGAAGACCGCGACGGCCGGCAACGATTGTCTCCGATTGTTTCGCAAATACAAGTTAGCAGTAATAATTTGACCATCAACATAGGTACTTGTAATGCTTTCTAAAATAACATTTACGAATTGCAAGGGATTTGCTTTTCTTATTTCTTTCAGTAGATGCAGGAAATTTTTAAGCTACGGTGCGTCGCATAGACAAAAGCGTAATTCTAATAAAATTAAAGAATAATCCTAATAAAATAAATGAAAAAGGATTCTAAGAACTATAATAAATTATACAAGAGGTTCAAAAATTCCTCCTTGCACAGCAAGACATTGTCCTAGGCTGTCGTAGAAATTAGCTCTTACATTTGCTAACATGTCGGCAGTTAATGAATTCGCAGCCTCAGTTATTTTTTCTCTCAAGGCAACTAGATTTTCTGCTCTACCAGCTTCATGAGTATAAACAATATTTTTTATATATCCCTACAAAAAGAAATAATTTGGAGATAGATCAGGAGATGGCGGGGCCATTTAATGTTTCCAGTTCCAGTAATAAGACGGTCAGGAAAAGTATTTCCTAGAAACTCCTTTACCCTCACTGCATTATGTGCTGGATAGCCATCATGTTGAAACCAAACGATTTCCTGATTTATTCCAATGTGTTGATTGGCGGGAAGTATTTGATTTTTCAGTAATTCTAGATACTTGTCGGCATTTAATATACCATCAATAAAATAGGGGCCTATAGAATGGTCACCTAAAATACCTGCCCAAACGTTTAGTTTTTGAGGATACTGAGTGCGATTTGCAAAATGCCGGTGTTGATTTTCCGAAGCCCAATATCGAAGAACAGAGGGATTGTGCTTTACGTGTAGTGGAAAAGTTGATTCATCGGTGAAGAGAATATTTTTAACGAAATTTTCATCTCGATGTATCTTTTCCATAACGTCTCGACAAAACTCTATTCTCCGGAAATTGTCCTCGGGAAATATTTCTTGAGTTTTCGAATATTTGAAACATTTTAAACCATTACGCTTCCAAATACGTGAAATAGTTGTGTTACTTGTACCCAATTCCTCGGCAGCACTTCTAGTAGATCGCGTGTTATCAATTTCCACAATACTACAAATTAATACATCCCGCCGTTCTCTTTCCTCAATTTTTTGTGGTGATACCTCTCTTGGTTTGCATTTCGTATAGTTATTGAGACAGAAACAAGTTTAAAATTTATATATAATATTATAAATTATTTGTCTGCAAGGTACAGAACGGTCTGCAAAAGTCAGCGCAAACAAATTCATGCACTCCATTGTAGACTTGCCAGCATAAAACCATTTTACTAACTGAAGCTTTTCAGTGGGTGTATAAAGAGCCATTATACATTAATTTTATTGTACGCTTTCAAACTGTAACGGCCGCGGCTAGACTGAATGCAAAATTTCCAGTGAATCGTTATCGGAGACAATCGTCAGCCGTCGCGGTCTTCGCTGGCATTGGACTGGCTTTCTCATGTACGTATACATTGTATGTACTCATACGTTGATTCTCTATGCCTAATGATATTTAATACATACGGTATATGTTTATTGAGGAATTTCTAGTGGATATTAAAACAGAATTTGCTTATCGAACTGTCGCTGATAACTTATATTCAGGTAAGAACTTGATTGATTGTATTTATAACTTTTTTGTGGTGAAATGGTCTTTCTAGTTATTAATTTAACAAGCGTACGAAATAATACTTGATAACGCGTTTTGTGCAAAAGAACGCCAACACTTAATGCCTTGTCAAAGGCGTAGATGAAATTAAAATTATATGAAATCCCTTCAAGGGATTTGCTTATAGTGCCAATCATCCTGTATATTTGTTCAATAGTCGAACATTTCTTTCTAAATCCAAATTAATGATCTATCGAGCTTTTCCGTGTTAGTTTTGCAGGCGTTGAGATTTCGCCTGCCACCGTTACTACCATCATCAAAGCAAGATTGTTATAATTATGCCACGAATTCATAGAGTGGAAATTGATTAAAATATTAAAAATGCTTTGCAAAATAACCTAAGCATCAAACACAATAAAATAATGTCAATATTTTTGACGTGCGTATCCAGTATTTCGATTCAATTAATTCTTATCTTAAGCTTGCGTTGTTTATGAGACATTTAAGGTGTAAGATACGTGTAAATATCGTACATCATCAGCGATATTAAATTTAAACTTGATTTTCATCCGGTCCCAACCTCATTCGATTAAAGAATAAATACCGCGCCACTCCTCGAAATAAAAAAAAAAAGAACAAATAGAGACACTTTTATACAAATACAATACACAAATACGAAATTTAAACTTAACCCACGTAGGTAGGTAACGCAAAAAATGTCGGGAACACACAAGAAAAGAACAAAAAAGGTAGTGAAAAAATCACCTCATTGTTGAACCGAGGAACCCTCTGTCTTCGATTCACACCTTTCAGGTCAGCCTCTCATTATTATAGAGGCAGGCAGCAATTTTTATTTCTTTTTTCCTTTAGCATACACACATCCATATATACTACACATAGAGTAGAGAAGAAAAGGAGTGAAATGAAAGGGTGGAAAAAAAAGGAAGTAAACGAAAGAAAACAATAATTGCATATACCAGCCGACTCATACATGCAGGCATATATGTGTGTGTTTGAGTGTTATGTGCCCATTGCGTTTTGTGTTTTATTGACGTGTAGTTTCTTTATGCCTTCAGTTCTCCTGATCATTTTGTTCACTTTCTTCTTTTTTACTTGGAACGGCGGTTCATTGTCGCATTGTTTTTCCACGTTTTTCACTTGACATTAACCTTTTTCCTTTCTATGCCATCGGTTCTTCGTTTTCATTATCGATCTTTCATAGTGTTCGTTTGTTTGTATATACATACATGTATATATACACGCACATGGTCACATTCAATTTCAGAACTATAACGAATTCTATATTATAATTGGCGAATCTAATGTAATTCTTTCTACAAGATATGTAGAATAGAAATTATTAGAATATCTCCAAATATTACAATAATATTTTAATATACAAAACAAATACACAGTTGCCTTCGATAATACTTTCACGATAAACAATATCTTATATTTATAATAAAAAATAAAACAAAATAGTTTTAAAAAATTTATGAACATGGACAAACTGTATACAGTGTGGTCATAAAGTTTGGAACCAAGCTTATAACCACATTATTTTACATTTTTTGGAAAAACGCTCGGACAGGTAAATTTTCTTTTTTAAAATGCCATCTTTTGATCACCAAATAGTGATATAAAACAATTGGTATGTTGCATCACAATTTTTTTGAAAAAATGATGTAAATTTAGAAAAAAATACGAAAATTTTATTTTTGTACAAAATTAAAATTAAATTAAAAAAAATACATCTGAACTTAAATTTATTGTTACAGTTAACGTAAGTTTTCAAAATGGACCCCACCAACCAACTGACACTGTCCCAGCCGAGTGTAAATGCTTTGCGATCAATAGTAATCTGCGTTATTCGCTCCAGGTCAAAAGAAATTCGTCTTCCCAATCGGCCAATTACTTATTAAAACATCTTATTTAACATTAAATAGTTTCACAAAAAACGGCCAAAGAAGTTTAATTTATCTAAAAAATTGACTTGATGTGGCAGACCATTTCTTAATTAAAATTATCGCCCAAAAATTGAAGATTTCAAAAACTAATTAAGCTTACAAAATTTACTGAAATATGTAAGTAAGTCTTTTTCACACTTCTGTCTTGTGTGAGGACTTAAATATTCTTCTTGAACAAACCGGATCGTCAAAAGCACATGTACTCATGTTACTATGCAAAAAATTTACAAAAACAAAAACACGCACTTTTTTGCAAGATATTTCTTTATGACATTCTTGCTTCTTTTTATAAAACTTATGTACTAAAATTTTAGTTTGAAATTGTTTCTATGGCGACAACATTGTTGAATTATTTACTTCTATTTTTGTCGTTAAATTTTTGAGATATTGCGTAAAAATTGTTCATCTTCGCTAATATAAAAAAATTGTTCATTTATCTGAGCGAGAAAGAATCGGAATTTTAATTATGGTTGGGTATGGGGACAGACAAAGAACGCATGCAGAAGCATGCGATTTGTTTAACCATGAACACCCTGATAGACCTCCAATTACCAGGTCTACGGTGACAAAACTAGTTGGGAAGGTTACCGAAACTGGATCCGTAAAAGATCGACCACGGCAAAGTAGACCTCAAGTAGGAGAAGATGTGAAATTAAATGTGCTTCTAGAAGCAGAAGAAAGGCATCATGTTTCCACCAGACAACTTGCGTTAGCCAATCAGGTGGCTCACTGATTTGTCGTCAACTTATTTAAAAAAGAACACCATCGTCCTTACAAAGTTCAACTTTTACAGGAATTACATGAGGATGACGAAGATCGTCGACTGCAGTTCTGTGAAGACGTAATGTTACGTTGTGACCAAAATCCAAATTTCTTGGAAAACATCGTCTTCTCTACGTTCTGCCTAAATGGATCTGTTCACCGCCATAATTGCAGATATTGGTCGCAGAATAATCCGCATTGGACTCAAGCGTGTCATACTCAGCGCAGAGGAAAAGTTAACGTATGGGTTGGAATGATTGGACGACGCATTTTAGGACCATATTTTTTTGAAGGAAATTTGACTGCTGTGCAATATTTAGAATTTTTAAGATTTGAACTGGTTCCAGCGCTCGCTGTTATTTTCCCAAATCACGAGGATGGTGATGTACCCCATCCAAATATTTGGTTTCAACAAGATGGGGCGCCTCCCCATTATGGTGTAGAGGTTCGCCACTATCTTCACGAAATATTTCCCAATAAATGGATTGGACGGAGAGGCGCCATAGAATGGCCACCTCGTTCTCCTGACCTGACCCCGTTAGACTTTTTTTGTGGGGTTATTTGAAATCGAAAGTGTATTTTAACAAACCGAACAATTTAAAAGATTTAAAAGAACCAATTCGCGCAGAACTTACACAAATATTCCCAGACATAATTGAGGCGAGTATACGAAGTGTTTACACTCGGCTGGGACAGTGTCAGTTGGTTGGTGGGGTCCATTTTGAAAATTTACGTTAACTGTTACAACAAATTTAAGTTCAGATGTATTTTTTTTAATTTAATTTTAATTTTGTACAAAAATAAAATTTTCGTATTTTTTTCTAAATTTATAACATTTTTTCAAAAAAATTGTGATGCAACATACCAATTGTTTTATATCACTATTTGGTGGATATAAAGATCTACCAAAAACGAGAAAAAAATAATATGGTTGCCATTTAAAGAAAGTGTTGATAACGTCATCACTCGAAAACCAATGACGTCATAGAAAAAAATTGTATGTCAAAAGATGGCGTTCTAAAATTCACCTGTCCGAGCGTTTTTCCTAAAAATGTAAAATAATGCGGTTATAAGCTTGGTTCCAAACTTTATGACCACACTGTATATATATATATATATATATATATATATATATATATTTATATATTTATATATATATATAAAATATCAACCAATTATTTATTTAATTTTCATTTATTTATTGTCACAGGGAAGCTACACAACGGGACATGTAGTCCCAGGAACAGTAGAGCACAATTACGTAAATAAAATAATAAAGCTTGCACACAAAAGAAAATAAAAAAAATGGAATCTCTCAAATAACACCAAGAAACATCAATCAAGAAGCCGCTTAGCAATAATAAATAGATATGCTATTGGGGAATGCTTAGGCATGAATCATTATTATTAAACTGGAACGTATTTTTGAATAATGTCATTTTTATCCATATACATATGCAAATACATATATAAATATGACATTAATATTTGTCATTTATAATTTAATATTCTTTAAAAAAGGCATTATATGTGGAAACATGTAAGATTATTTTAAATATATATATATTAAAGTAAAATAAACCTTAAATCGCCGACTAATTAAATCTGCTATAATATACAAATGTCAACAAATAATTATATATATATATATATATAGATATATATATAGGATAAAATAAATTAAAGGCGGGCAAGTGGTCTGTCAATTAAAAACTCATTTAATAATTATTATGATATTGAGATCATTAATAAATGAGTTTTTAATACATACATACATACAATATAGTACGGTCGATAATTTCTTTTAAATTATATATATATATATATATATATATATATATATATATATATATAAAAGGTGTGTATAAATTGGCGGACCCACTATACGTGGCGACATTCTTGGTCAAATTTTGAGTTAAAAGTCCTAATCCTAAAACGATGTATCAGGCTTCCTTTGTCTTCAGAATGAATTTGACAGTAGTAATGTATTTGACTAGAACAACATTAGGCTGCCTACTTATTGTTTTACAACGTTGTCAGATGTATTTTTCGTCAAAATAAGTTAATAAACAAATATTAAAAACAAACTTTAAAATCAAAAAGAAAACTTTAACGAAAGGATAATAACGACAATTCTTTCTTCTAAATTGTAGCTCTTTCTGTCAACAAATATCGAGTAATAATGCTTATTTCAAGACTGAAAGTCCGAACTTTAGGAACCTCGTGCAAAGATATGGAGCATGGTACAACATTTTCGTATTAGGATTTTGGACTCCGAATTTAACGAAGAACATCGTCGCGTGTAGTGGGTCCACCAATTTATACACACCCTATATATACATATATATATATATATATATATATATATTCCTTGATAAAGACATCATTTGCCGAAACATGTAGGGTTGTTTTAAATATATATATTTTAAAGTAAAACCAGACCTTAAATCGCCAATAAATTGAATTTACCATAACAAACAAAGGTCACGAAATAATTATCTATATATATATATATATATATATATATATATATATATACCTATATGTACAAATTACAACGCAAATCATACGAAATTTTTTTATTTGAAGAATTTTCGTCAACGTTTGGACTTGAACCCAAGTCTACGGTTTGCCGGACCGTAGCTAATGTTTACATTCACATTTCGCAAAATAACATGCTAATTTGAAAATATTTAAAATATTTAATATAAAAGCCGAAAACTCCAAGAAATATTCAAATGATATATTAAATGAACGGCTAAGGAATTATCTATATATATTAATAGCTAAAGGAGTAAAAACTAGCAATCTCAAACTTTCAAACTGACATTTGAATAATTACATCGGTGCGTTATAAGGCGGTTCTAATAAATTTGAAACCAATGTCCATCGTGGCTCAGTTGGTTAGAGCCACGGTCCGGCAAACCGCAGACTTGGGTTCAAGTCCAAACGCGGATGAAAATTTTTAAAATAAAAAATTTCGTATGATTTGCGGTGTAATTTGTAGACTGCAATGTTTACTTTCACATTTATTTCACAAAATAACATACTAATTTGAAAATATTTAATATAAAAGCCGAAAACTCCAAGAATTTATCAAATGACATATACTCGTATATATATATATATATGAAATTTTATTTGAAAAATTTACATCCACGTTTGGACTTGAACCCTACGGTTTGCCGAACTATCGCTCTAACCAACTGAGCCACGAAGGACATTGGTTATATATATTAATATATACAGATAACTCCTTAGCCGTTCATTTAATATATCATTTCATAAATTCTTGGAGTTTTCGGCTTTTATATTAAATATTTTCAAATTAGTATGTTATTTTACGAAGTAAATGTGTGTGATATGTATTTTCTCAATGTTACTATATTCGCGTATTTATTCAACGTTCAATCAATTTGTTACTATATTTTTGAAACCCATACTTCAATAAATTGATGTAATTAATAGATTCCACAGGTGAACAAACATATATTTACAAATCTTTAAATTTTAATGTGACTTAACTTACTTCTTTTGATTAGTTTACCCCTGCCTATATTAGATGGCGCTCTACTATATCTAATTTACTTAATTATGTTGGTGTTCTAGATTGTGTGCTACTTTATAGACCACTGTATGAAGCGATTACATTTCAATACAAGTACGAGGATAATAGCACGATTTTGTTGTAGAATGTGCGAAGATAAACGTTCAAAAACGTACAAAACTCAGCATCAACATAGGTGGTAGTTTTACTTAATCACTTGCAATATACACTTGGACAAATAGAGAAAATTTAATTGGACTCGTTGTACGTTTTTATCCAACCTGTCGATGTCATCCTACGTGCTGGCGGGGTGAGTTAAGGAATCCGTATTACATCGGTGATACGTAGAAATTTTAAATTTAATGATTATGCGAAACGCACGCGTGAAACGCTGCTAAACATGAAACGCAGTGTGGTTTCGTTGGAAATAGCTTGTTAAGGTGAGCTTTTTCTATTGTGAGAACGAACCTTGAAGTAGATATTTTATAAGAAACAGTTTTAAATGAAAACTGTACCGCAACAAGCGTAAATAACGTCAATATTTGCGGCAATTTTATTTATTTTTTTGTTGAACTTCTAGCTTGTAGGCTTTCACGATAGCTGGCTATGATAACTTCTGAGATTCCGGTCAGCTATTTTTCATGTGTTGCGTTTCTTTTTCTATTCGAAGAAGTGCAAAATTCCAAAAAGTCTATTGTTTTAACCGAGTGATCATTTTCGGTAACGGATCCCTCTTAATTTCTACATACTTTCTACTACATACTTTCTACAATTAAATTTTAAAGTTTTTCAGAAATAGTGGATTTTGTCCATAGTTACTAACTTGTTCCCTTCATCTGCTTTTAAGTAAAAACTGTCCTATTATCTGAAAGTTTAAATAGTAGTAACTGACTTCTGTTTATTGTTTATTTTCCTTTGTTTTAAAAGTTTAGCGTTGACAAAGTTATACTGCCCTGTATTTAAATTTAACATTTAAATCTTTATATTCTTTTATATCGGCTGCGCACTCTGTATGTGTGGACCTTCGACAAGGCCGCTCTTCGCGCGGGTGTCTTACGAACACTTCTCCTTGTGCGATCATTGTGTAAGGTTGTTAATTTTTGGTGTATTCCGATAATCGAAATATGATTTACGCCTGCCCTAAGTATTTTGGAAATTAACGCAGTTTGCGGATTCGACTAGGGCACTGTCCGAAAATTTAAAAAGAAAACTCATTACCGTATCGAGTAATTGGACGTCTTTTGTTTTGAGGCAAATAGACGCATGTAGGCTTCGAGCTTTCATTTTATCTGTCAAGTCTCTGGGAATTTATAATATTTCGCATTCGAGGAGAAAAACCAGATAACCAAGCATTCCACGTAGCTTGAAACTCAAGGCCACCTTGTTATTACCTGAACACCTTGCTACCTAGGCGTGATGCAGGCGTCTGAAGATCATCGAAATCTAAACAAAACCTGTAGTCACATCGCACAATGTATGGGAGTTCCTATTTCTTGTGTATGCCCTTAGTCAGTGGAGATGGGTGTAGGTGACTAAAATAAAAGAGAGAAGGTAGCAGCGCCACTCAGTTTTATTACGGAAGCTCAGTCTGAAAACTGAGAAAAGGGATTACGCGATCTTGGGCACATGCGCATACAGACTGCAAAATAAACGCTTAATACCTACGATATGCAAAAATGCTGCACAGGATATCTGCAACTTGAAAAGAGCTTTCGAGAGAAGCGAACCAAAGGCAAAAAAATAAGTTTATGTATATACTTACTATTTTGTTCTGTAATTCTGGTATTTTTTTTCTTTTCATGGATCTACTACAACGTTGTTCTTTTGGTTTTTTTTTTGTATTGTTTTTTCATGGATCTACTGTAACGTTGTTCTCTTGGCTTTTTTTTTCTCATAGTCGACGCATTAGATCGTAGGAGTCGTTTAGTTGGTGTTTTCTGAGATATGGTGTTTCGGTTTGATATGTGTTCGTGGTTGTTTTTATCATGTATTCTGGCTCAGCACCTGCCGCACAATGCTCGTTGACTCTAGTATGACAAATTTTTGAAGCTGTTTATATGTGATAGTATGTATATTTAGGGTCTTTAGAGCCTCATGTAACTTCAGCTGTATTTCTCCTGCAGCACCGATGATTATGGGTACTACAATCACTTTGTTTTGGAACCACACTTCTTTAACATCTTGGGTGGTAAATATTTGTCGATCTTGTCTCTGTGCTTCGCCTGAATATTCGCTGGCGCTGGCACAGAGATGTCTATGAGGTACGTAATACTATTGTTATGGTCTCGTAACGTGATGTCTGGTCTTTTATGCTGGACAGTTCTATCAGTTTGTATTGTTCGGTTCCAGTAAATCATGGCTTCAGGCAACTCCACTACATTTTTCGGATCGTACTGGTAATATGGCGTTATTCCAGTGGTTCCATCATATAGTTTGCATATTGCCTGGTGGATCACTTTCGCAACATTGTTGTGGCGTCTGGTGTATTGTTTTGGGGCTAAAATGGAGCATCCGCTGAGTATATGTTCTATGATTTCCGGTTTCTCGCCACATATTCTGCATGACGTTGATGCGATGTTTTCTTTTAGTATGTGTTTTTTGTAGGTGCGAGTTGCTATTACTTGATCTTGTATAGCCATCATGAAGCCCTCTGTTTCGACAAATAAGTTGGTGTTACATAGCCATTGTAGTGTCGCTTCTTTATCGATGCATGCAATGTATGCAGCGTGTATGTACCTGCGGTGTAGTTCTTTGTTTCTCCACGCGTCAATTTTTTCGTTGTCGTGTACAATTTTTTCTTTTATATTTATTATTATTATTATTATTATTATTATTATTATTTATTTTTAACGAGCGTAGTTTGTCGTAGTCGAAACAAGTGGTCCGTCTGAACCGCCCCATTTTGATCACCTAACGACCGTCAATCAGACATGCTTCTCGAGTGGTGGAGCTGTCTTTCTTTTTTGCTAGTGCATTTCTTTTTCCCTGCCTCTCCTCTTCATCGTGGTATTCGAGGATTAGGAGTTTTTCTCTTGATCTTATGGTCTTCTGGAGTTCGGAGGTTACTAATTTTTTCTATCTTTCGCTTCCTTTATTTCTATTATTGTTCTCGCAAATTGCTTCCCGATGTCCCAGGTCACTTTGTCTCGAGTAACAACCGCCGCGAAGTTGGTCACCGTCAGTTCCCCTCGCAATGGAGAAAGCCTGTCGTCTCTCTGCTCTCCATCTAATGCTAAAGAAAAAAATGTGCTCCGGCGAGTCATGTTCTGCACAGTAGCCACACATGTCGCTCTCTATTTTTCCTATGCCCTTTGCATATGTGCAAAACTATCCGTGCCCTGTTAATATCTGGCACATATAATAATCGGCATCTCTGTGTCTGCAGTCAAACTATGTCTTTAGGTTTGGTATAAACGTTTTTGTCCACTACGCTACTGCTGGGTTTTTTGCCACTCTTCGTGCCACTCGCTAATAATAGCTAGTCTCACACTCTTTTTGACGCTGCCCAGATCTTCTTGGCGTCGCTTTTTCCTGTGCGGAACCTCCCTTTGGCCAAAAAATATATGGGTATCACCCCTGCTATAACTTGTAACGCCTTTACCGACACCGGCCTATAAGCGTACACACACCTAAGCAAAAACTTTCTTTGTGTTCTTTACAGCAGATTTCTATACGTCATCTTCTGAAGTGCACCATACCATACTAGTGCTCCGTATAATAATGCCGATGACATGACACTACATCGTATTACCCTCTTCCCACTTCTGGGACCTGCGATATTGGGCATTAATCCCATCAGTGCTGTTGTCTTTCCTTCCGCCTTTTCCGTCACTCCCTTGAGATGTTCCCTAAACGTCATATTGTCATCTATATATTTGACGAACTTGCTGGGTTTGATTACTGTCTCTCCTAATACGAAACTTACAGTATCCCTCCTTCTTGGCTCTTCTAAAATGAGTGACTCCGTTTTCTGTTGTGCTAATTCCAGTTGGTGATCCCGCATCCACATATCCATGCATCTCAAAGATTCATTTACCCTATATATTAGTTCTTTGTCATCTTCAGCAGACACTGTGGACGACAAATCTTCCGCAAAATCTATCGCGCAGCCCCTTCTGTTAATTCCAATGTAAAGACTCCACTGTAAAGCACGTTCATAGAGTTGGTCCTAGTACGGGGCCCTGTGGAACTCCAGCTGTAACGTTTATCTCCATATATGCTGATTTTTCTAATTATTATTATTATTTATATTATTATTATTATTATTATTTCCTCCATTCACAAGAACATTCAATTTGTCATTGGTTGCCAGTGTGTTAGTTAACCCATCGGTTCGTGAGAACAAGATGACTGGCAGAACTATCATAATATTATTATTATTGTTGTTTATTATTTCTTATTTCCAGGTATTTTTCCGTAACCTAACTATGCAGCTCTCCTCCATGTGACATGCTTCATTCTTAGTAAGCAGATAATAACACCTCCCACCATGTAGGGGGGGTTCATTTTCACGGCCCATAGGGTCCGGCGCTTTAGTTGTTATGTTGACGAAGTGGGTTGAGATGAAGGTATCTCAACAACATCCTCGCCTGCGTTCTTTGTTTCTACTGAAGCATTCCATGTTTGTGTTTCATTTCCAATTTGCTGTTTCGGTCTTTGCTGATTAATCCTACCTGGATCCTACTCCTCCGACCCGCCACAGTATTCTTTTCATCCAGTGTTTGGAGCAAGTATACCTCATTGGGGCTACTAACCCAACCCAACGGTTAGCTCAGGAACCCGTGGGGTCGCTAGTCCCCAGTAACCTATCTCTAGGCTACCCTGTGCTGGTTTAATATTATTATCTCTTCCACTCACAAGAACTATTCGCTCTTGGTTGCCATTATCTTACCCCATCGGTTCATTCGAACAAGATGGGTGGCATAGTTATCTAGCATTCATTATTTTTATATGAATATTGATTATAGAAGATACTTACCAGTACTTTCAGGGTGTCAACTTATGTGTTGTCCGCTGCTGCCAGCTTGCTCCTCTCTCTGGGTGTGGTTTTGTGTTTGTGCGAGCGCGCAAGTGTAGGGGTGTTGTATTTTAGCGCACTCGTGCATGTGTTTAGTGTCCGATCGCGCTAATTTTGAGAGATCGGAGAACCAGCCGTTGCGCAGGGTCGCCAACCCTTTCCCGGCGACTTCTCTACTTTTCCATGCAGTACTTCGACGGCCCGACCCCCGCCCCATCGAGGCAAGGCTCAGACCCGCGAAGCGCAGCCTGCACGGGGTTGCTCATCGCCAACCAATGGAACACTCTTAGCGGCTACTTTGGTCGACGACGGTCACACTTTGTGCCATCTTAACGTTTTCCGCCATTGCGGGGGCACTGCACACACGTCGAGCGTGTGTGTGCTGTTCACGCCAGCCTGGCAAGGTTGCCGCCAAGGACCGACCCTAGTGGTGTGTGCATTGCGCGGCGCCGTGTTTTGCGCCGCGTAGCTTGGTTCCTCTCTCCCCTGCTGGAAAGGCGGAATGGCACCTGCCCGCCCATCGGGCAGACCCCCCTAGAGTTTGGTAGCGCATATGCTAGGCTACCACCCAGTAGAGGATCACATCAGCACCCCACCCGTTCCGTCATTTCGCCTCCCGGCCACGTTGCCCGCGTTCGCGCGCTGCAATTTCAGTTCAGCACGCGACGTATTATTGCAGCCGTGTCTAACAAGACACTTTTTTGCATTTTTAAATAAAGTTTTTGGTAGAGATCCAAAGTATTTATGGACTTGTGTAATTTCTGTGGAATTTCTCCAGTTGCGCCAATCACAATTGGGACTATTAGGACCTTGTCCATCTTCCACATACTCTTGATTTCGTCGCTGAGGGGTAAATATTTATTTACCTTCTCACTATAGTTCCTTGCAGTGTTTTTTGCCAACGGAACAGCAATGTCAATGATGTACGTTACCTTGTCCTTCTTCAGTGTCAGTATTATATCTGGAATATTGTTGGGAATTGTTTTATCTGTGATTATTTGGCGATTCCAATATAATCGAGAATTTTCGTCGTCGCAAACTGAAGGTGCTTCATATTCATAATACGGGACATTTTCAGAATACAAGTGCTTCTGTCTGAGCAGCTGGTGTAATATTTTTGCGACCCTGTTGTGCCTCTCGAGATATTGTTTGGGGGCAAGTACAGAGCATCCTGCCATCAAATGATCAATTGTTACTTCCTTATCTGCGCATACACGACATTTAATGTCAGATAAATTCTCCTTAAGAATTTTTTTCCTATAGGAACGCGTTGGAATTACTCGATCTTGGATGGCGGCTATGAATCCCTCTGTTTCTGCAAACAGGTTACCTGTATACAGCCATGCCTGCGACGCTGAGGTGTCAAAATTTTCAGATCCAATTGTTAACGGATTCTTGCCATGCAAAGATTTATTTTTCCATCTCTCTTTCTGTTGGGGTATATTTAAGATTCTCATGGATGGATTGAATTCATCGTTAGCCAGTTTGAGCGGCGTAAAATTGTCCATTTGAGCAATCGCATTATGCAATCTACTTTCTTTCGACTTTTGCAGAAAGTACTCTCGTAAGTTATTTACCTGTGTATAATGCCTGCAATAAGCACTCGGTATTCCTCTACCTCCTTCTCTTCTTGGTAGGTGGAACCTTTCGATCGCACTACGTGGGTGATGAATTCTAAATTTTCTGGCTTCTACTCTTGTCTTGATGTCTATTGCTTCAAGTTCAGTATCAGTCCAGTTAATTATTCCAAATCCATAAGTAAGTACGGAAGTTGCAAAGCTGTTTATTGCCTTGGACATATTTCTTGCCGACAATCTGGTTTTCAACAACGATCGCAGCCTAGAGAAATACTGATCTTTCGCTGATTCTTTTGCAATATTGTGTTCTATTCCTCTAGCCTGTAAATAACCAAGATACTTATAATAGTCGTTGCTCTCCATTCCAATAACTAGTCCATGTCCGCCTTCCACTTCGAACCCACGATGTTCAACCCATTGTCCCTTTTCTATGCAACTTATTTTGCATTTTTCCAATCCAAATTTCATTTGGATATCTCTACTATAACGGCCAACACAGTTTAGGAGATCGCGAAGATGATTCTTTTTCCTAGCATACAATTTGAGATCATCCATGTACCAAAGGTGACTAATTTGTACGACAGATTGTTGTAAATTACATCCCTTATTTAGGGAATTTAATAAAGTTGTTAACGGTTTCAAGGCTAAACAAAACCACAGTGGACTAAAGCGTCTCCCTGAAATATGCTTCTTTTAATACTGATCTTACCTGCATCAATACTTTCTGAAGGGGCTTTCATTATCAAACTTGTCTTCCATTTAGTCATGGCGTAACTAAGAAAATTAATATGATGCTCCTCAATCCTATATAACCTAAGAATCTCTACCAGCCACGAGTGAGGTACACTATCAAACGCTTTCTGATAGTCTATATATGCCATGTAGAGATTTTCTTTTGCGTTCAACACATTCTTCATCACAACTGAATCAATCAGGAGCTGTTCTTTGCAACCTCTTGATCCTTTTCTACATCCTTTCTGTTCCTCTTCTAAAAGGTTGTTATTCTCCAAATGGGCATATATCTTTTCAGATATAATCGAGGTGAACATCTTGTATAACGTAGGAAGACATTTAATTGGTCTATATTTAGAGGGATCTTCCGCAGATACATTAGATTTCGGAATTAAGAAGGTGTTTCCCTCGGTCATGAATTCTGGCAGTTCGTATGGTTGTTCTAGCAATAATTGGAAGCACTTAGCAAGTTGCAGGTGCGTCGATGTAAATTTTTTTAACCAGAAATTTTGTATTTTATCTGGTCCAGGTCATTTCCAATTCATTGCTTTTTGGATTGCTCTTTTCACATCTTTTTAATCAATCCGCCAATTTATCATTGTCCTAACGTTACTTACCTTCCTTCTTTCATCCGTCAGCCATTTTGCATTTCTATGTTGCACCGGCGTACCCCATATTCCAGACCAATAATCTGATATTTTGTCTTTCGTTGGTAACTGAACCTGTTGTCCAGGATTTGTATCACTCAAGCCACGATAGAATAATTTTTGATTTCTAGCGAACTGTTTATTTTGCTGTCTTCGGGTATTACTGATTTTATATCGTTTCAACCTCTTTGCATATGCCGCTAATTTCTGCTTTAATAAATCTAAAATTTCTACAACATTGGAGTTTTCAGGTGAAACATAACAGCTCACTATAACCTCTGCATCTCTCTTAACCCTCGCGCTAGCATTGTCCTTTAAGCTTTGAGTTAATATTCCAATTTCCCGTCTCAGATTTTCAATTTTCCATGTCAATCGCTTTTCCCAACAAGGAGTTTTATTCCTACTATCGAATTCCATTTCTACGGTGTCTATATTTTGATCATTTAATATCAAAACCGTACATGCACCTGTATATATTAAACTGTGGAGCTCTTCCAGTGTTGTGCTATTTTTTATTTTTGTCTCAATAATGCCGTTTACCTCGTTTATAATATCAGATGTGCCCTTTTGGTAAATAAGCTTTTTTAGATGCGGCTTCTTACTAGGTACAACTCCATGATATTTAAGAAAATTATTCTCAAACTCTAAATGAAATCTACTTTCCTGTACAGGCAATACTATTAATTCATCTTTATTATTATTATTATTATTATTATTATTATTATTATTATTATTATTATTATTATTATTATTTCCTCCACTCACAAGAACTTTCAATTTGTTCTCTGTTGCTATTATGTTAACTCATCGGTTCGTTTAAACAAGATGGTTGGGATAATTATCATTCTAGTATTACAATATTATTAAATAAAGCCCACGTGTGTTATTAAAACAGCAAAAGTCATAATTATAAATCGACACCTGTTATTGTTGTTTATATTAGTTCGTATTTATTTCTCAAATCATAGTCAAGTTCAACCGTACATCTATATCTGTTCATATAAGGAAGTATATAACAATCTCATAGTAACATTATGGCGTCTCGACAATTACTAATACAAATATAAACAAATGAAAGTGCCATAACACCGAGCTGAACAAATTATTTCTTACGCAACATCACATAAACTACAACTAAAATATGGTATACTAACATTCTACTCTTTTCAAGCGAATCATCCTATTTTATGACACGACTTATACTATTGACAAATCCAATTATAAGTTCTGAGACTAAGACACATTGCTGTGATTTACGCTTGTCTTTTATTTATAATAAAATAGCGGAGTTGTCGGTAAATACACCATCTTCATTAGTTACAAGAGGCTAAAACCTTTCCTATATATTAGTCAAATTTTAACAACGTTTATGATGCACCGTGAATACATGTTCCGCATACTTTTCGTGTTAAATACCTCGCGGGAATCGTAAACGCGTATCTGTACATAAATACAACAAATAAGATCTAGAATTTAAAGCGAGAATATTTTGAGCAAACGCAATATATGCAAATTACATACGCGGGTATATATTCCTGTAATTATTATTAAATAAATAATTTAACGAGTATAGTTTAATATAGAGAGCAATATAACTGTAACAAATAATTAAAAATCACTTTAAAGTCCAACAGATGTCATTTTCGTCGTAAATCAAGCGTGCCTCGATTCCGAATGCACGCGTAATTGGTACGCGATAAATTTTGCAACGCGGTTTTTTTTGTCATTTACGAAGTAACTTGTTAGTAAAGGCTTCTGGATTACTTACGAGAATATCGTTTAGTGATTATTATGTACAGTTTTAAGGCAGGTTAATGGAGGAAGATGCGTTTTTTTGCGACAAATCTCGGTCGTCCTGATCTGGTGTTCCCCAGTGGCGTACCTTAGTACCTATATTGTGCCTTTATTTTATTATATTTTTAAATACAAATTTGAAAGACCGTGTTGATCTAGTGGGTAAGTCATTAGATTATTAATCTGATCAACTGTGTTTACTAATGTTTTGTCTTATAAACGAAATTAATTTGTATTATATATTAAATATATTTTGTATATATTAAATATAAGGAATCGCAGAATATGGAATTTGAATCTAATGGTCACAACTACATTTTATTATCGTATTAAAATGCAAACGTTTCCCTGAATTTAAGATGCGGCATCGTTCATATTTATCAACCTTTATTCAATTCGGTGCTTATTTTATTGCTGGACTCTTTAGACACTTTTCAATTTACCTTATTTTATGAGTGAACGTGCCATGTACACAGTTTGTAACTTTCAAATGCTTTATCATACGCACGTTCACTAAATTTGGTACCATAAAATATCAGAATGAAGAATGCAAGCATCATAAACTGGGAATTTACAAACAAGGCTGTGCTTGGGAATTCTGCCGACCTTTGTTCGTCATTTGGCCGCATTCTGGTGCGGCCTATTTTGTTAATTGTTCCAGAGTTTACTGAAGTTAGGGGTAAATTTTGCTTACAATTCTTAAACAGTCTCAATAGATCAGCGTGTGCGAGAACAGTCGCAAGTGTCAACACAACACTCTCAACATAACAGCGTTCTAGGCAAGAGTCATAAGAACATTACTCAAGACAACAGTCTACATTTAATATTAAGAGACACCAGTCTCATTTTGATCAACAAGACAACAGTCTTGCTCTATTATCAAAAATCAACAATTCTTATGTATCAAATAGTGTAAATTTTGTAAATAAAGGTGTTATATTGGAGCCGCGTTTCATCAAAAACTGTCACCGACGAGTAAATAATTAGTGCGTATACGGCCTTACAACCCGTGCGCGGTGAAACAATAGACAGGAGCATCAAGTCCACGTAACAGTGCAGTTGCCCCAACAGCTAATAATATCGATAGAGTTTTGCGGTCCCAAGTCGACCCAGGCTGACAAAAATGAGTACCTGGAGGTAAAACCACAGATTATACAGATGTGTCACTTGTGGTCGGCACCGTTGAAGCTCTTGTCCCAGTATGTTCGCGCATTGATTCTATAATACCTCCACTTATATGAACACAGGCTAACTAAAAAATGAATCGGAACCGAACTAGGGACATATTCTTACGTCCGACGGCCACGTCTCTGTCGACGAAGTGGAGTAACACCCTGTCAACTGTATTTAAATAAAAGTAACCACAAGCAAGTGTACTTGATCTAAATCTACAATCGAATAATAATAATAATAATAATAATAATAATAATAATAATAATAATAATAATAATAATAATAATAATGGCAATAAATGTGGTCTCGTTAAAACAATTAAACACATCGTCAGCATGCTGGTTTGGTAAACCCCTTCCTCATGCAATGCATTATTATTATTAATTTCATATTCATTAGTTTTTGTACTTTTTTTAATCTGTGAAAGAGAGCAAAATTAATACATGTGTATAAGAAAACCAACTTTTCCAGTGCTTTCGATACAATAGATTACACAGGTCTACAGTGATTTTGATGTTTGAAAGCTGTTTGCTAATTTGTATATGTTTGGGGGTCCTTATTCCAAAAAACGCCATATTTTTGCTCTTATCACGTAAATTTTTTTTATAGCGCTGTATATCTTAAAAATGTTAATTTATTAGTTTACATACCTATGACAAGAATATGTTTGTTCCATGTTAGGCATGATTATTAAATGAATTGATTTTTATGAAATTAAATGTGATTTCGCAATACTGGTTAATATTAGATTTCTCAGCAAAGCAACAGAGTCGGCGCAGAAGCGTCAATACATCGTTGAAACCTGCTTATGTGCGGTTTGGTTGTGTTAGTCGTCGTGCTACTGTGCCCTCGCGCTTGTTGTCTTCGTTGTTGCGTATTTTAAGTGTTCTAGAACGTATAAATATGGAAAGAAGACATTGTGTGAACAATCCGAATAACTTTTGTTATATCTGTGGTAGTTATGTCGTAGTAAAGCAGAGGCAAACTATAACTTCGTTTGTGAAAAATGTATAACACGCTTATTTTGGTGTAAAAATTGGCGACCAAGACAAGTCCTGGGCTCCTCATACTGTTTGTTCCGTTTGCGTTGAAGCATTAAGAAACTGGCAAAAAGGTAGGGAGAAATGTTTAAGCTTTGGTGTTCCTATGCTCTGGCGAGAGCCTAGAAATCACAGCGATGATTGTTATTTTTGTTCGTGTAATGTTCAAGAATTCAACAGAAAAAATAAAAAACAAATTGTGTATCCCAATCTTGACTCTGCTATTCGACCAGTTCCTCATGGACCGGATGTACCGATACCTACCGCCCCAAAAGCACTAGAAAACGTCATATCGTCAGAATCAGAGGAATCTAATTGCGACCCAGATGACTCAGATTTCACACCAGATTTCAGAGAGCCCGAAGTGTTTAACCAGAGCGAACTAAATGATTTAATTAGAGATTTGCACCTTCCAAAGGATGCATGCGAATTGTTAGCCTCCCGACTTCGTGAGAAACATTTACTGGCACCTGGCGTCACATCAAGCTTTTACCGGGATTGCGAAAAAGAGTTATGTCAATATGTTACTCAAGACGGACCGCTAGTGTATTGCAACAATATTCCTGACTAAATTTAAAAATTAGGAAATGTGCCGTATGTAAAAGAAGAACGGCGCCAGTTTATTGACTCAAGTAAGCGTAGTTTAAAAGGCGTTGTATTGCACAATGGTAACGAACTGGCCTCGGTTCCAATTGCCCATTCGATACATTTAATAGAAACGTATGAAAATTTTGAACTTCTATTAAAGAAAATAAACTACCAAGAACATCAGTGGATGCTTTGTGGTGACCTTAAAGTGCTGTGCATGCTACTAGGACAACAAGGAGGTCATACAAAATTTCCATGCTTTATTTGTGAGTGGGATAGTCGAGCAAGGGATAGACATTGGACTCAAATAGAATGGCACTCTAGAACAAGCCTTACACCTGGTAGCAGAAATGTATTAAGAGATAGCTTGGTTGACCCCAAAAAAGCTTTACTGCCTCCTCTCCATATCAAACTTGGCTTGAGGAAGCAGTTTGTTAAAGCCCTAGACAAAAATGGACAGTGTTTCAAATATTTGTGCGAGACATTTCCAGCCTTATCCGATGCCAAGTTAAAAGAAGGTATTTTTGTTGGGCCGCAGATAACAACATTATGCAAAGACAAGGAGGATTTTCAAAACACAATGACCAATGTCGAGAAAAACGCCTGGGTTTCATTTAAAGAAGTAATTGATAAGTTTCTTGGGAACTCTAAGGACGAAAACTACGAGAATATTGTTCAAAATATGTTACAACACTTTCATCGTCTAGGTTGTAATATGAGTTTGAAAGTGCATTTCCTGTTTTCACACTTGAACTATTTTCCTGAAAATCTTGAAGCAATTAGCGAAGAACAGGGAGAGAGGTTTCACCAAGACATTAAGGAAATGGAACGGCGATACCAAGGCAGATGGAGCATAACGATGATGGCGGACTACTGCTGGATGTTAACTTTGAAACTTTGATACTAAATGAAAGTAGAAGTGAAAAACCTCACCAACTTGACAGCGAGCAAATTACAAATTAAATATTTAGAAACAAACTATCAGATGTTATCAAATTACGTTATCCCAATATCAAACGTCAAATAGAAAACTTCACACGCAATCTAAATTTTAAATTATGCGCACATTAACATGATACAAATCAATTTCCCACCTTCTAACCTTCTAGAACATTTTATTTGAAAAAAATACACTTCCAAAAAAAATCTGATAACTTTTCTTAATATTTCTCTGATTACAAAATATATTTTATAAACTAAAATTAATGATTTTACTGAGCTCAACAATGTTATAGAATTATATCTAATTACATAAATATATTAACAGAAATATACATACATTAATTAATGTAGCCACTTCACAAAAAAAAACTATTACAAGAGAGACTACAGATAGGTCATTTGAATCAAAATTACAAGTGTAAGAGACTCGTAATAAAATCGAGAATTACATTTAAACACATCAATATCACCACACTAACAATTAACCGAACTTTATTTCAAAAATATCTGAATAAAAAAGAAGTTCTATTCAGCGATAAAAACTTCGACCTATCTGTACAATGACAAGTTAATCTCTGACTCTTCTTCCCTCCGGACATGAAAAATATCTAACATAAAATCAAAAGAGCAACTACCACTATAACTTCCAAAGTGGCGTGAACTGCAAACATCACTGACTCGAACGTTCTACAGTCGTGGATAAAAATACACATTATAATAAATTTTTACATAAAATATCAAATCTTTATAATTATCTTTCTGGAATAAAATGTACATAAATATATAGTCTCTTATAGTTTCTTTCAATTTCTTTCTTCGGGGAAAAATCCACAGCATCATGTCTTAAGCAGAAGTAAATGCTGAAAATACAGACGAGGTTATTGTCCAAGTATACAGTTACAGATATGTAAATTATTTACATGTCTGTTTCATAATGAAACAAAAGCGTTATACGTGCATATTAACGTATAGATATATTTAAAACCTTTTTTGTGTAATAAAATGAATACAAAAATTTATTAACTTCAATAGTTTATTAGGGTAATATATATATATAGAAAATAAATATTCAGTAAAAGTACAAAAATTAAGTATTTCAATGGCGTGTCAGCAAGACATTTGCTTTATTGAAGCTATGTATTTTGCTGCATGGGTTGCACTCGGATTGATTCTTTTCTGTGAAAGTCTTGTGATATACGACATTTTTCGTTTTGTTATCAGGCGCAAGAACAAATAAAGCGGATGGTTTGCCGACACATGAACATGCCCCACGTACAATTGACCATGAGAAAAACATGCATTTTCTAGATTCAGACCACAAACACTCAAGAATTGGATTTGTGATTTGTTAATCGTCATGGCGAATGCTAGACGAATCATAAATTGGATTCGTTTAAGCTCAAAGGGCATCATAACGGTTAGGATTATCGAAACCCTCGGAATGAGAACTTGCTCACCTGTAAATCTTCCATTGAGTATGTTCGGGTGAATCACATTGATCATCGGTTTTCTTATCACCTTGCATAGTATTGGTTGGTTTAGATTTCGAAGTATGATGACACCGAGCCAATCTCCACTTGTAAATTGTGCGGTGGTAAGCCAGGCACATCCAAGGAGTTTAAAAATTCAGTTGGATAGTTGGTGGCTTCGTCTTCGTTTGTTACACAGACAATAGATTTGAATGAATGCAGAGTACCAGTGATTTGATTCTGAATTGCTAAGTTTAAGTCATCCACATCTTTGTTTGTAGCCGCCAAAATTGCTCTCTCACTCAACCATTTGTTGTTTTTGTGGTTAGCAATGATGTTCGGGTATACTTTGTTGATGAGCTTGTCTTTCGATGAGACAAAATTGCAAAAATTCGTAGAAAATGAAATCAACCTGCTCGAATCGTCGACAGGAACACGACCATTGCCGATAGCCAGCAATTGCTTGGAGAAATCTTCAGCAGATGGATCGTTCAACAATGCAACTCTCATGTTGGCTGCCAGCTGAAGTTTCTTCACATAGCGCCACAGATTTGATGATTTAAAGCAAGCGTTTATTTCATCGGCAGCAGTCGATCTTGAAATGACTGGCAGTGTTTGGCGGAAATCGCCAGACAGTAAAATCATAGCGCCTCCAAAACATCTCGAGTCATTGCGCAGATCTTTCAATTTGTTTGTGCGCCATTGTGCATTCGTCCCAGATGATGATTTTGCTACTAAAACTTTGGCCATTGCGGAGTGTTTTGCAATGTTACAGGTCGGTAGTTTAATTTACCTTGAACGTCGGATTAAATCCATGTTTTTCGATTATGTCTTCCCCAAATGAAGTCATTTGAAAGCAGCCATTGTATTTCTGAGTTCGACAGAAAATGTCGTGATTCTGGTGTTTCGCCACGAAGCAATGAGTACAATGGCTTAGGTGGCGGAGTCAATAATGACAATTTCACTTTGCCATTGAGAGGCGTTTCTCCAGCAAACTTCAATGTGCCACAATTCTCGCAAACAACGTATATTGGACCAATGCTAACAAAAGGATACGAGCTGTAATCGTTTGCGCAATCTTATAGAAACGCTGCTCGATTCAAATCAACACTTGAAGCATTTCTTCTTGGGCGTCAAAAATGATCTGGTTGTTGATCCGTGCGATCAGCTCGACGATTTCTCATTGCCAACCGAGCCGTTTCACGGGCTGCCTCTCTTTGCTCTTGTGTTTGAGAAGCACGAAGTCGGACCGTACTAACGCGGCTCTTCTCGTTCTTCTTCAGTGGATTGATTCGCAATGTTCCGAAGCCTAATTGCATTGCGGCTTTGTTGGGAAAGATTAGATCTGCTGGGTCGCGGCATCGTTAATAATAATACTCTCACAATAATATTCATTAATAACACCCGCACAAAACAGACAATCGGTAACCTTTAGAGGCTTTTTTCAAAACAAATGACAGACAACATGAAAACAAAAATATTTACTCTTTTATGTCACTGATTTGCAATGGACGTCAATTATTACAAATGAGCTATAAGCGTGCGTGATGTAAGCTGTCAATTACGAAATATGGCGGAGTTCCTAACTTAATTTTTTTTTAATTAATTTTCTGTATAATTCTTTTCCGTGATTTTTTCCATATTTGAATCGTTATTCTGATATTTGGGGCGGAGACGAATCCAACAAATCAGAGATCATTAAAATCGGTCCAGCCGTTCTTGAGTTATAAATTGTGTAACTAACCAGACTTTGTTTTATGTAATAAGATTAACTTCAATACAATTCGAAATCTTGGGTTAAAAAACAGAAAATTTTAAATCTCATTAACAGATGTCATGATATTTTATTCTATTTTTGATGCGTTGACAATATTGTTTCAGTCTGCCACGCGTATGCTACGTTACGCCACTGTTTGCTATAAAACCTCTTCACATAATCCCTCTCATAAAATCGCATAATCACATGTTTCGCGCGGTTTTCATTATCCGGGCAATTGACTATGAAACTGGCGGTAAAAACTCCTGTGTTCTTTTTAGATCGAGCACAACGAGCCGACACAACATAGTCATTGGTAATACATTTATAAGAACAGAAAAGAAAATAAACAAAAGGTGACGACTCATCATATACTTAACAGTTAACTGTGGTTTTAATGGTCGATTCTCACATAAATCACACGACCTGCCCGGTGAAAATTGTACCTTGTACAATATCATTTCGCAAATAACGATATTCCCTATTAAAATGTGATTTATATTTGGTGATTTCGCCAAACGAGGAGGACAGAAAAAGAAGAAGAAATAAAGGAATCAATGTATTGTATCATGTTGAATGAAATGGAACATATACTGTGATTGCCTGCAGGTACCAGCACCGAAGAAACAAATAATTCATAATCAGTTCTTAAAAGTAACAATACTAAAATCATGTTAACATTACTAACATTACATTCTAAATAATTTAATTAATAATTCTCTGGTCAACAATTTTTTTTTTTAAATTTTTGTTTAGAAGCTATATACAATTTTCTTTTATTTTATTGTTCTAATCATAGTAATCACAAGAAATTTATTCTGGCACGTCAAGTTTTGGAAAAAAAAATATTGAAAAATAAATGAAATAATATTAGCTTTTATACTGTTCTTTGGCACTTTCTGATATCAATGTCCAACCAATAACCAGCAAGCATTTTGCTGTTACAACCCAATTTATGGAATCTTCTAAGAAGTTCATTAATAAGTGCTATATAATTGTATAAGATTTTCTGTTTCCTAGAAAATTGGGGGTCACATTTTAAAAGCATTCCAAGCAACACGCTCCGAGTCCCTTAATTTTTCTTCAAATTTTTAATCTTGTAGAAGTTGAATTTGGAGTTCTACCAAAATTCCCTCTTTAAGTTTTGCGTGTGAGATTTTGGGAAATTTTTATTTAATAAAATCTAATTTTATGTGTAATGGGGGTAAAAGTATTTTATCATGTTCAACTAGTGACTTATCAATTGTATTCTTTTGTCCAGGAAAATACTGAGCTCTGACTGGCCAGTCTTTAACAATATCGTGAGAATTTATTGATGGACTGTTCCACTCATAAAGAAAACAGCAATTCTTTGTTGTATACAGCGCTGTGTTGTATACCGTGGCACATGTGTTTGAATGATGCAATCGCACGACAAAACTTCAAAGATCGAAGCGCTTGCTCTCTGTCCCTTTTTGCGAGTCTACGTCTGGTTTTGACTTCACTCGACGTTAGTACCTCGACTGGACTCGCACTGCATTCATGCTTGTGCAACTACCAGTTGTAGTTACGTAAATTTTCTGAGTTTTGAGGAGAATTACACCAACTCGGTGGATAATGTGACCGCACTTGGATTAAGTAATCCCAAGATAATCTTTGTTCATTGCACCTCATCTGGGTCGTGATTTATCGTGCCCTCCAAACATCTAAGAGGTATGCGACGCCATTTTGCACATGGCATTCCGTTTTGGCTAATATATAATATAATATTATAGGGTCTCCGTCACCTGCTCTCAATGATTACCGTTACAAACAACTTTTAGTCGCTGATAATAGTTGGGGCTGAGGAGACGCCATCATCACCAAAATATCATCGACATACACGCCCAAAAGTTAGGTTTCTGCTTATAATCATATCGTTTGAAGTAGCTAGATATTTATCTAGTTTACATTTAATAGTATAGTACAAAATATTATCAGTCAGTTTCAACTTTATTACCTGTTAATTCGTTTCGAACATTTAATAATTATTATTATTTAGTACACCACTTTAGTTTGAGATATAGTTAACGTCGCATTTGTTTGAAAAGTAAGTTATATTGTGCCTAAGTTCGTAATGCTATTGTAAGGCGTTCTTGAGATCTCAGTAAACGGAGATATATTATTTTCTTGTTTCGCTATATAGTATGCCGTATGTTGAGATACGGACATGATCAAAAGTTTTTGAACTTTGCATTATATCGAACTTTTAAGTATAACTTAATATTTTCGCATTTGTTTATAGTAATCATAATTTAAATATATATATATATATATATATATATATATATATATATATATATACAGAGCTTCACTCTTTATTATATTTTGACACTTGATACTTTTACAATATTGACCAGTAGAGTTAACAATGTTTCATCAAGCATCGCACGTCATCTTCACTGAGCTGTGTCCGTGGTACTGATCGGCTGACTTGTATTTTTAACAGCAACCCGCCCATGAAAGGTAAGTCCGCGGAAGGCTATAGGATTTGGTAAAAAGTTAGAAAGATCAATTTTGGCGATTTTTATTGCGCGTTTTGTGCGTGGCACGTGATAAAGCTAATTTTAAAACAGATTCAGAACCAGAATGACAAAAGACACAAACGTATTGGTGTATAAGAAAACCAAACTGTGTTGATCAGTGTAATTACTATTTTTTTTTTTACTAAAGGAGAACACAAAAGTATTTGTTATATTTATATTAAGTATTTCTAGATCTGTACACCTTCTTCGTCTTCTAATTGTATGAGTTTGGATGCCAGTAAGTACAGACACTTGACCAAAGTGCTCTTTTTACCACCCCAATAGATCTCTCAGTTCCACTCTGTTAGTCTTGGTCCTCGATAGAAGCTATTAGCCATAGGGGAAATTTGAGTACCTTTATAGGATTAAATAGATCTCTTCCAAAACGTTTCTGTCAAGGATTCTATAGACCCTTTGTAGAAAAATTGGTATTTTTTAACACATGTTATTATCCTGTAAATACAACTTTATTTTTACTTAGAACCGAGTCAAATTAAATTAATTTATAATTAAATTAAAGAATGGCATTCTTCCATGCCAATATTTAAATAATTTTTCCCTTTCACCTAATAAAATTCATTGAAAAAAAAAAACAAATTAAAAACTTATTTGCATATGTGTTCAATACATAATGTCATCACTTTTTACAACAAAATACAATGGCTTAGTGATATCGTTGATAAAAATCAAAAGGAAAATCGGTCCGAAATTGAATTCCCGTGACACTCCAAATCGTGAATCGATACTGAAGAAGCAACTATTAGAAAGTATCTACTTCGGTTTTATTTAGTTAATTTCCTAATATTTCTTTTCCTTTTAATTAATTTGCTTATTTTGCTTATCATAATTCTTCTACCGAAAAAAATTCCGTTCTGAATTTAAAGACAAATTTTTTCGTTTGAGTTTTTGATTTAAACATGGTTACTTCTTTAATAAATAAACTCCACGTTTCATCCTTTTCTTTTTAATACACCTTGTCTAGTATATAAGAATACATATGTTTGTACATGCATCTACGAGTATATGTATTTTTAAACGTTTTCATGTAGACCGCGTCATTTCGTGGACATTAAAATTAATTACCGTCATCATTTATGTAGTCGATATTTGGACAAGACCAACGACAAGTCGTTCTAACGAGTCATAAGACTAGGTGTACCCTCGTGGTAAATCGACACCGGTAAAAAGACGGTAAAATATTTATTTCCAGAAATCAAAAAAGAAAAAAAAATGGAAAGTATACCCGTCGATCACGCATACAACATAAATAAAAGTTCATGAGAATATACGGGAGGCATCAATAGTTATATACAATTGCTGCAACATAGAAATACGAAATAAAACTTCATAAATATTAAGAAAAACGCATTTTGAGAAGGTGTATTAAGAGATATATGCAAATTTGTAGGGTAAAGTTTAAACCAGAGGCTCCCAAACTTTTTTTTCTCATAGACCACTTTGAAAGTTTTGCTGGTTCCGGTGGACCCCCTGCAGCTACATTTCTACCATATTCCCAAAACTCGACGAAAAATGTGAAGATTAGATCTAACTATGGAAATTTGCGTTCCGGCTGAGTTATTGGTTAATTAATTAATTGATTGTGCTGTGAGTGGATGTCAAAAAAGTAAAGTTAGCCAATCAAAAAAGTGATTCCATCCAACTTTACTCCTTTGACATCTACTCACAGCACAAGAAACTAATCAATTCTCACATATTTTATTTAGAAAACTCCTCATTCGGAGTTGTAAAAATAAAAAGAAAAACAGTATATTTCCTTGTGTTGTATTTATTCAAATATGTAATTATTACACTGTTAATTATTATTGTTAGCATATTACATTGTAATATGATAAATAGAGAACGGACACGCTTACCACATGACGCATAGCCCAGTGCAGTACTGGCGAAAGGCTGTATTTCTAAAATATTTAATTTTATTTATATAATTGGAAAACGAACGAGTGGTGATCTATAAAATTACGAAATACATATTTATTTGTTGAAAAGTTGTATTATAAAGTTTTTAATTTTATTTATATAATTGGAAAACATACGTTTGGTGATCTATCTCTCTAAAATTACGAAATACATATTTATTAATTAATTTTATTTACATAATTGGAAAACAAACGGGTGGTGATCTATAAAATTATGAAATATATATGTATTTGTCGAAAACTTGTATTTTCAAAGTTTTTAATTTTATTTCTATAATTGGAACATTTTTATTTGTTCATTTTGTCGTTCAAGTTGAGTAAAGGAGTATTAATATTGACTAGCAATAGTTTCTCAAGGTTTTCTTCTGTCAATTTTGTTCTCTTTGAATTAAGTACATCCTATAAATAGAAGACGTCCTTTCTACATCGCAACTGGTTATAGATGCATACTGGAAATATTCTTTTATTTCTTCATATTTAGCCGTTAGATTTTGTGGAATTGTCTCCATACATAATTGCTGCAATGTAATTAAATCTGGATTTCTATTAAGAATTGCTTCAAACTTTTGCCGAAGGCCACATCCGAAGTCACTTGGAATACTTTTCAAATTATTAACAGCCACATCTAATGTGGTTAATCCGTCATTTAATTTGAGATTTCGATTTTCAAAATAAGTGATTAGTTTTGGCAATTTTCCAAAGTGTTCGTAAAGAAAGTACAACTGATTTTTTAAATTTGGGATTTGGGTGAGCTCCTTGCACTCACCGATACTTCTAGCATCCTCCTTTAGCAGTGTTACGAAATGTTTTAAACTATCGAAATTCTCAGCATAATAACTAGTAGCTTCCAGCCATGTTCCCCATCTAGTTATTACTGGAGTGGGAGGCAGTGACAGAGATGGAAATTTTTCCCTGAAAAGGGCTACTCTCAATGGCGCTTTTCTGAAAACTGTTTTAAAAGCTGATACAAGTCTATCAACTTCCGGAAAAGTGTCTCTGATATATTCACAGATTCTGTGGAGAGCATGTGCTACACAAGTAATATGCAGCATATTAGGATATGTTTTCTTCAACAGTCTGCCTGTTTTTAACATATTCGCAGCACTATCACTGACAAATAAAAGTATTTTTTCTTTGTACGTGGCGTCCGAATGAAGCATTTTTTGCATATTCTCCTTAATGGTTTCAGCAACTGTTTCCGCATCAACTCTATTTATAACACTTGTTGCTATTACATATGAGTTATAGGGAATAGTTGGATGTAGTACACCAACTACAACATTTACCACACAGCGTCCTAACATATCCACCGTTTCGTCGGCGCTTATCCATATGTATTGATTTAAAAGATGGCTTCTAATGCGTTCTACTGTTCTCGTATAGCACCTAGAAACATAATATTTGCGTAAAGTTGATTCATCAGGAACATTTCGACCAGTATATTTTTTCAGAAATGCCTTCAAAATTGGATTGTTCAATTTAAATAATGGAATATTAGCTGCCATAAAAGTTTCACAGAGTTCTTCGTTAAAATTGTCAGATTCCAACGGGTTCAATTTTTTTTCGTGCTTTAACGATCCTACGTCACGTTTTATGGTTGATTTATTTTTCAATAACGTTTCACACACTTCACAATAAACTTCGGAATCACTGGCAATGTACATACAATCAGTATGGCCCTCAACCCAACTCGCCATTGTTTCACGATGCCATTCTCGACGCTCTTCCACTGTCTGAAAAAGTAAGAATATTCTAGATCCAAATAAACGAAATTAAATAACGAAATTTTATGCACACTTACGTGAAAATAATTGGAAGATGTTGCTTAAATGAAAAGAAAAGGAATGTACGTGCTATTTCTCTTACGAAATACGATAAACTTATTTATTTTATCTACGTACACGACACCACTGAAAACACTAAATTCTCCGAATACAATAGCTGGGTTGTCCATTGTTATCGCTGCGAGACCAGGTGACCGAGTAAGACAAAAAAATACTTCATGGAGCAAATCTCCCCGTTCTGTGATATTCAATCTGCTCCTTTTTTTTGTTAAAAGGTTTGTAACGACACTAAAACTTTTCTCGACAAGATATGACGAGGGAAACGCTATCAAAAGCTTTCTCGCAATTCCCCACAGTCCAGGATATTTTTCGGGTATTTCTGCCTGCAGCCAAAATGTTGGATACTCTCTTTTAAATTTCACCTTCGGTTCCTCATTAGTGCTAAGCTCGATTAGCTCCACTTGTAATATCACATTCTCCACTTAAGTTTCATCAAGTGGATTTATAATCCATGGTGGTATTTCTATCGTCAGAATATCTCCAAATCTGATTTTAAAGTCATCATGCAGGGAAATTAAATGTTGAACGTATGTGTGAATATCCTCATCAAGGCATTCTACCTGTGACAAGTTTGAAAACTGGGAAAATTCGCGCCGACTAATATTTTGCTTCATAAATTTCAATTTTCCAAGAAAAGCTGAAATTACACCCTTTGTTTTTATTAAATTGAGGCTGTCCCCTTGTAATTATAAGTTAATGTCATTAAATTTTTTGAACAAATCTGTCAAATACGCGATGTCTGCTTTCAAATGGATCAGGTTTTCTTTTAAATCTGGATCTTTACTTTCCAGAAACTCTAAAACTGATACAAAAAGTGAGAAAAATTTTGTTAAACATGCACCTTTCGACAACCAGCGTACTTCAGTATGTAAGAGCAATCGTTGGAAGTCTTCATCATTTTCATCGCACAATTGTGCAAATAAACGCGTATTCAATGCATTGCTTCTTATTTTGTTAACTGCATTAATCACAAATTGAAGCGATTGGTGCAATTTAGCACTCAAATTTTTCGCTACCAGGTGTTGTCGGTGGATGACACAGTGAATTGCAGTTACCTCTGGTATAATTCTTTTAAGATGGCTTATAAACCCACGACATCGCCCGGCCATAGCAGGAGCTCCATCTGTTGCCACCGAAATAACGGTTGTGAATGGAATCGATTTTTCCTTAAAAAATCACTCAGGACATTAAATATTGATTCACCTTTAGTGTCAGTCTCCAAAGTTTTCGCGAATAGTAGCTCTTCATGAATTTCTTCGTCCATAACAAATCGAACATATGCCAATAATAATGCTTCATTACCAGGTAAAGTTGACTCATCCAGTTGAATTGAAGAATGAGTTGTTTGCAGATAATTACACAAGAAACTTTCAATATCAGAGCTCATTTCGTCTATACGTCTTTGTACAGTGTTGTTACTCAAAGGAATTCCTTTGAGTATGTCAAATGGAGATTTGTGCAGAACAGTTTTTAAAACCTCTTCAACAGAGGGTAAAATTAACTGTTCTCCAATGGTGTGCGATTTTACAGATTTCGCTATAAATAATGAGATATTGTAAGATGCCCGCAAGCCATCATCGTTACTTTCCGACGTTGAAGCGAACATACTGTGCACGGTATTTTCATATTTTTCCTTCAATGTTTGAAATTATTTCAAATCTTTACCTATTTTATCAGGATGACACCTTCTTAGATGATCTTCGACCTTCGATGGTTTCATAGAGTCATTGCTCAAAACTTTGTTGCATAAAAGGCATATGGGCAATCGCTTGTCTGCCTTTGATGGAAGAAAACCAAATTTTAAATAATCAACACTGTACTGTCGACATTTCTTCTTAGATTCAGCCATGTTTCGTATCAGTTACCTACCTGTAAATAAACAAAAAACTTTGTTGTAGTAATCTTAAGGCAGTCTTACTTAACAGAATATGGCTATTTTAACAGGATTAATTGATTATTGCAATGAAATAAACAAAGTACCGGCGGCAAACTGATTCTAATTATTAAAAGCAATAAATCGCCAAGATCAATAATAAATTGAGTTTTATGAAAACGGCTGAACCGATTTTAATGTAATGTAAAACATTTTTTCATTAATTATATTTTGATATATTTCTGTAAATTCGATAGAAAATACTTGTAAATAATATTTTGATATCAAAACTTCGCGATTTTAATTATTTATTTATTACTTTGATGCACGTTACGAGTATGTAGTATATAAAGACACGTACAATTTATGAAAATATTTTTAATTATTAGTGAACCACCACACAGTCGGGTAATAAAAAAATTACTAATAAAGTAGGGACAAGAAGTTCAACCTTTCTCGGCTTTCTGTTCTTTTATGGAAGTATTTAATAATGGCTCTGTTCAGTATTTAATTTTTAATACGTACCTACTACACGCAAATATTACAAATATACTTATTACAACATAAATATATCTCCTATCGCAGGTGGGTTGGAAGAGATTTCTTTTAGGAATAAGCCTCACCTTTTGTACCTGCGTATTTTTTTGTAATTTGTCCATTTTTTGTTTACTTACGTGTACAATAAATTGTAAAATAAATAGATAAATAATAAATAAAATAAAAGTATGTATAACAAATAGGCAGGTAAGTACTTACTTTTCCAACAGTGGCAAACACTAACATCGATTCACTTTACTTTACTTTTCTTTTCGAAATTCGGGAAACAAATGAGTAACGTTTATCCGTGGCATTCGTATTTATATTGGTGAAGAATCAAACAAGTTCATGCAAGATTGCAAGCACCCACACCACAAGTCGTACTTCGTCCCTTTGCACGTCTGAACAAGCATTGCGGACGGCGGCAGCGGCAGCGCTTTGCAAGTCTCGACACGTTGTACTGAATATGGAATATTCAAATTTTTACAAGTAACAGTCGCTGAGCTTCTTAAAATATTATCTGCCTACATTGATAAGTGAACTCAAGCCAACATTTTAGTTCTTCACTATCGAAACCAGATAAATTTTCGTGGACCCCCGCTTACGAATTGTGAACCCCCATTTTTTTGTCACGCCAACGTAGACCCCAGTCGAGTCTCCCGTGGACCCCTGGGGTCCACCTGGACCACTTTGGGAATCAATAGTTTAAACGAATGAAAAATCCTGGCTATTTTAAATAAATGGCTGAAAATTTGTGAAAGCAATCTACATTATGTGCTGCAGATGATACTTTTTTCCTTTTCATCCTATTATAAATTCAGCTATTAACAATTTTCAGGAACACCACTAGGAAAATTTTCAAATTGTACGCGGTCTAGTTGTTAACGCGTCTTTATTATTTTTTGTTTTCATGTACTATTTTGTACTGTAAATCAGAGATTCCTAACTTAACTTTATTATGTAGTAGTAAGTAATAGTGTTAGTAACTTGTAATTAATTTAGCCAAGCCGTTTATCTCACAAAATCTAAGCGCCTTGACTCACTCAATCATATTTTAAGCTTCAAGTGACTTAAACACATCGAAATAAACACAGTCCGTCAATTTTAGCAAACAGTTTATCAGAAGATAAGGTATATGACAATGACAATCTATTTTATTTGTGATTATGTTGTGTTGAATATAGATTAGTGCGTCACGTAATTTGAAAGGTAAAGTTTTCAAATAAATGGCTGAAAATTTGTGAAAGCAATCTACATTATGTGCCGCAGATGACTTTTATTTCCGCTTCTAAAAATCTTTAGAAACTCAGTTACTAACAAGTTTTTGAGAACTACCGCTAAAACAATTTTGAAATTGTACGCGGTCTAGTGCTTATCACGTTTGGCTGTGGATTACATGATCCGAGTTCAATCCCATTAAACCGCAAAATGTTTATTCTTTGTTTTCATCTTTTATTAAAATGAGTCAGAAATTTGGAATTTTATTTGTTCTCCAACTAAGTTTTCGTTACATAAAAATTAATTAAGCAATTGTAATTATCAGTTTATTTGAAACCTGCAAAACCTATAAATTAAACCCAAGGATGGCTTTTAGGTTCACCCATCCCCAACCATGTGTCTGCATGTATTTAAAATAGCTTTGAAACTAGTGACATTTCTTTGTCAAAGTGCAATTGTATTCCCAAAAAAGCTGTGCACAAGTTTATTGCAAAATATCCCGATGGGACAGAAAAAAGGTAAATATATTTCATGCATTTAAGTCTTTAAGCAAATAGGAGTGGTGGACAAAAAGATGTCAAGCTGATGAAAGTTATCAATTCCAGACTCCAAAAGAAGTCCCGAAAAAATCTTATAAATGATGTCAAAGAAAGGTTAAAGTAAACTTTTTATCGACATCATTTATGGGTTTTTATTGGAGTTTCGAATCTACAACTTATTTGCTTGAAAACAGAAACACATGAAGTAAATTTATCTTTTTTTTTTCTGTCCCATCGGAGCAATTTGCCATAAACTAGTTTTATTATAGTCGTAGTAACAATTGTTTCACCAAAACTGTGTCTTTTTCAGACTAATAGGTAAATCTAACTACAGAATGAAATATATTTTAGTTAAGTAAACTAATTTAAGGGTAGAGGTATTATACAGTTACATGGGAATAAGTTTAGACAGCGGCAAACACAGACAGACAAATAATAAAAATTTAATTTTAAATTTTCATCGATTTCCAATTTTCGTTTTCCGATTTCCTATTTTCCATTTTCGATTTTCGATTTTCGCCGATTTTCGATTTTTGTCGATTTTCGGTTTTCGTCGATATTAAATTTTCATTGACTTTAGATTTTCGTCGTCTTTCGATTTTCGTCGATATTAAATTTTCATCGACTTTCAATTTTCAATTTTCGCCGATTTTTGCGGATTTTCGGTTTTCATCGATTTTCGATTTCCGTCGATTTCCGATTTACGTCGATTTTCGTCGATTTTGTCGTCAGACACCGACAGACACCAACAAGCACTGACCGACAGACACTGACAGACACCGACAGACACCGACACACACTGACAGACACCGACAGACAGCGACAGACACCGACAAACACACAAAATTCACACATCTATTTTATATTTAATTTTACAATGGATTTTCATCAAGTAAAAGCTATAGAAGTTAATTATCAAAACTTTTGTGCACGAACTGGTTGCAAGAATTTTGATAAAGAATATATTTTTAAAACTGACATTGATCCAATGGGGAAGTTTCTTAAAACAATGGAAAAAAACTGTGACACCATAAACACTATATTTTGAAAATTCATATTCATATCTCCTGATGTGGAAGTTACTTTTGGTATAAAGTGTACGCACGTACACCAACGTCAGATCATCTTCCAGACCGCTTTACTTCGATTAATGATGTACTCGTGATCATCTTGAAAATGGAGGAATTGTATAGGTGGAACCGTAGTACTGTAGAAATAACTATAAGAAGACGATGAAATAGAAGCAGAAGGTTAGAAAGCGAAGGTAAATGAAAAAACACTCTCAACTTATAAATCGTAATCCGATCACGTCGGCCACGAAGTGTCCACTCTAATAGAATAAATATATCATTGTTCCAAGCCGGACCCGTCTATGATATATGAGTGCTATCCTCTACTGGTGCTCTAATGAATTAGAGATTTATGGAATGGGGAGATTCACGACACACTTGCACATACATACAAACGCACACACATATACAGAGGACTTCATACACTTTACAATAGCGGTTGATAAAAAGTAAAGAGCGCGTGTTTATGGGCTTGTTTTAAATACGTTTACGGTTGAACACTTTAAAAGTATTTATATTAAAAAAGTACGTTAAAAAAGCAATAGGATGATGTTATCATTTATAATACGAATGCTATCGTGATTATTGATAATCACGTGTATTGATACGAAAAAGATTATCAAAATTTATTTTCAGGAGTTCGATAGGATGAGTGAAATTATTTGCTAACTTGTTGAGTATACCGGGTGTCCCACAGTTTAATTTTACTGAAGCAATTTCAAGTTAAAAACGTCTAACGAACATATTGGTGTGAGTTTTGCTTGGTGAATAAACAAAGTAAATGATTGTTGTATGGACAGTTACTCAAGCATATATTTCTTTAAACTCTGTATATTGTTTGTGTATCTCAGGGCTATATCTTTCGGGTTCTACTTAACTAGGCCTAGCGCCCAATATAAATGTAAAGAAATAATACAACAAGATGTAAATTGTTAAAATTCTTTTATTTTCTATTTGTATTTTCACAAGTCATTTATTTCTACTTAAGATATATCATTACTTAAACTAAAACCTAGTTATCATCACAGAGTTTTATAAAAATAGTTTATTAAAAACACAATATATTTTAGTCTTTGTTTCGATTCTATTGAATCTTTCAAAAATCAAGCTCAAGTATTTCACTTAACCAAGGGGATATATACCCTCCGAACGTTAAGCTAGGACTCGGTCTGTCTTTACTCTTTAGAATATGGATATTTGTATTTTACTAACATCTTGTTTCTAATAAAGTGTGGCATTCGACGGTTGTTTAAGTGAAAGTCTAGTTCCTACAGAACAACACGTCTACAACTCTGTATAAGTATAAGTTTTATTACATGCGTATCAATGAATATTTGATCGCAAAAATTTCAATTACACAAATATTATGGGATCACTCGTGGAAATCTATCGTCCTACTTGCTTTCGCAGATATCACGCATAAATTTACAGTTGTGTATTTATCGTGAATTTGTTCAAATTAATAATCCATTATTGTTTTAAAATATTTTATTTTAAGTTTTGTAGATTACAAATAATATAGTGCTTATTTTTACTTACTCAAAACTCTGTTCAACATACATGTTTTCAAACTCTTCCTTGAACATGGTTTATTTTAATAACGATATTGCTACGACTATGTGTATAGGTATTGATTTGTAAATTTAAAATTAACAATAACACTAAAGAAAAATATATTATAACTCTTTTATTAATATTCTAAATCAAATACGTTCAAATTTTATGTGAATATACAATATGTAGTTGTTTTTACGTATAATAATTTTTAAAGTCAATCGCGTAATGAAATCATAATCAGAATCCTCTTTTTTGTTTTCCCTTTTATACTGGTCCTTTTGTTTCTTGATAAATGCTCATCTTTTCTCTCCCACTTCTCGTATTTATTTCGATTTTTATTTTATTTCGTGGTTTATTTCCATTTTGACCCTCGTATTAATCCACCCACTATATGCAAATTTGTTATTTTGTTATTTTGTTTGCCTAAATTCTTATATGTGGTCATTTATGTTTTACATTTTTATTTCAAGATTAAATTTATTTTCTTTCCTTTTTTGATTTTTTGGAATTTTTCTACTTTGACCTTGTTTGCGTGTTTGAACCTGCAGATATCCACTGACTTTTGGTATATGTCCTACGTATTTTGCTTTCCCATGCTTCTTATGTATTTGAGACGCGCGCATATATTGTCCGCTCTCTGGTTATTACAATAGTTTTGCATCTTTTCCCTTTACTGATCTTGTATTTGTATCTTATCGTTCTTTTTATTTCTAAAGTTTACCATATTTTGTTAATAATTACGCTAAAGAATTTACTTACAATTTGTCATTCTTTTTAAAGGTATTAGAACGTAAATTCCTTAAGTGGTCTATATCGACATCCGGGGATCAATGTAGACCACTTCGATAGACCCCCAAGGGTCGATTCAATTCTATTAATAAATGTGTAAAACTTAACTTGTCTTTTTTATGTTTTTCACACTATAGTTACAAATTTAAATCTTTCAAAGTGAATAGCCCTATAGACAAAAAAGTTCGGTGATTTCTGTACTAGATGAAAAAACATTGAAAGGTGAAATGAATCTTGATTTATAAATAAACAAAGTTTGTGGTAATTAAACATTCGTGAAGAATCGCAGCAATCCTCGGAACGTATGGATGCATTTCGCTCTTATTGGAGCTCGTCAACACACGATATCCTGAAGACAGACGGGACTTTTCACTTCTATACTTCGCGTATATACAGGCTGTCCCGTAAAAAACGCCAACATTCATAATTCCGTTATTTATTGTTCGGTTTTATTTAAACAAAAAGAAAATTTAATAGCATAAAAAACACTATAAGATAGCAGTGTTTTATTTGTTTTCAATTGTTTTCATTAATGTCAAACGACAATCAAGTTTTTTATTTTAAATGGCAACATATATATTTTTGGCTATATTCAGATTGGTTTTTTTTCTGAATTCAACGATGTATAACATGTTTATTTTTAATAAACGTTTATGCAAAAAAAAAACTTTCATCTTTGTCTTCCATTATTTACAAATATTCGAATGTGTCATGAAACATTGGAAATGTAAGTATTATAAATATTATTATAAGAAACAAAACACTTTACAATAAATGTTGAAATGGCCCGCCACCTTGTTCAACACTTATCGCACATCTCCTAATTACTCCAAAGGTCGCATTTAAAAGACAAGCGGCAGGTACTTCTTGGCAAGTGTTAATAATTCTTTGTCTTAAAATGTCAACATTTTCTGGAGTTGTTAAATAAACTCGATCTTGTAGATAAGCCCACAACCAAAAATCGAGGGGCGTAAGATCCGGTGACCGCGCAGGCCACTCGATAGGACCGGATGTTCCTATCCACCAATTTCCAAATTGGGTGTTCAACAAATAAGTATTTACTCTGGTGTTGTGCGCGGGAGCCCCATCTTGTTGAAAAAATATTCTATTTAAATTTGCCAAATGTAATTCATCTAAAAAGTTTTGGAGATTTTCGTGTAATAGAGTGTAGTATTTTTCTTGATTTAAGCATCCATCTATGAAAAATGGCCCAATTAATTGATCACCTAAAATGTCACAAAAAACATTTACGTTGAAACGTCTTTGAAAATTATTTTCAATTACAAATCTCGGATTCTGCACTCCACTGTCGATGTATATTTCTATTAAAAATACCGTTGTTGCTAAAAGTGCATTCATCAGACCAAATTATCCTTCTGTAAAAATTCGGGTCTTGTTCTAATGCATTTAAATAAAAACGACAAAACTGGATTCTTCGGCCAGCATCATTTTGTTCTAATGCATGAACTTTTCGAGCTATGTACGGTTTAAGTTTGTGTTTTCTTAAAATACCATGAACTGTAGTTTTTGATACCCCAATATTATGTGCAATTTCGCGAATCGAAGTTCGTGAATTTTTCTGTACTGCAAGAAGAACATCTAATTCCTTATCTTCGGAGAATTTCCGTTTTTGTGTTTTTGGTTTGATAAATGATCCATAATTTCTTAAATTCTTTTCAATTCTCTGAAATATTTTCGAACCTGGAACTTCTCTCTCCGGAAAACGAGCACTGTACCGACGAACTGCTTGAAGGCGATTTTTATTACATTCAAAGAACACTTGTAACATGTCCGTTAATTCATTGTTATTCATTTTTAACGAAAATACGCTTTTTGTTGCGGCAAAACGTTCAAACAGGATAATACAGAAAACTTAATAAAGTCAAACTGACACTTAAGGCACATTGACATAATGCTAGTGGACTGGGACAAGTCTACTATAATGAAAGATGAAATTTATAAAGTTTTTTTTGTATTTTTTATTATTAGGAGATGTGCGATATGTGTTAAACAAGGTGGCGGGCAATTTCAACATTTATTGTAAAGTGTTTTGTTTCTTATAATAATATTTATAATACTTACATTTCAAATGTTTCATGACACATTCGAATATTTATAAATAATGGAAGACAAAGATGAAATTTATAAAGATTTTTTTTTTGCAATAAACGTTTATCAAAAATAAACATGTTATACATCGTTGAATTCAGAAAAAAAAATACAATCCGAATATAGTCAAAAATATATATGTTGCCATTTAAAATAAAAAACTTGACTGTGGTTTGACATTAATGAAAACAATTGGAAGCAAATAAAACACTGCTATCTTATAGTGTTTTTGATGCTATTAAATTTACTTTTTGTTTAAATAAAACCGGACAATAAATAACGGAATTATGAATGTTGGCGTTTTTTACGGGACAGTCTGTATAGTTAACATTTTGAACTTAACTGCAAATTAGAATTAATGACTATTAAATCTCCTTTCCACATACAAATGTCGCCTAACATGTAGCTTTAATTACTACAATTTGACAAACTAAGTATGCGGAACCGGAATTGGAGATGAGATTTAATAGTCATTAATTCTCATTTGCAATAAGTTCAAAAAGTTTATGATGAGATCATGTGAAAGATCTAATTTTGAAAATAACTAATTTTAACAAGTTTTCTCGAAAGAAAACCGTTAGAACTATTCATAATTAAATTAAATGTAACGTTTACAAGATTATGTATTATGAGATTGCTCTCGTCTAATTTTACATATGATTATAGGTAATATTTGCTCAATTTTAATATTTAATATCAACATTGTGACCGACCACCCATCTTGAATTAAAATTTCACAATACCACTTATCGCGCAATTAATTCCACAACTTGAATTGTCCGAAAATAATAAAAATCATCTTCTCGGAACAGGAGGCCACGCATTTTCAACACCGAAAGAAAATAATGATTGTTCTCTAATCTAAGAAGGCGCGCCGTTACGAAACGATCATCTTCATGAGCGGTCGGGTCAAGTGGATCCTAATAAGATGTTAAATCGAATGATAAACAAATTTTCTCATTCTCTTCGACATTTAATTGGTGGAATAAGAGTCCCTTTCAATACTTTTTCAAGAGGAAAGTCTGTTACTTTTCGAGGGATCAGTGATGGTTGTGAAATGTGGATTGTTGAAGGCGTGATGCTTGTGATGGCGTAATTTATTGATCTTGGCAAATGGATATTGAATTGCTGTTGAATTTAATTTATTTTTTAATTTTTGTTTGATTTTAAATAAACATTCTACAACTCCATATTTTAAAAATACAGTAGTACCCCGTTATCCGCTGACTCCGTATCCGCGGTTTCAGTCATTGTAACAGTTCTCATTACCCTTAAACATTAGTTCGTTATATTAATAATGTCCTGGCCTTCGAGGGATTCGAGAGTACTGCCCAAACGATAACTTTGTCGTTAAACTACTTAATTGCCGCAGTTACCCTAAATATTGAGATATAGATTAAAGTTGAATATTAAGTAATTGACTTTTCAATTACTGTTTTTGTCGGGCGCCAAGAGGGTTACCCCCCCTCTAAGGTATAATTGTACTTTTATAATTGCCGGTTAGCTAAAAATAGCGGAGAGATATAGAAAAAGACTCTAAATAAAGCGGGTAAGTCGAAATGCGACTTACGCCTTTCTCTCTCAAAGCGTGTTTGAAAACTAAGGTGAAAAAATAATGAATCCCTCTTTTTCTACTTAATAATTGTTTCGATCAATTTCTTTTGTTTAATATGCCTTTCCAGTAAAGCTTAGATTACATGAATTGAAATAAAAGAACAAATGATTACTAAATGTACTTATATTGATAAATAAAGCTTGTTAATTTACATATGATTAATTACAAATTTACTTAGGGTTATTCTGAAAAGTTTACTAAATACTAATATACATATGGGGCGAGATACAGTAAATTTAACACAGATTTAAACTGTTTAGTCTGATCAGATTTATAAACAGTATTTATAAAGACTAACGTTTCATCGCAGCACTAATGGCCATTTCACTTTATCGTTGACTCGGTGCTTCCGGAGTGATGCACTTGTTCACTGTATTAACACTGTTTCTTCACGCTTCAGGGTGCCGGGTATTCCAGACAAGAGCCCTGATGTAATTAAGCGTGGGATTCACTTTTAACTAATGACTGCACTTTTATGCAAGTGATACTTTTACTACACTGTGTACTTATTGTACTTAAGTACACAAAATGCGGTTAACCCTTTCTTACGCTTGCTTATAGGGTCGCACGTTTGACTCGTTTTTACTGACTTGAGTCGAGTCCTTTTATTGCAGTATTCCCTCACTTTATTATCACGTTAAGGGTAGCACGTTTGACTCGTTTGACTCCCTTGAGCCAAGTGTTTTTTTTCGCTTTCCTTGATGCGTCCGAGCTTCGGTTTTCTCTTGGTGATTCCCCGGCTTTCTTATAAAGTTCTTGATCATACTGGTTTCGTAGATGATGCCATACAGTGATTCTAACGATTCGTATATGTGACACTGGATTATTGTAATAGAGTTTATGTATGGCTAACTATACACACTTATCTATACAAAATGATGATTTAGCATAGAAGGAACTGATCGAAATACGTGTGTAATATTATTGCGAAATGTTCTGCAATAATATTTAATGGCGGGAAAAGTATTAAAATTTATACAATGTAACTTTTTTTTAGTTTAAATAAATTAATTTTAATATTCTTTAAAATTTTACAAATGGATATAACTGCTTTGAAATAAGATGGCCGTAATGTGTCCCATTACATCATCCGCGATATACCTATGATGAGCAGAAAACGCGTTATATCAATAAATATAAAAGTTATAGGAGCATTTGTCGATATATCGTCGTATATATGAGTCATCCCCTGAATTCGGCGCTCTCTTATGATAAGTTAAACAAGTTGGAACGTGCTTAAGGTGCCACTCGCTTTTACTTGTACATACATATAAACACTCCTGTTAACTATGAGTTTAGTACTATTCGAATTGTCGGACAAGACAGTGCTTGCAATAGTTTTTAAATAAAACAAGTAAATTTGAAAATCATTTTAAAACGGCTTCTAAACCAAAAAGAAAACGTGAAATGCTCACTATTAGTGAAAAAATAAAAATCATTAATATGATTGAAATAGAAAAAAAATCTATTGCAACTGTTGCTAAAATATACAATAAAAACGAATCTTCGATACGAGAAGTGTTAAAAAACAAAGATAAGATTCGAGCTAGTTTTTCTAGTGCACCCCAAACTGCAAAAGTTGCAACCACAATACGTAATAAAGTGTTACTTAAGGTAGAAAATGCCTTAAATTTATGGGTGGAAGATATGACAAGAAAACATATTCCTATCGATGGCAAAGTGCTACAACAAAAATCGTTGGTTTTATATGAAGATATGCAGACCCAAGATTATACTGAAGAGGAAGGAAAATCATTCACAGCAAGTAGGGGTGGCTGCATTGATTTAAAACTCGGTTTAATCTAAAAAATATAAAAATGACAGGGGAATCTGCGTCGGCTGATCATGTAGCTGCTGCCCTGTATCCAGAAAAATTTAAACAAATTATTGCAGAAAAGAATTATCATCCTAAGCAAGTTTTTAACTGCGATGAGACTGGTCTTATGTGGAAAAAAATGCCTCAACGGACTTATATTCATAAGACTGCAAAGAGTGCACCAGGCTTTAAAGCAATTAAGGATAGACTTACCTTGATATTTTGTACAAATGCAGCTGGTCATATGATTAAACCCGGACTTGTTTACTGATCACAGAATCCACGTACTCTTAAATACAAAGATAAAGCTTGCCTGCCTGTGTTTTGGCAATCAAATCGAAAGGCGTGGGTTACGGCTGTTCTATTTACACAATGGTTTCATCAATGCTTTATTGCGGAAGTGAAAAGATATTTGGAAAAGGAAGAATTACCATTTAAAGTGCTGCTGTTACTAGACAATGCTCCTGGGCATCATGTGTCACTAGGCACAGAAGATAAAAATGTTGAAGTGCTTTTTTTACCACCTAACACCACCTCATTGCTTCAGCCCCTTGATCGAGGTGTCATTAGATGCTTTAAAGCGATATATACAATGGCTAACGAATGCTCTGATATCGGGCTCATGGAATGCTGGAAGTCATTTAAAATTGATAACGCAATTCTATTTATTATTAAGGAGCGATGGAGGAATTAAAGTCAGAAACGATAATAGCATGTTGGAAAAATCTGTGGAATGACATCGTTCTTAGTTCTGAAGACACACATGATATTAATTCACATCTAACAACGATATTTAACATAGCGCAGAAAATAGATGGAGAAGGATTTAACGATGTAACCCAAGAGGAACTCAGTGATTACATAAACGAAGAGGATCAAGTATTCACCAACGAGGAATTGGAAGACCTAGTGAAATCTTCTCCAGAAGCGAGTTACGATGAGGATGAGGGTCAACAAGAACCGCCAGCATGGACGCTTGAAACATTTGCAGCGATATTTTGAACTGCTCAAACATTAAAAGAACAGATAGTAGAATATGATCCAATAATGGAACGCAGTATAAAAATTACTCGCACTATGACAGAAGCCTTGAAACCTTTGGAGGATTTCTTTACTGAAATGAAAAGACAAAAACGACAACTACCAATAACAATGTTCTTTGAAAAAGTCGACAAAACTATCGACAATGCACAGACATCAACATCGTTTGCTTCGGATCTAAGTAAACAATCGACAGCTAACTTGGACTTGGAGGAAGATTAATGAATATGTAGTTCACGATGATAAAGTTTTTCTTGTTGTATATGTAAATATGTACTATATGTACATATTGCTATGAATTGTGGTGCTTATTGCTTAATTTAATTGAGTTCACAATCCACGATAGCAGTTCCGAACTAGACTCAGTTGGGTCGCCTTCCTTGAGCTCTCGATCTTCAGGACTATCCTTATAGGGTGTGTGGCACCAGATATATTAAAACAACAGGCATTAGATAAAGAAATAAAACTAACATCAACGCCACATATATATAATATTCAAAAAAAAAAAAGAAAAATTCTACCTTATCAAGTATAAGGCAGGATTGTGACTTTATTTCGCCGCAAACTTAGAGGAAAACTTGTGTAAAATATGACTGGTACACTAAATAAAAAACCTCTTAAATGAATCCCGAACAAAGATTTAAATATAAATATAAACAAAATTTATCAGCTGTCATCAATTACATTACCCCCTCAAATCAAACGTCAAATAGAACTTTTCTCTATTTTTCGCACGCATCCAAAATTGATCATGCGCAAAAATCACGCATATAGCAAATAAGTTTCCCGCCTTCTAACATATTGCAATAATTTATATGAACAAAAAAAACTATACACAAAAAAAACAGACTGATAAGTTTTCTTAATATCTTCTCTGATTACAAAATATTATAAACTAGAATTATCAAATTTACTGAGCTCCTTATTGTAACTCACTTATTTCTAAATACGTAAATATAATATTAAAATATACATACATTCATTTTTTTGTATACGTCACGTCACAAAAACTATTATAAGAGAGACTCCAGACAGGTCATTTAATTCAAATTACAAGTTTTAAAAACTCGTAAACAAATACGTAAATGAATTTTAATCACATCAAAACACTATCAAAAACACACACCGTAATTATCCAAAATTTTTAAATTCGAATAAAATTAAGTTTTATCCAATTTCAAATAACACAACCTATCTGCATAAAAACTACCCAGTCTCTAAAGCATGAAGAAGCAGGAAACAGCAAGCTACCCCTACCTAACATAAAATATAAATCAAAATAACAACAATATATATATATCTATATATTATTACAACTTCCAGCTTGGCGCGAACTACGAACATCACACGGGCCCCTACATCCTACAGTCGTGGACAAAAATACACATTATAATAAATTTTTATATAAATCTCAACTTTTTATAAATATCTTTCTGAAATAAAGTGTACATAAATATATTGTCTTTTATGGTTTCTTTTAATTCTTTCTTCGGTGAAAAATTCATGACAATATGTATGAACTTATATATTTATTAAACTTAAATTCTATTTGTGCCACAGCACAAGAATATTTATTTATTTATTGTTTATTTATTTTAAATATATATTATATAACTTATTTTTTCTTGTTTCATTGTTTTAACTTTGCTTCATATTTCATATTGTACTCGAAAATAAAGCGTTCGCTACTATCCGCGGTTTTCAGTATCCGCGGAAGACCGCAGAACCATACCCCCGCGGGTATGGGGGTACTACGTACATATTTAGAAAATTTACGAGGAAATAATGCAAATTTATTAAGTAAGTACTTCACCTTGCATTATTTTAAATTGTTTATAACTTTATAAACATACTGTAGTGGTTTGAAAGTATAAGATGTTGTATATAGAGTGTCATTGAAAGAAACAAACAGTATGAAAAATGTAAACATGGAATTATATAGAATGTGAATTCAAAAAATTGTGAGTTAATTACGATGCGAACCTCAAAATTAAAAACTCTCTGAAAATTGTATTATGTGCCGCTTGTTCGGTCTATATAGAATTGTAATTTGTGGTATGTGTGATATGGCGACGTGGTTCTTTTTGTAAATGTGTCTGAAGATATCCTTGCTCAAGCAGGGGCGTACCGATGAGCCTGTAGAAAGGCGAAACACGTATCTACGTCTCTGGGGAGGGATATGTTCGGACACGTTCACAAAAATATTAATAGTGAACCTGTATTTGTGTTCTTCACACCAGATTTTTAATAATATTTCATATTATTAAAAATACCTTTGTATTATACAAAACTGGTGGGGTTTACCTACTCATATATGTTTCAATTATTCTAATACATTACACAAGCGGTTAGTCCGTAGTATGAGTGAAGACACTAACAAAATGCAGTTTCTAGAGAGATGGCTGTGCCACCTTTGGAAGGGCGTCGTTACTTCATATTGGTTATGTGGACGGGGCGAGGTACTTCGGCTGTCTGACAACAGGCAGCGCTGAATTTACTTCTACGCTCGGTCTGGATAATTTCTGTGATGTGGCGATGTGGTTCTTTTTTGGAAATGTATCTGAAGATATCCTTTCTTCAGCAGGGGCGTACCGATGAGCCTGTAGAAAGGCGAAATACGTATCTACGTCTCTGGGGAGGGATATGTTCGGACGCGTTCACAAAAATATTAATAGTGAACCTGTATTTGTGTTCTTCACACCTGATTTTTAATAATATTTTATATTATTAAAAATACCTTTGTATTTTAATTTGTGTTACAGTTTTGTGTGCCTATAATCAAATAGATTTAGTTGCATTTATTTTACGTATTAAATAATAGGTTTTAATTTTATAATATTTGTAAATGTAAACTGTATAGAAGTGTTGGAGTTTCCCAAATATTTAATTTGTTAATTATCGTAAGTGGCCAGGCATTATATTGCTTATGCATTGTGTTGTTTCCTACGGTCATAAAATTCTTTATTCAATACAGGTATAACCTTTTTGTAAATTCGTTTATTTGCAAATGTAAATCTATATAATAGCATAAGTTTCATTGTTATATTTCATTTATTGTATTTATTATAATGAATGTTACAATTTTTTACGATAAGCTTTAGAGATTACGGTTTAATTGCATTTTTCCTGTATTCTTAGAATACTGTTCTTTATCTTTAGCCCACTTCCTGTTTATTGTAATTTACCTACTCGGTATATTGCCATTCAATACCCGTTACAATTGTATTGTCTATATTTAGTATTTAATATTTATTTCATTTGCTAGTGTTACAATTAAGGATTCGTATGCATATTGTTTATTTTAATCCATTTATGACGTTGGTAAACTACATCAATATACCTTTCTTTGAAGAAGGGTAAAATATTTCCATGGCAATTTCACCCTCCCTTGTATCTGGCGAGGAAAAAATTTTCATTGTAAAAATAAGTAAAAAACAATAGTCAGTTGTAACCCAGATCTCAGCGATCACACTTCAAGAATATAAATTATTAGCCAGTTTCTCGGTCTTTACTATTAAGGCCAGATTCATACATTTGTCTTGAGGTTTAATGGAACTCCAAGATTCAATTTATTAATAATTATCTTGTAAATATATTAGCGTTAATTCAAACTAGTGTATTATTCAAAACATATTTCGGTCAAATACATTCCTAAAATTCTTTCAAACCAGTTGGTATAACATTGCTTATGGATTCAAAATGTATATAAAGAATATATGTATTGAATTTATACACAAACATACGTTAGAATTCGCTTTCTTCATGTTACGACACTAATTTATTCGAATTTTTTATAGAAAAAAAAATTCACCCTGAAGTAGGATTCGAAAGCACGTCAGGCTTGCAGGACCATCGCTCTAACCACTAAGCTATTAAAGGCCATGATTTCGAATCTTGGTGGAAATGCCTTGAGTCGAATCAAGTAAACAGATGATATATATCTTGGCCCTTAGTAGGTAGCAAATTTTATTGCATTTTCACGAAGTAATGTATATACAGTGTGGTCATAAAGTTTGGAACCAAGCTTATAACCGCATTATTTTACATTTTTAGGGAAAACGCTCGGACAGGTAAATTTTCTTTTTTAAAACGCCATCTTTTGACATACAATTTTGTTCTATGACGTCATTGGTTTTCGAGTGATGACGTTATCAACACTTTCTTTAAATGGCAACCATATTATTTTTTTCTCGTTTTTGGTAGATCTTTATATCCACCAAATAGTGATATAAAACAATTGGTATGTTGCATCAGAATTTTTTTGAAAAAATGATATAAATTTAGAAAAAAATACGAAAATTTTATTTTTGTACAAAATTAAAATTAAATTAAAAAAAATACATCTGAACTTAAATTTATTGTAACAGTTAACGTAAATTTTCAAAATGGACCCCACCAACCAACTGACACTGTCCCAGCCGAGTGTAAATGCTTTGCGAGAGGCGCGGCTCGCGATGACGTATTTTGGTTTGCAGTACAATGATACGAGTGCCTGGTGTGTTTTCGGTGTTTACTAAGCAAACGTTACAGTTAGTACACGAGAATACACGAAGCACTCGGATCATTGTACTGCAAACCAAAATACGTCATCACGAGCCGCGCCTGCTTTGCGATCAATAGTAATCTGTGTTATTCGCTCCAGGTCAAAAGAAATTCGTCTTCCCAATCGGCCAATTACTTATTAAAAAATCTTATTTAACATTAAATAGTTTCACAAAAAGGGCCAAAGAAGTTTAATTTATTTAAAAAATTGAGATGATGTGGCAGACCATTTCTTAATTAAAATTATCGCCCAAAAATTGAAGATTTCAAAAACTAATTAAGCTTACAAAATTTACTGAAATATGTAAGTAAGTTTTTTTCACACTTCTGTCTTGTGTGAGGACTTAAATATTCTTCTTGAACAAACCGGATCGTCAAAAGCACATGTACTCATGTTACTATGCAAAAAATTTACAAAAACAAAAACAAAAACACGCACTTTTTTGCAAGATACTTCTTTATGACATTCTTGCTTCTTTTTATACAATTTATGTACTAAAATTTTAGTTTGAAATTGTTTCTATGGCGATAACATTGTTGAATTATTTACTTCTATTTTGACGTTAAATTTTTGAGATATTGCGTAAAAATTGTTAGTTTTCGCTAATATAAAAAATGGCACATTTATCTGAGCGAGAAAGAATCGAAATTTTAATTATGGTTGGGTATGGGGACAGACAAGGAACGTATGCAGAAGCATGCGAATTGTTTAACCATGAACACCCTGATAGACCTCCAATTACCAGGTCTACGGTGACAAAACTAGTTGGAAAGTTTACCGAAACTGGATCCGTAAAAGATCGACCACGGCAAGGTAGAAAGTAGGACAAGATGTGATATTAAATGTGCTTCTAGAAGCAGAAGAAAGGCATCATGTTTCCACCAGACAACTTGCGTTAGCCAATGAGGTGGCTCACTCATTTTTCGTCAACTTATTTAAAAAAGAACACTATCGTCCGTACAAAGTTCAACTTGTACAGGAATTACATGAGGATGACGAAGATCGTCGACTGCAGTTCTGTGAAGATGTAATGTTACGTTGTGTCCAAAATCCAAATTTCTTGGAAAACATCGTCTTCTCAGATAAAGCTACGTTCTGCCTAAATGGATCTGTTCACCGCCATAATTGCAGATATTGGTCGCAGAACAATCCGCATTGGACTCAAGCGTGTCATACTCGGCGCAGAGGAAAAGTTAACGTATGGGTTGGAATGATTGGACGACGCATTTTAGGACCACATTTTTTTGAAGGAAATTTGACTGCTGTGCAATATTTAGAATTTTTAAGATTTGAACTGGTTCGCGCTCACTGTTATTTTCCCAAATCACGAGGATGGTGATGTACCCCATCCAAATATTTGGTTTCAACAAGATGGGGCGCCTCCCCATTATGGTGTAGAGGCTCGCCACTATCTTGACGAAATATTTCCCAATAAATGGATTGGACGGAGAGGCGCCATAGAATGGCCACCTCGTTCTCCTGACCTGACTCCGTTAGACTTTTTTTGTGGGATTATTTGAAATCGAAAGTGTATTTTAACAAACCGAACAATTTAGAAGATTTAAAAGAACGAATTCGCGTAGAACTTACACAAATATCCCCAGACATAATTGAGGCGAGTATACGAAGTGTTTACACTCGGCTGGGACAGTGTCAGTTGGTTGGTGGGGTCCATTTTGAAAATTTACATTAACTGTTACAATAAATTTAAGTTCAGATGTTTTTTTTCTAATTTAATTTTAATTTTGTACAAAAATAAAATTTTCGTATTTTTTTTCTAAATTTATAACATTTTTTCAAAAAAATTGTGATGCAACATACCAATTGTTTTATATCACTATTTGGTGGATATAAAGATCTACCAAAAACGAGAAAAAAATAATATGGTTGTCATTTAAAGAAAGTGTTGATAACGTCATCACTCGAAAACCAATGACGTCATAGAAAAAAATTGTATGTCAAAAGATGGCGTTTTAAAAATGAAAATTTACCTGTTCGAGCGTTTTTCCTAAAAAAGTAAAATAATGCGGTTATAAGCTTGGTTCCAAACTCTATGACCACACTGTATATGTAAATATGCTTTCTACATTTTACGACGCTAATTTTTAAAATTTTAAAAATTTCGCAAAAGTTAAAATAATTCAAAAACGGTTAATTTTTTACGAAAGAAACCTTAATATAAAGTGTTATTAGCACTTTACAAGGAATCTAAAAATGCAAACAAAAATTTAACATTCCATTTAAAATATCAAAGTTGGCTATGACTTCCGATATAACCGAAAGTGGTTCAAGAGTATAGGTATCAAGAGTGCGTGCCACCAATTTACAAATAAGGCGTTAACATAGAAAACTTCTAACGATCGGGTTACGTACAAAGCCCTGTACACTTAAACATCGCTATATTATATTTTACGTGGTATACGACAGAAGAATATGTATTTATAATATTAATATTATTTCCATATTTCACTTTTAATTACCGATGAAGATGCCACCATTATTCTCGAAACGTATCATATTTGTTAGCAATTAGCCAGTTACTACAAAATTCCGATTCATTATATTACTTTTGCGAAGCTATGTTTGCTAAATATATACTTGTATTTGTTTCAATATTTCGACATCAAAAGAACTTAACTCGCTGCAATTCTCATTGACACACGATAACAATATCACGGAAAAGAATTTATTTCTTTGTCTTTAGATACTTTTACATTCCTACCCTTACGACATTTAAAATCAGCTGACATTTTCTAACACACGAACGTTATATTCAACTGAGACTCACTATAAATGCATAACATCCGACGACATTCCTAGAAACACCATTCTAAACGTCGTTAACGAAGCGCTAATGTCCCAATGTACACAACAAATACTAAAATGCATAAATCTCTTTTAATATTACGTGGAAACATGGCATAAATCTTACTGCCAAATAGCAGATGACATCCCCTTGTTATAACTTTAACTTGAAGAGGTGGTTTTGTATAAACTGGCATCGCACAGTTTATTTACACTTATGTATGTATGTATATACATATCTCTTTGTGTGTGCGTTTTGAGTGACCAGTATTATATAAATATGAATAAACGAACATCAGAGAACATTTGCCGAATGGTTGGCGTAAGTTATACGTACAAGTTGAAGTCCTAGCAATGGATATTCTTGTGTCAGGTTCTGATTTAAGAATGCGACGTTTGCCTAGTATGTCTACTGTATATTTCGAACTTATTTAATGTCAAATTGTATATAATTAAGTGGTATGACAACGAAAAATGTTTCTTTGCCATCGATTATATTTTCTAATAATATAATATATTGCAATTCATCGTTCAAATTATTCTTGTGTATATGGTATTAAATACAGTTGTTTGATGTTTTTATACATGATCTGCTCGTTAAGGAATTTTCTGTTTGAAATTGAAATTGTTATTTATGTATGTATATAGATTGTATTTGCGCTAGCTTAAGTCTTAGCTAACTCGCTTTTAATACTTATTAAATATATATATTGAGGCATTGCAAGAAGGGTTTTTTTTCTCTGAAAGAAACAAAGAATACATGTAACCATAATATTTATATCTACTATATACTTTAATACCAAGAAGGGGAAAGATTGATTCAAAGTATAAATACGTTATTTTGACGACAAATTTGCTTTGAAATAATTAACTTATTTTTCTATTTTTTTATTATAATGTTTACTTTCATTTTTAATTCAAATTAATATTTAACGCGTTTTTATTCAAACAAATGTAACGTATTTATTTTCAAATGCATTTGAACGATTAAGCCCCGCCCACAATTTTAACGGTGCAATAACCCGAAAATAAACCGATATTGAGTGTTTGTAAACACATAAACATATGTTATTCAACTAAAGTTATTTTATAAATCAAATTGTAATTTTTTTAACTGTTTTACTCTGTAAAAATGTCTAAATGAATAATATTCAAAAAGATAATGCAAGTAAAGAATGGAGCGATTTGCGGCAAGTTATGCAATTGAAAACAAGTGAAAAAAGTAAGCGTCGGTAATTAGTCGTTACAGTGAGAGGTCACGTTTTTTTGTGCTCCGAAGTAATTAAAATAAATTGGCGAAATGATTAAGTGCTGGAGATTTTTAAGTCTACAAAACGTTACACATACCTACGATCTACCTGTAGACCAAGTTTAACATCTGCCGACCAAATAGTTCAAGAATTACGAATTTTTAAAGTTTTCAATGCGTAAACTACCCGCCATAAATTTCACCGTGCAACGACCAACATCTTTGGACGCTCGAGACCGGTCATCCGATCAAGCCGCCGTCGGACCTGGAGATTTCTAAAAAGTTCAAGTCATCCCGAGGGACCGTAGCAGAAATATTCTCCAGTTTCCCGTTGTGAAAACCAGCAGAACACAGGCGCAGGAAGCAACAGAGGTTATATCCGAAGATTCAGGTTTTTGCTAACTTTAACAATATTTTACGCGCCATTTTTACTTGCTCATGCACTTTTCTAGAACTTTCTTTGTTTATTCCATAACTAACTATTTACATTGCTTTCACCGATATTATACCACTGTAATTTTTATTCAACTTATTTAAATATTATTATCCACTGTTTGTAATTTTAAAACTGGATTCTATGTCACTTTTATAAACTCTTGTAATAAAACAACACCTAATTGCACTTGTCTTACACCATATTGTTATACTATAAGAATACCAACCGTTGAGTGTGTCTCCCTTATTGATATATGTGTGTCACGAAATTGTCAATATAAATTCTCAAACTTTGCTAGATATTTTATCCTTAATAAAGTTAATTGTCAATATTTTACTTTAGTTTTTTTTGTAATACACTTGAGATATTGTTCCGATCCCAACTAAATAAACTACGTAAATAAAGTCAAAGTGGAGAGAGGTGAACCTACCTTAACCCTGAAGAAATAAAAGAAGCTAGCCGACGATAATAACAAAAAACAGATAAGTATTGAACGAGCCCGATTTGAATTTTATATAACTTTTATGACATTCACTTTGCATTTATTTATATATTAACATTTGTATATTAACATTCACGTATATATTAATATTCATTGACAGATAACATTTGCCAGCCCAACGTGAAATTCAGTAATATAACATTTAGAGCCCAACGTTTTGGGGCATTTATAACTAGAATAAACATTTTTACATATTAACGTCCTTTGACTTAGAACATTTTGCATCCCAACTTAGTGGGGCAATTTAGAAGTATAACAATATATATATATATATATATATATATATATATATATATATATATATATATATGTATACATATATATACATATATATACATATATATACATATATATATATATATATATATATATAAAACATTTGATAAATTATTGAAGTTTTTCGGCTTTGTATATGAAATATTTACAAATATTAAATTAGAATGTATGTAATTGCAGAGTAAGTGGGGATGTAAACATTGCTGTCTACAAATTACAAAGCAAATCATACGAAATTATATATATATATATATATATATATATGAAGCGTTGTTCTTCGGGATATTTCGCCGCGTTTGGATGATTTCGTCCTGAGAAGGACAACTTTCTTCCTGACGTTTCGGTGACAACACTTTCACCTTTTTCTAGAGGATCTTCTCGTTGCGATGGTAACTTCAAGAGTTCGTCGATTTCCTGTGCCCCTCGTATTATATCGTCCCGTCGTAGTGGGGACGCGTGTCTGACTCCTCGTGATTGGTCCGTCGGTTGTTCTGTCGCTTTCGACTATTAGTCGATAGCCGCTTGCGTGCGGTCCGAGTTAGTATGACTGGGCTGTGCCAAGTTGTTATCATTACGACGCTTGTGTGTTATCTGCCTGTTGAGCAAGGCCGGCTTCCATGTGTCTGGCAAACGCTGTCCGTCGTCACGTTTGTTCATACAGTTTTGCCGTTTCTCAATTTCTATAGCTTCTCTTATAATCCTGTACGTTAACCTCGTACTGCGTGTTATAGTTTTTGTACCGTCAAAGTCGATGGTGTGTCCTGTATGTAGCACATGCTTAGCTGGGGATGATGTTGTTTCTTTTTTAGCTACGGCATTTCTGTGCTCTTCCCTCCGTACGCTGGTTTTACGGTTAGTATGCCCTATGTATGTTTGTTTGCATTCATAGCACGGTATTTCGTAGACCCCTTGGTTTTCTAGTTCTATCTTGTCCTTTGTATTAGGCAAAATGTCTCTTATTTTCCTGTCTGTCGTATAAATGGAGTCTATGTCGTGTCGGCGTAATATTCTACCTATTTTCTCAGTCGTACCTTTCAAGTAAGAGAGAAATGCTGTCCGTGTAGATCTTTCTTTCTTCTTTGGTTGATTCTTGTTAATTCGTATCGCTCTGTTAATGGCAGATTACACACAAGCGACGTAATGATAACAACTTGCCACAGCCCAGTCATACTAACTCGGATCGCACGCAAACCGATCGACCAATAGTCGAAAGCGACAGAACAACCGACGGACCAATCACGAGGAGTCAGACACGCGTCCCCACTACGACGGGACGATATAATACGAGCGGCACAGGAAATCGACGCACTCTTGAAGTTACCATTGCAACGAGAAGATCCTCTAGAAAAAGGTGAAAGTGATGTCACCGAAACGCCAGGAAGAAAGTTGTCCTTCTCAGGACGAAATCATCCAAACGCTGCGAAATATCCCGAAGTACAACGCTTCAACAAACGACAGCGAAAACATTCGACGAAATATATATATATATATATATATATATATATATATAGAGATAATTATTTCGTGACCTATGTATGTTATGGTAGATTTAATTAGTTGGCGATTTAAGGCCTGGTTTTACTTAAAAATGCATATATTTAAAACAATCTTAAATGTTTCGGCAAGTGATGCCTTTCTCAAAGAATTTAAAATATAAATGACAATATATTAATGGCATACTTATACATTTGTCATGGATAAAATTATTTAACGATACATCCATAAATTATGCCTTAGTATTCAAAAAATAGTTAGACAACAAAAACGGGGAAAGGCAAGGAATGAGTTATTATTATGTATGCGCCCGTGGACCGGCTTAATTAAGATGTTAAGCTATCGGCATTCGCCTTAAACGAGAAGGAAAACCACGAAAACCTACTTGGACAGCTAGTCAGGGATCCAAACACGGAACTGTCCGCATGATAAGCAAATGTACAGATATTTAAATAAAACATAAGATATATTCTTTCAATGGAGACTGTGGTTAAATAATAATTTAAAAAGGTATATAACCCCTTACCACAATTATTAGTCGTATCCTAAATACGTATTTCGACAACTAAGTTGTCATCATCAGTAGGTAAAAACTACTAATTAAAGTCACACGGGGCACAATAAAGTAAGATAAACGCTTCCGCACAACTACTATACACTGCAACCCTGTAAAGACAGTCTTTACAGGGTTGCAGTGTATAGTAGTTGTGCGGAAGCGTTTATCTTACTTTATTGTGCCCCGTGTGACTTTAATTAGTAGTTTTTACCTACTGATGATGACAACTTAGTTGTCGAAATACGTATTTAGGATACGACTAATAATTGTGGTAAGGGGTTATATACCTTTTTAAATAAGATATATATTTATGTAACAGCAACATATATTATGATGGTAAATAGCAGATCGTTACATAATTAGCTTGTAGTATATATGCTTAAATTTTTTATATCACTTCTGTTGTTAATTGCATTTTTTTCCTGTTTAATACTAATCATTCTTTAATTTCCCTTTTCATTGTGTGTTGTTCTTTATCAATTATCTGTGTGTTTTCAAAATCGAAATGGTGATCACGTTGTAGTTTGTGTGTAAATAAAGCAGTTTTGTCTGTTTTAGAGTATTTGTGGGCTTGTATTCTTTTGTATAAATTTTGTTTAATTTGGCCTATGTAGTAACTATCGCAATCGCGACATGCTACTTTATAGATATGTGTTTCTCGATTTTTTTCTATTTTAGGTTTTAGTTTTGAAAATAGTAATACTAATAAACATATATTTTCAAAACTGAAGACACAAACAAAATACAGTTTCTAGAGAGAAGGCTGTACCATCTTTGGAAGGGCATCGTCGGTTCGCATTGGCTATGTGGACAGAGCGAGGTACTTCGGCCGTCAGATAACAGGCGGCGCTGAATTTACTTCTACGCTCGGTCTGGACAATTTCTGTGATATGGCGATGTGGTTCTGTTTTGTGAATGTGTCTAAAGATACCCTTCCTCCAGCAGGGGCGTACCGATGATCCTATATAAAGGTGAAATACGTATCTGCGTCTCTGGAGAGGGATATGTTCGGACACGTTCACAAGAAATATTAATAGTGAACCTGTGTTTGTGTTCTTCACACCAGATTTTTAATAATATTTTATATTATTAAAAATAGCTTTGTATTATACAAAACTGGTGGGGTTTTACCCACTCATGTACGTTTCAATTATTCTGTTAAATATGATTTAATTGTAATTTTGAAATTTGGGTACTGTCAAATCGATAAATTAAATTTTTCATCAATTGCTAACTTTAAATCGTGTCAATAGCTGTAATCCTGACTTCCTGAATCCGAATTTCCTCTGCTAGTTACGAAACTTCCCTTGTACTTAAAATAATTACTCGTCATGTTACTTGACGACCACGCCGTGTAGATAACCTATGCGACCTTGATAATGTAATTCAAATTTTCTTTTTCAATATACAAATGTACTGTGTTGTTGAACATATACCTGGCATAATGTATGTGTATACAAAAGACCTATAGTGCGGTATTTTTCACAATCAAAACAGCTCCTTCAACAATACAAAGAACTTGTAAATATTTATTTATCAGTTAGAATCTAGCATCGGTCGATTTACTTTTTTTTTCTATTCATTTGGTCCTGATCTGTCCGCGTCCATGGCATCGAAATCGTTTAACCTTCGTTCGCAATAATTGCTTTAATAATAAATAAGTTATACCCGGTCAGATATGACAATAACGCTTTTGTTATCTGACTAGAACTTGGAGAACAATAATTAGTTGTTCTAAACGAGTGAATAAACACAACAGAGTCCATGACGTTAACTTAACTAGACATAATGGACGTTAAAATAGAATTGATCAGAAAAATTATGCGAAAATGTATGAGCGTGCATTTTTATGTATTCAACTCGCTTCTTTTAAACGAATAACGTCACTTAATTTATATTTTACTAAATTTTGTGAGCAACTGACACGTTTTTTTGTAAGTTAAATCGTGAATAGTAGGTGCATTTTGTAGAATACATAAATGACGTTCTTGAATGAAAGATTTGAATAATGAATACATACAATGTATGGTTGTCGGGATAACCCCCTGACAACCCCAAAAATCAGTAGCTTTTAAAGCAATTTCAACGGTCGCAGTAGCAAACACTAACACAGCACAACACATGTTTTTGGGACTCAATTCTGAGAATTGCACGTGAAAGTAGCCCCAAAAAGAAGAACTTCTGCATCATTCGTTTTGTCAAGTTGGCTGCATTAATAATTTAATGGCCATACGAATTTTGCTCAAGGTGGATTTTGATCACTTTTTCTATATTTTAACACGGTTATATCTCGGTATACCGTACGGAATATCTCTTTTGTGTCTGAAGCAAAGTTGTAGATATTGAATTGGAGAAAAAAAATAGCGGAACAAATCTACTCCAAAAAAGTGCATCCAGTGCCTTAAAAATCGCAAAAATTCTTTCCCCATTTTTCACCTTTTTTGCTCAATAACTGGATTACAAATCCACAAATATGCTGTTTTTTTTTCTTTATAAACTTTATTTTGCATGAAAATAAAAATTCCGGTTCATATTACAGCTATTCTTACACAGAAAATATGAGATTTTTATTTGTTATCTATGCATAGAAACAAAATTTAGAACATTTTCAATTATTGTCAATATCCATCCTCATTGAAGTTGATGCTTGTAGTTCTGATAATCTTGTTTTCTTCGTAGGTTGTTCATATTCATGTTCTGAGTCTGCATCATCATCCGAGTTAGACATAATATTCAAGGGCATGTTTTCTTCAGTGTGTTCACCAATTTCGATGTCATCTTCATCTACGGTGCTTTCATCTTCAAACTGCATAATTTTAGAACTCCACCTACAAACCTCCGCAAGCAATGCATGTAATTTTTTGCCTTTGAATCGCTTTTCCATTGGCATGAACACTTGGTGGAACCTCTTTCCTTGTTCGTCCGATTCCTGAGGTAATTGTGCCAAAAAGGTACCAAGGTGGAAATGCATGAAATGTAATTTTAACGTCATAGATGCATTGATTTTTTCAAAATAATACAGCAACTTGTCCACTCGTGTCTGTATGTCATCTCTCTGTACACGGTTCTTTCCTAAAACGCCTTCAATGACTTGTTTCAATGCGTCCCATGCACATAGGTGGTTATAATGGTTCGAAAGCATATTTGTGAAAGATTCGCTTTTCATTAATTTTCGTATATCCGGTCCATTCAGAGTACCTATTTGAAATTTTAAAAAAATCAGTTGCGAAAAAATTATTGGTAATTATAATGCGAATATATCGAAGTGAACAAATTTAGATATGACAATATTTAAATACAGACAACGATACGTACCTTTTCTAATTTTAGCTTCACTGAGTTTTGGAAAGATGGATTTCTAACAGTCATAGGCGTCCTCAATATCTTTGACCACGACTTCAACTAATTTCCCAGCTATTCCTAATTTTATGTGGAGCGATGGCAACAAAATATCATCTACATCCTTTTTCAAAGGTTCATTACGTAATTTTAATTGTTTCTCGAGCTCGGGAGTTCTTGCTTTTCAATCTTTACATTGATATTGATTCCCTGTGTATCGCGAATCCCAATTACAAAGAAAGCAGAAGTATTTTGGAAAACCGCCCTTTAAATAATGCCTTGTATTATGTTGACAACCTTTAGATCACAACAAATCTTCCATTTGTGTACATTGTATTTGATTTTTTCTAAAATTTCGCCCAATGCTTCATACGTTTCCTTCATAGTTGTGCTGAATCGCAATGGAATGGACGGTTTTTTGTTTGTTTTGTGCAACAGCACAGCCTTCAAACTTGAAACTGAACCGTCGATGAATAAACGCAAGTCGCCAGCGATATAATCCATTCCCATATTTTTCACTAAACCTGGGATATCATGGCAGTAAGTGAACGTATTTGCTTCGTCAACGGAATAAAATTTCTGAAAATTAGCTTGGCGTTTTCGGTATGATGTTGCGCTGACATTTTGCTCTTTCAGTTTTTTACGCTTCAAAAAAGATGTCAAAAATTCTGAATTTTTTGTGATAATCCCATCTTAGCCACAATGTCATCCATTTCGATTTGTGTTACCGGTTGTGGTGCATTATTTTAAATATCGGGTGTCCAATCTGCATCATTCACATTGGTCGGATTGGTGAAAACGGTTTCGGCTTGCAGGGACACAGTATCCAGACTCGGAGGTTTAGGTGGATCGGTAACAGCAGTGCGTTGTACTGGAAGTGTCGCAGTGAAAGCGGGAATGTATACATTTGTTTTAAATATTTTTTTGTTCAATCCGTAACCGGAATTTATGCATGCGTAGCACCTGGATTCATCATGTCCAATTAGGTCTTACACCCAAATTACTGGCTTCATAAAAGAAAACTGTACACATTTTCCATGTATCCACATTATATGGGTATTATAACAACTTTTGCACACTGTGTTCGGCGTAAAATTTGCACCACTTAAATCTATTTCATCAAAATAATGACAAGACGCTGTTTTAAATTCCTCAGTAAACAAGTTTTTTCGATCCTGTTTGCCTATTTTTGGGACGATATGACCACAAACGTAACAAAAATAATCCAATTTTGGGCACTTGTTATTTTCCATATTGAAATATTCAATGTTCTTCTGGTTTTAAAATGTAATTCACTCTGAACAAAAGGGTTGTTTATTCCACAGCCATTAAATTATTAATGCAGCCAACTTGACAAAACGAATGATGCAGAAGTTCTTCTTTGTGGGGCTACTTTCACTTGCAATTCTCAGAATTGAGTCCCAAATCAATGACATGAAAAATATTGTACTGTGTAATATGCGAAAAACTGTGTAGTGGACCGATGAAATATGTAAAAAAATACAAAACAAAAGGAATAGGTGGAATAATTAACTACAAAAAGAGCAAAAGATTCCGAGGCATATTAAAAAGTGGAGCTAAAATTTCAATACAAGAGTCTAAACAGAAATCGTCGGAGAAATTCGGACATAAAATGAAGAATGATAACAGAGAGCATCGGAAACTTTTTATGGTACACTAAAGCGTTCGAACTCTTTGATCCAATAATAAGCAGTTTTTAATAATGATCCATTGTTGCCAAAAATTTCTTTCTGCTGTACTTTAGTCTGGACTTTCGTCCATTTGTGTGTAATCAGTGTTCACCATTTGAATTCATTGATTTTTGCGGAAAAAATGAAATACTTCCTGTGCTCAGGCCGAAACGACTGGAATTTTGTTAAAGATTTACTGACCAATTCGTTGTTAATGCTGGAGGCATTGAAAAGGTTATGTTTACTCATGAATCCTGGTTTCATCTCTCTGGCTACGGAAATTCTCAAAACACTGCTCCACTGCATCGACAGAAAATTGTACTTTGGGCAGCTCTTTGTCAGAGAAGGATTATTGGACCTATATGTTTTGAAGGTACGTCGATTAAAAATACAGTAGCCAAAAAATGCTTACACTTTGTAGGAATATTAAACGCAGCGCGTTATAGACTGGAAATCTTGATATTTTGTAAACATGTTACACGATGATGAATTACAAGAAGGCTACTTCCAACAAGATGAAGCTCGTCTGCATGCTACCAATGAAAACATTGTTTTTCTATGAGAAGTTTTGGGGATCGAATTATTAGTTTAAATTTGTATTTCGCAGGAACGCAGGATCGCAGGAACGAGGTGACCAAATTGTGTTTGTACACAATTTGGTCACCTCGTTCCTACGATTTAACACCGTGCGATTTCTTTTATGGCCGTATTTAAAAGATTCTGTTTTTGTGACACATGTTTTTGATCTTAATGACCTAACAAAGGGTCACTAATAAGATCGTAGAAATTAATCATTAACATTGGATCCAAGAAAATGTTATTAACTCTGTTAAGCGAAGAAATTTACGCTGTAGTGTGATAATTTGCTGTATAATTGACAATTTACATGAAAAAATATAGTTCCTATATCGTTGTCCTGCGATTTGGAAACATCACCGACCTCGACCTATCTTACTTAAATCTTTATTGGGAGTTTGTTTATTTAATTATACTCCGTTGACCTCACAATAATATTCTTATGGATAGAACTGTTCAGTGTGCAATTTGCAATTCATAAGAACAGCCGATTATTACACAGTTTCTCTATTCACAGCTGTTCGGGAAACTGGATTCGTATATGCAATGCTTATGTTGAAAATGTTATTAACTCTGTTAAGTGAAGAACTTTACGCTGTAGAGATGAAGGCGTTGGTCATATTAAGCATCTTATTTAATGAATATTGTTACGTAATAGATTGTGTTTTGTTCTTCTTTTAATTTAAAAAATAAGGTAAACGGATCATCAAAACCCCACACGACAAACTCCAATGGATGAGTTTGAAGATGGCGAAGATTAATTTCTTCAAGAAAAAAACGTTTATTTTCAGAACCAACGTATTTGTGTTAAAAAAAAATCAATGATTGCCTCAATGTCATACTTGCTGGTTTTGTACACTGTATTAACAAATTGTTGTGCTTACATTCATTATTAATTCATCTTTAGTCTGAATATTGTGAAATTTCACATACGTAATGTTATTTAATCTGATTTGGTTTCTGATGTTAGTTTTAAAATTCTATTTTTCGGTATTTTTCATTGTAAAACAGACAGCACTTCAAAAAAAACTATATTTTTTATAATAAATCATTTTAATTTACACATTTCAACAACCAAAACTTTCAATGTAACCGTCTTTTCCCTGAAATTCAATTTTTCCGTAGACTTAAATATTAGGTTAACTTAATGAATGTTACTTGACAACTCTTATTTAACGATTTAACTTATTACTAGTAGTATGACATCTAGGTTAAATCGCTTAATCAATCTAAGACATAACTGATTTAATCCATGGTATACTCTGAAAACTTTTTTTGTGACTCATTTAATTCAATAATTCGTCAACTATAGCCTAGTTAATGACCAAGGTCTTGCAAATAATTTTAGAGACCGTTCCATTGTGGTATTAGGCATTCTTGCGTGCTATCTCATGTTATAAGAATGTTCACAAATTTATTTCTCTGTCATCGGTACAAATCGATCATATTTAATGTAAAAAAAATATACACAATACCAAGGAAATGTACGAAATTCCTTACACAGACAAAAAATATATAATAATACATAAACAGAAATGCGAAATACCGCACAATGTAAATATGCCGTGATATTCAGGCCCTCTTTCGAAAACCACGGCCAAATCCCGCATCTCCAACAAATGGTAACAAAACTCGAAACAGAAAAGACAAGACCCAAGTAAAGAAAGAAAAGAAAAAAATAAATAACTAATAAAAGAAGTAAAAAAGACACACTCCACATGCAGGGACACTAAAATTTCTACATTACCGACCGAGTGGGACCACAAACAGCCCTCCTGCTGTTAGGATATAAAAACACACCGTCTCCTATACACAAAGCATCCACATAAATATCTAAAATTGATTTAATAGTAATTTCATAGACACATATGTGTCCGCTGCGGGTTTATAAAAATGTTATTTGTGGAATTCCATCGATGGCGATGGTGCCTAAGAATGTCCTTTAATATTAATTACGATGTTGGTGATTAAGTTATTACTGTTTTGTTTAAAGAAAAGAAACTTTAATTTAAATCGGTAACATTTGAATTTTGATGAGACTCGTTTGTACGAGATTGAAATAAATTGTTCTTTTAAAGGAAGTACACACAATATGAAAAATGCATATTTCTTACTGTGAATGCAGAAACAGAATTAAAAAAGAAACTCCAATTACAATTTGTTGTATAATTAGCCATCCCCGTGAGAGACATCACCGGCGTCGACCTATCTTACTCAAATCTTTATTGGGGGGTTGTTTATTTACTTTTACTCCGTTGACCTCACAATAATATTCTTATGGAGAGAACTGTTCAGTCTGCAATTTGCGATTCATAAGAACAGTAGATTATTACACAATTTCTCTATTCACACATGTGCGAGAAACTAGATTCGTATATGCAATGATTGTGTTGAAAATAGCGGCGAACAAGTACCTATACGCCATTTGTACTAAGAAAGGAGCAGATGACACTATAATATGAGTGTAATTTACACAGAATAAATTTTGTAATCATAAATGAGTGTATATAGACTGGCATGTTAGGCTGGGTTATTTACCTATAAAATAAAATTATTGTCTTTCGGCCTTCACGTTTGTTTATCAACATATTTATTTTTGAAACAAGCCGAGATTGTGTTTAAAACGTCAAATATTCCGAGACCTTTGAGAAATACATATATATATACATATACAATATACAACATATATATGCATTATATACCAAAGCAAAATCCACGACAGGGGAAGCTACTGTCGAGAAGAAATTAATGATTAAATATGTATTTAGAAAATTATTTAGCTACATCAAAACTAAGACAATAAAATTCGGAATATAACTGATGACGAATATTAATTAATTACGCCCTAATTAAAGAATTATTAATCGAAAACTCTAGTTCAGAAGAATCACTACGAGTTGACTCGGACGTTTCAATACCCAAGAAGATCTTAAATGAAAATACTAAGGACAATTCTAACGGAATTTACTACAGACAAAGCCGTTAAATATTTCAATTAATTTTAACAATAAAAATTCCCATTAAACCTGTACAAATTAACCCAATTACCAACTAACTGTCTACACTATACCAACTTTATCATATTTATTGCGAATTCCAACGCCATCACACGCGTAAAATGTGTACCAAACCATACTGAAATCAAAGTTGCCTACTTCAACATGTAATATTTCGTAAATTTTTAATTAAATCCAAATAATACTTTGATGAAATTTGTAATTTAATCTAACTACAGGATGAATATCCGCAAAAGAAAACTATTATAAAAATTTTAACGATTGAAAATTACAATAATATATGCAAAAATCGATGATAAAAAAATTAGAGAATAAACGTTTAGAAATGAACAGGGGTGATTTCAGCACGTTACAACATCTTGCATACTAACCGAACTGTTGGATTCTTAATAATCTCTAATAACTAGAGCTGGGGATGTTTGCGGTCTGCCAGGATAGTATTCAGTTAAACGCACGAATATAATGACCTTGTTTCGATCGGTGATGCATGCGTGATTTTATTGCTTTACATGCATTCGCTATTTATATCACTTAGGTATGTCAGTTATGTGTACTGTATATAAATAACACACTTACCTTATTTACGATTATTATAGCATAGCGCCAAGTGGATAAGACTTGCAGTAAGTTTTTAGCATTAGATACGTTTCCATATTTGTAGCGGTGAGCGATGTACGCCGTGATGAATAAATTTTTTTATATTTTGAGAAAGACCGCTCGACATCTACGGATGTAACACACGCACAATTAAAATAATCTTTATAGATAGAAACCGAATCTACACTTGCACCATTACTAATTTGTTTTAATCTGGTAAAATCAAAATCATTGTTTATCACACTCTCGAACTTTTCTATTACATTAACATTTTTGTTGTCATTTACTGCGCATAGCTGGGCGTGTACATCGTCCAGTATTTGCAGTGACTCCGCTAACGATAATGCAGTATTTTGAAATTTCTCGATTGCGTTAAACAATCCTATATGATTGTTATAAATAGTTTGTAAATCTGCATCAAGGGAAGGGTTTTGAAAGAGTCTCTGGCTTTCCTTAATGGCTACAGCTTCGGCAGGATTGAATTGTAGAACCACAGATTTTATTTGTTGGAAATACTTGGTATAATAAAATGCCGCCTTTAACCAACTTCCCCAACGTGTAAGGATTGGCTCTGGTGGTTCGGGAATACCAGGGCACCGACTGTGAAACTCTCGAATTCGTTTGGGAGATTTTAGAAACACTTTTTTTGTGGTTGCTATTAATGCATCCACCTCTGGATAACATTGCCGAATAGTTTGTGCCACAAGGTGTAAAGCATGAACTTTACATGTCACATGCAAAAGTCTCTCACAATCTGCTTTAAGAGAACGGCCTACATAACGCATTGTCGCAGCACCATCGCTCATAAACATCAGGAGTTGATTAGTTGAAACTTGAAATTTTTGTAACTGTTTATCATTTACTACTGCTTTCATTCTGTTTTCAATGTCCTCACGCACAATTGGTAAATAGGTGAGTAACGTTCTCCGTGACGGTAGCTTTTTGTTGGAATTGTATTTATTCCAAAAGTCGTGAAAGGCTTTTTTATCTAGCAGGTGAACTGGCACATCGCAGACGAGTAGCATTGTCAATAAATCGAAAATGAATTGCGTTTTAGACAGCACATTATTTTTTTTGTCTTTGTGGTGTACACTTTCAACATGTCTTTTACAGTCGTATTTGTCCCAGCAAAGTAACTGTTCATCGCATAATTTACAAACCACTTTTGCTCCATTATAATACAAATCGGGAAAGTCTCGGATAAATTTCTTCACGTCGTTATACAATGGGCGCTTTCTTGGCTTGGGCACGTCCGTCATACTTACTAATAGAGCTCAAGACAACACACGATGACGTTGCCAGTTCACGACTAACTAAAGTGTTTCGCTGCATCGTGTTTATACGCTGGTGGGGATGCACTACATACGGTCCTGCCGTACCGCAAACATCCTCAGCTCTACTAATAACACATATCTAAACACATCTAGCAATAGGATTGCCGGGTCAGCTAGTATTTACATAAAATATTCTAAGCCGAAAAGATAAATATAAAGCAAATGACCAGGCCAGCTAATTTCCCAAGGTTACCAAATTAAATATTTACTAGAATCATTTACAATCACAGTACAAATCATCCCTAGGATGCAAGTTGTGTTCTTACAAAAAAACAGTAATCGTCAGTTTTAATGTTTGAAAACTAAAACCAATTTCGCAACGTTTTCAAAACATGACAATTTCGATGAAACTATCGATGCCTTCGTTTGATTGTTATTCTAAAATAAATCACTTCGACATATTCAAAACTATTCATGTTAATTAAGACTACAAAAACTAAGAGAACAACAAATGTATCGAAACAAGGAGCACGAATTAATTGTCTAAAATTCCGCTAGATGGACGGTAATATGTATTTTTTAATAGATACAAAAAACGCACTCTCCAGATCGTGTACATACACATAATGAAAAGAAACTTCGTCTTCTACCGTGTTTAACCCACTCAATTTATAATGTAATTACATCATTGAGATATATAGAGATTGCTAAGAATGTGACAGTAAGATATTAATATTCGGCCAGTTTGAAAAAGGATGGACATGACACCAAAGTCGCTACTCTAACGGTGTATGCCAAACGCAAAATATTCATGAGATGAGTCAATTAATTATCTAGTCCTTTTTTCTTCTTCCATGTCTAGTTCTCTCCTTTCTTTACATTTCTCTGTTTGTTCTTGACTGTTGATGTTGGATGATTCTTCGCCATTCATTTTCGATGGGATATTTTTAAAGAAATATACTATCATCTAATGCATCGTTTTTCAACCTGAGGCTCGTGGTGATATTAAATGGGGTCGCGAAATAGTCTAAACGGTAATAAAAAATCATTTTGTTACTGTTCAAATCAATTAATTATAAGCATTCATTTTACTTCCAATAAGTATAGAATCCAATAAGAAATTAATATGACGGTTGCATTTGTTTTTCATTTAAAAGCTTCTACATACGTCGATCTACGTTAGAAATACACAAATGCAAATTGTTTTCGAGTGATAGAGACGATTTCTGTATTTAGTTTTTAGCGCAACCATAGACGAAAACCCTTTTCAGAGAGATAAGACGAAAGGGATTAATATTTTCAATGCTTCTGTGGTTAAATTTCAATATTCGTTCCGACAATCAAGCCAAAACATATTTAAATTTTCAGGTATAAATTGCAATTCTAGCATTTTGTCGATGAACTGGTCCTGAATGTCAACTGCTAACTTAGCAGCGACAGCAACGCTTTCACCCCTTTTTTTGGTAATGTTTAAATTACATACTTTTAATATATAATGTGAACTCTATATACAGGGCGAACATATTTTTTTTTTTTTAAATTAAATTTGATAATATACGAGTTAACTATTTTCTAACCAGTTCTTTACCTTTTTTTTCTCTCTTTAGCAAGTTGGCTGCTTCGAACTTCTCTTTTCAAAATGCAGGTATCCTGTGAAACATTTCGCCGTTTTGGATTACGCTTTTGTATTTAGTAGTCCGTATGCGCATGCGCCTACGATCGCGCGATCCCTTTTCTCCGTTTTCAGATTTGAGCTTCCGTAAATAAAACTGAGTGGCACTACTTACCATCTTTGATTTAGTCACCCACACCGTCTCCACTGACTAGGGGCATATACAATAAATAGAAGCTTCAATACAATTTGTGCGGTACAACTACCGGTTTCGATCCGATTTCGGCCATCTTCTGGACGAAATCGCTGCACTTGTGCCGTGGGTAGCAATATTATATTACAATATTACTCATTAGGGTTTAACGTAGATATATATCGGGCAAGAGTAATATTAGTTTATTTATGTAATTATAAATAACATATGTAACCAACAAGCCTTATTTATGAACCACAACTTGAATGAGATTGCTGAAATAACGTTATAGCGCAACCTTTACACACAAATTATAATATAAATCCGGAAATTTACCGATATACTTTCTTACATAAACAAGCTATGGTCGTTTATATCGCGTTGCGCGCGGTAATACGTACTGAATTATTCAGTCTTGATATGCAGACACGATGGCCAACTCTAGTTATTATTATTCTATTTTACTATCAAATACAAAAGAAAGTAAGAAGATGGGTCTATAATAATAATAACAATAATAATATAATAATAGAAATAAAATTTTGCCACATGACTATGAAATAAACAATAACTCGTTAACGGTTATATCTTTATATGGACTTTTCGAATCTAAATAAATTCTGCACTTCATCTCTTAAATATTGCCAGTACATTTTGGACACCCGATATGCTTATATACAATAAATGCAAATTAACCGGTCGAAATTTCTAACTTAACGACTATTTGCTCAGATCGATCATTACCCGGTTATGCGAAGTTTACCTTGCATTACGTATAATATAGCTGTTCCATGTTTTAGTTCAATAGAAAACCATCGAAGCAAGCAATAAAAAGAACCCTAAAACAATAATGAGTCTTGTTTGGTTGCGGTTCCCTGTGGAGATTTTCTCACCCTAGTGACAAATTTGACGCCCTTTCGAGAATGTTTACTTGACATACTGCAAACACTGGCATTACAACGGGTAATAATCAGTTATCAAATATTTGTCCAGTTGTCAAGACCGAGGTAAGATAACTTTACAATATCGTACGACGGTTCTTGTGTCTTCAATCTTAAGCTGATTACTTGAATGAGATAACAAAATTAATTCTTGTCAGTGTTAGGTATGTAAACTAGATTTTTTTTTATATTGCGTAAATTAAATATTGATTTTTTAATATTAAATTACTTTTAAAATTGACTTTAAATACTAAGTAATGACTTTCCAAAGTTCTTCAATGTTATTTTGTAATTCTTACTTGCAAATAATATCTTAACATTAAAATAGAAATAAAACTAATGGTTGAAATCTTCACTTTTTAATGCGTAATCGTAAAACGACAATTGTTTCGCTAGCATAGTGGCTTGATCAGGTACTTACAGCTAAAGAGCACATTAAAAACTAAATTAAAAATATAAAATCAACAAGGTTAGTATTATTTTACGATGTTACGATTGTAAAATAATACTAAGCTTGTTCATTTTATATTTTCAATTAAATTAGCAAAATAGTACATTCTCACGATGCACGTATCTACCATGTCACGCAATTGACTTATTGTGTAACATACACTAATCAATTTCTTTGCCAAGCAATATATATATATATATATATATATATATATATATATATATATATATATATATATATTGTTACGTTACTGTGAATGGATATGTATAAAAAATGTTTATTATAGATTAATATAAAGTAATATTGCTATTGACATGTGAATTATATTTCCCCAAAAGTTGGGATGACAAAAGTTATATTTCTGTGAACGTAGATTGTATATAATAATTTATTTAAATTGGGCTTATTCAATACTTATCTGTTTTTTATCGGCTAGCTTATTTCTCTCTCAGGGTTAAGGTAGGTTCACTTCTCTCCACTTTGAATTTATTAACGTAGCTTATTTAATTGGAAATGGAACAATATCTCAAGTACTTTACAACAAAAAAGCCAAAGTAAAATATTGACAATTAACTTTATTAATAAGAAAACATCTTGAAAAGATTTCAGAATTTAAATAAACAGTTTCGTGACACACATATATCATAAGGGAGACACACTTAGCAGTTGGTATTCTTACAGTACAAATGCAATATGGTGTAAGACAAGTGCAAATAATTGCTGCTTTATTAAAATATTTTATACAAGTGAAATCGAATCAAGTTTTAAAATTAAAAGTAGCGGATACTAATATTTAAATAAGTTTTGAATATGAATTACAATGTTTAATATCAGTGAAAATAATGCGACTAATTATGTATAGAATAAACAAAAAAGTTCTAGAAGTGTTCATAGGCAAGTAAAAAATGGCGCGTATGATATTTGTAAAAATAGCAAAAAAAAACCTGAATCTTCGGATATAACCTCTGTTGATTCCTGCGCCTGTGTTCTGGAGAAGTCTTCACAGCGGGAACCTGGAGAATATTTCTGCTACTATCCCTCGGGATGATGTGAACTGTTCCAAATCTCCAAGTCCGACGGCGGCTTGAACGGATGGCCGATCTCGAGCGTTCAAAGATGGTGTTCGATGTACGGTGAAATTTTAGGCGGGTAGTTTTCGTATCGAAAACTTTAAAAATTCTTAACTCTTGAACTGTTTGGTCGGAAGATGTTAAATTTGGTCTACAGGTAGTTCGTAGGTAGGTGAAACGTTTGGTAGACTTAAAAATCTCGAGCACTTAATATTTTCGCCAATTTATTTTAATTAAGCCGGAGCACAAAAAAACGTGACCTCTCGTTGCAACTACTAATTACCGACGCCAATCTTTTCATTTGTTTTTAATTGCATAACTTGCCGCAAATCGCTCCATTCTTTACTTGCATTATCTTTTTGAATATTATTAAATTAAACATTTTTACAGTGTAAAACAGTTAAAAAAATTACATTTTGATTTATAAAATAACTTTAGTTAGGTAACATATGTTGATGTGTTTACAATCACTCTGTCAACATCTGTTTCTTTGCGGGTTATTGCACCGTTAAAATTGTGGGCGGGGCTTAATTGTTCAAATACATTTAAATATAAATACGTTAAATTTGTTTGAATAAAATCGCGTTATATATATTAGTTTGAAATAGAAATGAATATAAACATCACAATAAAAAAATAGAAAAATAAGTTAATTATTTCAAGCCAAATTTGTCGTCATAATAAAGTATTTATACTTTGAATCAATTTTTCCCCTTCTTGGTATTAAATTACATAGTAAATATAAACATTACAGTTACATGTATTCTTTGTATTTCTTTTCAGAGAAAGAGCCCTTCTTACAATGCCTCAATATATATATATATATATATATATATATATATATATATATATATATATACAGGGCAATCCAAATTAAGTGTTCACCATTGGTAACTTTGTTATTATTAAAGATACAAGATTGTTTAAATTAGCAAACTAGTAGTACTTTTAACGCTCTTTAAGATGGAAGAATTAAAAAAAACAAATGAGCAGCGCGTTTTCGAGTTTTCCCGAAAAATATGTTTTTTTCAAATGGAAACCCCTGTATATTATATCATTTTCTGTTAGATATTCAATTTTTAAACAAAAAATCATTTAAGAACTTTTTTACTGGGATTAAAAACACTTGAGTTATAATGTATAAACAAAAACAGCTAAATAATTTTTATAAACTTTATTTTATTCATAAACATATCATTAAAAGAAAATAAAAATCACTGATTTTTTCATAGAAGATGTTCAAAAATACCACCTTGTTGTTCAATACATTTTTGAACACGTTTCTGAACTTGTCGAACTGCTTTTAGTATGGTCCTACCATCTATTTGGTTTATCTTTTCACTAACTGCAATTTTTAGGGCGTTTACGTTTTCGTACCTTTGCTTATAAATCTTTGTCTTTAAATAACCCCATAAAAAAAAATCAAGCGGTGTTAAATCTGGCGATCGGGGAGGCCACTGAATAGGACCATTTGTTCCTATCCATGAATTGTTAAAAATAGTATTTAAAATTTGATGAGTACCTCTGTAGTTGTGCGCAGGTGCGCCATCCTGCTGAAAATGCAGATTCTGTCTACTTATGAGATCAATATCATCTAAGAAATTATTCAAAATTTCAGTCAAAAATTCTATGTACCTTTCACCAGTTAGAGTGCCCTCATAAAAGAAAGGACCAACAATCCTTGAACCAATTAAACCGCACCAAACATTAAAACTGTAACGGACTTGCGGGCATCTTGGATGTACTAAAAGAAGATTTTCCTTTGACCAGTAATGATGATTTTTTGTATTGTACATTCCAGAATTTGAGAAATTTGATTCATCGGTCCATAAAATATAACGAAAGTTGTTTACATTTTGGCGACAAAAGTTAAGATACCAGTGGCAAAAAAACATTCTTCTCTCTGGATCCCCTGGCAAGAAAACTTGAACTGGTTTGTACTTATAAGGAATGAATTTGTGTTTCTTCAGAATCCTATGCACAGTACCGTGACTCAAATCAGATTCCTTGATAATATCTAGAATATCTGGAATTCTCACGGTTGGCCTCAAAATATGCAAGAACTAGAATTTCCGTGGCCTCGCTTATTATAAAAGTCCTTCTTGTTCTTGTTTTGGCAAAAACACTCTCATTGCCTCTAAATTTTCGGTACAGTCACAGAAAAAATTGCTCATTTGGTTGTGTTCGGAGTGGATATAATTCAGCGTAGTGTTCTTTTGCCCTCCTAGAGGATTTTCTGCACACTAAATAAGATTCTAACATATCACACTTTTCTGCATGGGTAAAAATCATTTTTTTGTCAAATTAATAACTAGCAAAATGAAATTTATGAGTGAAAGACTAATAAAACTGTACTAATATTTGACGTTTACTAGAAAGAATTAACGTCGTTATCATAGAAACATAGAAATGCACTTGACTTAGCTGTTTTTGTTTATTCACTATAACTCAAGTATTTTTAATCCCAGTAAAAAATTTCTTATAAGATTTTTTGCTTAAAAATTGAATTTCTAACAGAAAATGATATAATATACAGGGGTTTCTATTTGAAAAAAAACATATTTTTCGGGAAAACTCGAAAACGCGCTGCTCTTTTTTTTTAATTCTTCCATCTTAAAGAGCGTTAAAAGTACTACTAGTTTGCTAATTTAAACAATCTTGTATCTTTAATAATAACAAAGTTACCAATGGTGAACACTTAATTTGGATTGCCCTGTATATATATATATATATATATGAACTTCATGTGTATGAGAATTAATAATTATTAAATCTCATTTTACATGCGATTGTCGCTATAATTTGTTGCATTTATGATCTGTAAAAAACAGTGAAATATCGATATATGCACATTCCGCGCAGATAAGTTTTTCACAAAAATTTTTCATTTGTACTGACAACTTGATGTCGCGGCTTGTTGCGTCTACAATCTAGGGCAAAAGTGATTTGCCGAATTGTAGAATTAAATGCAACAAATTATAGCGACAATCGCATGTAAAATGAGATTTAATAATTATTAATTCTCATACACATGAAGTTCATTACAGTTCGTATATATACACGTAGTATAGAAGTGAATAACATGTCTGTCTTCGGTAAGGTGCACTGATGATCTGTAAAAAACAGTGAAATATCGATATATGCACATTCCGCGCAGATAAGTTTTTCACAAAAATTTTTCATGTATATATATATATATATATATATATATATATATATATATATATATATAATATATATATATATATATATAATAACTTCGTGACCTTGGTATGATATGGTAAACCTAATCAGTAGGCGATTAAAGGTCTGTATATTACTTCAAAATATATGTATTTAAAAAAACTCAACATATTTCGGCTGTATACGCCTTTATCAAGAGAATACAAAATATGAATGACAGGATATAAATGTCAAGACTTGACATTTATATCCTGTCATTCATATTTTGTATTCTCTTGATAAAGGCGTATACACCCTAAACATGTAGAGTTTTTTTAAATACATATATTTTGAAGTAATATACAGACCTTTAATCGCCTACTGATTAGGTTTACTATATATATATATATATTTAGTGTTTATAAGAATTTTATTTTTCCTTTTTATTTTATTGGCCGTGTCTTTATATTAAAAATAATAGACTTTTTATTGGTTTAGCGACCTTTATTGAATTTTGATGTTTTATTCTACGACGTTTCGACTTTTATTATTATTCAGTCTTTTTCAAGTAATTAGAAACTAGAATTAATATAATGAAAAAGTGAGAACTATGTTTGCCTTTGTGAGACTGAATTGACAATTAAAATAACAATTAAAATTAGATTAATAATAAGTAAGGAACAATTAAAATGATTACATCTGTAATAAATGAATTGAAAATTTAAATTAAACTACTAATACAATAAAGAAAACATTGAATGACAATAAACTCACCGTTTTTTTTTGGGTTTCAAAAACACTCATTCTGTGCAACATGTGTCATCGGAGCTATCCGAGACATTTTTTAGGGGACCAACCGCACTGGTTCGAATATCGTGAGTGTCTGTGTCTTTTGTTTAGAGAGGTGGATTTCTGTTCTATTTTGGAATTAGCAAGTTGGTCAGGACCGTGTTGAGGGGTATATAGTAAAAGTATTTACAAATGGGTAATAATTTTTTTTTTTTTTTTGTGGTTGAGTTTGTGTGCGGGGGGGTTAGATTTTATTCTATTGTTTAATGAGTGGGTAATAGAGTTTAGAAAGTCCATCAATTTCGTTTCTGTCGTTGATTGTTTTGCTGTTTTTGAAAATATGGATCATTTCTAAGGCCTCCCTAGCTTTTGTATTCTTTTTCTGTGTTTTTACTTTGGTGTTTTCAAAATCAAAATTATGTTTTAGTGTCAATTGGTGTTTTTTTAAAGCAGTTTGATTTTTTGCGTATTTGTGGCCTTTCAATATTTCTTGTAGTAACTGTTTTGTTTGGCCTATGTATATTTTGTCACAGTCTTTGCAAGGTATGTTGTATATTGTGTGTGATTGTTTTAGTGTAGGTGTTGAGTCTTTTAGTTTGGTGTGTAGGAATTTTAGGTTTTTTCCGCTTTGGTGTGCTATTTTAAAATTAAATGGTTTAAATATATTGTCTAGTTTTTCGGATAATCCAGTTATATAGGGTGTAGGGATATATGTTGATTCATTGGTTTTTTGTTTTTGTTGTGGCCGTTTGTTTTGTTATAAATTTTATTAAGTCTTTGTTTTATAATTTTTTGTATAAATTGTGGTGGATAATTGTTTTCTGTTAAAATTGTTTTTAATTTATTTAGTACTGTTGGTCTGAAAACTGGATTAGTGAGGTTTAAGGCTCTGTCTACTAACGCTGTTACTACATTTTTTTGTGGGTTAGGGGTTGATTTGAAAAAAAGTTTACATATCTGCCGGATGTGGTTGGTTTAGTGTACCATTTTGTTTGTATGTTATTGTTTGTTTTTATCAGTGTTAGGTCTAAGTAGTTTATGGAGTTGTTTTTTTCTATTTCAATGGCAAAGTTTAAATTTGGATGGAAATTATTGAAACTATTTTGTAGCATCATTATGCAATCATCGACATATCTTTTGAAAAAGGTTGGTTTTATTTTTAGGGATTTTATAACATTTTATTCGATGTGCTCTAATACTAATTGGGCTACTACGCTGGATATAGGTGCTCCCATTGCTAGTCCTTCAATTTGTTTGAAATATTTGTTGTCGAATTGAAAATATGTGAAAGTTAAAGTTAGTTCTATTGCTTCAAGGAAATCTATTAATGGTAAGTCTGTGAAATTTTTGATGGTGTTCCATTTTTCAGTGATTACCTATAACACTGGCCAAAAAAGTAATTATTTGTAAAAGTATTATTTGATAAATCTTGGAAATTCGGTTATACATTAAATATTTAATTAGGATGTTATTTCGCGAAGTAATGTGAAAATGTAAATATTGCTATCTACAAATTACAACGCTAATTAACGATTTTTTTAAAAAAATTTCGTCCTTAGGTGGGACTCGAACCCACGGCCTCTAATGATCCAGACTAACGCTCTATCCACTGCGCTACCAAGGCTCTTGTGTTCAAGTATTGTTAGAAATTGCTTAAGTTACTTCTTAAATAACAGATATTAATACTCTGTCATCGATGGAATTTTGCTAAATTTTTCATCCATTAGCTATTTGATAGTAATCTATTTCATAGCTGTACAATTAATATATATCATTTGATAAATTTTGGAAATTGGGCTATACATTAAATATTTAATTAGGATGTTATTTCGCGAAGTAATGTGAAAATGTAAATATTGCTATCTACAAATTACAACGCTAATTAACGAATTCTTTTTGAAAAATTTCGTCTTTAGGTGGAACTCGAACCAACGACCTTTAGTTGCCTAGACTAACGCTCTACCCACTGCGCTACCAAGGCTCTTGCGTTCAAGTATTGTTAGAAATGCCTTAAGTTACTTATTAAGAAACAGATATTAATACTGTGTCATCGATGGAATTTTGCTAAATTTTTCATGCATTAGCTATTTGATAATAATCTATGTCATAACCGTACAATTAATAATATATGTATATCCTTTGATAAATCTTGGAAATTCGGCTATATTAAATATTTAATTAGGATGTTATTTCGCGAAGTAATGTGAAAATGTAAATATTGCTATCTACAAATTACAACGCTAATTAACGAAATTTTTTTGTTTTTAATAACAATATAACAAAATCACTTTCAATCAATCAACCCGAATTAAAATATATTTAAATATATTTCACAAAGCGACCTTCTAGTTCAAACTATAAATTTCGTCTCCCCGCAACTTCGATCTCTACATGAAATCTCGGATAACAAGGTTTTCCCCTTTTAAATTTATATACATTTTCAATATACAGTTCTATCCAAAATTAATTTATTTTAAAATATTCAAATATTATTTTAGAAAAAATCCATATCAATATGTTGTAGACTATTTATATCGTCATTTCAACCCGATGTGTCCGGTCCCTAATTATAACTTAAAACAAATATCCTTAGACTTTTCTTGCGTGTATATAATGATAAATGTTGCAAATGATTTGTAAATTGGCTCGCAAGTTACCAAGGCATGCGTGATTTTAAAAGGAATAGTAGGAAATTGCATTCAAATTCAAAGCTGCCTAGTCCAAGAAGAAAAAACGGTCTCTCGTAACCTATATGTCATAAATCAATAGTATGTCATTTGTTTTATTCAAAAAAAAAAAGAGAAAAGATGCCGAGAGAAAAAACTCGACTCTATTCAAGATTGCTCCTTTTTGTTTACTTTTTCCTTCACCTCTTTATCGCTATCATTAATCTATCTAACAATGCCTCACTATAAGATTATCTTCAACGTTACAGGTTAAACATTCATTAGATCCGCAAAAATAATCCAACACAATGGACAAACAGATAAATTCATCTTGCCTTGCATCTATTTAAGAACACTTCATCATCTTTTATATTATTCATAACTCGCGATTCACTCCAATTACAGTTGAAGCAAAAAAGGCACAAAGACCTTTGCTATTTTCCAATATAATTGACCTCTGTTGCTGTGACCGCCGCCAATGATATTATTTAACGAAAAATAAACCATCATCTCTTTTCCCGCAATAAAAATCGAATCTTAGAAAATAAAAGATGACCTAAACATAAAAAAGACAAAAGAGAACAATGTAGAGTCACGTTCAACAACAACACAATGAATGGAATAGACAATAAGTAAAGTTCAAGATCTAAATATTAGGAGAGAAACAGGACTATGTGATTAACTAACCGATTTCTGACCTTAATTTGACTTTATTTTGTACAAATCAGTGCGCCCGTTGTGTGTGCTCGTTGAAAAGTTAAATAGTTGCGTGAGGTCTTTATCGTTCTGCATGTCGTATACAGATTGTGGAATGATTTGTTGCAAAATTCATTTTTAACGTTACCTGGGGAATGTATTAGAAATAAGGTCAGGGAACGTTAATAGTAGGAGATGGTGGTACACATTGAGACACAGTACACAATGAAACAAACATAAAATGTAAATGAAATAAAAATTAAGAAGCAATCTTTATTTCCACTTTATTGAGGTAAAATCCCATTTCAATTGTTTCAACACACACTGTCTTCCTCGGGTAGAGTTATATTGCAAATTAAACCTAAAGGATGTTTACAAATTTAAACTTAAATGTATTATTATAATGAAAGAATCATTATACTCAGACGGACGGTTCAATAATAGTCACTTTATTTCGAGATGTAAACTTTATTACACAAAGAGACCAGAGTTTACCGAGTATAAACATAAAAACAGGGAAACTAAAATAAATAAAGAATCAGTTATAAAATAGGCCTAATAAACGAGAATTGCCAAAATCCATGTGATTATTGAGTAAAAGGTTTGTTTTGAATTTCAAAAAATTTTTCCGATTTATTTTCTGTGTGTAAAAAAAAGTTATAATTAAAATTATGTTCTTCTCCTCTCATGTGTATAGACTCATATGTGAGTCATTCTTGTTATTAATATAATTTCGTTCATGTTCTTTGATTCTTTTAGAAAAGGATCTACTTGTCTGGCCTTTATAAAATTTAGGACATGAACTATATTCAATCAGAATAATTGAAACATACATGAGTAGGTAAACCCCACCAGTTTTGTATAATACAAATGTATTTTTAATAATATAAAATATTATTAAAAAATCTGGTGTGAAGAACACAAATGCAGGTTCACTATTAATATTTTCTGTGAACGTGTCCGAATATATCCTATCCCCAGAGACGTAGATACGTATTTCACCTTTCTACAGGCTCATCGGTACGCCCCTGCTGGAGAAAGGATATTCCCAGATACATTCACAGAAAAGAACCACATCGCCCTATCACCGTAATTATCCAGACCGAGCGCAGAAATAAAGTATGAGTGAAGACAGAAACAAAAATGCAGTTTTCTAGAGAGATTGGCTGTGCCAACCTTTGGAAGGACGTCGTTACTTCACATTAATTATGTGGACGGTATGCGAGGTACTTCGGCTGTCTGACAACAGGCAGCGCCGAATTTACTTCTGCGCTCGATCTGGATAATTACGGTGATAGGGCGATGTGGTTCTTTTCTGTGAATGTGTCTGGGAATATCTTTCTCCAGCAGGGGCGTACCGATGAGCCTGTAGAAAAGTGAAATACGTATCTACGTCTCTGGGGATAGGATATATTCGGACACGTTCACAGAAAATATTAATAGTGAACCTGCTTTTGTGTTCTTCACACCAGATTTTTACTAATATTTTATATTATTAAAAATACCTTTGTATTGAACTATATTCAAGTTTGTAAACTCCCGATTTATTGTTTTTATCTATTTTTTGTTTATTATTTTTAATAACTGAACCTAAAGAGTTGTTGGTTTTGGAAGCTATGTTGTACAATAAAGTGTAAATTAGGTAACATTACTTTTTCATTTTCATTTCATTAATTATGAATTCCCATCAAGTAAAAAAAAATAATAATAATCTTTATTTAAGGAAAAACAGCCGCGTACCATTACTTTTTCAAACATATTGCTGTTAACTTTGATTTTTAAAATGGGCGCCAAATATTTAAATATGAATTGGTAATTAATAAACCTGAATTATAATTAGAGCAGACCAATTTCCGTGCGCGTCATGAGCGCCGGTATGGGAGTGTAATTCGTAATATATTAGAATATACGATAGAATAGGGACGCAACATGAGCTTGTTACCGATATAAGTATAGAAGTAGAGACATTTATTCTATCAGAAATAATTAAATATATATTTGGTTTTCTGCTATTAAAGTAATATGCATAAATACACGAAAAATAAGAATAGTACATATTCTAGCAGCGCTGTATGTACCTATAAATAGAATGGAAAATGTATGAAATCAATACTTGTGTGCACGACAGAGGATTTAAAAAAACACTTACCGTTTTAAGCGTCTTCCAAGGATTGACAAACTGGAGAAACTCGATTGTATATTTTCAACATCAGGTGCGTTTCTAAGGTTAGTTCTGAAAAACATGTCCGCCGTGAGGAAAAAATATGTTTGTATTCGGAAAACTAGCGTTTTACATCTAGTGATGTTATATTCGCATAATCAAAATACTTTGTTAAGCAACTTTACGCATCTGTAGACGTGCCCTCACAAATACGTGTTAAGGTGTCAAAATCTGCATTTCTGTCTAAAACACTTTCACTTTTTGCGTCTTCTACAGCACACAGTTGTGTGTGAACATCTTTAACGATTTGCAGTGATTCCTCTAACGACAGCGACGAATTTTCTAATTTTGTTATTGCTTCTTCTAGTCCCAAGTAATTCTCACGAATAATTTCTAAATCCATTTTAATCTGGGCATCTTGTAATTTCTTCTGGCTTGTATAGTTGCACTTTCTTTCGGATCGAATGATAAAACCACGTCCTTAATTTTTTCAAAATGTTCATGATAGTAAAACCCCGCCCGTAACCATGTACCCCAACGTGTCAGAATCGGCTGTGGTGGCTCAGAGGTACGGGGACACAATTCGTGAAAGTTTGTGAATAGACATTTTAGTAATAAAAAGTACCCATTCCTTCAAATATTTAAAATAAAACATGTGTTTGTTACCGTATACTTGTGTTAAAAAATTTGTAAATAAGTTAGTTATATGTCTGATGAAGCTCAGGTTGGAGCGAAACGATCGTTGCAGTGTCAATTAAAAAGTGAAATTCATTAAAATTTGTATTATTTTATCCTGATAATAGTTATCTATGATCTGTTTTATCAATTGGTTTTGAAATAAGGCATCCTTCAACGTTAATTCTACTGTATGTATTGGACAGGTAATTTGTTGAATACCAGGAACTTCTTGTTCTAAATCTTTGACTGCATTTGAAATGTTTCTGCCATTGTCAATCACAACGGCCTGAATTTTATTTGCAATTTCCCACTTCAATATAGCTAAGTGGATATTGTCTGCTATATTTTCATTACAATGAGTTATTCCCTCAAAGGGCATTACTTCTAGGTACATAGATTTTGTTTCAAAGTCATCTGACACAGCGTGAGCTGTGAAACTTAAGAAATAATTTCTTACATTCGATGAGGAATCACTTGTCCACATATCCGCTATTAAACAAATGAAGGGTCATGCATAAGACGATTTTTTACTAGTTCGTACATAAGTTATAATTTATTGCGCTAAATGAGTTCTAAACGGTATTTTATATTTTGGACAGATTTTGTTCAGCAATCTACGGAATCTCACATGATTTACCAAGTTCAATGGCTGTATATCATCCACGCATATCATTTCTGCTATAAATTTTGTAATATCAACCGCTCGAGGGTCGTTTATGTCAAATTATATGTTTGTCTGAAAAAATTCTTGTTTTTTTTTTCCCGGAGGCTCGGCAGATGTACTAGGGATACTTGGAACTACATCTGGATGTTTTTGAATCTCGATAGAATGAAATTTCTTGGCATGGTTCCATATATTTGTGGTATTTTTCCCCACACCAGAAATCTTGCAGTCCTTACATTAAATTTTTGGAGGGTTTCAGATGTCTTTTCTATATGCTGCAAACTATCACTAATCAACTTGTGTTTCGATGACATTCGAAGTATTAATAAGTTAAAACACCAAACAAAAACTAAACAATTTCCAATTTTCTCACAAAACAGGTTTACACCGGCGGTAATCAATTCTGTTACTACATGTCTCCTGTATTTACTAACGACCGCGGCTGGGAACTCCCCAAGCCGTCAAAGGGAAATTCCTAAAATTTGCGTTCGGATACATCACATAAACGTTGCAATCTATAAAACACGTTTATAAAGGTTGTTAATCGAGAATTTAAACAAAATTTATTTGAAAATATTTTTAGTAGATAATCGGCAATTAATCGCAATGATAATCGACGATTACGATTAATCGCAATCGTTTCATTTCTAAGGATAACACAAGTGACTTTAAGAGAATGTTCGGCAAATGTTAAATTATTTTTTTCTCTTCTAAGTTTACAATTAAAATAGATGTATTATGCATCATTGGATTCAGAAAAAAAATCTCTATCCAATGATGCAAAAAAGTATACCAGGCAATTAAAAAAAAGGTTGACAGTGCCTATAAATTGAGGCTGGTGCTGGAAAATAGTAATCGTAGTCTCAAACACATTATTCATGAAACCATTTTATTTAGTAGCTATCTGATGAAAATCGGAATGTAAATAACAGAGTTACAGATTAGGGTGACACCCGGTATAACGAATCTTAAAAAAGTTTTGTATAATAATAGAGTTGTATTTATCTATAACTTGTCAAGCATAAAATTGGGATCTCACAAATACTTTTCACACAAAATTAGAATTTACACCTTTGCAAAATCGGTAAATAAAAGCAAAATATTCATCGACAATAGGCATGGATGATTCTAACTCGTAACTCGTGTTATTTCTTCTTTCTTTTCCGCTACATTCAAATCGTGATCTGCACTTTCTGCCTCACTAAACCCGAGACGGATTACTGTCATTCGAAAATCGATTGTAAAGATGTTTGGTAGGGATTTGCTTCAATAGTTTTTCTCCTCTTATTTTTTTTTCTTAATTCCCCTCGTTCGTAAAACGTGTCGGCCCATGCACTGTATGTGCCACCTATGAAATGTCTTAGGTGTGCTCGCCCTACTAACTATGGACGTTTAGACATTATGTTTAGTATATTTAATTATGTTGGAATAGTTCAGCTTTGTCTAAACTCACTTAAAAATTATATCTGAATGTCCATCAAAACTGGGACCAAGGTAATTTCTTATTCGTTTTTTTAAATCGCCTAAGCGATGAACTTGAGTTTTTGAAAATATACACTGTTGTTCATAGATGTACTGAGACACTTTTACAATATCTACTAGAAGATTTTTTTTTTGTAATTAATATTATATAAATAGCGGGCGAATATAAGATAAATCATTTTTAAACTAGCAACAATTCTGCAACTTTTTGCTGACATGCCTAATTTTTAAATTCAAAATTGTCAAAAATTTGACGACGTAAACCCCCAAATAAATAAAACAATTTGCTTTTTTTATTCTACTGTCGAGCAAAATACATTTATTGTAATTGCCTATTTTGGAAAGGATTTGCAAAGTGAAGATAGTAATTAGATATATTCCAAGCAGTTTACTTATAATCAGTTTATCATAATGTATCCAGAAGAAAAAAACGAATTTAATATCGTTACTTTTCGCAAACCAGTATTGGAATAATTGGTCGGTTTTTACACACTGATAGTAACAAGTGTTCATGTGAAAAGTCAATCTAGGTTACTTTGAAATTTTGATAGAATAAGACGCAAATATATTAATATGTATTTGTTGTTCCGTAAACGTAAATCCAAATGACATTTGATAATGTCAATCACAAATATCAGTTAGTGCATAAAATAATCGTGCGTCGATTCTGGTTTAAATAAATTGCTTCTCAGTTTTAAAATGGCTTTCACTTTAGAACATAAATTTTTTTTAGTCCAGGCTTATTTTCGAAGTGGTAATAAAATTGATGATGATTCTGTTATGGGTTTATTCAGTTCAAGATTGCATGGTAGAATTTCAAGTTGAGTTTCCACATTTTGTAATAGATTATATACAATTTAAGAATACTTTGGATAGAACTTTAAAACTTTTTTCTGAAACTGGTAGTCTCTTAAGAAAATCAGGCAGCGGAGCAGTTAAGAAACGTACACCTCCAGCTGTCAATCGTGTTAAAGAAATAATGGAAAAGGAACCACAAACATCTGTTCGACATTTGAGTCAACAAATAAACCTTTCCTTTGGTACAACTCACAAGTTATTAAAAAAAGATATGCAACTTTATCCATACCGTGTCACAGCAGTACAAGAATTGTTAGAAATTGATTACCCACGTAGACTACAGTTTTGTAATTGGTTTGTAAATATGAACAATAATAGAGAACTTTCGCAAAGAGTCATCTTTACTGATGAAGCATGGTTTTATAAAACGGGATACCTAAATTCACAAAATACAAGAATTTGGAGTAGTGAAAATCCACATGTAATTAATGAAGAATCATTACATCCAGAGAAAATTGGTGTTTGGGCAGCGATAAGCCAAAGGCGAATCATTGGACCAATATTTTTTCAGGGAACGTTAACTGCTCAAACGTACCGTATGGAAATTTTACAACCATTTGTAAATCAGTTGCATGATGATGAACTTCAAAATGCATATTTCCAACAAGACGGAGCACCTTGTCACTGTACTACAGAATCTTTGGATTATTTAAGAGAATTTTTTGATGATCGTATAATTAGTCGAAAAAATGAAATTGCCTGGCCTACACGTTCATGCGATTTAACACCTTGCGACGTCTTTTTGTGGCCTTATCTAAAAAATAACATATTTCGAACACCTATATTGAATTTGAATGATATGCTACAGAGAATCGAACAGAAATGCATGAAAATTAATAACAATCCAGTAATGTTGCAGGATATCATCAGAAATTTTGAACTGAGGATTTTAAAGTGCATTGCTCTTGAAGGACAACATTTTCAACATTTGTTATAGTTTTCAATAAATACCTATTATTTGTTATTTATTTGTATGTATAAAACTGTCAAAATATACGACTTCGTAGTTTAAGTAGTAAATTTTAATTTACGACAAACTTCAAGATGTTCTCAGTAAATCACATGCTACTAGATTGACTTTTCAAATGAACACTTGTTATGGCTGACGGTAAATCTACTAGTCGATGTCTCTTTTAAGAAGATCATCAATCTATCAAGCTCGCCCACAAGAGAGACAACAGCACACTCTCATGTGGGCAACCCCACAAGAGAGACAACAGCACACTCTCATGTGGGCAACCACATCTGCTTACAATACAATGAGAACAAAAAGAACCAATATAACGATACTGATGAAAGTAACGGTATGAAAAACGAAACGTTGATTTCCTGGCCAACACAGTTTGGTTTTCTTATACACCAATACGTGTAGTTTAAGGCCTTTGTCATGCTGATTCTAAATCTGATTTAAAATATTGCCCATCACGTCAGCATTTTGAGACTCCAAAAAAATAGTCCAAACAGTTTCTGTTTTGTATTTAGAAAATTCACTACCCACCAGCATAAGCGGTAGGTCGTGCTATACATTACTAAACAAAACAAAACTTTTTAGCAGGTAGACCGTTTTCGGCCATGTGTTTATTTTTGACAGGTGGAAAGAATGTTAGCTTTGTCAATATGTTGCGGATGGGGGGTGTTTAACTGTTCTCGAACTTGTGTTTTTTTATTTTATTTTTGTGATGTTTATATTGTTATTATATATGTGTTTATATAATTAGTAAGTATATTGCTGACAAGTTATTTAAATCTGTTCGGTCGAAATTAAAAGTGTGTTTTGTTTATTTGATATTTTTTAAGGGCTGCACTATTGTTTGAAAATTTATATCCATTTAAACGTTCTTTTATATATTGTGTTGTTTGGCCGATGTAAACGCCTTCGCAGTCTTTGCATGGAATTTCATAAATAATGTGGGTTTTCTTTAATGTAGGTATTTTGACTTTTAATTTTGAGTGTAGGTTATTGAGATTATCGGAGTTACTTTTATGTTATATGGTATTAAGATTTTGTTTATTTTTTCTGACAGGTTCTTTACATAAGGTATTCGGCCATATTTATAAGTAATTTGGGGGTTGTTTTCCTTGGTTTTTGTGATAATTATTTTATTTGAGTTTTAGTGTTGATATAATTTTTGTTTTATGACTTTGTTAATGAATGGTAGGGGGTAATTATTTTTTTGTAGAGAATCTTTAGTTTGTGATAAAATTTATGGTCTGAAGTTTTGGTTTGTTAGTTTAATCGCTCTTTTAATTAGTCCCGTTGCTACAATTTTTTGTGTGACATTGATTGGCATGAATCGAAATTTAGAAAACGATCAGGTACAGTTGGTTTGTGGTACAATTTTGTTAAGACCTTTTTTTCGGTGTGTCTAAGAGGCTAAGAAGTTAATTTTTATGAATTAAATTTCTTTAATATATCTTCTGTTTTATCAGAGCGGATACAAGCGATGCAATCACCTGCGTATCTTTTAAAAAATGTGGGGTTAAAGTTTAATTTTGAAATTATGTTTGTCCAATACAGTTATCCGGCCGCTACTCCCAAAAAATATTAATTTTATCTCGTATTGTAATTACGGCCAAGAAAATAAAAAATTCCTTCTAATACTATTTGTATATATATACCGGGTGTATTATGAAAAACCTTTGGGCTGTAGCTTCTTTATATTTTATCTGATTTTAATGAATGATATATCAAACTAAATCGTTTTTAAAGCACTGTAACCTGTTTTTTTTCGTTTTTGACAGACAGTAGTATTTTTGTTTTTAAATTGTACTACATATTTTTTTTTACTTATTCTAATAAACATTTATTTCCTGAAGACACCTCCATTAAATTGGGTGACAAATTTATTATTATTAAAAAAAAACTACGAAATTTACAGAAATCAAGCTATCATATATTTTAATGAATCAACTGTTCGAAATTGGCGCCATTTTGTTCCAGACACATTTGACACCTCCTATTAACTCCAACTGCTGCGTTTAATATAAGATTTGGTGGTATTTCATGACATACTTGTACTATCCTTCTTACTAAATCATCTCTGGTATCAGGTGGAGTCAAATAGACATGATCTTGAATGTAAGACCACAGAAAGAAATCCAGTGGATTCAGATCTGGCGATCTAGCAGGCCATCGAATAGGTCCGCAAGTGCCCATCCATCTGACGCCAAAATAATTATTTAGAAAATCAGTATTCATTCGTGCATTATGAGGTGTGGCACCGTCCTGTTGGGACACCACTCTGTTTAACTCAGCAAGTGGCAACTCATCTAAATAATCGCCTAATTCATTGCGTAACAAATTATTATACTTTTCTTGGTTTAGATTACCCTCCACAAAAAAAAAGGCCCTAGGTACTACTCTATCGCCTAAAATGCCACACCATACATTTACACTGAACCGATTTTGAAAATTGTGTTGCATCACAACATGGTTATTTTCAGTGCTCCAATGGCGATGATTATTTCTGTTGAATACACCATTTTTCCCAAAAGTGCATTCATCTGACCACAACACACGACGATAAAAAATTGGATCTTCCCTTAGTTTATTCATGAAAACCGTGCAGAATTGAACCCTTCGTTGAGGGTCGTTTTCACCGAGAGCATGCACCTTCCGTGGTTTATAAGGAAAGAACTTGTGCTTGTTCAGAATGTACTGAACTGGAGAATGTGATACCTGCATGTAGTGAGAAATCTCTCGCGTAGACGTATTAGGGTTTTCTTCCACATAGAGCAAAACACTTAATTCTAAATTTTGATCTTGAAAATAAACGCACGTGTACGTTTATTTTCGGTTTTTCGAATGATCCATAATTTCGTAAATTTCGCACGAGCCTTCCAAACTTATCGGCACTTGGACGCAGTCTGTCAGGAAAACGATTTCCATAAAGTCGCAAAGCAGCTGCAGAATTTGTTCCGCATTCAAAATATGCTTGAATCGCATCCACACATTCGCCATTATCCATTTCAATAACAAAATTTAGAAATAAATCGTTGAAAATGTTATAATGAATGTGTGACTGACAGATGTCACAGCTCTCTTCGACAATTTGGAATGCACTTTTATCGTTCAATATGACTGCTTGATTTTTAAATTTTTAAAATAAACACAGTAAATATTGTTGTTGACCCACCGCTAACTGATAACATTGGTTTGTAATCCTTTATGGGCTACATAGTATTGAATGTAAGTGATTTTAAAAGGTACACACATTTGCTGGTAATAAAATGAAATAGAGTATTTAAAATGCATTTAAGAAATCTCTGTGTTCGGAAAAAACAGAATAAATCGAACTAAAAAAAAACCTACAATTTCTCGATTTTTTTTTCATACAAGGATATCGTTGTTTACAGTTTCATATTCAGAAAAAGTAATATATTTGAATAAGGAAAAAAAAATATAGTGCAATTTAAAAAACACAGTTTGCAGCTGTCTGTCAAGTGTAAAAAAAAATTCAAAGCGGATCACGTTACAGTGTTTTTAAAACGATTTAGTTCGACGTATAATTTATTACATTCGGATAAAAAATAAAAAAGTTACAGCACGAAAGGTTTTTCATAATACACCCGGTATATATATATTTATATAGAGTAAAATAAATTAAAAGCGGGCAAGCAGTCTGTCAATTAAAAACTTATTATCCCTATATTTCGCAATAATTTTGTTGCTTCTTCCGGAGATAAAAATGTAGAGTTCAAAAAAATAATAAAAGTAACGTACAAGAACAAGAAAATTGATTGATGTAATCAAATTTATTAAAGCCATCTCTTCGATAATGGCATAACAGCTGAAACATATTTTAGAGTTATTCTAATAAAATTAGTGAAATATAGCCCAAGTGTTTTATGCTGAATGTTTAATATAAATCTTCCATTTAATAACAACTTCAACCTACTTGCCTTTTCCACTGGCCTATGATACACAACACAACGATAAACAACAAACAGTAATGACAAGTAAACAAACGCAAATACGAATATGAGAAATGCCGCCAATTTCGAAATATTAATTATTGTTCTAATCTAGAGATTTTGATTCAGACAACTAGTCAGGTGATTTTGCTCACGGTGTGTGACTGACATTAGTCAAATATCACTTGGATTTCTGCATATTAAAACAGAGAAGATTACCTATTTGAGCTACGCTTTCTTTTAACAAAATGTCAAAATAAAATAGATGAACTTTTCAGTCGAACAAATGATACCACTTACACTACTTACTTCATTATATCCAATACAAAAATTAATGTTCCTAATAATTTTATATAATATATAATCCCATCCCACAAAAGACACCCACATCTCAAGAAAACACACCACACAATATCTGAAGACGCAGATGTATAGCCATACACACACCTTTATAAGAGTATCAAAAGCACATTAATCAATCATCCGAAGATCTCGTAAAATACTCAATTTTTATGACGTGAGGCGATTTCAAGGGATTTCCTAATGTCATTCACATGACATGTGTCAACCGAGGGGCACGACAAAAACCGATAAACGATTCGAAAATCCACCACAAGCCTAGGGAAAGAAAATATACGCGTAAATCACCCTATACAGGCTAAGTGGTATGAGTTGAGAGTAAAGACACTGTAGCTTATTAATTCGTATTTGTGTGCGTGTGTATTTGTGAGTTCCCGCAAAGAGCCAATCCCTAATACGTAAGCTCCTTGAAAGAATTGGGTATGGTTAAAAAAATACCATCGTTAAATCGGGCGGTTGCATCCGTAGGTATGTGTGTGTAGTACCTGCGTGGGGATTACGAAAATACTGTTCTTTAAGGTGTTTTTTCTGGAGGTATCGAATGACGCTGCCTTGTCTGTTAGGTTAGCTAGACACTCCGAGGATGAGAAAGGGGACGATTAGAGAAAGAGAACGAGTTATAATCGTTTATATCAACCCTATTACTTGATTCATTTTTAACATATCAATTATGACATGCGTCTTCATGTTTTCTAGTCAGTTATTAAGCTTGTCCATATTTTTACGAAGCGTTAGATTTAATGAAATTCCCTTTTTATTTTTATTTTATCTAATTATGATTTATTTAAATATCTACGTTGATACAAATATCTAAGCTGTTATTAAAAATTAGGAAAGAAAAATAAATAAAGAAATAAATAATCTCACAAAGAAAGGGCCAAAAAAATATTAACAAAATTTAATTTCAGTAATACAAAAATATTAAAAACATATCGTGCACACTCACTGGGACTAACCAATGCGAGATAAATAAACGTTGTGTATATAACGGGTGCGACATCTTGTGGTTCGTTTTTAAACTAGCGATTATTGCGTCGCTCATAGTTCTACTATCATCTGTCAAGTGACAGAAATTTAGTATTATGTTCCCGGTGAACGAAATGAATACGCTTGATCAAGTAGTAACTCAGTTGCCGAAACCTGCCGAAAATTTCGGGTACAGTTTAATATAAATAAAGCGCCAACTGAAAACAGTGTGAAGAAAGTTAGTTCGACTGGTATGTTAATAGACAATACAGGCGTTCCACATCGCTATCCACCTTGTTCGATGGAAAATATTGCTGCTGTAGCTGAAAATGTCCGTCAAAATCCGAGCACCTCTAAACGTCATCGTGCTATGTGCTTTCTCTAGCATTAGTTCTGCGCCTACTTACACAACGTAATACCTACTTGATCTACTAATTTACCCCAATAAGACGATTTCCCCGGAGATATTCGGCTGAGAGACTAGATCAGTTAAAAGACGAGCTAGATGAGGTTCTTTATAATAGGCGCCGCCGTGTTTATACTCTCGTGCCAGTACAGTGAACACAGACACCACCGACAGTAAGCCAACTAAATCGCATGTAAAACATGGACAATTGTTACCATAATAATAAAATAACCTTAACAATAAATAGTTTAATAACAACAAGAAAACAAAACAAGGAAAAAATATCAATAAGCATATAAGTGAACAACACTGTAGTAAATAAATTCACCGGACAAAATGGTGCAAAAATCTAAGTAAGGCTTACAGCCACAATAAAATAATTAAATATAATTTAGCAATATCATTAACCAACTTGTTTAATGAGTGCAAAAAAATTAATTAAGGTAAATAAGTGACACCTATATAGTAATTTGATATATTATAACAAAAAAAATTAATTCATGCACATTTAAATACTTTAAAAGCAAAATGTTATTTGCTTTTAAAGTATTTAAATGAAATAAAATTAATACAACATAAGCACAAAGCTCTCAGTCTATACATCATTAAGCCATAAATATGTAAATGATATGCTTTGTCTAAATAATAAATTGGTGTTTAATTTATCTAAAATCTCTCGATAAATCTCATATCGAGATTCTTGTACATTCAGTGTACGAATTAGTTTATTAAATATCAAAAAAAAATCAATCTACGGTTTAAGATCGTAATAAAAAAATATAAAACAACCCAATTATGATAGTAAAGTTGTCACTACGTCGGTCTTAATCATTTACAAGTTATAATTAATTTTTTGGCTTTAGAAAGTTTTTGGAAGATAACGAATAATAATTCACAAAACAAAATCGGGCATAACCCTAGTATGACACACGGAGAATGTTACTTTTAGACTGTCTGTAGTCTACCGAGAAAAATATATAGATAGTTCATACATGGTAAATTGTAGAACGGATCAATACCTTATGATTTCGATTACGTAATAAGGATCACCATACTAATGAACAAACGCTGCTGGCTGCGAAGGAGCGCCACGTGCTCGAACAATTCCAAGTCTTGTGTTTCAAAAAAATACCACGTGGTTGAAAAGTAGTCTCAACTTCTACAAATCCCACGTGCTTGCAAAAATAGCCTCATCTTGTACCCTTATCACATACTTACAAAAGTACCACGTGCTGGCAAACGACCACGTACAATAAAACGACATAGTACTAGAACCCTGTTAAATTCCAGAAAAAAACAAATGTAACCAAATAAAATTAATAAAAGAACAATGCTATTACACGAAAAAACTCAACTAATTAAATAGGAAGCACGTGGTGGAAAGCGGTAATCGCGCGCCGTTTTGAACACGTGGAAAAAAGGCAATTTCTTCGAACCATCTAACACGAATTCGGGGCTTCTCATCTTCGGTATAATATAAGCACCTCCTACATATTTTTGGGCTTCCGGTCGATGTTGAAATTAATTAATTAGCATTGGTAAGCGTCTCTTAACAAGAAACTGACAGAATCCACATCCATTCTGAGAAACATTCCATTTGGTTTTATTATTTGCCTAATTTACGTTACTTAATTTCATTTCCGAACTTTCATATTTTAATTGCATAATTAGGTCTACGTATTTAAGTTGTAAATTTTTATGATTTTTGATTAAATTTAGAAGCACTAATGGTTAAATTTAAACAAAAAGATTTAATTTAGTTGAGAGAATTTTATGTAATTGCTTATTTGTTTTTTTTTTGTGATTAGTTGACGACATATGTTCAAGTTCTTGAACTTTTCTTCATACCTCATTTCTTAGGACGGAACACGTTTCGTTTAATGATTTTTATTATATGGTACTTTTAGTTATTGCCAATTGTTACCACCTATTTTTTTTTGGTAACTTTAATGTATGTTTTCAGCGTCAATTAATGAACTGATGTTAGGTTTAATATTAACTTAAGATAGTTAATTGACGAAGGAGATACTTGTTGAAACTTCATTATAACGCTAAGAAAGAAGTAATTAACCTTCTAGTTTCGAAAATCCTTTCATTGTAAATACCACTACAATATTGTTTCGCCATACAATGGCTTCATCAGGTGGATGAAATACTGAATATGTACAATACAAGTTTTAATATTTATGTGAAAATTATTGGGGAAATGCTCGTGGAAAAATTTTTACAATCTTAAATTTAGTAGAGGGGAGTTGTTTAAATCTAGTTGGTCATTTAAAGCTAATCCTAAACTATTGTATCTATTAATTTCAAGTTTTCTAACAGGTTAAGTTCTTTACTTTTTTCTTGAATGTGTAAAATTTTGAAATCTGTATTAAATCTATGATTGATATCTATACAATGACTTGCGAAAGCCGAATCTGTTTTCTTTTCTTTATGGCTTCTCTCGTGTTCTTTCATCCTAATTTTGAATGTCCTCCCCGTTTGTCCTATGTATACCTTATTACAATCTTCGCATGTTAACTTATATACACCAGAGTTTGATTCTTTGTCTATTTTATCTTTGTTGTTTTTAATAATGTTCTATATAATAAGGTAATAGATTTAATTACATTACAACTAGAACGTAGAAACACGAACATTGTCACAAAGACCGAAATTTTACAGCTCTTAGAAATGTGCCTCAAACAAAATTATTTTCAATTTAAAAAGAAATTTTATAAACAAACAGAGGGTCTAGCAATGGGAAACCCACTAAGGCCCTTATTAGCGGAAATTTTCATGAATAATTTAGAAACTATAATTAGTACACATCCCTTGTTTGGTAATTGTGTATATTGGTTTAGGAATGTTGATGACATATTAATTTGCTTTAACGGTTCAGATAGACAATTAAAAACTTTACATAATTATATCAACACTATTCACCCCAAAATAAATTTTACTATAGAAACAGAAATAAATAAAAGCATTAATTTTCTAGATTTAACCATATCACACAAAACTAATAAACACGAGTTAGCTATATACCATAAACCAACACATACAGATACCACAATACACGCTAATTCTTTTCATCCTATAGCACACAAATTATGAGCATACCAATCAATGGTATATAGATTAATTCATGTGCCTATGAGTAAAAGTAATTTCGACCTTGAACTAAATAGAATAAACACAATAGCATTAAACAATGGTTACTCTATAAATATTGTCAATAACATCCTAAATAGCCAACAAAAATCTAAAACCCTTTCCTTAGTTTATCCAAAATTAAAACACAAGATAATTAATTCCTATAATTCAATCACTTATTTAGGAAAAATTTCGGAATAAAATTGGTTCTTTCATTAAAAAACTTAATAACGAACATATATCATTTAAAACAGACAATTCTATACAGAACATTATTGAAAACAACAAAGATAAAATAGACAAAGAATCAAACTCTGGTGTATATAAGTTAACATGCGAAGATTGTAATAAGGTATACATAGGACAAACGGGGAGAACATTCAAAATTAGGATGAAAGAACACGAGAGAAGCCATAAAGAAAAGAAAACAGATTCAACTTTCGCAAGTCATTGTATAGATATCAATCATAGATTTAATATAGATTTCAAAATTTTACACATTCAAGAAAAAAGTAAAAAACTTAACCTGTTAGAAAACTTAGAAATTAATAGATACAATAGTTTAGGATTAGCTTTAAATGACCAACTAGATTTAAACAACGCCCCTCTACTAAATTTAAGATTGTAACAATTTTTCCACCACCATTTCCCCAATAATTTTCACATAAATATTAAAACTTGTATTGTACATATTCAGTATTTCATCCACCTGATGAAGCTATTGTATGGCGAAACAATATTGTAGTGGTATTTATAATAAAAGAATTTTTGAAACTAGAAGTTTAATTACTTATTTCTTAGCGTTAACTTAAGATATACAAAAAGTTTGGGGGGAAATCTCTTCCGATTCATTTCTTTTTGTTTATATATTAAGATTGTAAAGTACCTAGTGATAAGATGAATTAGCTTATCCTTTGTTTCTTTATTTCGGGATATTATACAGATTCCGTACGATTAATATTCAAGCTACTATGTCTGTAATAACCTAATTGGGTAATGTTTTGTATTATTGATATAGTCAAGGTGCGGCCCCGGTCTTATTTATATTGTATACACAAACACGGCCTCGGTCCATCTGATTGACTAACACAAGCGTTCTCAATTAGAAGTTACACACTTGCACATCTTGTTTATAGTTAAGTAAGGACATAGTCAAAGGAGGGCACTATAATGTATATAAGACGTTCTATCAGAGAACAAGGGATCAGACATAACTAGATAGTCAGTAAGACATAGCGAGTGCGAGATAGATCTCTCCTTTGACTACTGTTCTATTTATTATTATGTATATAGTAAATGTTAAATATTAATAAGTGTATTATACGATGTTAAACCAACTTTATCTGCGTATTATTTAATACTTCTACGCATCTGCGTACCAACGCAACGATGTAGCCCCCGCATTACCAGGCTACATTACATGTCGATTTGAGTCTTGCATTTTTGTTTTGCTATTTACACTTAAATAAGAAATTGATTTAACTTGATTATTTAAATGTCTATATGTTTGTTTTGTGAAAAAGCCCCCCAAGTAAATTTTGGTAGCTTCTTTATAGACCATCTTTTATTTCTTGTCACCTGGTAAGTTTTATCATAATCCTCTACGAGCTCCGTGTGGCGTAGGTCACTTTATACAGACCAACCAAGTTTTAAGATACACGGTGGTGCCTTCTTTCATATATTTGGGCTGGAAAATGTATAGAGCGTTTCTACAGAAAACTGCACCGCCGTCTTGACTGACTAGTCTGGGTCTAGCTTGTTGGTTCTGTATTTGGCTCCAGCATCTCGCTGCCATTTACGCTACTGAATTCGGGGAATTGGAAAGCAATTTCGTCTGATTATATAGAGTTACAATTTTTGTGTAACAAACGCGTATGCAGCAGTATAAAAATAGGCAAGCGGAATATGTTGAAGTGGATTAACTCTGCTTGTAATACATTTTCAATAAAAAATATTTTCCAGACTAGTCTTGTTATTTAATTATCACACCTCGTAGGTCTACACTACACTCGCGTGTATATTGACAAAGTTTTGAGTTTTTACACAACCAGCTTACCTATTCTATCTTTTTCACTACTCAATCGTGCTAATCGATTTCTGTTTCTCTCCTATTCGCTAATGAAGAGAACAATATGAGCTGAACCTGTCAGTCTCCTTCAAAATCACATCTACAATTAAAGACACTAAAGTATTTAATTGTTGTTAAAGAAACGTAGACGAGGCACGTCTAAAACATCCACCGTCTAAAGTGCTGGGTAAATATTTTCTTAAGAAACGAACGAACGTTGATGGCAATGATGATAATGATGAGGAAGAATATGTTGTTGGTGGATGCGTGTTGGTGAGTTGATTCTGGATATGAATATAGTGGATAGTAGTGTAAGAAATTAAAATATTCAAAGCTTATGTAAATAAAAAAACGGATTCAAATGAAAGTGTCCAGTCATTCACATAGGTGGGACTTCTTTAGTCTGCCTGCGTGTGTATATATCGGGTATGAAGTTTCTGAAGGAGCCCTCAATATGAAAAGAAACAAACGTTACTATTCATTATTGAAAAAGAAAGTGAGGATATTTCTTGAAAAGAGAAAATCGTTTACGTTGTTCTTGTGTTATTAAGTACTTTAGTTGTACGAGGTAAGTTCACTAATGAGTGAGCCTAGACAAGAAAATGCAAACTTTTTGGAAAAAAAATTTTTATTTTCCAATGTATTCTACTAGTGATTCATTACATTTCGTTCAATAATAAATAGAGCAGACCAATTTCCGTGCACGCCATGAGCACCGGTATGGGAGTGTAATTCGTAATATATTAGAATATGCGATAGAATAGGGACGCAACATGAGCTTGTTACCGATATAAGTATAGAAGAAGAGACATTTATTCTATCAGAAATAATTAAATATACATTTGGTTTTCTGCTATTAAAGTAATATGCATAAACACACGAAAAATAAGAATAGTACATATTATAGCAGCGTTGTATGTACCTATAAATAAAATGGAAAATGTATGAAATCAGTGATTGTGTGCACGACAGAGGATTTAAAAAAACACTTACCGTTTTAAGCGTCTTCCAAGCATTGACAAACTGGAGAAACTCGATTGTATATTTTCAACATTAGGTGCGTTTCTAAGGTTATTTCTGAAAAACATGTCCACCGTATGGAAAAAATATTCATCTAGTGATGTTATATTAGCATAATCAAAATATTTTTTAAGCAACTTAACGCATCTGTAGACGTGCCCTCACAAATACGTGTTAAGGTGTCAAAATCTGCATTTCTGTCTAAAACACTTTTAAATTTAATTAGAACACTTTCACTTTTTTGCATCTTCTACGGCACACAGTTGTACGTGAACATCTTTAACGATTTGCAGTTATTCCTCTAACGACAGCGACGAATTTTCTAATTTTATTATTGCTTCTTCTAGTCCCTTGTAATTCTCACGAATACTTTGTAAATCCATTTTAATCTGGGCATCTTGAAATTTTTTCTGGCTTGTATTGATAGCTGCACTTTCTTTAGGATCGAATGATAAAACCAAGTCCTTCATTTTTTCAAAATGTTCGTGATAGTAAAACCCCGCACGTAACCATGTACCCCAACGTGTCAGAATCGGCTGTGGTGCCTCGGGGTATGGGGACATAATTCGTGAAATTTCCGAATACGTTTTGGAGATTTCATGAATACTGCCTTCGTACTCGATATTAAAGCATCTACCTCTGGATAACATCTACGAACCTGTTCTGCCACAAGGTGTAGAGCATGGAGTTTACAAGTAGTATGTAACAAGTTAGGACAATATTTTCTAAGAGACCGGCCTACAGAACACATGGTTGCGGCACCATCGGTCATAAACATTAATACTTGGTCTTTCGAAAGTTTAAATTTTTCCAAAGTATCTAAGAGTACCTCTGAAATTTTTTCGGCATTACATTGCTCTAGTCGTCTTGATGCTAATAAAATTGAAGAAGTTGGTTGATGTGGTTCCATATTACGCGCCATCACATTAACTACAGATTGTTTTTTGCTGTCAGTTGTTTCGTTCACACCTAACCACAGTTTTTTATTTTTCAGTTCGGCTTTGATTTTATTTTCAACCTGTTTATGGTAAAATGGTAAATTCCTTCGTAATGTTGTCATGCTCGATAATGTTTGATTCGCGTATTTATTCTAAAATGAAATAAATGAATCATTACTTAACAAGGTAAACGGCAGTGTACACACAATCATAGTTACACATAGTTCATGTATAAACTGTTGTCGATTAATTTTGTTATTATTGTGCTTCGAACTGCTTACTTGTTCTTTACTATGTGTTTTTGACCAACACATTAGATATGTATTGCACACTAAACATTTAATTTTTGAGCCATCGTATATTAAGTCCGGGAAATCCATAATAAACTTATTCACTTCGTCTGACAACGGTCGTTTTCTCGATTTATGTGTCGACGACATTTTATTACGTATGCTTACACTTACATGCAGTATAAGCAAGTACAAAGCACATACTGAATGCTTTTTATTAGTTCTGATGCAATACAATCATCCTCACATCGGCGCACATGGCGCGCACGGAAATTGGTCTGCTCTAGTAATAACAACGAATTTATTCTGACACAGGTCACGTTTTCGAAAAAAAAAAAATAAAAAAATAATTGAAATAATATTAACGCTAAGAAATAAGTAATTAAACTTCTAGTTTCAAAAATTCTTTTTTCTATTTTGCGTTCGAAATGAACTCATTATGAAACCCAAAACAGTATCGAAATGAGCTTCATTTCGATACGCTTTTTTTAATTTTTCAATGTTGGCGTCGTTCGAACACAGAAATAAATATCATTGCTGTCATTTGATCTTAAGAATTTATGTACATTTGACAGATATGATATCTGTCCGTATTTTACACAAACAACGTATGTTGTATACAATTGACAACAACATATATATGTTTGTATGTCACTCATGTTTATATTTTTAAATGAAATATCAAGTAATGTTAACGAAAATTAATAAATAATATGTAATATAATATACTTGGCGGATAGCAAGATTTAAATTTGAAAATGTCAAGTATCAATGTGACCAACTGCATGCCTTACATAAAAATAAATCTCTTAACTTTCAAATTAAATAATTCCAATTTATTAATGTAAAAAACGCAAAATAGAAAAAATAGTATAAAAAACTCGTTTCATAAGGCCTTTTGCCGCACTCGCTCTTTAGAAAACTCGCCGCTATCGCGGCTCGTTTTCTAAACTGATCTCGTGCGGCAAATTTATGCCTTATGAAACTTGTTTTTTAATATACTATTTTCTATTTTGCGTTCGAAATGAACTCATTATGAAACCCAAAACAGTATCGAAATGAGCTTCATTTCGATACGCTTTTTTTCATTTTTCAATGTTGGCGTTGTTCGAATACAGAAATAAATATCATTGCTGTCATTTGATTTTAAGAATTTATGTACATTTGACAGATATGATATATATCCGTATTTTATACAAACAACGTATATTGTATACAATTGTCAACAACATATATATGTTTCTATGTCACTCATGTTTATATTTTTAAATGAAATATCAAGTAATGTTAACGAAAATTAATAAATAATATGTAATATAATATACTTCGCGGATAGCAAGATTTAAATTTGAAAATGTCAAGTATCAATGTGACCAACTGCATGCTTTATATAAAAATTAAACTCTGAACTTTCAAATTAAATAATTCCAATTTAAGCAATTTATTAATGTAAAAAACGCAAAATAGAAAAAATAGTATAAAAGACTCGTTTCATAAGGCCTTTTGCCGCACTCGCTCTTTAGAAAACTCGCCGCAAGCGGCTCGTTTTCTAAACTGATCTCGTGCGGCAAAATGGTGCCTTATGAAACTCGTTTTTTAATATACTATTTTCTATTTTGCGTTCGTAATGAACCCATTATGAAACCCAAAGCAGTATCGAAATGAGCTTCATTTCGATACGCTTTTTTTCATTTTTCAATGTTGGCGTTGTTCGAATACAGAAATAAATATCATTGCTGTCATTTGATTTTAAGAATTTATGTATATTTGACAGATATGATATATGTCCATATTTTACACAAACAACGTATGTTGTATACAATTGACAACAACATATATATGTTTCTATGTCACTCATGTTTATATTTTTAAATGAAGTATCAAGTAATGTTAACGAAAATTAGTAAATAATATGTAATATAATATACTTCGCGGATGGCAAGATTTAAATTTGAAAATGTCAAGTATCAATGTGACCAACTGCATGCTTTATATAAAAATTAAACTCTGAACTTTCAAATTAAATAATTACAATTTAAGCAATTTATTAATGTAAAAAACGCAAAATAGAAAAAATAGTATAAAAAACTCGTTTCATAACGCCTTTTCCCGCACTCGCTCTTTAGAAAACTCGCCGCGACGCTATCGCGGCTCGTTTTCTAAACTGATCTCGTGCGGCAAAATGGTGCCTTATGAAACTTGTTTTTTAATATACTATTGTATTGATTCTCTCGCCTCTTGTTATCATACCTAGTCCAAGAAGATGAAAACGTCCCCTCGTATAACCTGTTTCAAAAGCAATTCAACAAATTTTTGTTGCGTTAAATTGCAAAGGTTTGCTATTTATTCTTGCTGACGAATATATACATTACCTCTAGAATAACCTTTTTTTCAATAGCACTTCCATAAATTTTCGGACAATAATGCAAATTCAAAAGTTCAGCTGTTTATTTTTCTATTATTTATTACTGTATGTTCTGTAACCTTTTTCAGTAGTACTTCATTGAATTTTGGGATAATATAAATTCCAAAGTTAAGTCTATTATCCATCCAGACGAATTCGTTTTCTCTACAAAGTATTTTATAGCTTGCTAACTCTCGTGTTAATCTCTAAGAACAATAAAACTGTAAAATGGCATTCTATTTTCAAAAGATTTTGACGTTTTCTAAACTGATCTCGTGCGGCAAAATGGTGTCTTATGAAACTTGTTTTTTAATATACTATTATTGTAAATACACTACAATATTGTTTCGCCATACAATGGCTTCATCAGGTGGATGAAATACAGTATCACAGGAAATCGAACTGTGTTGACTAGTGTAATTATAAGACTAATCTTTGCAGGCACGGCTCGTGATGACGTACTGTTGGGGTATGACATTTTTGTATTATTAATGAACAATAAATGAAATGTTTGACAGATTGAAATTCCAAAGGCTACCTTATTTAATCTTATAATTTATTCTTTCAAATAAAACCTAATGTCAAAAACCATAGTCAACATGTGGTACATGGTTGAAATCAGAAAAAAACTCTTTCCGAAGATGTCTAAATCCAATATGGCGCCTATAAGAAATTAGATAGTTGATGATGGCCAGAAAGAAACGAAACGTCGTATAAAAATTTAGAGTACACCACTGGATAGAGGCTTAGAAATGGCCACAAGGATGTGTTTTTATTTTTTCTCTACAAGGCCAAATGTCGGTGCTACAGGTAAAAGAAGAAAATGGGGTTTTCGCGTTTTTTTTTAAATAACGAAGGTCATTTGTCACAGGTCTATTTTCTTTACGGATTTATAACAAACACAAAATTTAACAACTTTGCCAAATTTAAACCTATACTCTATCTCCAATAATAAGAGAGATCCCCATGGTGAGGGCCGAAAATGAATCAGCCTGTATATATTTTTTAATTTAGTTTGTAACGTACTCTTTAAATGTAAGCACCTGAGGAAGCCACTGTGCTGGCGAAACAATTGTCGTGTTACGATTAAAGATTAAAACTGAAGATTAGAACCGTAGTTTTATTTCTATCTTAAATTTTTCATTAGAAAATAAAAAAATTAATAAATTATTGTCGCAGATTGGTGTTTTAGGACCTATACTGTTTCCAATTCATAATCTTTCTGTAAAATTCCTTTCACTAAGTTTTTTTTGAGATGGAGGAAATTTTAAATCATATTCAGATTCAACTAAAGACACAAACTACACGTATTGGTGTCTAAGAAAACCAAACCGAGTCGACCAGTGATTTATCCAAACATTACCGTTTAATTTTATTATTGTTTATTTTTTTAAAATTTTTTCATGTATTATCATTATAATGTTTTATTTATTTCCCATTATGAATTACACAGGTCTACAAAATTAAACTTTTTGACAGATGTTTTTATTTTGAAAACTGATTTTATATAATTTTGCTAGGCTGATTTCAAAAATTCTATGCATTTATTTGTATCACGTAAGGTTTTTTTGCAAATATTAAATGAAAAGAAAGGATATTTCTAAAAAAAATTATTTGTTTATTGAGTAAAAAGGTGGAATACAAGTTAAAAAAGTGGAAAAAAATACTTTACTCAGTCTTTTTTAAGTGAAATATTTGTCTTTTTGCCAGAAAGCTGCGTTGTCCGGACATTCGGTTGTATGTTTTAAGGGCATATCCCGTTTTAACATCCAGCAGTAGTCCGCCATCATCGTTATGCTCCATCTGCCTTGGTATCGCCGTTCCATTTCCTTAATGTCTTGGTGAAACATCTCTCCCTGTTCTTCGCTAACTGCTCCAAGATTTTCAGGAAAATAGTTCAAGTGTGACAACAGGAAATGCACTTTCAAACTCATATTACAACCTAGACGATGAAAGTGTTGTAACATATTTTGAACAATATTTTCGTAGTTTTAGTCCTTAGAGTTCCCAAGAAACTTATCAATTACTTCTTTAAATGAAACCCAGACGTTTCTCTCGACATTGGTCATTGTGTTTTGAAAATCCTTGTCTTTGCGTAATGTTCTTATCTGCGGCCCAACAAAAATACCTTCTTTTAACTTGGCATCGGATAAGGCTGGAAATGTCTCGCACAAATATTTAAAACACTGTCCATTTTTGTCTAGGGCTTTAACAAACTGCTTCATCAAGCCAAGCTTGATATGGAGAGGAGGCAGTAAAACTTTTTTGGGGCCAACCAAGCTATCTCTTAATACATTTTTGCTACCAGGTGTAAGGCTTGTTCTAGAGGGCCATTCTATTTGAGTCCAATGTCTATCCCTTGCTCGACTATCCCACTCACAAATAAAGCATGGAAATTTTGTATAACCTCCTTATTGTCCTTGTAGCATGCACAGCACTTTAAGGTCACCACAAAGCTTCTACTGATGTTCTTGGTAGTTTATTTTCTTTAAAAGAAGTTCAAAATTTTCATACGTTTCTATTAAATGTACCGAATGGGCAATTGGAACCGAGGCCAGCTCGTTACCATTGTGCAATAAAACGCCTTTTAAACTACGCTTACTTGAGTCAATAAACAGGCGCCATTCTTCTTTTACATACGGCACATTTCCTAATTTTGAAATTAAGTCAGGAATATTGTTGCAATACACTAGCGGTCCGTCTTGAGTAAAATATTGACATAACTCTTTTTCGCGATCCCGGTAAAAGCTTGATGTGACGCCAGGTGCCAGTAAATGTTTCTCACGAAGTCGGGTAGCTAACAATTCGGATGCATCCTTTGGAAGGCGCAAATCTCTAATTAAATCATTTAGTTCACTCTGGGTAAACAGTTCGGGCTCTCTGAAATCTGGTGTGAAATCTGAGTCATCTGGCTCGCAATTAGATTCCTGTGATTCTGACGATATGACGTTTTCTAGTGCTTTTGGGGCGGTAGGTATCGGTACATCTGGTCCATGAGGAACTGGTCGAATAGCAGAGTCAAGATTGGGATACACAATTTGTTTCTTATTTTTTCTGTTGAATCCTTGAACATTACACGAACAAAAATAACAATCATCACTGTGATTTCTAGGCTCTCGCCATACCATAGGAACACCAAAGCTTAAACATTTCTTCCTACCTTTTTGCCAGTTTCTTAATGCTTCAACGCAAACGGAACAGTATGAGGAGCCCAGGACTTGTCTTGGTCGCCAATTTTTACACCAAAATAAGCGTGGTATACATTTTTCACAAACGAAGTTATAGTTTGCCTCTGCTTTACTACGACATAACTACCACAGATATAACAAAAGTTATTCGGATTGTTCACACAATGTCTTCTTTCCATATTTATACGTTCTAGAACACTTAAAATACGCAACAACGAAGACAACAAGCGTGCGGACACAGTAGCACGACGACTCACACAACCAAACAGCACATAAGCAGGTTTCAACGTCGTATTGACGCTTCTGCGCCGACTCTGTTGCTTTGCTGAGAAATCTAATATTAACCAGTGTTGCCAAATCACATTTAATTTCATAAAAATCAATTCATTTAAAAATCAGGCCTAACATGGAACAAACATATTTTGTCATAGGTATGTATATTAATAAATTAACATTTTTAAGATATAAAGCGCTATAAAAAAAATTTACGTGATAGAGCAAAAATATGGCGTTTTTTGGAATAAGGGCCCACAAACATATACAAATTAGCAAACAGCTTTCAAACATCAAAATCACTGTAGACCTGTGTTATCTGTTGGGCAATCTAATAAATAGTGTTATAATAATACAACATATCCTTCAATAACCAAACTCATCACTAGTTTAAAATATAATCACGTTATGTTTAAATTCTAAAAAAGCCTTTTCTAACATCTAAACACAATAACTTACATTATATGGCGCCACCTATCAACTATCGCGGTATTAAACATATCTTAACATAAGCACTTTCTCACAAGTATACCTTACAGCTATTGTATACGAAAAAAAAATGAAGACGAAGAGAAAATAAATGATTATCATACCGGAGGTATTCCCATAGATCGCATTAGTAGTCCATTCATATTCTCTAAAATAATTTCTCGGGAATATGCCGTCATGAAAACCAACTCACACCTATTTTTCGCATTACCTTTATGCACCGAATCTGTCCACTGGAATTGTACGATATTACATGGGAAGGTCGTTCGTTCAACTGTCGGCATGTCTTCGAAGAAGATCGAAAAAAAATGCGTGATTGCCTCATATGTAAAGGACGTTTTAAGTGTTTGTGCGAACCACTATAAGTTCGGACGTGTTTGAAATGATAAAACATGTCTGTCAACTTATTGGAAATCCAAACAGTAGTTCTTGGTTTGTGTGTGTTCTGTGTGCCTTTGTAATATTCATGAGAAGTTTTTCACAAAATTGGATTTGGTATAATATTAGATTCAAATTCGAAAAATACATGGATTAAATATAATTATTTCAAGATTTGCTTGTAGTTTGCCTTGCAAATTATCTGAACTAAATCCTCTTTTTAGAATAAACTATGAGAGAAAATGCTTCGATATAACAGACAAATTGGCCAGGGGTTACCTTAACATAGGACATGTCAGGATTTTAATTATCAAAATCCTCTTTGTTTTATAAGCATTTTATTATATGAAACATATTATTTAAACTAGTATATATAGTGCACTCGCGATAATATTAACACCCTAATAAATGAATTGTCGGAAAGTCAAAAAAACCTCGTTGTTTCCAGAATTTTGGTTGCCCTGTTCACTATCGTCATTCTAAATCAGCGTGGATGACTGGTAACATTTTTAAAGACTGGTTTCATCGCTCATTTGTTCCAGAGGTAAAAGTTTTTATATTGACATTAAACGACACATACCTATTCATTTTAAAATATTTTTTACATAATTCAGGTGGAACAATTTTTAACCAAAAATGGGCTTCCAGTGAAAGCTATTCTCTTAATAGATAATGCCCCATCTCACCCACCTGAGGACGAATTAAAATCTGAAAACGGCTCTATTTTTGTGATGTTTATGCCACCGAACGTGACCCCACTCATCCAGCCCATGGGCCAAAATGCTATAAGGATCACAAAGCTGTATTACAGAAATAGCCTTTTGGCTTCCATTGCTGCTAAAGGGGGTGGTTTGATAGAAACTATGAAGCAGACTACATTGAAGGAAGCTATCATTATTTAGGAATCAGCTGGGAGAAGAGTGGATTCAGCTGTGTTATCCAAATGCTGGAACAACATTTTAAATATGGTAGTGAATCAAGATGATCCCGAAGATGAAATTCCTCTAAGTGTTGTTAGAGAAAATTTGCAAATGAATTTACGTGAATTGGAAGAAAGCGCCGCCAATGTTTTATGCGCCTTACTACCCGAGGTTTGTATTCTCTGAAATGTACTTAAAATTGTGTGTTATTCTATATTTTTTCATAGGTTGAATATACGGCCTCGAACGTTAAAGAATGGAATGAGGATGCTATTGAATGTGAAGATAATGAAGTAGAAGCCATATCCGATGAAGATGATTGTGTGGAGGAACCAAAGAGGACGATTAAAGCCGGGGAGGCTGTCGATATTTTCAATAAGGCGTTGGATTGGGCTGAAGGTGAAATGGTTGAACAGCGAGTTTTAAATGTTTTAAGAGACTTACGTGAGAAGGTAGTTTTAAAAGTTCTCGACCAAAAGAAACGGCAAAAGAAGATAACCGACTTTTTTGAACATTAGCTTTATACAGTAAATAATAAAAATAAATTAAAACACTTGGCTTGTTTCACTATGAGATTTATTTAAATTCTCTAACATTTGTTTCGGCTGTTATGCCATTCTCAAAGAGATCTATAAATCTAACTTAAAGACTATCGCACTTGTTCTTATATGTTGTCTGTTCTTGTGTGTAGTGGGGGTGGTACTATATTGTGTATTACGGTGTCTATAAAGGGTGTATTGGCATATTCTATCTGTGTGTTGGTGATTAATAGATTTTGTTTTTTCGCTATTTTTATTTCTAATATTTCTAGGAGGTCCAATCTCTTGCTTTTTGTGATATTGTGTATTAAGTCGCAGTTATCTATATCGGGGAAGTGGTTGAGTTCTATACAGTGTTCGGCAAAGCCTGTGTTTTTCTCACTATATAAAATTGACTTTTTGTGTTCTTTAACTCTGTTTTTAATGGCTCGTCCACTTTGGCCGATATAGATAGCTTCACAGTCTTTACATTTTAATTTATAAACACCTGATTGGTCCATTTTATCTCTTTTATCTTTGTTGTTGCTAATCATTGTTCCCAAATTTGTTTTATTTACCCAGCTTATTTTGATATCTAATCCTTTTACTATTCTGTTTATTTTATTAGTGAGTTGTGGTATGTATGTAATTTTGTGCCATCTTTGTATATTTTCTGTTATTTTCGGGTATAGGTATTTGTTCTTATTATTTTGTATTTCTTTACGTTTTAACAGTTTATCTACGATTTTAGGGTCATATCCATTATTTCTTGCGATTAATTTAATTGTGTTTATTTCTGTATTAAAATCTGTCTTGTTTAATGGTGTGTTTGTGGCTCTATGTATATAACTATTGAATGTTGACATTTTTATTTTCATCGATTGTTTAGCGTTTGCGTGTAATATGTTGTCTGTAAAAGTGGGTTTTCTGTAGATTTCGAATGTAAGCTTATTATTATGTCTGTTTATTGTAATGTCTAGAAAGTTTATTTTCTTGTCTTTTTCTGTTTCTTTTGTAAATTGTATCTTGTGGTTTATAGAATTTATTACTTTTAGGAACTTCGTTAATTGCCTATCTGTACCCTTCCATACGCAAATTACGTCGTCTACATATCTGGCCCAGAAATGGACTTGTTGAATTAATACCGTGTTTTTCTTGAATAGTTCTTCTTCGAATTTATTATTATTAGGCAATTAACGGAGTTCCTAAAAGTAATAAATTCTATAAACCACAAGATACAATTTACAAAAGAAACAGAAAAAGACAAGAAAATAAACTTTCTAGACATTACAATAAACAGACATAATAATAAGCTTACATTCGAAATCTACAGAAAACCCACTTTTACAGACAACATATTACACGCAAACGCTAAACAATCGATGAAAATAAAAATGTCAACATTCAATAGTTATATACATAGAGCCACAAACACACCATTAAACAAGACAGATTTTAATACAGAAATAAACACAATTAAATTAATCGCAAGAAATAATGGATATGACCCTAAAATCGTAGATAAACTGTTAAAACGTAAAGAAATACAAAATAATAAGAACAAATACCTATACCCGAAAATAACAGAAAATATACAAAGATGGCACAAAATTACATACATACCACAACTCACTAATAAAATAAACAGAATAGTAAAAGGATTAGATATCAAAATAAGCTGGGTAAATAAAACAAATTTGGGAACAATGATTAGCAACAACAAAGATAAAAGAGATAAAATGGACCAATCAGGTGTTTATAAATTAAAATGTAAAGACTGTGAAGCTATCTATATCGGCCAAAGTGGACGAGCCATTAAAAACAGAGTTAAAGAACACAAAAAGTCAATTTTATATAGTGAGAAAAACACAGGCTTTGCCGAACACTGTATAGAACTCAACCACTTCCCCGATATAGATAACTGCGACTTAATACACAATATCACAAAAAGCAAGAGATTGGACCTCCTAGAAATATTAGAAATAAAAATAGCGAAAAAACAAAATCTATTAATCACCAACACACAGATAGAATATGCCAATACACCCTTTATAGACACCGTAATACACAATATAGTACCACCCCCACTACACACAAGAACAGACAACATATAAGAACAAGTGCGATAGTCTTTAAGTTAGATTTATAGATCTCTTTGAGAATGGCATAACAGCCGAAACAAATGTTAGAGAATTTAAATAAATCTCATAGTGAAACAAGCCAAGTGTTTTAATTTATTTTTATTATTTACTGTATGAAGTTAAAATGTTTCACCAAGAAGTATCTGCAACAACAGCCGAGAATATTAGCTTTATATTTCTACGGGCTTATTCAAAAAAAATATACAACGTTTATTAAGCTCTTATTTGACATATTTCTGTGAAACATTTGTCATATAAGAGCTTATTAAACATTGCATAATTTTTATGAATAAGCCCGCTAGCATTTATGTATATGAATATGTATAGAAATAAGTATATTTTTGTTTGCTGCAAACAAACTTATTGAAAAAGTTCCTTTTATGTTTTAAAATAAAACAAAAATTTAAACTATTTAAATTAAACTTTCATTTATACAGGAAAGAACTTTAGGTGGTAAGTAAATGACTTGGTTTTATTAAAATTTTGTGCCATTTGTAAATATGAACAATCCCAAAAATTTGAACTGCCCTTGTTTTCATTAGTTCATATTATCGCGAGTGCACTGTACCAGTAAAATATACAAGCAAAAGTAGCACTACAACCCTACGATCTATTAAATTCCATTTTAATTTAGTCAATTTTAGTATTGAGAACAGTTCTCCTGACGTATCAGTATACCGGAAACTAATAATCTATCAATCAAATACATTATACAACACCTTTAGTTTTAAATCACGTAACACATACACTTACAATAGGTAGGTATGTAAGTACGTACATATTGTATAGACTACGCCTTATCTGTTTTGGCTAGTAAAACCAATAACAATATCGGGTAGCTTAATGTATTCCGTGCGCGATGTTCTTAAAACAACTCACTCCTCCCGCATTTGAATAATTGATTCATTCGTGCATTTTCTACGTTTAATGTTTCCGAGAAAAACGCTCATGAGAAAATATGTTGTATGAACAAGTCTGCCGATTTCGAAAAGTATACGACACCACTGGCATAAGTAATGAAATAAATCGATCGAAGCTCTTGAAGGACTTTCTTTTACTGAGTATGTCGCGGTAGCATTTAAAGATACGAAGCTAGACCATAAAGTAGAATTTCAAGGTCAAAGTAACGTAATTGTACAATTTTATTACGAAAATATGAAAATTCGTTTATTAAAGTGGTTTAGTGATAACTGACGCGAAGCACAACAACAATAATAATATAAAATATATCGCTCATTACTATTTATTCATACTGTATTGCCGTATTTATTTCACATCTTTCGTATGTCTCACGATGTATGCGTTTTTGACATCGCAATGCCCGAAATACGCCAAGATACATAAGCTGACTAAATATACCCACTTTAGTGACGACTCTATTAGATTACCGCGCAGAAAACCCTCTGAATCTAATATTGAAACTAGATAACATGTTGTATGGGAAACGAAATCTGTAAAAATAATTTAATAAATGTATTCATTATTTTGTATTTACTAGGCCCTCTTTCGTGAAATGCAATACTAAATCACTAATTCGTGTAGCTTTTCTTATGATTAGAAGTACAAATAACATTGGTCTACAAATTTTAAGTGTTTTAATCATAAAAAGTTTAAAAAATACGTTTTTCTATTTTTCGTTCGTAATGAACCCAAATAAATTCGATAAATATAAGTATCGAAATGAGCTTCACTTCGATACGCTTTTTCCATTTTTCAATATTGGCTTGTTCGAATACAGAAATAAATATCATTACTGTCATTTGATTTTAAGAATTTAAGTACATTTGGCAGATATGATATATGTACGTAGGCTACAAAAACAAGATATATTGTATACAATTCACAAGATATATTAGTTTCTATGTCACTCATGTTTATATTTTCAAATAAAATATCAAGTAATGTTAACGAAAATTAATAAATAATTTGTAATATAATATACTTCGCGGATAGCAAGATTTAAATTTGAAAATGTCAAGTATCAATGTGACCAACTACATACTTTATTAAGACTTCTGGTCATCGTCGTTTTGCTCCATGTTACAATCCTGATATCAAATAACTGTGAAGGATGAAGAAGCATTATTTTAAGAAGTGGAATAGCCACGAAGACCTTGATGTCAAGTCGGCTAAGAAATTATCTATATATTAATAGCTAAGGTTGAAAAAATAACAATTTCAAACTTTCAAACTTTCGAACTGACATTTGAATATTAACATCGGTACCTTATATAGCATTTCCAACAGACTTGACACCAAGGTCTTTGTGGCTCAGTTGGTTAGAGCGACGGTCCAGCAAATCGTAGACTTTGGATCAAATGCCAACGTGGACGAAAATTTTTAAAATAAAGTTTCGTATAATTTTCGTTGTAATTTGTAGACAGCAATATTTACATTCACATTTACTTTGCAAAATAACTTACCAATTTGAAAATATTTAAAATGTTTAATATAAAAGCCGAAAATTCCAAGAATTAATCACCCAAATCGCTCGAACGACATTTTGCCTCTTTCCTGGTAGTTATAGATATGTTGAGCTTAGCTGTAAACATAATTTGAGGTATCATACTGTCCGCTGTCATTTGTAATATCGGCTCTCCCAGTATCATTCTTGTGGTATCTGAATGCTTATTAGGATACCATAAGTTACTAGCCTTCAGTCTCAGGATCACGGTCATAACCTCCACTTTCGCAAATGGTTCCAGCAGAGGAAGAACCAAGATGGCTTCCATCGAGGCGATTCCCGTGCTGTTCATAGCCCCCGTGATTCCCAATAGTGTCTGTCGCTAGAGAGTCGAAAGGAGCCCCACTGACGATGTCAGCTTCGTTCCATTCCACCAAACAACTACCTCATATGTAATCATTGGTCTTATTACTACTGTATACAACCAATGTACCAAACTTGGTTTTAGTCCCTAGGTCTTGACAACAGCTCTTCTGCATCTCTAGAAGATCTACGTCTACCTATCCGTTACTTTGACTAGGTATCTTCTCCAATCCAGTTTCGCATCAAGTGTTATGCCTAGATAATTCACTTCATTGGTTAGTTCTAATTCCAAACAGCCTTACACTGCCCAGATCATTTATTTTTTTCATCTTGGTAAAAGCCACCAACTGGTTTTTTTTTGTGAATTGACAGTCAATTCCTCCCTCAAGTCACCGCCTCTCCACAAATCGCAGAGCATTTCGCATGATGCCTGTCAATGTCCACGGGAATTTCACCTGGGATACAATGACAATGTTGTCGGCAGAAATAGAAAAAAAATTGCTTGTCGGAAGGAGATTCTCCAATCTCCTATCAATTCTTCGTTTGTCTCCACAAACGAAGAATTGATAGCCACCACGAATTCTTATTTTGACGACTTTCTAAAAGATTACTTTTTAGACGGCTTCAAAAATTGCAACGTTGCTGTGCTAAATATTTTGAATTGGATAGGAATTATGTTGAAAAATAAAACGCATTTGTTACCCTAAAATAAGTATTTTATTGAAAAGTCATTCTCCCATAAAATCACTTACGTATTTTTCCAACTATTTTCCTATATCAGCATTGAAAATGAATGAATATTAATAAAAAAAATAAAGGAATTTTGTTCAGTAAGTTCTTATAATTATGAACCACATCTGTCCTAGTTTGAGCTTTAGAGTTTCTACCTTAAATTTCACTAGCATAAAATGAGTAAAAACTTCATAGTTTTTGTAGCTATCTTATTAAACTTCTGAACCTATCCTCGTATTCACATACAACCAATCCCAGTTACTTCAAGTTCAAACTAATCATTAAATCAATCGTCGTTAGAGTACGTCATTATTAAAATGTAAATACACTATTCATACCGCCTAACAGAAATCGCACCAATGAGAAAATCATACGAAGCAAGACGCCCACCGGATGGTAAACCAGGAGGCAAACGGAATTACGCAATGACGAACAGACGCGACCAATAACTTTCATGTTTTGATTGTTTCAAGACCTTCGACCTACAGTACAGCTTCCCCTGATGGTAATTCAGAATGTGGGTATTACCGCCGTTGCTAGTACGGTAGCAGGATATCATGTAAATATAAAGTATCTACTGTAGGTTTGAATTTTTTTGCGAAAATGGACATAGAATGAGTAACGCTTTCTTTTTTTTAATATTGACTGAAGATATAGCAATGTTAAAAAGCTTGTTTGACTGTTTTTATATATATATATATATATATATATATATATATATATGTATATTTAGTGTTTAAAGAATTTTGTTTTTCTTTTTTATTTTATTGGCCGTGTCTTAATATTAAAAATAATAGATTTTTTATTGGTTTTAGCGACCTTTATTGAATTTTGATGTTTGTTTACGACCTTTCGACTTTTATCAATTCAGTCTTTTTCAAGCATCTGGAAACAAGAATCATTACAATGAACCTGAGAACTGTGTTTGTTTCGTGTGATATAACAAATTTTAAATTAAAATTATATTAAGAAATGAATTACGAATTAGGTTAGCAATTTTACGTTGAAAATTAAATAACATTAAATTAAAATAGCTTAGAATGGTAGGGGATATTAAAGTGATTAATATCTGTATGAATTAATTGGAGACTTTACAATTATTAACATTTTTAAGTTTAAAAATTAGATTAAAAAATGATTACAATTGAGTTAACATTTAACGTTGAAAATTACATAAAATTAAAATAACAAATCGCTAAAATGAATAGGTAGGGAGACATTAAAGTGATTAACAACTGTATGAATGAATTGGAAAGTTGAATTACACTACAATAAGTAAAGAGAACAAAGAAAAGACAAATAAACTCACATTTGTTGTTCGTTTTGGTTTTACAAGGGTACGCATTCATGTGACACATGTGTTGGACATCCGAGACCAATTTCTTAAAGAACGATCGTGCTTGTGCGGATATTGTAAGTGAACTAATACTTTAGTTTGCGGGGGTTATTAATTTCTTTTCTTTGGAATGAGCATGGTAGTCAGGACCGTATTTAGGGGTATATGTTAACGTTGTTTTTTCTAATGGGGGCTATTTTGTTCGTTTTTTTCTTGTGCGTGCAGGGGGGTTTTTTGATTTTTCTATTGTTTTATGAGAGGGTAATAGAGTTTTGAAAGCCCATCAATTTCGTTTCTGTCGTTGATTGTTTTGCTATTTTTGAAAATGTGTATTATTTCTAAGACCTCTCTAGCTTTTGTGTTCTTTTTTTGTGTTATTACTTTGGTGTTTTCAAAATCAAAATTATGTTTAAGTGTCAATTGGTGTTTTTTTAAAGCAGTTTGATTTTTTGCGTATTTGTGACCTTTCAATCTTTCTTGTAGTAACTGTTTTGTTTGGCCTATGTATATTTTGTCACAGTCTTTGCAGGGTATGTTGTATATTGTGTGTGATTGTTTTAGTGTAGGTGTTGAGTCTTTAAATTTGGTGTGTAGGAATTTTAGGTTTTTACCGCTTTGGTGTGCTATTTTAAAATTAAATAGTTTGAATATGTTGTCTAATTTTTCGGATAATCCAGTTATATAGGGTGTGGGGATATATGTGCATTCATTGGTTTTTTTGTTATTGTTTTGGTTGTTTGTTTTGTTATAAATTTTATTGAGTCTAAGTTTTATAATTTTTTGTATGAATTGTGGTGGATAGTTGTTTTCTGACAAAATTGTTTTAACTTTATTTAGTACTGTTGGTCTGAAGAATGGGTTAGTGAGATTTAAGGCTCTGTCTACTAACGCTGTTACTACATTTTTTTTGTGGGCTAGGGGTTGGTTAGAAAAAAAGTTTACATATCTGCCGGATGCGGTTGGTTTAATGTACCATTTTGTTTGTATGTTGTTTTTTGTTCTTGTCAGTGTTAGGTCTAGGTAGTTTATGGAGTTGTTTTTTTCTATTTCAATGGTAAACTTTAAATTTGGGTGGAAATTGTTAAAGCTATTTTGTACATTGTTTATTTCATTTTCTGGTAGTAACATTATGCAATCATCGACATATCTTTTGAAAAAGGTTGGTTCAAAAGATATATCGATGATTGCATAATGTTACTACCAGAAAATGAAATAAACAATGTACAAAATAGCTTTAACAATTTCCACCCAAATTTAAAGTTTACCATTGAAATAGAAAAAAACAACTCCATAAACTACCTAGACCTAACACTGACAAGAACAAAAAACAACATACAAACAAAATGGTACACTAAACCAACCGCATCCGGCAGATATGTAAACTTTTTTCTAACCAACCCCTAGCCCACAAAAAAAATGTAGTAACAGCGTTAGTAGACAGAGCCTTAAATCTCACTAACCCAATCTTCAGACCAACAGTACTAAATAAAGTTAAAACAATTTTGTCAGAAAACAACTATCCACCACAATTCATACAAAAAATTATAAAACTTAGACTCAATAAAATTTATAACAAAACAAACAACCAAAACAATAACAAAAAAACCAATGAATGCACATATATCCCCACACCCTATATAATTGGATTATCCGAAAAATTAGACAACATATTCAAACTATTTAATTTTAAAATAGCACACCAAAGCGGTAAAAACCTAAAATTCCTACACACCAAACTTAAAGACTCAACACCTACACTAAAACAATCACACACAATATACAACATACCCTGCAAAGACTGTGACAAAATATACATAGGCCAAACAAAACAGTTACTACAAGAAAGATTGAAAGGTCACAAATACGCAAAAAATCAAACTGCTTTAAAAAAACACCAATTGACACTTAAACATAATTTTGATTTTGAAAACACCAAAGTAATAACACAAAAAAAGAACACAAAAGCTAGAGAGGTCTTAGAAATGATACACATTTTCAAAAATAGCAAAACAATCAACGACAGAAACGAAATTGATGGGCTTTCAAAACTCTATTACCCTCTCATAAAACAATAGAAAAATCAAAAAACCCCCCTGCACGCACAAGAAAAAAACCAACAAAATAGCCTCCATTAGAAAAAACAACGTTAACATATACCCCTAAATACGGTCCTGACTACCATGCTCATTCCAAAGAACAGAAATTAAAAACCCCCGCAAACTAAAGTATTAGTTCACTTACAATATCCGCACAAGCACGATCGTTCTTTAAGAAATTGGTCTCGGATGTCCAACACATGTGTCACATGAATGCGTACCCTTGTAAAACCAAAACGAACAACAAATGTGAGTTTATTTGTCTTTTCTTTGTTCTCTTTACTTATTGTAGTGTAATTCAACTTTCCAATTCATTCATACAGTTGTTAATCACTTTAATGTCTCCCTACCTATTCATTTTAGCGATTTGTTATTTTAATTTTATGTAATTTTCAACGTTAAATGTTAACTCAATTGTAATCATTTTTTAATCTAATTTTTAAACTTAAAAATGTTAATAATTGTAAAGTCTCCAATTAATTCATACAGATATTAATCACTTTAATATCCCCCTACCATTCTAAGCTATTTTAATTTAATGTTATTTAATTTTCAACGTAAAATTGCTAACCTAATTCGTAATTCATTTCTTAATATAATTTTAATTTAAAATTTGTTATATCACACGAAACAAACACAGTTCTCAGGTTCATTGTAATGATTCTTGTTTCCAGATGCTTGAAAAAGACTGAATTGATAAAAGTCGAAACGTCGTAAACAAACATCAAAATTCAATAAAGGTCGCTAAAACCAATAAAAAATCTATTATTTTTCTATTATTTTTAATATATATATATATATATATATATATATATATATATATATAATAGACTTTTTTATTGGTTAACGACCTTTAATGAATTTTAATGTTTTTCTCTATGACGTTTCGACTCTTTTTATTTTATTTTATAATACGTTCGATGATAAAGTAAGTAATTTTACGCATACTATCTTGAATTATTTGATCACAGATAATGTAAAAAGCATAAACATCCTACAGAAGGAAATAAACATACAATACACAGAACTCAAAAAACAAATTAATCTCAAAACATACAATAAATTGATAGAATGGATAAATTATAAACATATTAATTTCTTTAATAATATAAAAACTAAACAAAAATATAAACTAGAAATCCTAAAACAACAAACAAACCAAAACACACCAAATTTCCTAAAAAATGACACATATAATAAAAAATGGATAACAAACCTAACTAATGACAATATACCCAATAACGTTATGAAAATATTAAGTCTAGGACCAAAATTCACAATACAATACCAAATTGATAATAAAAACCAAAGTAAATTACCTATAGACGTAATAATTGCAAACGTAGAATCTTCAATAGACAACATCAAGGAAAATGACAAAAATCATATAAGGTCTAAAATCTGTAACAGCCTCTTGAATTACAAACATTCAAGTAAAACAGTTAATAATAATGAAGCAGACAAAGCGTTAAATAAACACATTAAAGAAACTAAAACTTTCCTAAAAAACAACAGTCATTTAATAGTACTGCAATCAGACAAATCTAATAAAACAGTAATAATGGAAAAAAGACAATATATGGAAAACATGGAAAAACTCCTAAATGACGAAAAAACTTATACTAAATTAAAGAATGACCCCACAACAAAATATCAAAAGATAAACAACACACTAATTAAAAAATGGGAAAATAAACAAATCATCTCACCAAAAACAGCCAACAAATTAAAGATACATAATGCGCAACCACCCAAAATATATGGCTTACCAAAACTACATAAAAATAATATCCCATTAAGACCAATCGTATCTTGCATTCAAAGCCCGTTTTATGAACTATCAAAATATCTAACAAAAACACTAACCAATGTCATAGGTCAAAATAAATATTATATTAAAAATACTTTCAAGTTCAAACAATATATCGATAAAATCAAAACAAATAAAAACGAAAAACTTGTTTCCTTGGACGTAGAATCAATGTACACCAATATACCTTTAACACTAGCAAAAAAAGTAATTACAGAAAAATGGGACTCCATCAAAAACTTCACAGACTTACCATTAATATATTTCCTTGAAGCAATAGAATTAACTTTAATTTTCACATATTTTCAATTCGACAATAAATATTTCAAACAAATTGAAGGACTAGCAATGGGAGCACCTATATCCAGCGTAGTAGCCTAATTAGTATTAGAACACATCGAAGAAAATGTTATAAAATCCCTGAAAATAAAACCAACTTTTTTCAAAAGATATGTCGATGACTGCATAATGATGTTACCAGAAAAGGAAATAAGCAATGTACAAAATAGCTTCAACAACTTCCATCCAAATTTAAACTTTACCATTGAAATAGAAAAAAACAACTCCTTAAACTACTTAGACTTAACACTAATAAAAACAAACAACAACATACATACAAAATGGTACACTAAACCAATCACATCCGGCAGATACGTAAACTTTTATTCAAACCAACCCCTATCCCATAAAGAAAATGTAGTAACAGCGTTAGTAGACAGGGCTTTAAATCTCACCAATCCAGTTTTCAGACCAACAGTACTGAATAAAGTAAAAACAATTTTAACAGAAAACAATTATCCACCACAATTTATACAAAAAATTATAAAACAGAGACTTAATAAAATATATAACAAAACTAAATGCCAAAACAAAAATAAAACAACCAATGAATTAACATATATCCCTACACCCTATAAAACTGGATTATCCGAAAATCTAAACAATATATTTAAACCATTTAATTTTAAAATAGCACATCAAAGCGGAAAAAAACCTAAAATTCCTACACACCAAACTAAAAGACTCAACACCTACACTAAAACAATCACATACAATATATAACATACCCTGCAAAGACTGTGACAAAGTATACATAGGCCAAACAAAACAGTTACCACAAGAAAGACTAAAAGGTCACAAATACGCAAAAAATCAGACTGCTTTAATAAAACACCAGTTGACACTAAAACATAATTTTGATTTTGAAAATACCAAAATAATAACGAAGCAAAAAAATACAAAAGCTAGGGAGGTCTTAGAAATGATCCATATTTTCAAAAACAGCAGAACAATCAACGACCGTAACGAGATTGATGGACTTTCTAAACTCTATTATCCACTCATTAAACAATAGAAGACAACCAACCCCACCCACACACAACACTAAAAACATTTTATTGTTTCCCATTGTAAATACATATACTATGTTCACCTAACACATGGCCTAACCATGCTAATTTTAAAACGAAATAGGAAATGTCAGATCTCAAAAAAAGATATTTAGTCACACAAAATATTCTGAGGAACGCGGTCGACCCTAAAAAGGTCTCGGGCAAAAGCCCGACCAACGTACACATGTATTTTGAAACGGAATAAATTGGTGAGTTTTATATCATTTTAATTTTCCTTACTTTATTATTATTTTAATTCTAATTTTAATTCATTCATACAAATGTAATCACTTAATTTTCCTTACTTTATTATTAATTTAACTGTAATTTTTAATTCATTCATACAAATGTAAACATATTTTCTTACCTTTCGTTATATTAATTTTTTGTTTCTAGTCACTTGAAAAAGACTCAATAATAAAAAGAGTCGAAACGTCGTAGAGAAAAACATTAAAATTCATTAAAGGTCGCTAAACCAATAAAAAAGTCTATTATTTTAATATTAAGACACGGCCAATAAAATAAATAAGAAATTTAATTCTTATTAACACTAAATATAGATATATATATATACATATATATATATATAGTAAACTTAATAAGTCGGCGATTAAAGGTCTGGTTTATTACTTCAAAGTATATATATTTAAAACAACCCTACATGTTTCGGCAATGATGACTTTGTCAAGGATATAAAAAATATAAATATATATTTTTTATATCCTTGACAAAGGAAACAAATCTCTATGTTTATTTATTGTTTTTTTGGAGGCATGCCACACGGTAGATTATCATCCAGTGGTGGTTTCGAAATTTGCGGTATTTATTATGCTGTACTGGTTTTAATTAAAGAAAAGAAACACAGTTCTACGATATCTGCTAACGAGTTAAAATTATAGTTTATTAAAAGTCAACAGACACATCTAATAGCACCAGCTGAATTACCTAGGTGAATTTGTTAGTATAAGCATAGGTCTAAATAAAGTAATTATTTTTAAACCTGTCTTGTATTCATCAATCAAAGAGGTAAAGACCTAGTGCCGCAAATCTCAACACTCACTTGACAAAAGTGAAAAAACATTAAAAAGGCAACAAGAGAATAACAATTGCAACTAAGGGGAAGATATCGAAGTCTAATCATGTATCCTGAGCAGAGAATTTAAGTCTTTAAATAACAGTAATCTTATTGCAGTATCTCTTCAATTATGTTTAGAAAAAAATTAAATTCATGTCAAATTTGAATTGCCCTCGTATTAAAATTATTTTTCTCTGTTTAGAACTGATAATCCTTGAGGCAGGCAAAAATAAAAATGAATAAATAATTCACAAAATTTACACATTATCGATTTCTTTCAAGTTACGAAACCCTCTTCCACAATCTAATATTTAAAAAAAATATCGATAACTCTATCGAATTCTTCTTATGCGGTCAGTAACATTGTCTTATGTGGGATTAAATGTTTCTACTTTTTGACGCACTAAGACGCATCTGTAGTGCTCTCGAAATAACTACCACGACCTCGACAGAAGATTCTTCACTTGACGATGATGACGATGTTCAACAATAGGCGACCACTCATCCACAGACCACTTGAGACGGTCTACGAGGAGTAGAAGAAATTGAATCGAGTTAAATTTTGGGCGTCGTATACCCCGAGTAGATGGAATATCTTTTAAATTGTAGCAGGATATGCACTTCTTCAATCATAAGTTTTACAAAGAAATGAATGTAAAGGGAAGCTTTCATAATGGAAACGAATGAAAAAGTTTCATTGTTTTTAAAGTTTGGAAGGATATGACTTGTTGAAGAGAATGCTTTTTTCGATGCGTGTGGCTGTGTGAATATGAAATGCAATTATTGTATGTGAATAGAATAATAATAATAAAAATAATAATAAAAAAAGTAATAATATTAATAGTAATTAACATTTCCGATATATCCACTTTAACATACTCATTTGGAATAATTAGCTAGACATGTGAAACAAATACACAACATTTGACAATACTTTCAGGACAAAGACGATAACCCACACATCGCAATAACAAAAGCACACCAAAACTACACACCGTCAAGCCTAGCATTAAAAACACACACACACATGATTCATATAACAATTTAACGTACATGCAAATAAAAAAAATGACATGGAAAGAGAAAAACCATTGGTCCCATATGGCAAAATAAATAAAAGTGGTACTGATAGTCACAAATTACTAGAGAGTGGACAATTTTTCCAGTAACTGAACGTTCACACGCCTTCAGAAAGATAGCTGCAGCACATGTAATTAACACCCTGAAACCATAGATAGGTTTAACTTTCCAGTAAAATACATAAATTGTACAATGGACTTGTCCAACAATATGAACACATAAAAACTAAATACAAGCAAGAGACAATAATGTGTACCGTCAAGTATAAAATTAAAAACTTCAAAAAAAAAACTGTTACCGATCAAGCACGATCAAAAATTCCTCGATGGGGAATATATGTAACTAAGAAATAATAGGTTCGTTTTGGTTCGCAATTCAGAACAGTAGTAGAACTGCGCAGAACTCATGCGCACAACCTTGTTAATTCTAGAACTGTTCTGAATTTATGTGAACTCAAGACAACCAAAACACATTTAAGCTATACTAGTATGCCATCTAGTGGCAATTTAAACAATTGTTTTTATTATTTTTTATTATTCATACTTCTTTATACGCCAAGTTTTAAATAAATATACAAATGCTTAGGTACCAAATGAGAGACACAAAAAATATTACAAATAAATCTATTTAATGTTTCTTTGTAAGTAATAATAATAATAATAATAATAATAATAATAATAATAATAATAATAATAATAATAACAATAATAGAATAATAGAACCAAACAGAAATGGACTCAGAAAGAACAAAAGAATCAACAGAAAACGAACACACAAAACCCTCAACTGGCGAGCAGCAGGTATAGACCATGTCCAAAACTATTTGTACAAGAAACTACCTAATACGCATGCGAAAATTGCTAGGCTGTTCAATGAAGCTGTTGCGGATCCTCGAAAAATACCTGACTTTTTCACAATGGGAATAACATACTTGCTCCCTAAAACCAAACCAGCTAGTACCGACCCATCAAAATATCGACCCATTACCTGTCTTCCAACAATATATAAGCTTTTGACATCTATACTGACAGATAAGATATACGAACACCTTGGAAAAAAACAAATCCTAGTGGAAGAACAGAAAGGGTGCAGAAGGAATAGTAGGGGGTGCAAAGAACAGCTGATAATCGACACGCTTATTACCGGAGAGGCAAAGAAGAGCAAACAACCCCTCCACACAGCCTATATAGACTACCAAAAGGAATTTGACAGCATTCCACATACTTGGCTATTACAAACACTGGAGATATATAAAATAGATCCCCAAGTAAGGCAAATGCTAAAACATATTATGAAGGATTGGGAAACAACATTGACAATCAACATAAACCGAAAAACAGCAGAAGTAGGTAAAATAAAAATTCAAGGAGGAATATTTCAAGGCGATTCGCTAAGCGCTCTCTGGTTCTGCATGGCAATAAATCCTCTATCAACTATGCTGTCAATGCGGACGGGAGAGGCTATAAAATTATGGGAAGTGGACTGCAAATATCCCACCTGTTCTATATGGATGACTTGAAACTTTACTCAACAACAAGAAAAGATCTCGAAAAGCTATTGAGAACAACAGAAACTTTCAGTCATGACATAAAAATGAACTTTGGCCTAGACAAATGTCGCATAAACGCGATGACCAAAGGCATCTGGATTGATTCGGAGAACTATACATTAGAACACACACTAGACGCACAAGAATTTATACAGACAATGCAACCTCAAGACGCATACAAATACCTTGGCTTCGAATAGAGCAGAGGGATAGACAAGAACCGCACAAAAGAACAAATAACTCAAGAGGTCAAACGCCGAATTAATCTGATCCTAAAGACAAAACTTTCAGGTCGAAATATGGCCACCGCAGTAAACACGTACGCACTACCAGTGCTAATGTACACGTTCGGTATAGTGCGATGGACCGCAACAGAATTAGAGGAAATAAACGGACTAGTACGGGGCACATCCAATAAACACCGTGCCCACCACCCCAGAAGTTCGAACGAGAGATTCCACCTTCCCAGGAAGAAAGGAGGCAGAGGTATAATTGATATTAAAAACATCTACTATGAGCAGATACAATTTTTCACAGTAAAGGCACAGACATCAAACATCCACAGAGTTGTGTGCAACAATGATGACCGTTTCACTCCACTCAACTTAAAGGACACGCAAAACAATATTAAAGAAAAAATTGTACACGACAACGAAAAAATTGACGCGTGGAGAAACAAAGAACTACACGACAGGTACATACACGCTGCATACAATGCATACATCGATAAAGAGGCGACACTACAATGGCTATGTAACACGAACTTATTTGTCGAAACAGAGGGCTTTATGATGGCTATACAAGATCAAGTGATAGCAACTCGCACCTACAAGAAACACATACTAAAAGAAAACATCGCATCAACGTCATGCAGAGTATGTGGCGAGAAACCGGAAACCATAGAACATATACTCAGCGGATGCTCCATTTTAGACCCAAAATAATACACCACACGCCACAACAATGTTGCGAAAGTGATCCACCAGGCAATATGCAAACTGTATGATGGAACCACTGGAATAACGCCATATTACCAGTACCAGCCGAAAAATGTAGTGGAGTTGCCTGAGGCCATGATTTACTGGAATCGGACAATACAAACTGATAGAACTGTCCAACACAACAGACCAGACATTACGTTACGAGACCATAACAAGAGCATTACATACCTCATAGACATCTCTGTGCCAGCGCCAGCGAATATCCGGGCGAAGCACAGAGACAAGATCGACAAATATTTACCACTTGCCCAAGATGATAATGTGGAGCCAAAACAAGTGATTGTAGTACCCATCATCATCGGTGCTACAGGAGAAATACCGCTGAAGTTACATGAGGCTCTGAAGACCCTAAATATACATCCTATGACATATAAACAGCTTCAAAAAATTGTCATACTAGAATCAACGAGCATTGTGCGGCAGGTGCTGAGCCAGAATACATGATAAAAACAACCACGAACACATCTCAAACCGAAACACCATATCTCCGAAAACACGAACTAAACGACTCCTACGATCTAATGCGTCGATTATGAGAAAAAAAAAGCAAAAAGAACAACGTTACAGTAGATCCACTAAGAAAAAAAAAAAAGCAAAAGAACAACAAAGACAAAAAAAAATTATATTTAATATACATGTATAATTCTACCAATGTTTCCATCCATATCAAGCAGGATAGATGTTGATATGCTTGCCTCGTGGCCGTGTATCAACGTTTTCCCTTTCTCCCGAAAGGAGCTTTCACATCAATAATAATAATAATAATAATAATAATAATAATAATAATAATAATAATAATAATAATAATAATAATAATAATAATAATAATAATAATAATAATAATAATAATAATAATAATAATAATAATAATAATAATAATAATAATAATAGCAAATGTCTTTGCAATAAAAGTTACTAATATAAATAATAAATTAAAAATCGTATAAATAACAAATTATAAGTTCGACCTCCACAACCCCAAGACGAGATTCAGGATGGAGCCTAGCCTTGAATAATAAATGGAATACACTAAAATTACTGCCTATTGTTAAACTTGAAATTAAAAATATGAAAAAAAGACATCACTTATTCTACTTAACATAAACTAACTTAATTTCTTATTCATTAATCAATAATCATTATTGTTTCATTATACTGAACATATTTATATCTTATATGGAAATAGCAGTAGGTTCTGGTACAATATGACTGGATAAGATGGATACATCGATGTTTTCCAACAATGTCCCAACTCTACCACATACAAAGCAAAGTTTGGGACAAGTCAAGTGAAGAATATGAAAATATTGTTTCAGTTAATTGTCACGGACTTCAAATTATTATAAAATAATTATTAAAAAAAAAATAAAAAAATTGAATTCTTTCTTATTAAGATTATGTTTGTCAGACTAAAGCAACTTGTAGACCAACTTCTTGCCAACATTCAAAAATGTCAAAAAAGATTAACAGTGCGCACGCCTAGAACGATTAATTCTGAACTGGTACTCGCTAAAGAGCAAGAACAGCTAGAACGGTTCTAGAATCCATCAGAATTAATTCTTGCAAGAACCAAAACATATAATTAAAAATTCTAAACTAGTTCATATGTAACCAAAAAACCAAATAGCTAATACGATTGCGCAGTGGTTCTGGAATTGTTCTGAATTGCGAACCAAAACAAACCTAGTAGTAAATCCCGTAACTTTCGCCAAAACTCTCGGGCACTGGTGAAAGTCAAAAAGTTTTCAGAGAGTTGATTAAAAATATTTTGGCCCATTGAGACTGGCGACCGATTGGTTATGTTTAATTTTTGTATGGCAAAATTATTTCATTGCCTGGTGTTATATACATGAAAGCCGGAATTCTTTCTAAATCGTTTTTGATTCTTGAAAATATATATTAACAGTTCTAATATGTAGTCTTGTATTCAAAAAATCGCGTACATCTATTTTTTTCCCGTTTAATTTTGTATTTTTCTGACGTTTATTAACGTCATGCCGTGACAATTAAGTTAATCAAAAATGCAAATACCAAAATTTTCCAAACAAGAAAAGTATTTTATTATAGCAAAACCTGAAGAAAGTTGGTAAATTGGAGATATTGCACTTCAGTTCCATTACAATAAGAACACAATTTTGAAATATAAAATACTTAGGTTTAGTCATAGATAGCAAACTTAAATGGCTCCATCATATAAACTACGTATCCACTAAATGTGAGCGATATATTAATGTTCTAAGAATAATATCCAAAGTAAGAAGGGGAGCTGATCCTAGCATTAGTAAAAATGTTTACAGAGCATGCGTTAGAGCCATAACGGACAACGGTTCCACTCTGTACGGGTCTGCATCAAACAGAATATTAAAGCGAATCAATATAATACACAATAAAGCTCTACGTATTTGTCTAGGTGCCATGAAATCTACCCCCGTCGATGCACTGTATGTTGAAGCTCAAGAGCCGCCTGTATTTCTAAGGCGCCAATTCCTAGCTGCAAAACAGATAATTAAGATGAAGGCAATTAATAGCAGACATATATTAGACCATATACCGATAGGTCCAACTCGCAACGGGTCATAGGCAACAATATACGTATGGAACGTAATGCGATGTGGCAACGTGTGTACGATGCCTATATTGAGTGACTTTCTTAAAATTTAAATTTATTTTGCAGAATTATTGATTTTTTTACTTTTATCATTTAGAAAACGTTATTGTTTTTTTATTACTTAAAATTACTTTATATGAAAAATAGTATACCATAAAATTGTAAACAAAGACAGTATACATTGAAACGAATATTCATTCAATTGTATTGTCATGAAATTGAATTTGTCAATCATTGTTAAATTTGTTAGAATGAATAGATATTTATATTTATCGGAAAATACTAATACTTAAAGCAAACAAATAAGGTGTAGTGTTTTGTTATAGGAATGTATAATATCCATTTCTTCCTGCATATTGATTATGGAGCTGATGCTTTCGTAATATGCTCATATTTGTATTATTTCAACTTATACTTCGGTCGATACATACCGACTTCCTTCAAACCAGGAGGAAGCTGCAGTTGTAATTAAACTATACTTCCTTTTTTTTTTATTACCTGCGGATATTCACAATTCCAAAATACGTTACAATGTTGCTTATTTTAGATTGTAATTAGCTGAATGCTGTCGCAAAACTGATCTCTGCATTTTTAAAAATGCCAGAATAAAATTAACCCCTGCCCTTATTATAATTTTACAAAGGAACAGACACGTACTTCAATTTCTATGAAAAACTAAGCCTACAGTTCATGTATAATACAGTGATAATGAAGACTGGAGCGTTTGTCGACCTACGAAGTTGTACTTTACTTGTTTATTGTTAATAAAAGGCTGATGGAAATATTACGTGAGATTTTGGTATCTGTATTATAATAACATCACGATAATAGTAGAAATACAAATATGAGCATATTACGAAAGCATCAGCTGCATAATCAATATGCAGGAAGAAATGGATATGTTGGGGGTTAATGAATGCTGGTTCTTGTTTCATTTCAATAAAACACACTTTGTAACCTTTTTAACTTTTTACTTAACTCAAGAGTAAATTTTGATATATATATACATTAATATACATTTGACGTTACATGCTTGGTGGTGTCTTACACCCAACTCACCCTTACTTCTAGTCAAAAAAAAGAACTACATATATACACTTTCTACCCCTACTCTAGCGCGGTAAAATATTTAAATTTAAAATACATAATTGTCATAACATGCCCCCGGCCTTAAAAGAAATAAGTCTTTTAACAAATATAGCTATGGTTTGTCTTCCACTGGTAAAGGACACAATTTTGTAAAAGCTCGTTTAATAATGCCGGATGCGGTTTTCACATTTGCCACTCTATTGATGTTATCCTTTCCTGGAAACACTTCTGTGATACGGCCTAATTTCCATTGCATAGGTGGTAAATTATCATCTTTCACCAGTACAAGGGATCCTTCTTCTAAGTAGCTAATGTTGGACTTCCACTTCGTACGTTGTTGAAGTTCACTGATGTACTCCTCTCTCCATCTCGTCCAAAGATGCTGCCGAAGTTGCTCTAATCGTTGAAATCGCGAAAGTTGCGTTTCTGGGACAATTTGGATGTCTGGTTCATATGTTGCAGTCAGAAGTCGTCCAACGAGAAAATGAGCCGGAGTCAGAGGAGTACAATCGGAAGGATCGGTTGACAGGGGGGTTATGGGTCGAGAGTTTAAAATAGCCTCTATTTGCGTCAATAAACTGTTAAATTCTTCGTAAGTAACATGAGAGTTTTTTAAAACTCTTTTCAAATGGTATTTGGTGGATTTGACGCCTGCCTCCCAAAGACCTCCAAATGTGGGCGCGTATGCTGGACCAAAATGCCAGTTTATGCCCTGATTGTTAAAAGCGCTTTCTAGATTGCATTGATTTGTACAAAGGAATCGGCTCAATTCTTTCAATTCACGGTTGGCTCTAACGAAAGTTCTGCCGTTATCTGAGTATATGTGTAGCGGTTTACCGCGACGCGCAATAAAACGTTTCATAGCCAACAAAAAAAATATCTTTTGAAAGGTCACTTACCAACTCTAAATGAATGGCCTTTGTGGACATGCAAACAAACAGACATATATAACATTTTTCTAATTTGCAGCCACGTCCTCTTTTATTTTTAATATAAACTGGACCCGCATAGTCTAACCCATCGGATTGAAAAGGAAAACCAGTGCAAAACCGCGTAGCAGTTAAATTACCCATTAATGGTTGACTAGGTTTTACTTTGTATCGTTGGCATTTTACGCATTGACGCACAGTTAACTTGGCTAAACCTTTGCCTGATATAGGCCAAAATTTATCGCGAATGCTCGCTATTAGGTGCTGCGGACCAGCATGGAAAAGCTCTTCATGATATGCACGAAATAATAATTTTGTTAAATGATGTTTAGTTGATAATATAATTGGATGTTTTTTCTCGAAATCAAAGTTTGAATTATCTAAACGACCACCGACTCTGATTACACCATTTTCGTCTATGTACGGATTTAAACTTAATAATTTGCTTCCTTTGCCCACCTGACCGCGTAGTGTTAAGTTGTTTAAATCATCAAAAAATGAAATTCTTTGTGAAACCTTTACTAAGACTATGAAGGCATTATGAATTTCTGTTGCAGTTAGTGGACCGCTTAGCTTAGATGCACCTTTACGCAAACAGTTATTTTGAAATCTGAAAATATACGCGCAACAACGTTTCAACCGGTTTAAATTTGAAAATTTGTCAAAGCAAAAGTTCAGTTCGATACTAACACATGAAATTGGAATTTGCGCTTTAACTTCTGGTAATATATCCGAACTATAATATGCATGACATCTTGGCCACTCCTTTTCGTTTGATTGCAACCATGCAGGTCCATGCCACCATAAATTTGATTGCACAATAATTCTGGGTTCCACGCCTCTTGAAACTAAGTCAGCGGGATTACATTTTGTTGAAACATATCGCCAATTCCTAACGTCTGTTAATTCTTGAATTTCTACTACCCGATTTCGCACGAATGGTTTAAGTAAGTTTGCCGAAGTATTGATCCAGCCTAGTACGATTTGAGAATCGGTCCAAAAGAATATTCTATCTATCGTTAACCGTAACGAATTTTTTACCTTGTCTGCTAACTTCGCGGTAACATATGCTGCACATAGTTCAAGGCGTGGGATAGTACTGGGCTTTATCGGCGCTACCTTTGACTTTGAACATAAAAGCTTAGAATAGATTGTATCGCTTTCGTCGATTGATCGTAGGTATATACAACCACCATACGCAGTTTCTGAAGCATCAGAAAAGCAATGAAGTTGCGTTTTCGTGGGGTTCTTGCACATAACGTGGCGGTCTATTCTTAACTTATTTAACGCAGATAATTCATTTACGAATTTAAACCATCGAGAGTTTAAATTGGATGACACAGGTTCGTCCCACGTCAATTTTTCTAGCCATAAAGTCTGCAGCATTACCTTCGCAATTATAATACATGGACTTAGAAGGCCTAGTGGATCGAAAATTTTTGCAATGCTGGACAGTATTGTACGTTTAGTAACAATCGTTGATTTAAAGTCACTATTAATGTTAAATAACAGACTGTCAGTTTCACATGACCACATCAAACCCAGCGTTTTAACGGATTCGTCTTCTCCCAAACTTAATATCTGTGTTTCACCTCTACTATTCAAGTGTTTTAATACTTGAGAGCAGTTTGAGCGCCATTTCCTCAACGAAAAACATCCCGATTGCAAAATATTCGACATTTTAGCACAAATGTCTTTTGCTTCATCCACATTTGTGCAACCACTTAATAAATCGTCTACGTAAAAATCTTGCAATATAATTTCCGATATCTTAGGTGAATCGTCGGATCGTTCCTGCGCCAACTGCTGGAGGCAGCGAATAGCTAAATATGGTGCTGATGCTGTTCCGTATGTAACGGTATTTAATCTAAAAATCTTTAATTCTTCGTTCGGACTTTCTCGCCACAAAATTCTTTGCAAATTTCTTTGTTCTGGTATTACAGATATTTGTCGATACATTTTCTCAATGTCTGCTGTAAATACCACCGAATGCTGTCTGAATCTCAAAAGGATTGCAAATAAATCATCTTGAATGGTTGGCCCAACCATTTGTATGTTGTTGAAGGATGTACCGGAAGTAGTACAAGCGCTTGCATCAAAAACTACCCTGAGTTTTGTTGTTAAACTGTCTTCCCGTATTATACCGTGATGTGGAAGGTAATAAGCACAAGGGGTAGAAGATACAATTCCGTCTGTGCAGTTTGTTGTGACTTCTGTCATATGTTCTAAGCTCTGATACTCCTGCATAAACTCACAGTATCTACCTTGTAGTATTGGATTTCGCTCAAATTTGCGTTCTAATGACAAAAACCGTCTTCGTGCTTGTTCAAATGACTCGCCTAAAGTTTCTGTTGAATCTTTCAAAGGTATAGAGACTTCGAATTGCCCATTTGAAAGACGCTTCGTGGTATTAACGAAATGTTCTTCGCATTTAATTTGTTCCAGTGACCATGGCCTTTTCGATGAAACATCTTCTAATTTAAAAAATGCTTCTAATTGATCCTGTACATCTAAGCAGCTATTTCTGTTGAAATTACAACTGATTTGCGTAGGTATTTTATTTGACACCATCCCTGATATAATCCATCCAAATTTTGTATTTTGTAGGAATGGCTTGTTATTACCTAAACTAATTTGTCCTTCGCTCAATATATTCCAAAATACATCAGAACCAATCAAAATTTCAACAGGACCCGGTTTATCAAATGTAGGGTCAGCTAAGTTTAGGTTTTCGGGAATGTTCAATTCAGAAACATCTATTTTGCTTGCCGGTAATGTGCTAGTAATTTTAGGCAATACTAAACACGACAAATTAACATTATATTCATTATTTCTAGCCCAAATTGTTACATGAGTTTTGGATTTTAATTGACAAATAGAATTGTTCAATCCCGAAACTGCAAAGTTTATATTAATTAAGTTTAGATTAAGTCGTTTACAAAGTGACTCAGCAATAAAACATGATTGCGATCCAGAATCTAAAAGCGCGCGTGCGAGATATGCTCTCCGATGTCCATCATAGATAGTTACTAAGACTGTAGGTAATAACGTAGATTCATGTATCTCAGCATTATTGACGGTTAAAGCTACGCTATTGTTAATATTATGTTCGACTGGCTGATCATCTGTGGTACTTTCCAAATGCAATAAAGTGTTATGTTTTCGTTTACACTTTTTGCATGAACCCCGTATATAACATTGCTTAGCAAAATGACCAGCTCTGAGACAATTGAGACACAATTTTAATTCTTTCGCTTTTACTAACCTATCCTCTACCGATAATTTTTTAAATTGTTCGCAATCATGATTTTTATGTGCTTGGTTACAAATTCTACAATTAATAATAACGCTATGTTTTTTATTTTCATTTTCTGAGACAAAGAAATTTTTTGATTTACTGCTATAATTTTCTTTTGATTTATCAGACATATGCTTACTCGTTTCTAATCGTTCTAATAAATCAGCGCGTCTTCTTAAGCAATCATACATATTTTCTAATGAAACACTTTCTTTGGTCATTTTATACTCTTCCCATTTTGAAAGACTCGCGTCATCTAGCCTTTTTGATACTAAATGTATAATTATTGTATCCCAATATTCAATTTTTTGTTGAAGACTTTCTAATGATCGCAAATGTTTACAAACGGTATCTATTAAATTATGAATTTTACTTGAAGTGGCTTTACTAATTTTTTCAATATTAAATAATGCATCTAAATGATTATGGATTAAAACATGCTTATTATCAAATCGTTTACATAAGAGCTCCCACGCGGCGTTATAATTTTCGGCGGAAAATTCAAATGATTTTATAACTTGCGCAGCAACACCTTCTAGTGACGCGCGAAGATAATGGTATTTTTGAATTTCGGTAATGTCGTTACTTTCATGTATTAAAGACCTAAAAATGTCCCTATACTCGATCCAATAATCATGAAGTCCCGAAAAACTAGGCAACTTTATATCCGGTAACTTAACCGCTCTTGTTAACTGTATATTACCTGATCTACTAGAAGAAACCGAGTCGTTGTCACGTACGTTTACGTTAGGTACGCTTGCCTTCAACAGACACTTTGCATCGCTTATGACACCGTAATAAATCTGATCGAATTCATCCCTTTCTTTGTACTGATCATCCGCGTCGTCTACAGCTAGTTCTAATTGCGTTTGAATTTCATCATACTCGCTATATACCGATTCTAATTTTGATAATCTTTCCTCAAGTTCAACAATGTCTTTATCTAGAGGCTTTGTAATGCCTTTGAATTTATTTAGAAAGTTATTAAAGATTGTGACTTTACTTTTTAAGCTACCGCGCTTTTTTAGTAACGTTTTTTCTGTGTTATCCATATTTTGGTTAAACAAGGCGAATAAGGTCAAATCCAACAAATACCAAGTAGTAAAATAAAAATAGAAACCTATTATTCGCAAATAGACCACAAATAGGAAATAATTGTAAAGGAAAGACTCACGTTACACGTTGTTTGTCGCTTCTGTAATGGCGGGCTAGCTTCTTCAACTTTCTTTTTTCTCATCCGGCTCGAAGGACCATTTTATGTTGGGGGTTAATGAATGCTGGTTCTTGTTTCATTTCAATAAAACACACTTTGTAACCTTTTTAACTTTTTACTTAACTCAAGAGTAAATTTTGATATATATATACATTAATATACATTTGACGTTACATGCTTGGTGGTGTCTTACACCCAACTCACCCTTACTTCTAGTCAAAAAAAAGAACTACATATATACACTTTCTACCCCTACTCTAGCGCGGTAAAATATTTAAATTTAAAATACATAATTGTCATAACAGGATATAATACATTCCTATAACAAAACACTACACCTTATTTGTTTGCTTTAAGTATTAGTATTTTCAGATAAATATAAATATCTATTCATTCTAACAAATTTAACAACTATTGACAAATTCAATTTCATGACAATACAATTGAATGAATATTCGTTTCAATGTATGCTGTCTTTGTTTACACTTTTATGGTATACTATTTTTCATATAAAGTAATTTTAAGTAATAAAAAAACAATAACGTTTTCTAAAAGATAAAAGTAAAAAAATCAATAATTCTGCAAAATAAATTTAAATTTTAAGAAAGTCACTCCAATATAGGCATCGTACACACGTTGCCACATCGCATTACGTTCCATACGTATATTGTTGCCTATGGCCCGTTGCGAGTTGGACCTATCGGTATATAAACTGGCAGTAGATGATTTAACGGAAAAATATTGGATACATCATACAACCCCACCATTAGCCGAAGCTTATAGGAATACCGGTGAATATAGTAGATATATGCATATTAACCTTGGAACAAAATTAAATTATTTTGAATATATGCAATCTATTAATGTAAATTACCCTCCATACAGCGAAAATACTCTATATAATTCTATTTTGTATAAAAGTATCCGCTCAGAAATTCCTGCATCGACGGTAATTTTTACTGATGCATCCAAGTCTAAAGAAGGATGCGGATGTGCCTTACTTGTGCACAGAAATGGATATGAAAAGAAGGTAAAATTACATAATAATGTATCCATTTTCACAGCAGAGGCAGTCGCAATTGCAGAGGCTCTAAAATATGTAAAAAAAATATAATATTGGGAATGCAACGATTTTGCAAGGCTCCAAAAGCGTACTGGAATCTTTACACAAGAGAACTCATTCAAAAAAAAATAACCCCATAATATTGAACATCATCGAACGCTTGAGATATCTGGAGAAAAAACATGTAAAAATCCGTTTCTATTGGATCAAAGGACATTCAGGTATAGAGCATAATGAGGCTGTGGATCGTTTAGCAAAGGAGGCTATAAATAGTAATAACATACTGACGGAAAAAGTACCATCTAATGATCTTATTTCACATCTAAAAACCAAAATACTAAAAGATGATTGGCAAGCATATTGTAAGCATTCGTATACGAATAGAATGACACACTACGCAAAAATACACCCAAATGTAACTATCCGAGAATGGCATAAGGAACATAGGGTATCAAGGATATATCGCACTACCGTCGCTCGATTAAAATTTAACCATGGACAATTTCCAGCACATTTACACAAACTTAAAATTATCGAATCAACTGTTTGTACATGTGGCACCAATATAGCCGATATGAACCATTTAATCTTCGAATGCCCTAAGCACAATAACTTTCGAGATGAATTTATTGGCAGACTTGTTAAGGCGGGAGTGGTCATGCCTACTAGTATTACATGTGTTCTAATGTATAATACTAAGCATGTTTACGATCCATCCGAGATAAATATAGAAATAAGATACTGAAGCAAAAAAAAATAATAATATTTTTAATTTTTTTTTTTGTAGTACAAAATTACATTGCTTTTATTTCATTATGAAATTATGCACATTAAAATATAAACTTTGCGTTACATTTATCGTTGCTCTTCCTGGTTTATGTACATGAAACATGACTAATTGATTCAAAGTAGAGGCACAATTTCATCTGAAAAAAAATTCCAAAGGAAACATCCTTTCCTTAGTGTCTTGGACGTTGGCGGCATTATCTGCATTCTATCGCGATAATTACATCAAACATGGTTGTTGCGTTTATATTTTAATAAACAATATATTATGCATTAATATTGAATATCTCGCAAAACACTTCCTGTTCGCTGACATTCCTCGTTTATTTTGCCGCTCTCATGAAAGATGTCGGTTACGCAGCAGTTATGTAGAGAATTTTGATAAAATAACTGAAAGTTTTATTATAAATGTCTTTAAATTTAGTTTATTGGTAATTATTATTAATAGATTATTTTTGTATGTAACATTTATATACCTATATATATATATATATATATATATTAGATTTAATTAGTTGGCGATTTAAGGTTTGGTTTTACTTAAAAATGCATATATTTAAAACAATCTTACATGATTCGGCTCTCAACGAATATAAAATATAAATCTATATTTATATTTAGATTGTTGTAAATATATGCATTTTTGAGTAAAACCAGACCTTAAATCGCCAACTAATTAAATCTACCATAACATACAAAGGTCACTAAATAATTATCAATATATATATATATATATATATATATATATATATATATATAATATTTTCGTGACCTTGTTATGATATATATATATATTTGTAAAACTTCTTTTATATATATATATATATATATATATATATTGCTTCTTCGGGATATAAAAATGCAGAGTTCAAAAAAGTTTTTTTTTAACTCTACATTTTTATTTCCCGAAAAAGCAACAAACTCGTTGCGACATATAGAGATAATTAATAAATGAGTTTTAATTGACAGACCGCTTGCCTGTTTTTAATTTATTTTAACATATATATGTATATACATATATATATATAAATATAATATTTTCGTGAACTTGGTATGATAAGGTAAACTTAATAAGTCGGCGATTAAAGGTCTGGTTCATTTTATATTTTTTATTCCCTTGACAAAGGCATCATTGCCGAAACATGTAGGGTTGTTTTAAATATATATACTTTGAAGTAATGAACCAGACCTTTAATCGCCGACTTATTAAGTTTACCTTATATATATATATATATATATATAGTCTATTTCTTAGCCGTACAATTAATATACAGGGTTAGTTAAAAGTAAGGAGACGGCGATTTATTGTCGTTGATATTAATTTTAGGGAATTATGTTCAATATAAAAGTTTAATAAGATATTTTGATCTACATTTGTGATTATTTGTTTTTTTAAATGGGAACTGGTAATTTTTGCTCTTCCATTCGATAGAGGTTTTTTTTTTCTCTTTACAATAATATTTTTGTTTTTTTTTAAATTCATTTTAATATTAATAACCTTTTTACAAGAAAAATTAAACAAATTAATAACAAAGTATACAAAAAGGTTTTAAGTATATCTATACGTTTATGCACGTATAACGCTTTTGTTACAATTGAAACAGACATGTAATATACATATCTGTAACTGTACACATGGACAATACACCTCGTATTTTCAGCATTTACTTCTGCTTAAGACACGTGTTTCTGCCATTACTATTAGGCGTCATCAGTTAAACTAGTGAAGCAATGTAATACAAATGATACATATCTTTATGAATAGATTGTATCTGTATATAACATTAAGCCGAAATCGCCTACAAGATAAAGCAAATTTCATCCTGTAAGGTGGCACTTATTTAATAAGTGACATCTGACGGACGAAAGAGACTTTGCCGTAAAAGGCGACCTTTTCGTTCGACCAGCTATGCAAAAAAATACGGGTAGTCCATTAACAACTAGCCAGATGGCAGTAAATATACAAAAAGGTTTTAAGTATATCTATACGTTTATGCACGTATAACGCTTTTGTTACAATTGAAACAGATGTACAGTTACAGATATGTATATTACATATCTGTTTCAATTGTAACGAAAGCGTTATACGTGCATAAACGTATAGATGTACTTAAAACCTTTTTGTATATTTACTGCCATCTGGCTCGTTGTTAATGGACTACCCGTATTTTTTTCGTTCTTCGAACCAGCATAGCTGGTCGAACAAAAAGGTCGCCTTTTACGGCAAAGTCTCTTTCGTCCGTCAGATGTCACTTATTAAATAAGTACCACCTTACAGGATGAAATTTGCTTTATCTTGTAGGCGATTTCGGCTTAATGTTATACACAGATGAAAAATTTATTCATAAATATTTGTATCATTTGTATTACATTGCTTCACTAGCTTAACTGATGACGCCTAATAGTAATGGCAGAAACACGTGTCTTAAGCAGAAGTAAATGCTGAAAATACGAGGTGTATTGTCATGTGTACAGTTACAGATATGTATATTACATGTCTGTTTCAATTGTAATAACAAAGTAAATTAAAGTAAGTGTTAAAATTGTCGTCCATTAGTAATTTGACAATGACCCAATCGATTTACAAAACCCCGAACAGAGTTCTGTAAAAAATCTCGGGGAATTTCTTGTATCGTTCAGGTAATTCGGATTTGTAAATCTTCGACGTTATCGGGCTTTTCTTTGTAAACTTTGTTTTTTACGTATCCCCAAAGAAAAAAATCTAAAGGACTTAAATCTGGCGAACGGGCTGGCCATTCAATGGTTCCTCGTCTTCCAATCCATCTGTGGGGAAAAACGTTGTCCAGATATTGACGAACATTTACACCATAATCTAGTGGGGCGCCATCTTGCTGGAACCAGATACTGTCATTGGGCAGGTGTTCATTGTTTTCATGAGGATAGAGCGTAGCACTAGCAGGTATTATTTCATTTTGCAGTAACTGCAAATACAGAGCCGAAGTTAAATTGCCATTGATGAAAAAGGGACCGATAATATGACCGCCTAGAATGCCAACCCAAACATTAACCTTTTGGGGGTACTGCGTATGGTGCTCCAAAAACCAAGAGGGATTTTCCGATGACCAGTATCTGCAGTTATGTCTGTTTACTTCACCGGTAAGGAAAAAAGTAGCTTCGTCTGAGAAAAGAATATTGTTGACTAAATTTTCATTATTATTGCAAATATTTAACATTTCTTCAGAAAATTGTAATCTCCTATCAAAATCATCTTCCGTTAACTCGTGTACAAGGTGTACCTTATAAGGTTTATACTTTTCACTTTTTAAAAACGACACGATCGATGACTGTGAAATATTGAAATTGGCCGCTAATTGATTGGTTGATAAATGGGGATATTCAGATACAGCCAATAAAATATCCAGTTTGTTATCATCGCTTTTTGCTGTTCTAGGTCTACCACTCCTTGGCAAATCTTTAACGCTACCCGTTTGTTCAAAGCGTCTTAAAATTTTACCAACAACGGATTTAGAAATTGGAATTCTATTTAGATGCGTATCATTAAATAATTTACTAACGTCTTGTAAACTTCTGCGTCTATCTCTATAACCCAACATCATAAGTATTTCAATTCGTTCATGTTCACTTAAACTCGCCATTGTTAATATTAACAGCAACAAATTGCACAAATGAATTATTTCGTCAAAGATTTGACGTACACAATAACCACTGTTAAAATTATGTCGCTCAAGTTTGTTTATCGCTACGCTTCTATCTATCTGCGATGTACCGAACATCTGTTAAACACATGAACGGCTTTTTCTTATAAAAAAGTTATTAAAATGAATTTTAAAAAAACCAAAAAAATTTTGTAAAGAGAAAAAAAATCTCTGTCGAATGGTAGAGTAAAATTTACTAGTTCCTATTTAAAAAAAATGCGCGGACAGGCGTAACTAAAAAACAATTGAAGAAAAAAAAAATTCAAATATTCTCAAATGTAGATATCCTAACAAACTTTTATATTGAACAAAAATCCCTAATAATATTAAAGTATTATTAAAAATACCTTTGTATTATACAAAACTGGTGGGGTTTACCTACTCATGTATGTTTCAATTATTCTGATACATTACACATGCGGTTAGTCCGTAGTATGAGTGAAGACACAAATAAAATGCAGTTTCTAGAGGGATGACTGCCACCTTTGGAAAGGCGTCGTTACTTCACATTGGTTATGTGGACGGGGCGAGGTACTTCGGTTGTCTGACAACAGGCAGCGCTGAATTTACTTCTACGCCCGGTCTGGATAATTACGGTGATGTGGTGATGTGGTTCTTTTTTGTGAATGTGTCTGGAAATATTCTTTCTCCAGCAGGGGCGTACCGATGAGCCTGTAGAAAGATGAAATACGTATCTACGTCTCTGGGGAAAGATATTTTCGGACACGTTCACAAAAATATTAATAGTGAATCTGTATTTGTGTTCTTCACACCAGGTTTTTAATAATATTTTATATTATTAAAAATACCTTTGTATTATTCATTTAGTGCCTCTACACCGTGTCGCCATATAACGAAGGTGTCATCTACATATCGCAGCTACATTTTTGGTTTTTGGGTGTAAAAAATGTAGTAAATTAACTGTCGAATTCAACAAACGATGCAACTACTCAATTAATCATCCATCATGAAAAATTTATCGTCAAAAGGTATCCTGTAATTAGTATTTCGTAAGTTGTTAAATAACAAATTTAAAAGAATTAATTATCACTATCATTGTAACTATCAACATTTTTCACATTTTTCAAATATTTCATCTTCATTGTTCACTAGCGCGCCTACAGAGTTTACGCCACTGTTTATGAATATATTTAATGCAGATATACTCAAGTTATACCCATCAAAGTGTATACATGAACTAGTTGTGGTGGATGCTTGATTGTGTTCCATTGTTGTCGATTTTCTTCGTTCCCCATTCAGCTTAACACTAAATCTAATTTAGTTTCCGATAATTATAATTTATGCCGCAGATTCAATTGTTATGTATTGTTACAAATAAACGCTAATACACATAGATATGCATTACGTACGTATATGCATTACACAGTTATGTTACATGCACATGTTAACATTCTACAATGAAAGAATGCATTCACCATTGTAACATTGATATTTGAATCGAATCCAAATCAATAAAAACATACCCACTACTAAATATATAGGAACATATATTATAGTACCTACTAGTACAGCGTAGCAACTATGTTGAATTCGCATTTCGACATGTTTTATGCATTGTTTTTCCAATTTTTCTTATTGTATTCACAAGGTACGTACGTGCTGAGTGTATGTAGTTTGTAGCGTGTATTATATGCATGTATAGTTCGACTGTACAACAAATTGTACAGCTCATTGTTAATGAACTAATGCGTGTGCAACTTTAAACTTTAACCAAACAATGCATGCTCACCGGATAATCTAATTATTCTAATTAAAAAGATATTTGTGCGGATTGAATCATAGCACGGTTGTTGACAGTTATGGGTTATTTACCCGTGAGATGGCAGTTCATTTATTGCTGTCGAAGTTAACATGCAGAGATGGAACTTAGTGTAACTATCCGAACGTTGTAAAAATGTTAATCCATTTTTTCTTGTTTTATGATTGTGAATTGATAAAAGAATATTTGATTGGCTTTGTGTTGGTTTAATGAATTTAAATTGCAGTATTTGTGAATGTTATAAAGTTTATATGACAAGAGAAAAACAAATAGTAACTAACGATTTGTGGTTTAAGAAGTATGTAAATTTTCATGCATAGAGCGTCCGTAAATTGACGAATCATGTTCAGATACAAGGCTCCTTTGGTATATCCAAAATTAGAATACTAATTCAAGAATCCAAACAAAGAAAAATTTGTCTTTAAAAGTCTTGACGATCTCAATATACTCTCGAAATTTTGCTTGATTAGCTTTTTATACAGCGTGACACAAGGAAACAGGAAATTTTAAAAATAGTAGGGCAACCCGGAGAAGCTGATAAAACGATTGGAGTGTCTTCCTTCTGTGTTCAATTACCTGCCATTTAGTAATAATTAAAGCTGAAATTACGATGGACCATATAAATAGTCTATAACATCGTTAAGTACAACACGCAGTTATAGAATAGCACTATTCATGCGGTTAACCGCACATCTGTATTTCGTCGTTAAATTTTGACGCAATTACATCAATATTTACACTTAAATTCCTTTCTTCAAGGGCGTAGATAGAAGCGTGAGGTGTTTCAATAATTTATTTTATTTATTAGTACGGTGAGCTTCTTTTTTCATTGTTTTAACTGTTAATTACATACTTAATTACATAAATTTATTGCAAAGTCTGTAAAATACCGTTAAAAAATTCTAAGAAATCGCACGTAAAATGTCACCAAACATCCCAACCACATACACAGAAATTAGACCCTTTGGAATCTGACAATTTTAACGAAGAACTTTGTGAAACTTTAATGGCGGCAAATGTTCCATTAAATAAACTTAACAATCCCACCTTAAAACAGTTCTCCAAAAATATACTGCTGATGAATCCACCATACGCAAATATTATGTTTCTAAGTGCTACACGAAAGCAGTAGAACGCATTAGAAGCCATCTTTCAAATCAGTACCTATGGATAAGTGCCAACGAAACTGTTAATATATTAGGACGCTGTGTGGCAAATATTGTAGCTGGTGTACTACATCCAACCATTCCATATAACGTATATGTAATAGCAACAAAAGTTATAAATACAGTTGTTGCGGAAACAGTAGCTAAAACGCTTTACGATAATATGCACCAAATGCGTCATTCGGACGACAGGTGCACAGAAAAAATACTCTTATTTATAGATTTGTATTAATTTGTATTACATTGCTTCACTAGCTTGACTGATGACGCCTATAGATGGCAGAAACACGTGTCTTAAGCAGAAGTAAATGCTGAAAATACGAGATGTATTGTCCATGTGTACAGTTACAGATATGTATATTGCATGTCTGTTTCATTTGTAACAAATGCGTTATACGTGCATAACGTATTGATATACTTAAAACCTTTTTGTATATTTACTGCCATCTGGCTCGTGTTAATGGACTACACCGATATACGTATTTTTTCGCTTATGTACCAGCTTAGCTGGTCGAGCGAAAGGTCGCCTTTTTCGGCATAGTGTCTTTCGTCCGTCAGATGTCACTTATTAAATAGTGCCACCTTATAGGATGAAATTTGCTATATCTTGTAGGCGATTTCAGCGAAAATGTATATACAGATACAAATCTGTTTTTTAAAAAGATTTGTATTAATTTGTATTACATTGCTTCACTAGCTTGACTGATGACGCCAATAGATGGCAGAAACACGTGTCTTAAGCAGAAGTAAATGCTGAAAATACGAGGTGTATTGTCCATGTGTACAGTTACAGATATGTATATTGCATGTCTGTTTCATTTGTAACAAATGCGTTATACGTGCATAACGTATTGATATACTTAAAACCTTTTTGTATCTTTTTATTAAGTTGTATTTTGCGCCAAAACTTTTGAGATATACGTTAAATGGTGATTGTGTGGAAAAATAATTATGTGCATTAGTACAATAAATTTGCTTCGTTTTGAAACTGGTTTCATTATTTTATCTTCTCTTATTCTAATTTTATAGAGTTGAAGAACTTACACATCAATCCGGCCTCTTAAATTATATTAAACCAAGTTTAATTTGCACATAAATATTGCTTACTTTTGACATGCACTGTATCCATATTTTACATAACTTACAGCATTTAGGTATGTGAGGTGCTAGAAATAACACCATTCTACTAAACAAACATCTCATGAAATTTTAATTTTCTCCAACACCGTTGATTTAAGACATTTCGACTAATCCAGTAATATTTAAATTTTGAAAAATACTATATGCTTTATGTATATGGAAATAATGTTAACCTAAAACGTTAACAGCTTGCTGAAAAAGCGTTTGAAGTACCATGCGATAAATACGTTGAAATATTAGTTATAAAATAAAAACGTATGTCATATGTATATAGAAAGGCAAACTGTATAAAGTGTTGACATTTAAAGGCATTCTCACGGATTCTATTCTATGACATAATCTTGTTAATGTTCCTATACCATGTTCCTGAAGGCTTCGGTAAATTATCTGAGTCAATGGTCCTCCATTTAATAAAACTATAGCTATAATTATTCTGTTTATCCTAAGAGTGATCTTCCATTATCCTCGGATACAAGGGGTACATTTTCTGTGTTTAAACTCTAGATGTAATTGCAAAAAAAAAACTTTAAAAATTTGAAGTATTTCTCATTCATTTAAGTTTCCATCATTCAGTAACGAAAGCACTATCTACTATTTACTCATTTAACGATTATTAAGTCTTGTAATATAAAAGGTTGAATTTAACAAAATAATTCGTAACGTACTTGAGTGGGTAATACCTCACCAATTTGATATAAAACAAAAAGACTTTTACTCACGATCGGTTAGTAAACTGAACATTTCTAACCTTCAAATCGGTTAGAAAACGCGCTATTACATACCGAGGTAGGTAACAGCTCTTTGCCTGCTAGCTTATGTCACTTTCTCGGCTAGGTAATGTCATTGCACTATTTATGAAACGTCAGTGTTATTTAAATAAATCAATCAAATTATGAGAAAACTATTCACAAATCTTTATTAAGTACCTAAATAACAAAAAACAATTTAATATCAAATTTATTCGCTTTTGGAATTAATATTACTTGTTACATCAGAATTTACATGACTGTTTACGGTTAGAGAAAGGCCATGTTCAAAATCATAAGATAATAATTTAATAACACAGGCCTGCATAAAATTTGTGATGACGTGTTTTTGTTTTTTAAGCTGTTTTTATATAGCAATAACTAATTAAAATACAGTTCGTCTCTACCACCCACAGATTTTTTTTGCACAAAAGAAAAAGAAAAAAATATAAAAAAAACTTATAGGCGTTTTAATACATTTTAAAATGAATGTACTACTTCAAATTCTAGGTATTAACCCAAAAATTATTTTCTGTTGTAGTTTTAAAGAAATTTGTTAAATAGGCTCTCATTACCTGACGTAAATCTTTTATTATATGTATTAATTTTGGACAAGATTTCCGGGAATTTTTACCTGCTAAATCCTATTTATTATGCTTTCACTTTATTAGTTTATTAGTTTATCACTCCAAACAAAATGTATATTTTAATGTCATTTACTACACTATAGCTCTGAGTGTCGATCAGTAAACAAGTAAAATTAATTTGTCTTTAGTGTTGTGCGTGGTATTTGATAAATAAACATTGCTTAAAAATATGTCTAGCCGGTGCTGCAAAAACAAACCAGATGATTTCTGTTATATTTGTGGATATTTCGTCTTGAAAAAGTTTATAGGCCAATTGGTGAATTTGTGAAAAATGCATATTATGCTTATTTCAAAATCAAATCAGGAGATCAAGATAAAGATTGGGCACCGCACATTGTTTGTAACATTGGACCAAAGGGAATAGAAAAAGCCTACCTTTTGGAATACCGATAGTTTGGAGAGAACCGCAAAATCATCATGAAGATTGCTACTTTTGTCTTTGTGATATTAAGGGGCATAATAGAAAAACTTTCAAATATATTTTGTACCCAAACAATATTAAATCAGCTATCAGACCAGTTCCTCACAGTGATCATGTACCTATACCTATACCCCCCAAAGTACTACAAGAAGATATTGAAACCTCTTCAACTTCCGGCTCCGTACAGATGGATAGTGATTTTGAACCATCAACCTCAGGTCAAAACCAACCTCACCTATTTTCACAAGCCGAACTGAATGATTTAGTAAGAGATTTGGGACTATCAAAAGATCTTTCTGAAGTACTGGGGTCTAGGTTGAAACAAAAAAATTTGCTTGCCCCAGAAACTACCTTCTCTTGGTATAGAAATCGTGAGGCTGGATTTGTAAAATATTTTGCACAAAACGGACCACTCGTGTACTGCCAAGCAATTGCTGATCTACTTACTTTCCTCGGAGCTCCTGAGTACACACCTTCTGACAGGAGACTTTTCATCGACTCGTCAAAAAGGAGCCTTAAAGCTGTTCTTTTACATAATGGCAATGTTTTTGCTTCTGTTCCGGTCGACCATTCTGTTCATTTAAAGGAAAACTATGAAAATTTACAGGAATTACTTTTAAGAATACAATATGAAAATCACAACTGGGAGGAGTGTGGAGATTTAAAAACTTTAGGCCTTCTCTTGGGTCAGCAGTCTGGATATACTAAATTTCCATGTTTCCTGTGCGAGTGGGATAGCAGAAATCGAGAACAGCATTGGATAAAAAACACTGGCCACAAAGGGTGACTTTAACACCTGGAACCAAAAATGTAATTCGCGAAAGTCTTATTGACCTTCAAAAAGTGTTACTTCCACCGCTTCACATAAAACTTGGACTTATGAAACAATTTATTAAGGCATTAAACAAAGAAGGAAATTCTTTTAAATATTTCCGACTCTGTCAGAAGCAAAATTAAAGGAGGGACTCTTTGTAGGCCCACAGATTAGGAGCTTGGTGAAAGATCAAGAATTTGAATATGTGATGGAAGATATGGAAAAACATGCATGACATGCTTTTAACGAAGTTGTACATAAATTTCTAGGGAATTATAAAGACACAAACTATGTTGAGATCGTTGAAAATATGCTGGAAAAATTCAGGATTCTTGGTTGCAATATGAGCATAAAAATTCACTTTTTACATTCCCATTTGGACTATTTCCCAGAAAACCTTGGGGACGTGAGTGAAGAGCAAGGAGAAAGATTTCGCCAGGATATTAAAGAGATGGAAAAAAGATACCAAGGGCGCTGGGACACAAAAATGATGGCCGATTACTGTTGGACATTGAGAAGAGATCTTCTTTTAAGCTGAATATTACAGAAAAACAACCAAACGAAGCTTTTCTGAATTTTGATTTTTACTTGATCATATATTCAGTGATCATATATCCAGTGTCTATCAAGACATCAATAAATTGTACACGATCTGCATTATTTTTGCCTATCCGTTTATTTTTTGTAATCGTTCTCTTCTTCACCTTCTTCCTTCACTAAATCAGAACTATTTAGTCTATTATGATCATATGATTTCCGTCTATTAAGGACTGCTATTTATTTAAAAGACTTTTTACTAACACTAATTATAACACTCGTAATTTAGAGGAATTTATTCAACTGCCGTGGGTGTCACGACTGGAACATTTTCATCACTGAAATACTAAAATATTAAATTTGTGATCGTAAAATAAATGCACACTGAGACATACATTTACTTAATTCCATCTTTTCTCTGAGGCTTAAAGCATTCTACATTTTTTAAATGAACAAGAGTAAACTACAATTTTCATTTGTATATGCCAATAATATTTCTGCGCCATAAATTAACTATATTGACTGTAATACTTCCTTCTCTTCATTTGTATCGCATATGTACATAACCATAAAATGGTTACGATTATAACCTATCAGTTGAAATTAATATCAATTACACAGTAAATGCTGGAAGGTTCTCCTTTTTATCGACTCATACCCAACTAAAATACCCTCACATCCTGTAACTAGTAATAATATTACAACTCGTAATATTATTAATAACGTCGATGGCCAGAATAAAGTTGATAGTAAAACATGAACACTAAATTTACACAAATAATTTAATAAAAGTAACATCCGTTTTTGCCTGGAGATTGTAATGTGATATTATTGAATTCGAATCATAGATGACGCTGAATCTCCTATTGAGTTTCTTATGGCACCTAATGTATGACATATACAGTGACGGGCAAATGTGTGGAACCATGTTAAATTAATAAAATTTGAAACACGGAAATTAGGGATGAAGAGCATTTGAAATATTTTTAAAATATACAGAGTGTTCAAAAGTTATACTCTTTTAGTTGGATGCCCTGTATTTTTTACAGTTTAGGATTCTCGTTGGTAACACAATTTCAACAAACTATAACACTTGAGGTCTAAGGTATTTAGCTTGAAATTTACATGCAAACGAAAATCGGAATTTTTTGAATATTTATCTCTCAGTATTTTCAAACTCATAAAAAGAGCAGACCAATTTCCGTGCGCGCCATGTGCGCCGATGTGAGGATGGTTGTATTGCACCAGAACTAATAAAAAGCATTCAGTATGTGTTTGGTACTTGCTTAGACTGCATGTAAGTGTAAGCATACGTAATAAAATATCGTCGACACATGTATCGAGAAAACGACCGTACTTAAAATACGATGGCTCAAAAATTAAATGTTTAGTGTGCAATACATATCTAATGTGTTGGTCAAAAACACATTGTAAAGAACACGTAAGCAGTTCGAGGCACAATAATAACAAAATTAATCGACAACAGTTTATACACGAACTATGTGTAACTATGATTGTATGTACACTGCCGTTTACCTTGTTATGTAATGATTCATTTATTTCATTTTGGAATAAATACGCGAATCAAACATTACCGAGCACGACATCGTTACGAAGGAATTTACCATCGGTGCGTAAATAGGTTGAAAATAAAATCAAAGCCGAACTGAAAAATCAAGAACTGTGGTTATGTGTCGACGAAACAACTGACAGCAAAAAACAATCTGTAGTTAATGTGATGGCGCGTAATATGGAACCACATCAACCAACGTCTTCAATTTTATTAGCATCCAGACGACTAGAACAATGTAATGCCGAAAAAATTTCAGAGGTGCTATTAGATACTTTGGAAAAATTTAAACTTTCGAAAGACCAAGTATTAATGGTAATGGCCGATGGTGCCGCAACCATGTGTTCTGTAGGCCGGTCTCTTAGAAAATATTGTTCTAACTTGTTACATATTACTTGTAAACTCCATGCTCTACACTTTGTGGCAGAACAGGTTCGTAGATGTTATCCAGAGGTAGATGCTTTAATATCGAGTACAAAGGCAGTATTCCTGAAATCTCCAAAACGTATTCGGAAATTTCACGAATTGTGTCCCCATACCCCAGCGCCTCCACAGCCGATTCTGACACGTTGGGGTACATGGTTACGAGCGGGATTTTACTATCATGAACATTTTGAAAAACTTAAGGACGTGGTTTTATCATTCGATCCGAAAGAAAGTGCAGCTATCAATACAAGCCAGAAAAAATTTAAAATTCCCAGATTAAAATGGATTTACAAAGTATTCGTGAGAATTACTTGGGACTAGAAGAAGCAATAACAAAATTAGAAAATTCGTCGCTGTCGTTAGAGGAATCACTGCAAATCGTTAAAAATGTTCACGCACAACTGTGTGCTGTAAAAGACGCAAAAAGTGAAAGTGTTCTAATTAAATTTGAAACTGTTTTAGACAGAAATGCAGATTTTGACACCTTATCACGTATTTGTGAGGGCACGTCTACAGATGCGTGAAGTTGCTTAAAAAAGTATTTTGATTATGCGAATATAACATCACTAGATGTAGAACTTCTTCTAATTGTTCTAATTAATCGTTAATTATCGTTCTAATTAAATTTGAAAGTGTTTTTAGAACGCTCGTTTTCCGAATATAAACATATTTTTTCCTCACGGCAGACATGTTTTTCAGAAATAACCTTAGAAACGCACCTGATGTTGAAAATATACAATCGAGTTTCTCCAGTTTGTCAATCCTTGGAAGACGCTTAAAACGGTAAGTGTTTTTTTTAAATCCTCTGTCGTGCACACAATCACTGATTTCATACATTTTCCATTTTATTTATAGGTACATACAACACTGCTATAATATGTACTATTCTTATTTTTCGTGTGTTTATGCATATTACTTTAATAGCAGAAAACGAAATGTATATTTAATTATTTCTGATAGAATAAATGTCTCTACTTCTATACTTATATCGGTAACAAGCTCATGTTGCGTCCCTATTCTATCGCATATTCTAATATATTACGAATTACACTCCCATACCGGCGCTCATGGTGCGTACGGAAATTGGTCTGCTCTACTCATAAATATAACTCGATATGATAGTTTATATATGATCGTTTAAATAAAAACCTCTACAATTCAAAAATGTAAGTACTACAATTTCTTTTATTTCTTCTTTTATTGCGATTAAAAAAATTGTTTTTTTTTGTGGAACATATTTTGTGGAGTTAATGTGAATATTACAATCTTTAAATTTTGTAACAGGGTCTAATAGTTTGTGGCATTTTAAAGCCACATTAAATAATTGTTGCTTGTCAATAAAGGTTGAATTAAATGAAAGAGAAAATATTAATGATGATCGGTTTTGGAGAAGGACAAGAACTAATCAGGAAGTAACCTTTTTAATGCTATATATCCCAATCGGGAGCCAATTTCGTTCTGTTGTTACAAAACTTTAAGAAGGTACAACATAAATTGCATTGTTCGCAATTTGCAAAGAATATGTTGTACAAATTCTGTTACAAATAATATTAAGGCCAGTGGCGGCTCGTGAGTTCAATAACAGATTAAGCAATGCCGACCAAATCCATCTTCCCTGTCCCTTCTTAGAATAAATTAATGTGTATGTAGTCAAGATTAAAAAAGAAATAAATAATGATAACTGGTAACAAGATTTATTATTTAATCTTGTTACAAGGACTTCGATTTGAGCTTACATAAAAAAATCGTAAAAATCCTTCCTTTACCATTCTTCCAGCAATAAAATATTTAATAATAATACTGCATTGGAATTTTTGACCAATATCCTTTGTATCATTCACATGAATAAGAAAGAATTCACATTCTATAATTCCTTTGTGGATATGCTCATCAATATACGCGGAAATGCAACCAATTAATTCATTTTGAATTGTTTTAGAATTCCCTGTAAACACTGACTCAATTGTTTTATAATGCTCTTGAATGTCAATTGGACTTATCGCTACAAATTTCCGCGATTATTAGAAAGCAAATCTTCACGATGTCCACGAAACGATAATTTTTGTTTCCCCAAGTAAAGTGTTGCGAATTGGCAACTGCATTAAACATCTATTAAGTCGCACGTTTTCATTAAATTTTTCTATAAAAAGTCTAGAATTTTCTCTTAAAATACCTTGAATAGTATTTACATTAGACTTTAGCCCCATAAAACCCAGTGTATATCGCGTATGCTCTGCGGATGATTCATATTTATGTATAGATCTATTAATATTACCAAAATCACCGAAACCATATTTATTCCACGCTCCCGATTTCGCACTAATAATTAAACACGACAAAGAAAACAATTTAACAATTTTTTCAGATAATGTCTACCGCACAGCCAACCATACTGATTATACCACGATGTTTTACATTTTCGCACACAAGCTTTGTCTTTTTATTTTGATACTTTACTAACATCCAAATTTGGCACAGGTTTTCCCCTTTTTAAAAAGTCTTTTTATCCTCTTCATGCCACAACGAAAAAGGTTTTTTCAGTAAAATACGCACGGGATCATACAGTGGTAATGACATTTTACACGACAACGCAAAATACGTCTAGAGGTACATAACAGACACAGACCGAACGAGTGTCAGACGCAGACCATACATAGACTAAACGAGTGAAGCAACGTGCTGTGTTGCTTCACTGGGATGTGATCCCCTCTCGCTTACGACGTACGTGTGTCGTTATCGTGGCAATAGCATAAGCAGGGAAATCAAGTTGCAGCGAATTGTGAATTGATTCACTTTGTCGAGTTTCTCGTTTTTCTTAAGGGAGAAGCATATTTTAAACTCTCTCTTAAAATATTAAAATATTACAATATGAAAATATGAACATACTAATAATAGTTTCTTATTGTAACATTATTAGTATAAATAATACTATTTTTCTTATACGAAAGAAACTAGTTTTAACTTCCTTTTCCGAGCGAAAAATTTAGGAAACATTGAATAAAATATTCACTAATTGAGCAGAAATTTAAGGTGAATTCAGTGCTTCACTTGATGCATCAAGAAAGTCGCAACTGATTAAAGCGCAATATATTGCCATATCTGTACAGGAAAGTCTTCATTTATCTACAAACGAGCTGGCGCAAAGGCATGATATTGTCGTTCAGTCGGAAGAATTCTTAAAGAAGAAAAAATATCATCCTTATAAAATTCATCTCTTTCAAGATCTCTCGGATGATAATTTCGACAGAAGGCAAGAGTTTTGTGAATCAATGATGAACATTTGTAATCGTGATTTGTGAACAATTTTGTAAATAATATAGTATTTTCGAATGAAATTCGGATTTTATTTGAACGGTACTATTCATAGACATAGCTGTCGGTATTAGGTACAGAGTAATCTTCACGGGATACAAAAGACTCATACGCAACTCCCTAGAAAGCTTAACGTTTGCGCTGGTATTCATAGAAACAGAATAATAGGCTCTTTTTTATAGAAGAAACTCTAAATGGTTAAAGATATTCAGAACTTTTAAATAACCAGATAATTCCTGCATAGGAGGAAAATAGTCAACTTCCACAAAACATCTGGTTTCAGCAGGATGGGGCACTCCTCTCACCATTCAGTTATCGTTCGACTTCGATTAGATCGAACTTTTGCCCACAGATGGATTTGAAGGAGAGGCCAATTTAAATGACCCGCACGTTCTCCTGATCTCAATTAACTAGATTACTTCCTGTGAGCCTATCTAAAACAGAAAGTGTATCTTACCCGACCCTAGAAATTTGCAATATTTGGCTTAAAGAATTAATGAAGAGATACGAAGCATTTCACCAGATATCATAGCGAGGGTTACAAGATACTTTACAGACATATTGGTTTACTGTCAGGTGTGATGTCCCCTGGTCCTCGTTTCGGCTTCATCTCCGAGGCGGACTCATTAGAGGTCGGTTTTATTGGTAAAATAAATAATACTCTCGGAAACAATATAAAATAACATTTAATAAACACATAACAACAACATTACATGTTACGATGTTCACATGTACAATAGTTATTAGATTATATTTAGTAGACTGGCTCGTTTTCCTCTGTCTTCAGTATATATATCATGTCTACTTACTTAATAAACTACTTACTTACTTAATGTTATACTAACCTAGTTACTCAACTAAACTGCAAAATGCAATGCAAAATATGCAGCAATTAATGAGGACGTGTTTCGTTAAATAAGTGTTAAATTGAATATGTAGAAATAGGTGTCCTACTTTAGTTATTACACAGAAAGTAGATGGCGCCAATTTTGAAGATTTTATAAATTAAGTTTAACTTTGTTTGTATGACCAGTTTATTTTCTTCTCCTTACAAGTCAATAAATAAAAAGTGCTTTAGACTCCAGTTTTAGAGTTTGTTGATATCGTGTTATCGCGAAGAATTCCAAAATGTAAAAATAATACAATTAAATTTAATTTCGTTACATTTTTTTGAACTCTTAGTATATTTAAAAAATACTTCAAATGATAACTCTTCATCCCGAATTTTCGTGTCTAAAATTTTATTACAATATCATTTCTAATTTAACGAATATTTATATAGTTTCACACATTTGCACATCACTGTATACAGTAAGCAGCATTTAAACTAAAGACAAAAATGTATCGTGAATATATTCCATATTATATTACAGCGGGAACTTATTTATTAGACAAAAAGAAATTGCAAAGTTTCAAGCTTCCTTCTATAACAATAAATTCAATTTTGTAACAGTGGTTGGTATGACAAGAATTGAACATTAGAGCTATTATTTATAATATTGAAATACAGTATGTAAATAAAATATTAATACATGTTCTTTGCCGCATCTTGTCCTTGTTCATAGGTTAAATGTATTGGAATTATTAATTTTAATTCGAAGGAAATTATAATTTCAATTGGTATGCGTGTAATTTTCTTAACTGAATTAACGAAAATAATAAGAATTATTTATTAGTTTACATTAAATTTGCAATGATGGGAAACATATTCCTTTCATACAATTACACTTTGAGAAAAAAAATTATAAGAGAATAAAAATTCTTTCTTCTATATTTTCTTCACCCACAGTAAAACTAAAACTTAAAAAACTCTTTTCGTAAAATAAAATTAAACCGGTAAATACTAAGTTAACTGCTATTTTACACACACAATACGGAATAATTTATTAAATCTCGGAACACTTTATCTATACCGCAAGGTAGTTGGCTATAAACTAAATAATAATTTAGGAAGGATTGCATAGTCTGTCCATAGATATAACGATTTGACTTATTAAACAGCACTCGATCTTCAGAAAATAAATGTAACCCAACTTTTATAATCCTTTTCGAACATGGGTGGTGCACAGGGACGAATTCACAGAGATTATTATACTAAAAGTATATTATAGAAACAATGACGTTCGATTGTACAATATGCTCATATTTATATACAGGGTTAGGAAAATGTATGGATCCATTCGAATAACTTTGTTATGACTACTTAGATTTTAATGAGACTTTACACAATTAATTAAATACAAATCGGGGATCCGATGAGTATATTTATATCCCAATCAGGCTTCCGGTTTAGCCGGAAATTATTTTTTTTTTAATTTTTAATGAATCACCCTGTATATTTTTACGAATTTCAATTAGAGCTCTGCTCTGGGAGTTCAGCGATAATAAAGTTCGACACCCTTTTATTCAACAACGACAAATATATTTAATTAAAACTGATATTTTAAATCATGTTTATGTGCAATAAGCCATGGAATTAAAATTCAGCACTTGACTTAAACTGTCAGAATTAACTTGGTAGACGTCCAAATATTAATAATAGTTCAATTAACTGAAAAAGAACTCACTAAAATTCTGATGATTATTGATTTTGGTGGCCATGTCAGAACTTATGAAGAAGTACGCAACAATTTTCATCAAGATCGGCATCCAATATCACGAAGATCTTTATCCGGTGAATTTGAAAAAACTTCGCAGATATATTTTAGTCGTTATCATTATGAATCCGAATTTTTAAAGCTATTTAAACAGCCTATAAAGGTAGTCTAATAGGTTACGTATTGGTAAATTCTGTTTATTAATTTTTTTACGTGATCCATGTAATTTTGTAAAAGATTTTTGATAATTGGCGAACATTTATTTAGATAACTATTGCTCATACATTGTTATTTAAATTTTTATAAATATTTAATTCACGTACGTTTCATTGCAAAAAGCGTTTTTTCTTAGATAGTTCTTTTTTTTTTGTAAATAAACTTTTTTTTCTTAATCGCTATAAAAATTTATTTTAAGATAATTCTTTGTATCAAAAATTAATGTCTAAATTTAGCTGTTTCACGTAAGGCTAATTCTTGAATTTTAAATTGATAATTACTTAGTTAATTTCATATGATTACTTAGAGAACTATGTAACTCTTTTATTTAATTTATTTATTTATTTTTATTTTTTGCTATAACCTTGTGAGACACCAGAGATATATTTAACAATGTTTTTTTTTACTATGACTTTAAATTGTAATTTCTAATAAATTTTATTACTAATTTTATAATATGTACTGTGTATGTAACACCTATGTAAAGTTCTACTACAGATCTGAGGTTGAATTATAATTTTTGATCTAAGTTAATTATTCATTATGATTTTGGTGTATTTTGCTAAATCATTTAATTTATCTGTATTATTCAGTATAGTATCAGAATAATTGAAACATACATGAGTGGGTAAAACCCCACCAGTTTTGTATAATACAAAGGTATTTTTAATAATGTAAAATATTATTAAAAATCTGGTGTGAAGAACACAAATACAGGTTCACTATTAATATTTTTTATGAACGTGTCCGAACATATCCCTCTCCAGAGACGTAGATACGTATTTCGCCTTTCTACAGGCTCATCGGTACGCCCCTGCTGGAGAAACGATATCTTCAGACACATTCACAAAAACGAACCACATCGCCACATCACAGAAATTATCCACTGTCCACTAGAGACACGGCTGCGCCATCTTTAGAAAAGCGTCGTTGGTTCGCATTGGTTATGTGGACAGGGCGAGGTACTTCGGCTGTCTGACAACAGGCAGCGCTGAATTTACTTCTACGCTCGGTCTGGATAATTTCTGTGATGTGGCGATGTGGTTCTTTTTTGAGAATGTGTCTGAAGGTATCCTTTCTCCAGCAGGGGCGTACCGGTGAGCCTGTAGAAAGGCGAAATACGTATCTACGTCTCTGGGGATAGGATATATTCGGACACGTTCACAAAAAATATTAATAGTGAACCTGTATTTGTGTTCTCCACACCAGATTTTTAATAATATTTTATATTATTAAAAATACCTTTGTATTATTCAGTATAGCTCATGTAATTTTCTTTTCTTTCTTCTTTTGTATATGTTCACTAATTTAATGGTTTAATACACCGGGCGATTCATATCCCAGTATCAAATTTTCCCATTTCCATTTTCTACTTAATTTATTTATTTTTGCATTTAATTCTATGCGAGTTGGTCACTTATATATATTTTTTGATATTATTAATTGCGTCTTGCGAGCCAACTTGTTAACTTGATAATTTTTTTTATTGTTTTTTTTTTATACGTAATTTTTTTATTGTAGTACATACCTGGCAATGAAATATATAATTTGAACTTGTTTATGACCTACTAAACCACACCTTGTTATTGTTATCTAACCTTGGGTTTTATTTCTGTTGTGTTTAATCACAGATGAAACAACATTATTTCAATCTATTTAATCTAGTTGAGCCTCATATTTTATATTTTATTATACTGTATATTTTACCTTTTATATTTAAGCAATATATTGTTCCGTAAATAGTACATATGCTTATTCTGCTTACTTGTATTAATAGTTAGTAAGACAACAGAGTGTGCCACACCATCAGACATCAGCATGAATATTAAGAAATCCTATACCTGCTATAACGTAAAAATGCATTATAAGCCTCCGTTTAAACTCTTTAATAAAACGAGGTGATACGCCAGTGACCACCCGCAACAAATATTATATGTTCTAGATTTTAACTAATTGAGGTACATTAAAACAACATTTAGAGAATCAATAGAATTAAGTTGTAAACAGAATTTATATATATATATATATATATATATATATATATATATATATATATACAGGGTTATGATAAAGTAACGCACAAAATTAATAAAACGTACAATGTTCATTTTTGAAAAAAATTCAAAAACACGTCAAACAGTTTATTTTATTCCGCGTCTTTTAACATAAGTCAAAAAAAATAAAACGTCAAATTTGTCAAAGTTATGACGTCATCAATATTTTTTTTAAATATGAAGCTTGGTTTTTTTTTACTTTATTTGATAAAGCTTGTTTTTCTGCATTATAAAGAAATATTTGAAGTAGGGGTCACATAAGAAAAAACTGAGAGAATTAATAAAAAACCAAATAAACTAGTTTTAGAATTTATGAAAAGAAACTAAATATTAAAAGAATTAAAACTTAAAGTTTCCTAGTAATAAAACAACTGTTTGTCAGTGTCAGTCTTACAATTAGTGTCATACCAATTTTATTATGATGGCTCCTTTTTTATTAATTCTCTCAGTTTTTTGTTATGTGACCCCTACTTCAAATTATTCTTTATAATGCAGAAAAACAAGCTTTATCAAATAAAGTAAAAGAAAAACAAGCTTCATATTTAAAAAAAATATTGATGACGTCATAACTTTGACAAATTTGACGTTTTATTTTTTTGACTAATGTTAAAAGACGCGGAATAAAATAAACTGTTTGACGTATTTTTGCATTTTTTTCAAAAATGAACATTGTACGTTTTATGAATTTTGTGCTTTACTTTATCATAACCCTGTATATACTGTAATTTTGCTAAATAAATCATTAAAGAATGGTCTGTTCTTTAATTAATATTCACATTGATTATTGCCTGCTTGATTCCTTCGGATTTATTTGACTTACTTTTCGGCAGCTTCTATATTACCTGTACAGATTGAGATTACAAACACAGTTATGCCTATTTTAAAAAGAACCTCTCCCTAGCTCGCTTCTAAACTGGTTAGCATCTCAACCTAAAATCTCCGGGGCATTCGTGTTGGGTAAGGGGGTAAATCGTAAGGGTGATTAATAAGTAGTAAAGGTTCGCGCAATAACCTCGAAAAATAATGTGTACGGTGTTTTGGAATAGACAAGGCATTTTACTAGCGGCTTTTTACCTCGAGGTGAAACAATCAAATGTAGAGGCCTAGGAAACTTCGCCGCGCAATACAGAACAAGCGCTGAGAAAAGCTCAAACGATATGTTTTATTTATGACAATGCCTGACCTCGCACTGCGAATGTGACAAGACAACTCTTCCAGGGCTTTGGCTAGGACCTGTTTAACGATCCTCCGTACAGTCCTGATCTCACCCCTAGGGACTTGCATCTCTTTTTTCACCTGAAACCGTTTCTTGGTGGTCAACAGTCAACAACGATTATAAGCTCAAAGGACTTGTTACCACATAGTTGACAACACAAGCGGCAACTTTTTATGAAGAAGGCATACAGAAACTTGTGATGTGTTATGACAAATGCCTACAAAATGGCGGGAATTATGTAAAAAAATAGCTTAAGGTTTGTAAATTGTCTTCCAATCAGTAGGTTTTCTGTATCTCTCCTTGATTTCTTTTCATTGCCCAAAGGAACTTACTTTCTGGACTTACCTCGTATATTTACAATAACTAGTAGTAGTAATTACTCTAATTTAACGATCAACAATTGCGTAAACATTGTAAAAATTGTATTTATTTAAAAATTAAAAAAGAAAAAGAAAGAAGTTGAAATAAATCTTATTACATGTAACAATACTTTAAATATTGACCGGTGCATGTTCTTTCCTACAGAATTTTTTCATTGGATATGAGACGGCCTGCTGGAAACGGATGATTAGTCTCGCTAATAGCGTTTGTTTTTAATAAACAGTCCCTGACTTCGCCATGAAAAATAAGAGAAACTGTTCTGGAATACGCAAACAAAGCGAACAGAACTATAAAATCCGTGCCTAACGCGTGGTTCTGAGTCGAGATCACGATTTTCTTTTGCGACATTTACATAATATCTTGACACCTTTGACCTGGTACTATTCTAGAAAATTATGTCATGTTTTCGTTTCATTATGTAAATGTGAAAGCATTTCTGCGTAAAATTCGCAGTAGGTAGGTACAGAAAAAGTAACTCAAAGGTGTAGTTATAAAGCACCATATGTTTCTTCTTGATCTGACATAGAAAGAAAAAGGTTTTGAAAATTTTAACATTTTTATTTTTCATTATAATGTGTCTTTCTGGGTTCGATTAAATAAAACTAACAGAAATTAAAACCACTATATTAATAATTAATATACACTAATAACACTTAACTAACTATAACAATAATAAAAATATCTATATTATTCACATTATATAACAATATCTATGTACGCGTGATCGCTGGTTGAATAATTATGTCCCTCCATTTTCGATGGCTTATATAGGCCTATAGCTAGTCCTGAATATTCTGGACTCTGCTTCTGGAATTATCCGGGTGACAAATGTTCATTCGAGAAGTGCCTCGAACGTGTTGACGCATACGACGGGTGACGTCACTGAATGACTCACATTACATTGCCCCCTTCTTAAAGAAAAAGTTTCGTCCGAAAAGATGCCATTCTTTGGTTCCATCAGGCGGTGACGAAATCTACAAGTAAGGCTTTTGTTGTATAATAGCGTCATATGTTTAGAACAAGGAAAATACATACGCCTACCGGTGATTGGTGCGTTTAGCTGATATGTCTTAAATCACAAGTACAGTACTCGCGGGACGCAATGTGTCTATTTTGCGGTGCCACAAACAACTCTGACTAGTGTACGAAATAACGCAACTAGTCAGATCATAAATATTTATAATCATATGCTTAAGTACATTAAGGACTTGAGCAGGGACAAGTGCTTCAAAAAAGCATTAGAAGATTTGTTATACAATCGTATCGCTATGTTCAAATTTTAGGAGTGTAAAGTAGACTTCATTTCAAATAACAAAAACGCAAAACTTGTATATCCATTTTGTTCAAAGTTACAGATCGATGAATGTGATTGTCAGATCATGAAAAAAAAAATGTAATCCTAAAGTCAATACAAATTTTTTCGAAATCTCCACCTCCTTGTTGAATACAGGCTTGTGCCCGTAAACCAACAGAAGAAGTACTTATCCGAATTTCATACTTGTTTCGTCGGATTTGCTCGGCGGCCAGGTGAATACGATCCAGCAACTCTTCTCTTGTGTTCGAAACTTGCGCGTAGAATATATTTTTCATATACCCCCATAAATAAAAGTCAAGGGGATTAAGATCGAATGATCTGGCTGGCCATGCAACAGGACCACCTCGACCAATCCATCTTGGATAATTGACGTTAACCACTTTCGGACAGCAATTCCGAAATGTGGTGGTGCCCCATCCATGTGAAACCACATGTCTCGTCGAACATCGTGGTACATCCTCTAAAAGACCTGGCAGTTCGTCAATAAGAAATTGAAGGTAATTGTCCGCATTTAACCTCCCAGGGAGAACGACAGGAGCAATCAACAAGTCATCGATTAGGGCCGCCCAAACGTTAATAGAAAATTCATGTTGAAATTTAGATGGGCGTATAGCTTTGGGATTTTCTGATGACCACCTGTGCAGGTTTGTCAGATTTGTAACACCACTTCTCGTGAACGTAGATTCATCTGTCCAGAGAACTGTTCTGCAGAAATTAAAATGAAGCCGTGGCTATCTTAATATCCAGGTAGAATAAACTAGACGAGCATAGTGGTCTGCCTCAAGCAAACCGTGTCCCCTGCGATAGTGATATGGATATAAGCCCTTACGTTTTAAAATTCGCCAAATTGTCGTTCGTAGCACTCCTAGTTGTCTAGCGATTCGACGTACACTGAGAGTTAGATCCCTTGTAAAAATAGCTACTGCTTCCTCCTCTAAGTCTGCCGGCAAATTTACTCCTCGGTCGAAAAGATAATCACGCAGTCCGCATTCCCGAAATTGTCTGTGTACATGTTTATTTATTTTAGGATAACATTTTATTATGCGACGTTAACAATCACAGGCCTGTTATTGAATCGTATAACTTTTTTTAAATTTTTGACTTTAGGATTACATTTTTTTTCATGATCTGACAATCACATTCATAGATCTGTAACTTTGAAACAAATAAAAATGGATATATAAATTTTGCGTTTTTGATACTTGAAATAAAGTCTACTTTACACTCCTAAAATTTGAACATAACGATATGGGACGCCTTGTATATACAATCTTTTTATTCTTTAGGCGAATTTTATTTGAACAAAAAATTTTAATGTGTTGTGTGTGTCAGGCTTTATTTTCTTTTTATATATTTACATGTACTTGACGAGTGCTATACACTTGCATAACTTTGAACAAATAAAGATTATTATTATTTAGTAGCAGTCCACGGTCTTATCTGGATGAACGAAAGGGAATATTGAGTCCGATACTCGCAAACCAAAATTTCCATACCAGTATGTTGGAATAATACCTCTAACATGCTTCTTAGAATTCTCGAGTCCAGTCGGTCCAAACCATAACCCAATTTTGGACTAATTTCAAGATGCCTTGTTGTAACATTTGTTCACGCAAATGGACCAGGTCCTCCCTTAAGGCATGAAAGAACCACTTCAAAGCAGCATGATCAGTGCGGATCAGGAAGTACTGCCCATGCATGTTCTTGTAAAAGTGCTCGATGATCTTAACTCAGGCCAGTAGTTCTCGTCTGGTTACGCAGTAATCTCTCTGATTTGGACAAGGTATTGCTAAAGTATTCAATGACCTTTTCTTGTCAACCTTATTTGAGAGAGCACACCACCCATCCCAACGTTACTTGCATATGTATACAAAGCAAACCTTCCAGGTAGCAGTGGATAGCTCAAAACAGGTGCATTTTTCAAAATTCCTTCTAAAAACGCAAAGGACACTTCGAGTTCGTTGCTCCAAAGTTTTCATACTGTCCAAATTCTTCTGCTCCATTTGAATTTGTGAATCTATTAGACGTTGTTCCAAGTTTTCAAACTGTCCAGATTCTTCTGCTCTATTTTTTATTAATAGCTAATTCACGTCAGCGTCGCCACCTGAAACTTGAAAGAAATAATTCTCTGGATCCTCGCCTTCTTGGATCAACAAATCTCGAAGTCATCTTTCGTTATAACTCAGCTATTTATTTTTTTTAAGTACAAGAAAATGGAATTTACCTGAGAGCACTTTCAAATCATAATTTATTATGATTTTAAAAGAGGTTTAAGCGCTTATGAGTGCAAAGAGAGCTTAGATTCAGTTTTTAATGAACAAGCACTCTCCTTGGTTCCAATTTACCGATGGTATAAGGAATTTGAATGCGAAAGGAATTCTGTTCAGCATCAAAGAGGAGCAGGACGACCTCCTACGGCTATTAGCGACAAAAACATTGTTGCTGTTAAAAAATAATTGAGGAGGGCTATAAAGCCATTTATGCGGTAACAAAGCATCACAGCACAATCATAAACGATCACCTGTAATTTAAAAAAAGTGGTAAGTCGTTTTGTGCTGCATAACCTTTTTGACTTCCAGTCCCAATAAAAATTATGCTTGTGTAACTGTACACACAAATCACTCATTTAAATAAATTAAATTATTTTAAAGGCAAGGGTCACAGCAATATGATCAATAAATCAAAAATTTCATTAATAATTACTGAGTTTTCTTTATTTTTATGTAGAAGATCTTTTACTAAAATAACAATTTTTTTCTGGAGTACTAAGAAATAAATTTTGGACATCAACGGAAATGAGTTTTGTGTTAGAAGCTAAAGCAAAATCTTTGATTCTGTTTATAAGTATAGTTTATTTCAAATTATAAGAATATAACTTTGAACGGCTCTAATGCTTTTATTACACCACCTTCTGTGATGATAATTATTATACCTGGTCGCCTTATTGAATGGGTACGGTTTACTTATTTGCAACGTATGAATCTAGGGGCCGTATTGACTATAAATTAGGGCCCTATAATTTAATAATAAAACGCTGTTAATTTCAAGTATATAATAAAAAATATCTGTACATTGGGTTTATATACAAAGAAAAAATTACAAATCGTGTGGCAACATGTGCAGTGGATACATATAGATATATAAAGCTAATTTATTTGTAATACACAATAAAAATTTTATGTGTCACCGCATTTCATAAATCATCTGTGATTGAGTCGTCTTGCAAATCGGTGTCTGTGTCTGAATCGTATTGCAAATTTATAATCAAAGGTGCTACTATTTTGTACATGCGCATATATTCGTCCTCTTTTGCTATTGCGTGTTTAACTGCATTTTTCCAATTTACATCAGTTATATGTTCCATAGCATTTTTTATGTGTGTTACACTGCTTTCACTAAATTTTGGTGTTTGTTTTGTTCGTCTTATGGGATTGAATATGCAATGGTATGGTGGTAAACGCAAAATTGTATGTCCTGCTTCTTTGGCTTTGTTATCCACATAATAATCCTTTAAATATTCTTTTGTCTTCATCACCTCTATTAATGTTTTTTGTATAATGATCCTCAAAATATAAATCATTTGCTTCAAAAATGTTTTAATATCTTTCTTATTATTACATTTTGCAGGAACTTTGGTTAGCTGTCGAGAATGATACGGAGCGTTGTCCATCACTATCACACTATCTTTTGGTAAATTTTGTAGCAAAGTGTCACAAAACCGTTCTTCAAATAAAGATGAGGTCATACCTTCATGGTAATTTAAACTTGAGGATTTAACATTTTTAGCAGATAATAGCAGCTGTCCGATCCATCCTTTTCCTACCCTGCATGAAGAATGATTATTCTCTTCCCTCTCGAAACCGGCGCGTCCAACTGGCACATACTTGAACTATCCACACAACCTTTGCAAATTGTGTTATGGGTGTCATACCACGTCTCGTCTAAATAACATATGAATCGTCCTTCCTGTCTATACCTTCTAATTGCCGTTAAATATTCATATCGAAGTTTCTGTAACCTCAGGCTTTCCATAATTGTGCGACGTTTGTCTATAGTGCCAAACTTAAAACCAACTTTCTTTAGCGTCCGCCACAAGGTTGCTTTAGAACACTGAATATTTATAGGCCCATCACTGATTCTTTTATGTAAGCAGTCAAGTGTAGATACAACATTTCCTCTGTAGAAGGAGTATACTTGCTCCCTAATAGTATCAATTTCATACTCTTCAATTTTTCTCGGTGCTCCTTTGTCACTTCTTTGCTTTCGAGGCCCTGCGATATTCTTAATTATTTTATATATTGTTCCAAAAGGCACCTTGGTTAATTGCGACGTTCGTTGAATGTTCTGGGTTTGTAGTTCGTTATTTTATTCCATCAGGGTATGATAAACATTTAAAATTATCTGTTTTGCATCTTCTGATATACCTATGCTTTCTCTGTCGTGCTCCAACAGTATTATCACTATTCACATCATAATCACTAAGACTTTCAGCAAAAGGTCGCCACATGTTCGTTAAGTAAAGAGAGAAAAATCAAATATGTATACAGCAGTAAAGATTAACAATAAATGATAAATAGACTCAATATTGGATGTAATATACAGGGCAATCCAAATTAAGTGTTCACCATTGGTAACTTTGTTATTATTAAAGATACAAGATTGTTTAAATTAGCAAACTAGTAGTACTTTTAACGTTCTTTAAGATGGAAGAATTAAAAAAAAAGAGCAGCGCGTTTTCGAGTTTTCCCGAAAAATATGTTTTTTTTTAATGGAAATCCCTGTATATTATATCATTTTCTGTTAGAAATTCAATTTTTAAAAAAAAATCTTATAAGAAATTTTTTACTGGGATTAAAAATACTTGAGTTATAGTGAATAAACAAAAACAGCTAAGTCAAGTGCATTTCTATGTTTCTAGGATAACGACGTTAAGTCTTTCTAGTAAACGTCAAATATTAGTACAGTTTTATTAGTCTTTCACTCATTTTGCTAGTTATTAATTTGACAAAAAAAAGATTTTTACCCATGCAGAAAAATGTGATATGTTAGAATCTTATTTAGTGTACAGAAAATCCTCTAGGAGGGCAAAAGAACACTACGCTGAATTATATCCACTCCGAACACAACCAAATGAGCAATTTTTTCTGAGACTGTACCGAAAATTTAGAGGCCATGAGAGTGTTTTTGCCAAAACAAGAACAAGAAGGACTTTTATAATAAGCGAGGCCACGGAAATTCTAGTTCTTGCATATTTTGAGGCCAACCGTGAGAATTCCATACTAGATATTATCAAGGAATCTGATTTGAGTCACTGTACTGTGCATAGGATTCTGAAGAAACACAAATTCATTCCTTATAAGTACAAACCAGTTCAAGTTTTCTTGCCAGGGGATTCAGAGAGAAGAATGTTTTTTTGCCATCTTAACTTTTGTCGCCAAAATGTAAACAACTTTCGTTATATTTTATGGACCGATGAATCAAATTTCTCAAATTCTGGAATGTACAATTCAAAAAATCATCATTACTGGTCAAAGGAAAATCTTCTTTTAGTACATCCAAGACGCCGGCAAGTCCGTTACAGTTTTAATGTTTGGTGCGGTTTAATTCGTTCAAGGATTGTTGGTCCTTTCTTTTATGAGGGCACTCTAACTGGTGAAAGGTACATAGAATTTTTGAATGAAATTTTGAATAATTTCTTAGACGATATTGATCTCATAAGTAGACAGAATCTGCATTTTCAGCAGGATGGCGCACCTGCGCACAACTACAGAGGTACTCATCAAATTTTAAATACTATTTTTAACAATTCATGGATAGGAACAAATGGTCCTATTCAGTGGCCTCCCCGATCGCCAGATTTAACACCGCTTGATTTTTTTTATGGGGTTATTTAAAGACCGAGATTTATAAGCAAAGGTACGAAAACGTAAACGCCCTAAAAATTGCAGTTAGTGAAAAGATAAACCAAATAGATGGTAGGACAATACTAAAAGCAGTTCGACAAGTTCAGAAACGTGTTCAAAAATGTATTGAACAACAAGGTGGTATTTTTGAACATCTTCTATGAAAAAATCAGTGATTTTTATTTTCTTTTAATGATATGTTTATGTATAAAATAAAGTTTATAAAAATTATTTAGCTGTTTTTGTTTATACATTATAACTCAAGTGTTTTTAATCCCAGTAAAAAAGTTCTTATAAGATTTTTTGTTTTGAAAATTGAATTTCTAACAGAAAATGGGTTTCCATTTGAAAAAAACATATTTTTCGGGAAAACTCGAAAACGCGCTGCTCATTTGTTTTTTTTTTAATTCTTCCATCTTAAAGAGCGTTAAAAGTACTACTAGTTTGCTAATTTAAACAATCTTGTATTTTTAATAATAACAAAGTTACCAATGGTGAACACTTAATTTGGATTGCCCTGTATACCAACTCTCCTAACTATATTTACTTAAATTTTGTTTAATAAATATAAGCACTTATTTCCTCTAAATTGTAATTTAATGACTATTTAACTACCTATAATAACTATATATTCAAATTAGCAACTCTTGGTACTTATATTATTATTAAATTTTATTTCATCTAAATTGCAGTGATTACAATTTACTTAAATTTTGTCATTACGGACATCAGCAGTTTGTTTGCGTAAAAGATAATCGTATGCAGCGGCCAGAGTTATTGCCGCAGGTGGTGAAATAAAAGCATTAGAGCCGTTCAAAGTTATATTCTTATAATTTGAAATAAACTATACATATGAGTTTTTTTATGCTTAATTTAAGTTTAAATCCTGTGTATTTAATAATGATATCTATGAGTCCTTTTTCTAATAATGATTTTTCGTCTATTGTGTAGTTAATGTCTCTTAGATTTACAAATATGTTAAAGAATTTGTGCTCACTGAATTTATTTTTTATAATATTATTACTAGGTTTCTCTAAAACAAGTGAATTTAATTTACTTTTTTGTTTCACATACTTATTGCAAGTTATTGTATTAATCTGTGTTCTAATTTTGTAAAACTATAGTAACTTTGTAAAGTAAAAAGTAGTGAAATTCATTAAAATTTGTTTTATTTTATCCCGATAACACTGGCCTACAACCATTTTGGTGCTGGAGATTTTAGACCCGATTTTAAGTATGTCTTACATGGCGATATCAAAAATGTTACCCGTATTCTTGTGTCAGCTCTAGTTCCCGAGAAAAAAAAACACAATTCACGAAAAAATATATATTTTATTGACATTAAACATCAAGAAATTGTCTTTTGAGTGATTTTCTAGAATGAAACTGACTCGGGCAATCTCGCATGATTCCCCAGCAATAGTCAGCCATCATATGACTGTCCCACCTTCCTTGGTATCTATTCTCCATTGTTTTTAGGTCTTGGTGGAAACGTTCCCCTTGTTCTTCGCTTAGATCTCCTAAATTGTGTTGGAAATGATGTAGATGACTATTGAGATAGTGTAATTTTATACTCATATTACAGCCTAAATCTTTGAATCGCACCAGCATTTCCTCTACTAGTTCTACATAGTTGTCAGCCTTATGATTTCCGAGGAAATTTTGTGCAACTGCTACAAAAGATTGCCAGGCAAGCCTCTCCACATCATTCATACAAGTCTCAAAATTAGTTGTGTCTTTCATCAATTTACGTATTTGAGGTCCATCAAAGATACCTGCTTTTAGTTTTTCAGTACTTAAACCAGGAAATTTGTGAGAAATAAACTGGAAACATTGACCATTTCTATCGAGAGCCTTAACAAATTGCTTCATTAGCCCTAATTTTATATGCAATGGCGGAAGAATGATTTTTTCTCTTGAAACTAAGGGTTCATTTATAACATTTCTTTCCCAAACAACAAGAGCATCTCTCACAGGCCAATTTTTTGCAATCCTCGTGATTTAGCTCGACTTGATTTAGCTCGACTGTCCCAGAGACAAATAAAATATGGGTATTTAGTATAACCACTCTGTTGACCCAATAAAAAAATAACCATCTTCAAGTCGACGCAGATCACCCAGTTATGTACAATATATTTAATTTTTTGTAAAAAATTTGAAATTACCTCATATTCTTCTTTTACACATGTTGAGTGAGCAATTGGAACGGGAGCATATTTATTTCCATTGTGTAGAAGAACTGCTTTTAGACTTCGTTTACTACTGTCAATAAAGAGACGCCATTCATTGGGCTGATAGATCGTTAAACCAATAAAAGCCAGCAAACCACTCACATTACAGCAATACACAAAATTTTCATCAGATGAAAAAAACTTCAATAACTTTCCCTCTCTCGTGCGATATGTAGACACTCGAACATCTGAGGAAAGACTTCTTTTAATCTTGACGCTAGTAACTCAGCACGTTCCTTCGAAAGATCTAAGTCTCTGATGAGGTCACTAAGCTCATTCTGCGAAAATGGCTTAGGATCTGATGTTTTTCCGCAGTATTGAAAGTCATCATCTACTTGGGAAGAAATAGGTATTTCAGCTTCATCCTCCTGAGATTGCTGCACTACCTGGTGAAAAGTTAGTATTGGAACATTTTCTGAATGAGGAACAGGTCTTTGTACTGATGAAATATTGGGGTATTTCCATTTATGGCGATTGTTTTTGTTGATGCCCACTATATTAATCATACAAAAGTAACAGTCGTCATAATGATTTTTTTGTTCTCGCCATATCATAGGCACTCCAAACTTCAAAGACTTACGTTTCCCTCTCTCCCATTGTCGCAAATGTTCAACGCATATTTTATAAACACTATGAGGCACCCACACTTTATCTTGGTATAGAATTTCAATACCGAAGTAAGCAAAATACAAACGACGCACTGTGTTTGTAATCGATTTACGCTGATTTTTCAGTATGTATTCACCACAAACACAACAAAATATATCAGGATCGTTAACACAACGTCTGGACGTACTAGCCATAATGAAATAGTAACACAAACTTTATCGATGATATTGTAATAATGACTAGTTACGAACAAGACCATAACAAGACCGACAACCATTCACAATGAGGGTAGTAGGTAAACTAGAGCTGATGAGTTAAAATGACGTATGTCAATATACAGTACATTACCTACTTTATCGACAATTCAAACAGAGATGCACCAAAAAAAATTTTTTTTGTAGGCCTGTGTAATAGATCACATTACATTTTCTGTATTTTTTCTTAAATAAAAGTTAGGAAACTGGAATTGAATCACCCTTTGTTACTGTCTGAATTTAATCGTTTCTTATTCGATATTTTTGCAATTTAATGTGTATTATTGGCACGGTTTAACACCTAGAACTAAAAACGTATTGTACAAAGGAAAATAATAGATAAATTCTGTCAAAATAAAACTTAAAATAACATCGAAGTCGAACCGTATTATCTGCAAGTTCATTAATAAAAACGCAATTCTTTAAAATAATTAGGGCATGAGAATCAAAGTTAACTGTGATTGGAACTGTTTCTTCGCAACTACTCATGTGTACAACTTGCAAATCATACTCGACAGCGGTTTATTGGACGATGGTCACTACAGTCTTTTTCTTTTAACAACGCAGAAATCTGTTCCCTGTTTCTTAAAAGAACCCAATCAAATATTCTTATTTCAATAAATTGGATTAAATATAGCCTAGATCGCAGCGTAGAAGAGACAAGTCACAAAACTATGTCGTCGTTGCTTTCTTTCTTGTTCTTTTGATTCGTTTTGTGCATCGCTTTTCCCGTTTCGCTCACTTTTTTTTCCACATTATTATTGTAACGAAAACAAGCGGTACCAAATTCCCATTAAACTTAATTGAAACGGTTCCTGAATTCGCTCGACTTGCCAAAGTAAGCTGAACGGGGGAGCAAAAAAACGGCACGATGATACGAAACAAATGAAGAACGGTTTTATCCGGGCAATTGTTTTAAATGCCCCGGTAAAATATGATTGTTTTTAACGTTTTTCGTCGTTTTTCAGTACGGCTGTCATCGCGCTGCTGTCGTTGTTGGTTTATAATTCGTTCGTTTTCTTATTCTCTTCCGATGAGTTTAATAACCTGTCTCTTTTTTCCCCGCTGGTACGAAATATGAAATTTTTAACAATTTTATGAGAATATGATTATTTCAAACTTGTTTATTTTCAATTACTTTCTTTGAGATACTTTTTTTCTTGTTTTAAGGTATTTAAAAACTGAAGAATGTGCTTAGCAATATCAGTTAGACACCTTTCAAAGTTAAACGTTTTTAATGTAACGGATATGATTTATTTACTTTTAAAGATCGATTATATATTAACTAACAGCTTTAAAATATCATAAATTCCATGTACATATAGTATGAGCAAAATATATCGTAAATTTAATCCAATTCGAAATCATCTTAGAAAATGAAATTCAAATTCAATAATTCAAATTTAATACAAAGGTATTTTTAATAATATATAATACTATTAAAAATCTGGTGTGAAGAACACAAATGCAGGTTCACTATTAATATTTTCTGTGAACATGTCCGCAGGGGCGTACCGATGAGCTTGTAGAAAAGCGAAATACGTATCTACGTCTCTGGGGATAGGATATATTCGGACATGTTCACAGAAAATATTAATAGTGAACCTGCATTTGTGTTCTTCACACCAGATTTTTAATAATATTTTATATTATTAAAAATACCTTTGTATTATACAAAACTGGTGGGGTTTACCTACTCATGTATGTTTCAATTATTCTGATACATTACACATGCGGTTAAGCCGTAGTATGAGTGAAGGCACAAACAAAATGCAGTTTTCTAGAGAGTTGGCTGTGCTAACCTTTGGAAGGGCGTCGTTACTTCACATTAATTATGTGGACGGTATGCGAGGTACTTCGGCTGTCTGACAACAGGTAGCGCCGAATTTACTTCTGCGCTCGGTCTGGATAATTACAATGATAGGGCGAGGTGGTTCTTTTCTGTGAATGTGTCTGGAAATATCCTTTCTCCAGCAGGGGCGTACCGATGAGCTTGTAGAAAAGCGAAATACGTATCTACGTCTCTGGGGATAGGATATATTCGGACATGTTCAACAGAAAATATTAATAGTGAACCTGCATTTGTGTTCTTCACACCAGATTTTTAATAATATTTTATATTATTAAAAATACCTTTGTATTATACAAAACTGGTGGGGTTTACCTACTCATGTATGTTTCAATTATTCTGAATTCAAATTTAGTCTAACCCTAGGATAAATATCCGTACAGGAAAATATTATTAAAAATTTTAACGATCGAAATTTACAAAAATATATCGAGTATACATATACAGGTGGTTTCAAAAATAACGAATTAATAACTCAAAATGAACAGGAGGTGATTTTAACACGTTACAATATACACTATCACTACACTTCACACTATAAGTTTTATTTCAATTATTAAATAATGTATCTTTAATAACAAATTAAAAACCCAGATATCTTTAGATGCTTGTGAGACCTACTCTCTACTTGCAATCTAAAGTGTTATCCTTTCCATTTTTATAATAGGAATTAGAATAAATTTACTATTAATTAAACCATATACGTTTAATCTTAATTCTTTAACTATGAACTTCAAAGTTTTACCGTATTCGGTACTTTATATATACCTTTTCTCATTATATATATTGTTAAACTCAGCATGATACATATTCATCGTAAAAAGAAATAAATAAAATTAGTTACAATAAAATTAATGATAACACAAAAAAAATGTGATTCTCAACGAGAAATTCAACTTAAAGTGTACGGAATTATTTATTCAAACTAATAAAAAAATACAACGGTATTTTTAATAATATAAAATATTACTAAAAATCTGGTGTGAAGAACACTATATATATCTTCATATCGGGATCGTCGGGATCCCTGGGGTTGTTGATGTTTTTGACAAGTCTTAACCCTTTAACGGACACGTTGAGATCTGTGTCCAATGTATGGTTTGCTACGCTCGTTTTCTTTGGTCTATTAAATTTAATATGTGATATGTGTTCTTTGAAACGGGTTATTATTGAGCGTTTCGTTTGACCTATATATTTCAAATTACAATCGTCGCAACAGAACAGTAAGTCTTCAATTAACATTTTGTTTCTTTATTCTTTACCGATCAATATCAGTATGGTGAATATATTGGCGAAAATGTCATTTTAGAAAAGCTTCAGAAGAGTTACGACAATTTACAACCACTTCTTGATCAATTTGAAAATATACAAACACAAATTGAGGATACATCGGAAATAGAATCTGATGATACAGAACGTGCAAGTTTCGATAATATGTATTTTAAAATCGTTGGTCAAGTTCGTAAAGTGATATCTAATAATATTAATATTAATGTCAAACCTAAACGATGTACAGAGTTATCAAATTCCGATACTAAATCATACAACGCTTCATATTGCTTCATATAACGCTACCTGAATTTTTAGTATCATATGAAGTTAACTAACAAATTGGAGACTGTGGCTTATAAGTGAATAAAATAAAATTAAAAAACCCTTACCACAATAGAATTCAATGATTCTAAATACGTATTTCTACAACCACGTTGTCATCTTCAGTAGAAAAAACAGTGTAACACTTGAACGCACAAAAACACTCACAGAAGGATTGTTCTGAACGTCTTCTAGTTTAGCACTACATTCTTCAATCTTAAATGCTACAAAAATTACCTACATTTTGGTAAACCCCACCTATTCATGCAAGAGCATTAACCCATTATTTGTAAATTCTATAGAAAAATTGTTTAAAAATATTATAAAAGCCGTAATTTAACATACATTAAGAATGAAACTAATCCTTAAATTATGTTGAAATATAAATTTGGAAATTAATGTTGAGTTAGAATATTTTAATGGTAAATATTGTAATGAAACGAATTTAAAAATAAATTCCATGAATTCGAATATTTTTTTAATGGTTTTCCTATTTTTCTTGCTTTAATAACATCTAACTGTCAATTAACTCAAATAAAGAAGAACCTGATATTGGACCCAAATCTGCGGTAATTACGTTATTCCTATTTTTAAAGATAAAAATGCTCTCAAAACTATGTAATTCGCGGGGGCGTGTGACGTTTTTTATTAATCTCAGACAGTCAGATGTTAGGTTGTGATCTGATTCAAGAATATGTCGGGCAACACTTGATTTTTCCGGTCTATTGAATCTAATATGCGAAACATGTTCTTTATAACGAGTTAGAATCGAACGTTTTGTTTGGCCGACATATTTTTTATCACAATCCTTACAATTTATTTCATAGATTCCAGATTTGTTGTTTACCTCAACTTTGTCTTTCGCGTTGCCTAAGAGAGATTTTAGGGAGTTATTCGACCGAAATGCTTCTTGAACATTATACTGTTTAAAGGTTTTACTTAAATTTTTCGTAGTTCCGTGAAACGGTAAACTAATAAATTTTTTGCTCGAATCAATTTGAGGTAGCAAACATGTGGAATCCTGAATTGTTTTTCTTACTTTATGTTTTCTAACTAGCTTGTTTATTATTTCTGAATCGAAACCGTTGTAACTCGCGATTTTCTTAATCATGTGAAGACTGGTTTTCATGACACATTTTCCTGTTTACGCCCATAATTCTATACCAGACATATAAAATTTCATTATTTAAAATCCGCTTTATAGGGAGGCGCAAGTGAATTATAAAACTCCCTACCTATCACTAATGAAAATTACTCTAGAAAAAGCCGTGTTCAAAAAATCTCGTTATGACAACAAACGTATCATAATTCAGCAACATATTAAAGGAACATATGAGCTATCCTCAATATCAAAGCAAAACGTTGCAGAATTACATCAAATTGTAGATGGTAATCTCAAACATACAGGTACATTAATGTCTTTAGGTCGTCCTACTGAACATTGGGATGATTTACTTTACTTAGTTTAACATCAGTAACAACAATTTCTACGTTAGACGATATTATTAATTTCTTAAGAGTGAGAAGTTAGACGAGACTCAAACCAATCAAATTCGTCACATTCAGAATTTAACCCTTGTCCGGGCAAGACATTTTACTAACGTAACCGGGCAGTTCGGGCCTGGTAAGCCCGGTGCTTTTAGTATATGTTTTTACTTACAGAATTAATGAAATAAAGAGTTTATGGGAATTATATATTTAATACCATTTATAAATAACATTAATTACTTACTGATCTTAAATTTTATTCATTTCTTGCAATTATAACACAAAACTTTTGATGAAGAATGTTCGCTACAAATGTTTTGTTTGCACTCATCACAACATTGTCTATGTTTCCTGTCTTTTGTTTTAGGACACATGTAGCACCTTCTTCTAGAATTTGCTTTAGTTTCAGTTCTTGCTCTCTTTGCCGGCGTTGCTTCTTCATCTACAAACTCGCTGACACAGTGTTGGATGGCACGAGGAAGTCCATTCGCCTTCCTTCTTTAAATGTGCGGAAGAACTAGGTTTTCAGATACATCTACTAGAAACAATCTCCTTTTTTGGTGTTTAGCTTTATTCCAATTTGGGTTCAAATTCATCCAAGTAACATATGCTGCAATGCCGCTTACGTCGAGAAGGTTCATAAAAAATGTAAATGACCAACGATTTGTTCTGCGTTTACATGTGTATTTATGAGCCAATTGGTCTAACGTGTTCACGCCACATTTTGTGCTGTTATAATACAGAATTATTTCTGGCTTTTTTTTATCGTCATCGTTACAGTTATTAGTATGATGCATCGTTGACAGAGCCAAAACACTTTTGTTTTTCATTGGAACGTAGGACACTAAAGACGCTTTTTCTGTAAATCCGAAAATGGACGTTTGTTCTTCCGTTTTCTATTGGGCAAAAATTCGGTTGGGATGAAGCGTTTATTTTTCCTTACGGTACCAACGCTCGTCAACCCATTTGTCAATAATGTTTTTGCTAATGATAAGTACGTAAAATAATTGTCGAATGTGACATTTCTGTTTGTATTATAATACGGTTGTACGAGCTGCTCCACTACCTGTGTTGCGAGGCCCTTGGCGATTTGATTTCCTTCCTTTCCAATATAGGAAATACCATTTAGAGGATAGTAGGTTTCAGAGTCACACGCCCACCAGATCTTCATTCCATATTTATCTGGTTTGGAAGGCATATATTGTCTAAATGGACATCTTTCTCGAAAGGGTACAAGTTGTTCGTCCACTGTGATGTTTTCTCCGGAGAGGTAGTGCTTTTTCAGATTGTTATTTACTTTTTCCCAAATAACTCGAATAGGTGCAAGTTTATCGTTCTTCCTTCTTTCGGAACGTGTACCTTTGTCATCAAATCGTATAAATCGCAACAAGCTTTTGAATCGTTTCAATCCCATCGTTGATCGAAAAATTGAAGGGCCATATAATCGACTCCATAGCACATCGTCAATAAACATGTGACAATAAATAATCTGAGATACGCTGACGATACAGTTATTTTAGCTGGAACACACGAGGACCTACAGACGCTAATTAACAGAATGGTCACAGTAAGCGAAGAGTATGGACTACCGCTGAACATAAGCAAAACAAAATATATGCTGATAACTAAAACAACTAAAGATAATCGTAAGATATATGTGAAGAACCAGCCTATTGAGAGAGTAAGACAATACAAATACCTGGGCACGATTATTAATGAGAACAATGACAGCTCCCAAGAAATACGAGTCAGAATAGAACAGGCGAGAAGCACCTTTACAAGGATGAAAAGGCTTTTCTGCTGCCGAGATTTAAACCTTGACTTAAAAATACGACTGATGAGATGCTATGTGCTGTCTATACTATACTATGGGATGGAGGCCTGGACGCTGAAGGTAACCGACATGAGGAGACTGGAGGCACTTGAGATGTGGGTATACCGGAGAATATTGAAGATCTCATGGGTAGAGAGAAAAACCAACGTAGAAGTGATGAGACGTATGCATAAGGAGAGAGAAGTGATTCCGACAATTAAGAGAAGAAAACTGCTGTACATGGGACATGTCATGAGGGGAGAAAAATATCAAATACTACAAATAATTATGCAGGGAAAAATCCCGGGCAAGAGATCTATAGGAAGAAGACGGAATTCATGGCTGAAGAACCTTAGGGACTGGTTTGGATGCAATAATAATGAACTGTTTAGAGCTGCGGTTTCAAAAGTAAGAATTGCTATGATAATTGCCAACCTTCGAAGCGGAGACGGCACCTAAAGAAGAAGAAGAAGCACATCGTAGCTAGTATCATTAGCACTTAGGTGACCGGCAGTTAGAAGCAAACCAAGAAAAGCCCGAATTTCGATATTATCACATGGTTTCCAGGTAATATCTATCAGTACCCTCTGTGCCTCCTTGTTTGTATGTGAAGCAATTTCGGTAAGTACAGCTTCATCAATAAATAAGAGAAATGCATCAATTGAATCTTCAACAATTTTTCCCGGCGGTAATATAACTTTATGCATTTGCGATTTTATTATATTGCACGAACGAACCCGTCCTGTCGAAGGAGGCTGGCTGCTCCACACTGAATCATCTTTAGCAACAAATTTGCTGTCTTGGACGTCTTCCGTTTCACTAGCATTAGAAAGGTGGTCCTCTTCGTCCTCATCTTCGACATCCGACTCAAAATTTACAGGCGCCTGGTCATCGTCCGATAGGTTTTCCAGTATATCTGCGAGTTCGGCGTCCGATAAAAATTTTCTCGACATTGCTGAATGATTATAACACTTTCACTATAATGCATAAACTAAAAGCAATGAACAAAAAATGCTCGTATATATACAAATAGACAGGGAACCCCTACTTTACCTAATATGTATTACTTTCCTCGAAAAATTACGACCTATATACGTCATCAAATGTATTTGCTGCACAAATGACACAAAAATGATCGGAATCACTAATTACGTAAAGAGGATTAGAAAACAAAAACGGATAATAAAGTTACCATAATTGCCTAAAGTATGGGCCTGCTAAGCCCGGCTTGCCCGTTAATGGGATTTTAAGTACAATCCGTCAATTAACTAACGATTATTCATAATTTAACAAATATTACTTAACAAGAAAAGAGTAATTAACATTTCTGAGGAATTCTAAAGAGCATTAAGTCGTACTAAAATTACTCATTAAGATATCGAATTTTTTATCGTCGCTCGGGCCTGGCAGGCCCCCCTTGCCCGGATAAGGGTTAAAAATACTAAACGAACATTATACATATCCGCAACTACGACATGCAAAATTTGTTCAAAGAATCATTTAATATTTGCGACAAGTTTTTAAAACTGACTCCACAGCAACGTTTCAATGCATCAGTTGTTATACCGCGAATGGTTCATGCAGAAAATGTATTAAAAAACACGCTTTATTCGAGATTTGCAAAAGAATAATCCAGGAAATCTTCTAAATCAAAAGAACTAAGAATCACAATAAATGTAATTTACATTTCAACTTCCACAGCCATCTGAGATCGACTTTTTAAATACATTATGCAATCCGGTGTAAGTTCTCGCTTTAATTATGAACAATGACGATACAAAATCAGTTATCGAACTGTTTGTTCCTTTTCTTCGAATTACCCTATTCGCTTCTTGTTACATTAACTGTTACCGCAAACACTAACCTCCGATCATGTTTCCGCAATTACTTATAACAGACGCACGTCCATATATACAACACGGATAACGCGTCTAAAAGAAAATAGAGAAAGCAAATCATATATTTTTTTTGCGTATTTAAACGTAATTCGTCCGTAGCACGTACGTCTTTACGACTTGCTTTATTTGGACGCACGGGTCTTCCTGATCGCGTAATAAGCTATTAATATGTATAGCACTTAATGTTTATTCTAATTGCGGACGCATGTTATGTATGTACAATGAATTCGACTCTTTTAACGACATGTTTGATGCAAGACAATTATGAAAAAACGATTCAATTCATCGTGTACGTATTAAGTATATCGGTTTTTATTTGGCATGTCATATAAATATGTATAAATATGAACTCCACCTGGGCAATGGAGGGGTGGATTGAGTAGCTCCAAAATTGTCTCAGCCGGTCCCAAGTCCGGGTAAAGTGAGGAGGGTTGTATCGACAGACCAGCTCTCTGTCATACGTAAAAAAAGTACTGCTAAAAATCCAAGCGCGCAGCCTCGGAACCAGGACGGATCTCACGGAAAACGACAAAAGCAAAGAAAAAGGCAAATGAATATAGGATGCTGGAACATTAGAGGGATAAGTACAAAAGAAAGCCAGGTCTTTAGAGAGCTTCACTCATACAATATTGACATTGCTGTACTCACTGAGACGAAAAAGAAAGGACAAGGTAACAAGTATGTGGATGAATACATATACTTTTGGAGCGGAGTGGAGAAAACAGAAAGAGCAAAGTCTGGTGTGATAGTAGCTGTAAAGAAGAAACTAGAAACAAACATAGTGAGCTGAAACCCGATTGATGAAAGAGTACTAACAGTTGACTTCGAAATTAAAGGAAGAAAAGTGAGAATCATTGGAATTTACGCACCCACTGACGACGCTGAAAAAACGATAAAAGAAGGATTTTTTGATAAACTAGCAGAGGAATTAGATAAATCTAAAAACAAACAAGAAATTATAATGTTAGGTGATTTTAACGGAAGGGTCGGTAAAGTCCTTGACAGCAAAATTATTGGACAACACGGGGAAGATGTGGTGAACGATAACGGAACAAGATGGATAGAACTCTGTGAAGGCCACTCTCTGAAAATTTTAAAAGGGTTCTTCCAACATAAAGATATTAATAAATATACTTGGATCCAGAAAACGAAAGAATTAAGATCAATATTAGACTATATCGCTATAAAAAAGAATTCGATAATAAGAACTTTTGACGTAAAAGTGATGAGAAGAGCAGAATGTGGATCAGACCATTTGTTGGTCAAATCTATTATGGATATAAAATATGAAAACAACAAGAAAGGGAAATGTGATCAGACCCAAAATACTGAAAAACCAAAAGTCTATAATTTAGACAGTCTTAAAAATGAATCCACTAGCTTTCTATATAAATTACGATTGGCTCGAAAACTTGACGAAGAAATTACTGGAACAGCGCACGAAATGTATGAAACTCTAAAACAAAAACTACATGAGACAGCCCTAGAAGCTTTAGGAATAAAAGAGAAAAAAACAAGAGATTTCTGGTGGTCAGACGAACTAGTCGAATTGGTAGAAGAAAAAAAGAAGTTATATCTCAGATGTTTGGCTACCAAAGAGGAAGAAGATCGAAAAAAATATAATAGATACAAGTACATGGTTAAGAAGGAAATAAAAAAGATTAAAAATGAAGCATGGAACAACAAATGTGCACAAATAAGCTCAATGGTAGGTGGATCTAAGTCCAGAGCAGCTTGGACAACAATAAACAACTTAAGGAAAAATACAAATGAAATAAGAAAAATAAACCCTATAAAAACAGAAATATGGAAAGACTACTACAGTGATCTACTGATAGAGAAGAGACAAGAATATTTAGACACTGGCTTAAAAAATGGAAAAGTAGAAGAACATACAATAGAGGGGATTACGGTAGAAGAATTAAAAAAGGAGTTACAGAAAATGAGAAATAATAAAGCACCTGGACCAAGTGATCTGCCTATTGAGCTACTAAAACATGCAACAACAGAAGCATTGAAAGTAATATGTCGTATATTTAATAAATGTCTAATTGGAGAAGACATACCCCATGACTGGACAATCTCCCACATAAATTCAATATATAAGAAGGGCGACAGAAACAAATGTGGGAACTACAGAGGTATAAGCATCACTTCATCCACTGGTAGACTGTATGGAAGAATCCTTAAAGCTAGAATAGAGAAAGAAATCAGAGAAATAGAAGAACAAAGTGGCTTTAGACCGGGAAGATCCTGTACGGACAATATATTCACCCCAAGACATCTAGCAGAAAAGAGCATAATAAAAGATAGAGAACTCCATATTACATTCATAGATCTAAAAAAGGGATTTGATTCCGTCCCTCTTCAGAAATTATGGATTACAATGGAAGACCAAGGCATAAATAAAGATTATATAAACGCAATAAAAATCCTCTACAGAGAAAATCAAGCCGTGGTCAAAGTCGGAAAACAGACATCTGCACCCTTCCAACCAACAAAAGGCCTGAAACAGGGTTGCTGCTTGTCCCCTACCCTTTTCAAAATCTACTTAGGAGCGGCTCTAAAGCATTGGAGTAGGAAATGCAGCCCCATGGGGATACATCTGGAAAGTAGCCGTCTACACACAATTCTCTTCGCAGACGACCAAGTAGTAATTGCTGAAGACCAACAAGTCATGGAATATATACTTACTAGACTCATAGAAGAATACAATAAATGGGGCTTAGAAGTAAATACGGAAAAAACCCAGTATATGGTTATAGGAGGAAGGCGGCAAGATTTGGAATTGGAAAGTGGAGTAATAAAAAAATGTAAAGGAGTATGAATATCTTGGGGTCACCTTCTGCGAAGATGGAAGGGATGAGAAGGACATATTGAAGAAAATAGGTAGAGGAAAGAATATGACTAGAGCACTGCATCCGATCCTGTGGAATAATAACTTGACAAAAAGGACAAAAAAAAATATATATCAAACACTAATTGAACCGGTTATGACGTATGCGTCGGAGGTGTGGGTCATGAATAAAAACATCAATCAGAAAATACTTTCAGCAGAGATGTCTTATTGGAGACGATGCTGCAGCTTAACTTTATTCGACCACGTTAGGAATGAGAACATTAGAGAAAGAATGAGGGCTACAGATACTATCTTGGACACAATAAATGAAAAACAGCTAAAGTGGTACGGCCACCTGCGCCGCATGAGTGACGAAAGGATTCCCAGAAAAGTATGGGAATGGATTCCTCCACGAAGAAACAAACGGGGAAGACCGCGGAAGCGATGGGCACAAAATATACACAAAGAGATGAAAGAACAAGATCTGCATGAGGGAGACTGGAGTGATAAGGAGCGTTGGCGCTTAGGATGCGAGAAGCGGCTTTAAAGCTGCAAAGCCTCGCTATATACATATATATAAATATGTACTGATGCAGAGTGTTTCAATATTGACGAGCTTAAAAAAGTGTATTTAACATACATAGCCTATAAATAATAATAATAATAAACTTTACTTGGCGTCGAGCTAAGCTATTCTACTCAACCACTAGATACAGTCTCTGCAATCGGAAATATTTGGTCATCAACCCTTATATCGAGTCCGCGCACGACCCCATGTTTACTTTAGAAAAATTTTTTAAAACCACAAAGGACGTTGAACATTGAAACTAGACAAAGTCTATCTAACAATTTTTACTGTTCAGTAGATGAGCGCTCCACTTTACCCTGATCACTTTGTTCACGTGATTTTAATACACATAGAACTATTTCTAGGCACTACACTAGTGCGAACGGTTTTAGTCTCTTAAACCGCTAAACAAATCCGTTGTTATCGAGTAACTAGATCACTGGTGTTTACCTGCAACTCTGTTGATCTCGTCTTCAACCTTGAACATCTTCAGGTCGAGATGGATGTCTTCATTTCGAATGTACCACGGCGCATTGACGATGCTTCGGAGTACTTTATTCTGGAGCGTCTGAATGACCTTTGTATTTGGTTCTTTGGTGCATCCTCAGAGTTGGATGCCAGAAGTCCATACAGTATTCCATAGTATTTGCTTGTAAAGAAGCAGTTTGTTGTAAACTGACAACTCTGCATGACGCCCGTGAAGCCAATACATTTGTCTGAATTTGAGGTTCAGTTGCTCACGTTTTGTCTTCACATGTGTTTTCCAACGCAGCTTCACATGCAAAGCCATGCCCAGATACTTGGCTTCGTTGGCATGCGGAATTGTTTGCTGGTTGACTATCACTGGGATTTTATTGGTTAAATTCAAGTGTGTGTACTTCACTTCGTTTAATTTAATGCTCCGTTTCCTTGTCCAATTGTTGACATTGTTGACAGCTGTTTGTAGTTTATTTGTGGCTGACTGAATGTCTTTATCAGTAGCGAGCAGAGCGGTGTCATCGGCAAATGTTGCCGTTACTACTCCCTCGGTCTGTCGTATGTCGTTAGTGTACAACAAGTAAAGTACAGGTCCAAGGAGGCTACCCTGTAGTACTCCAGCAAAGATGTTCTTAAGGTTTAAATGTTCTTCGCCGTGTTTGCCTCTGAAGTGTCGGTCAGAGATATACGATTGAAGAATTTGACTTATTTGCCGTGGCAAATATTTTTCTAGCTTGTATTTCAGGCCCTGGTGCCAAATTATGTCGAATGCTTGTGACACATCAAGTACTATCGTTGCACAGATTTTTTTCTCTTCAAGTAATCTTTCAATTACATAATTGATGCAATGTACTTAATTGATGGTTTAATGCTTGTTACGAAAACCAAACTAATTAGACGGAATAAACTACTTTTCCTCAATAATTTGTTTTCAAACAGTTTAGATATGATCGGCAACAAGAAAATAGAGCGGTATGATGTTCTGTCTTCATGTGGGTTACCAGGTTTGGGATAATTATCACCTCAGCAATCTTCCACTGCCTTGGCACGTATTGGAGTCTTAGTGCTGCATTGAATAGATGCGTTAGTTTCATTACACCTTTACGGGGCAACCCCTTGAGTATGTATGCGGTTATTAGGTCATAACCTGGAACTTTCTTTACGCTGAAATCAAAAACTTTTGATTGTGTTGGTAATCTCAGCAGGTGTTATTGGCTTAATTATCGCGCCATCGTTATTCATGAGCTGTGATATTTCTACCATGCTAATCGGCGGATGAAGTTGGAAAGTATTTGCCAAGTAATCAGCAAATACTTCTGCTTTCTCTTCGTCTTGTCCCGCCCAATTGCCGATGGGAGAATTATGGTTCCTAGACCTATTCAAAGATTTAGTTGCCTTCCACAAGGAATAGTCGGTACTTTCATCAGCCGTTTATAAAATAGAAATTCCTGTAATTTAGAATGGTACACCCTACAGCAATGATAATTGGAAATCCGCAATAGAGTGTCTAATTCTGAATTTATTGCAGAAAAACACTCCGGTAACTAAGCAATATTAAAGGTGCAGTATAGTTGAGTAACATCCGTATGTAAGTGTGCTGTGCAGGTCCTCGAAGTCCTAGAAAAATCCGCAGTATATAAAATAAAAGGTAAAGGTGCTGTAATGGATCCCTGTGGGGCACCCGAATCGAAACGAGCCTCAATCGAATTGGTGTTATTGATGCAAACCATCCGGCGCCTGTTTGCAAGGCAGAATGAAAACAAGTTTCAGGCATCTAAATCAAAACCAAAGTAGCTAAGTTTTGCAATTATCATTTTTTGGTGGAATGTATCAAATGCCTTCGAGTGGTCCAGAAGAACCAAAGCTGTAATTTATTCCTGTCGAAACCAAAGATTATATCATTTGATGATCTTGACAAGTGCGCTTGATGTGCGTTCGGTCCAAAGCCCGACTGACAGGCTTTGTAAACATCTGCTAATTGTAAAAATTGTCGAATCTGCTGTGACATTGCTTTTTCCATAATCTTTGACGGCACAGGCAAAATACTTATGGGCCGAAGATCAGTGAAGCTTGTTGGATTACTTACCGTACAGGGCATCATAATATCGAATTTCACCATCTACATCATGCGATAATTCCATTATTAAAAACCAAATGTATTCGCTTATTACCCTTTCCAAAATGCGCATTTGCGATATAAAAATCGCTGTTGACATTTATGCCGTTGACAATTAACATTTGAATTCGTTCGAATTAATTGCTACCGGTTTTCTCCTTTATTTAAACTTCGCGATTTTATATAAATCTTAACTGAATTTTTTTTTGAAACAACACACAGCGGTGAGTATTACGTCAAAAGTTCTAAATCTAACCACAGAATGCTGAAATGTTTCAATTCTCAATCAAAGAAACTTGTTGCTTCTTTGATTTGCTATTTTGAGGGATTGGTCATGGTGGCCCAAGGGATATACGAAAGGTAAAATATATATTTGTTTTGAAAAAAAATTTATTATATTCACAGCTATTTGACTTCATTCTAGTACTGTTTCGACTATATCGAAAGATATCAAGGAAGATAGACCCTGGAGCAGTCCCAAAAAAACATGGGAATGTAGGGATATATGGAGGAGGGGCAGAGAATGTTTTGAGACTATAGCAGGATGCACTGGCATATGTAACACCAGAAATCTGGAAGAATTGTATCAACCATGCTGAAAACATTTTAGAAGACTGGTGAAAAAGGAAGGTTGTGATCGATAAAAATGAAATGGCAGAATTTATTATTTATTTTGATACAAGTGATAGTGATGACTAGAGAAGACCAATTTCCGTGCGCGCCATGTGCGCCGATGTGAGGATGATTGTATTGCATCAGAACTAATAAAAAGCATTCAGCATGTGTTAGACTGCATGTAAGTGTAATAAGTGTAAGCATGCGTAATAAAATGTCGTCGACACATAAATTGAGAAAACGATCGTTGTCAGACAAAGTGAATAAGTTTGTTATGGATTTCCCGGACTTAATATACGATGGCTCAAAAATTAAATGTTTAGTGTGCAATACATATCTAATGTGTTGGTCAAAAACACATTGTAAAGAACACGTAAGCAGTTCGAAGCACAATAATAACAAAATTAACCAAAACAGTTTATACATTAACTATGTGTAACTATGATTGTGTGTACACTGCCGTTTACCTTGTTAAGTAATGATTCATTTATTTCATTTTGGAATAAATACGCGAATCAAACATTACCGAGCACGACAACGTTACGAAGGAATTTACCATCGGTGCGTAAACAACTTGAAAACAAAATCAAAGCCGAACTGAAAAATAAAAAACTGTGGTTATGTATGGACGAAACAACTGATAGCAAAAAACAATATGTAGTTAATATGATGGCGCGTAATATGGAACCACATCAACCAACGTCTTCAATTTTATTAGCATCCAGACGACTAGAACAATGTAATGCCGAAAAAATTTCAGAGGTGCTATTAGATACTTTGGAAAAATTAAAACTTTCGAAGGACCAAGTATTAATGTTTATGACCGATGGTGCCGCAATCATGTGTTCTGTAGGCCGGTCTCTTAGAAAATATTGCCCTAACTTGTTACATATTACTTGTAAACTCCATGCTCTACACCTTGTGGCAGAACAGGTTCGTAGATGTTATCTAGAGGTAGATGCTTTAATATCGACTACAAAGGCAGTATTCCTGAAATCTCCAGAATATGTAACACCAGAAATGTGGAAGAATTGTATCAACCATGCTGAAAACATTATAGAAGACTGGTGAAAAAGGAAGATTGTGATCGATAAAAATGAAATTTATTTTGATACAAGTGATAGTGATCACTCCGATTAATTTTAAGTAAAGACATCAAGAATTACTTTTCGATCCAGTCTCTAATAATGCTGTGTGTAATGTACTTGCTTTAAGATCAATAGATCTTAAAGCAAGTGGTTTCATTACTGTATTTGTGTAATATGTATATATAATGATTTTCGTATGTTTACAATAGAATTAGTGCATTTGTATTACAAAATATTTTCTATTTCTTGTAAATAGATACTCTATAGTTCAATATTCAAATAAATAGTTCCTTTATAAACTTTTTTATTTAATTTATTGCATTGTGTTCATACATTATTTATTCCTGACTCCACTTTAATTATATGCAGTAAACCATTCAAGCAAAGTAATCCGATCTCTCTATTATTAAATTTATTTCATGTTCCATTGATTACAAATTGCTGCGTGTGCAGATATGGGTAGCAATATTAGCTCTTTTGTATTTGATATATTATGTACGTAGTTATAAATTACTTGAATAACTTCTAAATTTCATTCTTCTTCTTTAGGTGCCGTCTCCGCTTCGAAGGTTGGCAATTATCATAGCAATTCTTACTTTTGAAACCGCAGCTCTAAACAGTTCATTATTATTGCATCCAAACCAGTCCCTAAGGTTCTTCAGCCATGAATTCCGTCTTCTTCCTATAGATCTCTTGCCCGGAATTTTTCCCTGCATAATTATTTGTAGTATTTGATATTTTTCTCCCCTCATGACATGTCCAATGTACATCAGTTTTCTTCTCTTAATTGTCGGAATCACTTCTCTCTCCTTATGCATACGTCTCATCACTTTTACGTTGGTTTTTCTCTCTACCCATGAGATCTTCAATATTCTCCGGTATACCCACATCTCAAATGCCTCCAGTCTCCTCATGTCGGTTACCTTCAGCGTCCAGGCTTCCATCCTCAAGTATAGTATAGACAGCACATAGCATCTCATCAGTCGTATTTTTAAGTCAAGGTTTAAATCTCGGCAGCAGAAAAGCCTTTTCATCCTTGTAAAGGTGCTTCTCGTCTGTTCTATTCTGACTCGTATTTCTTGGGAGCTGTCATTGTTCTCATTAATGATCGTGCCCAGGTATTTGTATTGTCTTACTCTCTCAATAGGCTGGTTCTTCACATATATCTTACGATTATCTTTAGTTGTTTTTGTTATCAGCATATATTTTGTTTTGCTTATGTTCAGCGTTAGTCCATACTCTTCGCTTACTGTGACCATTCTGTTAATTGGCGTCTGTAGGTCCTCGTGTGTTCCAGCTAAAATAACTGTATCTTCAGCGTACCTCAGATTATTTATTGTCATGCCGTTAATCTTAATGCCCATGTCCCGATCATCAAGTGCTCTATTTACTATGTCCTCCGAGTACAGATTAAAGATGATTGGCGACAGTATACACCCCTGACGAACACCTCTTCGTATTTCTATTTCCTCTGATGTCGTGTCCTCTATTCGTACTGCTGCTTTTTGGCCATAGTATAGGTTTGAGATTAATTTTATGTCTCTGAGGTCTATCCTTCTCTTGACCAATGCTTCCATGAGTTGATCATGTCTAACTTTATCAAATGCTTTATTGTAATCTATAAAGCAGGCGTATATGTCCTGGTTCACGTCTAGGCATCTTTGTGATAGGACATTTAGTGCAAATAGTGCTTCCCTTGTTCCCAGGCCCTTACGGAATCCAAACTGACTATCGCTGATATCTACATCCAATTTCCTGAATATTCTATTATGGACCACCTTCAACAGGACTTTCAATGTGTGAACCATCAGGCTTCGTGCGGTAGTCAGAGCAATGCCTGGCATTTTTCTTTTTCGGAAGGGTTATAAAAGTTGATAGCAACCACTCATTTGGTATTATCCCTGGTCTATATATGGTATTAATTACTTCTACCAAAACATGAATCCGGTCCGCCTCTATCAGTTGAAGAATTTCTGCTGGCAGTTGGTACGGACCTGCAGCTTTTCCGTTCTTGAGCATACCTAGTGCAAATGTTACTTCATCCTTAATTATGTCCGGGCCCAACTCCCCTTCTGTATCGTCAAGAGTCGTATGCCGTCTCTCATCTTCGAACTGCTCTGTAATGTAGTTCTTCCATATTTCTAGTTTTTGTTCTATTTCTGTGACTATTTTCCGTTGTTATATAATATATTAAGTTGTTTTTGTTTCTTCACATTTTTGTTTATAATAATCTTCTTTTGCTTTTCCGATTTTTGTGCGAAGTATTCGTTGTGTTTCTTTATATTGTTGTTCGCTTTTTCCCTTATAACTTCTTCTCTTTTCCGTAAGATTAAGAATTTCACCAGTAATCCATTCCTTCTTTCCTGTGGGTTTCTCTGTCTTTAGAATGTCTAATGAGGGTTCCAACAAGGCTGATTTAATTCTGTACCATTTTTCGTTTATGTTTCTGCAGTTTTGGTATTCTTCCTTGCTTTCGAGTGTTTCCAGATTTTTATTTATTCTTGTTTGCATTAATTTCATTAATAGCTCTTTACTTCATTACTACGCGATCGGCATGAATCAATAGAAAAACAACACATATATGACTTAAATGATATCAGACATAACCCTTTCTGTAATTCTCAGTTAACCGGCAACAATGTGGAGGGGAATCGACGTTTAAAAAATCGGAACTTGAACAGAGTATATTTATTAAATAACGAATATGTTCTGCTAGTTCGGGCAGACATAGTTTTAGCATTTGAATAATAATACCATCAGTGCCGCATGCATTACTTTTAATTTCGGCGACATATCTCATAACATCAAATGTACTGATTAAATTGAAAGAAAACGTGGAAATTGTGTATAGTATATATACATGATGAGATATGAAACCAACACACAAATGATGAAAAACATATTCTATTCATACCTCCTGTTTCTTCGACTTCTTTAAATTTTTTTCTTTGTGCAACGGAAAGATGTATTCCCTCCATGAATGCATTCTCTGCTTTTACAACGTTCTCGGTTACAATCCGTTGTGTTTCAGTATTTATTTCTGGAGCCTCATCAGTCTCCGTTACCCAGGGATTCTCAGTAGACTCCTCAGGTTTTGGATTCTCTTCAGACTCCAACTTTTTGGATTTGTTTTTATTTTCTAGTTTCATCTTGTGCCCACGAGTACGGAAGAAATATTAAATGAATGCCCGCAGAGCTTCCATTACGGGCACAAGGCATAAATACAATGTTCAAAAATGTGTATAAGAAGGGATGGCTAATATTAAAAATTTAAATAAAAGTTTTTCATTTTCTTCCCTCTTTCTCCCACCCGCAGAGAAGTAAATCGTGCAACTTTTTTTAATACACTCTGTACAATAAACAAAAATATTACAATTCGAGCAACATCGTTTTTAAATGTGAAATTCAATACCAATAAATTCTCATCACGAAATTTTTTCCGAATTAAATAACATCCCCCTGTACAAGCAAAACACACGGCGTAACAATAAATAAATATTAATTTAAATTTATCCCCCATTGTGTACGTCAGAACCCTCGCATTCTGTTAACAATACAACGTACACAGAACACAATAACCGAAGAACGTTTGGATGACAGAGAGAGATGGGAGAATGGGATTCAAAGAAAAAAGATTCCGTCATAAACGATCAATTGTTGGCTTGCCATTAGTATAAATTTAGAAAGCGGTCGTAATATAAATGTATGTAGTATAAACCCTGTATAATGGAACGGATTTGGATACAGTGATGGATAGGATAATCCGGACAATCAAGAAAACATCAATTCTATTGAAAATATTTTAGAAAAGTTGAGAATGTCTCTTTGGGTTTGTTGTATTTGGAATTTTTGTGAGACTGCAATAATACACGGATTCTTTGGTGATTTTTGGATTAATTTTTGGTTAGCGGAAATTATTATAATAATACAGGGTGTTAGGGAATGCTTTAGCCAAAATTTACAGATCGATTTATTTATAAAATACAAACAAAGAAAGTTATATACCATTTTTGTGAAATATGTAACGCCTTGGAGAAAAAACATCGTTAAATTTGTTACTAATAAAGACAAAACAGAACCAATTAAGCTACTTATAGGCAACACGTTTATTTGTTACAGATGCCTATGAGATCTGTGACATTTTACTGTGAATATGACGTTTAGTTAAGTTAACAAAAATAAAAACATGGCAAAATTCATCAAATTAAAGGAAATGTTGAAAATGTCTAACAATTTCCTTCAAGACAAGCTTCAGCACGCCTCTTTAGCGACTGACTTACTCGAGCTAGTTCATCTTCCTTATTTCTTATAAATTCTACAGCCGCGATAACGCGATTTTCAAGATCTTCCACATTTTCTACAGGAGTCTTGTAGACCAGTGATTTCATGTAGCCCCAAAGATAGTAATCACAGCTGTTAAGATCAGGTGATCGAGGTGGCCAGGGATGTGGTCCACCTCGTCCGATCCACCGTTCACCGTAAATTTTATTTGAAAAGTTTCGGACCTGCAAAGTAAAATGTGCAGAGGCCCCATTATGCATGAACAACATTATTCTACGTAATTCCTAAGGTCATTCTTCTAGTAATACTTCTTGTAAAAAATGTAAATACAATGTACTCTCTCTTAAGGGGACAGCCATGGGAATGAAAAATTTGTCCGCTTATGAGAAGTGTCCGCTTATGATAAAAGTACAAAAAGAGTAAATAATAATTTGCAATATATTTATCTTTAAACAATTTTATTTCCAAAACAAGAACATATAAATATTAGATAAAGTAAACAGAATTTTCATTAACATTTTTGCGAGAAGTAAATAAATTATGCAAGTTATGTAAGGTATTCAAATAGATTTAAAAAAGTCAGACATTTTAGCTTGGCGCGTTTTTTCTTTAATTTCATTATCTTGGAGATGTATTTAAAGATCAGTAAGCAATTGAACACCTTTAAGGTCGCTGTGATACAAAGAAAAAGCCTTTAGTTTTCTTATAGCTAAATAAGCCTCTTTATAGGAAGTTAACTTGTCTTCAATTTGACTTTCTAGCTCATCTTCAGACGAGTTGGCGAGCGTTTCTTGGGAAGCAATTAACATTTCAGTATTAATGTTTTCCACATCTTCATCATTAATGAAGACTTCATTATCTAAATTAATATAGTCTTCGACGTCAATTTGGATTTGGCTCTGAACTTGATTAATAATATTGGAGAACTGAGCAAGTGCTGATAGTGGAAGCTCATCTCCTGCGGTCCAACCGCTATCGTCATTTAGGATATCTGTTTTCTCAAAACCAGCTTTCCTGAAACAATGTTTTATTGTCTGGGGACCCACTTGCTCCCACGCTTTGTGTATGAAATAAACGACATCTAACAAATTTATTGATTTTGATAAATCCAAAGCAGAATTTGCGTCTTCCATCTGCAGCAAAATATTTTTTAAAAATAACGATTTGTACAAAAACTTAAAGTTTTTTATAACGCCTTGATGCAGGGGCTGACAAAATGCTGTTGTGTTTGCTGGAAGAAAAATAACTTTAACATCTTTCAATTTAAGATCGCGAGGATGAGACGCCGCATTGTCTAAAATTAGCAGGACGTTCCGTTCTTGAAGTTGCATTTTTCTATCGAACTGCGCTGGAAAATCAGTCATCAAATCAGACGTCATCCAAGCCTTTTTGTTTGATCGCCACGTAACTGGTAAATTGTTCAAATTAATATTGCGAAACGCCCGAGGTTATGCAGCTTTCCCAATAACAAAAAGGGGTTCCTTTTCTCCAGTCATATTGACGCAGTGCAAAATCGTTAGCCTATCCTTAGCCATTTTTCCACCAGTGCATTTTTCACCTTTTAATGCAAATTTTTTATCGGGTAATGCCCGAAAAGACAATCCAGTCTCATCCGCATTCTAAATATCTCGTGAATCATATCCTTGAATCAAAGATGGCATCATCTTGGTTTGCACTAGCGGCTTCTCCAACAATGGCACGGAAGGTTATGTTATGCCGTTTTTGGAACCTTTCCAGCCAGCCAGATGATGCACTAAAATCTGCGTAATTCAATTTATCTGCAATTTCTTTAGCCTTGCTCCTGATAAGTGTGCCCGAGAGAGGAATACATTTATTTCGAGCCTTCACAAACCATTCGTAGCACAATTTATCAATGTTAACGCCTTTGACGTTCAGCATACTCCATTTTCTATCCGGATTGACATCAGTGTCCCACAATCTTAAAATTTGGTCTCTGTTTCTGATGATACAAGCAGCTTGAGTTTTACTGATCTTACATTTCTTTGCTAACTCGCGTACACTAAGTTTCTCATTTTTTTGAATTTCAATGACATTAACTTTGTCTTTAATAGTCAACACTGCTATAGGCATAGCGATTCAAGTATGTATACAATAATAATCTATAAATGTACTATGTATTTACGTACTACATTCAAAACAACAAGCTGTGCATATTTAGGGAATTCCCCTTTGTACATACACGTATTATTCAATAAGCAACATCTGTACGAATGTACGAATATGAAGAAGAGTAAACGGAAAAACAGTGTTACAGTGTTGTAAGCTGTCCGGTTATGGGGAACTAAAATCACTTTGGTGTGGGAAAAAAGTGTCCGCGTCCGGTTATGGGAGGGTTGTCCGCTCAAGAGAGAAAAATTTTAAAAATCCCTATGTAATCTTTTGGTACTGCAAAAAGTGTCCGTTTATGGGAGGTGTTCGCTTAAGAGAGGTGTCGGTAAGGAGAGAGTACACTGTATCTCTTTCCATTTAAACGATTTGGTAAAACATATGTGCCTATAAGTCAGGTGCCAATTATTCCAGCCCACACATTGATAGAAAATCGACGTTGACAATTTTGTTCAATTACTGCATGAGGATTGATATCGGCCCAGACATGCCTATTGTGTAAATTAAGAATTCCACCTCTAGTAAAACAACATTCGTCAGTCATTAAAATTTGTTCCGAAAACACAGCGTTTTCTGCAGTTTTTGTTAACAGCCAATTGTAAAATCGACGTCTAACGACAAAATCCTCGCTGTTCAAACTTTGAACTCTTTCGAAATGATAAGGATACCAAAGAGATTCTTTAAGAGTCCTACACACCGTCCAGTGATTAACGCCAACTTGGCGAGCTGCCTCTCTAGTGCTGATTGAAGGATCTACTTCAACAAATTGAAGAATATTTTCCTCAACAGTCACCATTCCTTCATCACGTCCTCTTCCCACTTCTTGTTTTTTTTTTTGGTACTACCGAACCTGTTTCCCGAAGTCTTTGATGCACCGCTATGAAACTATTATCGTTAGATATTCAACGATGAAGATACCTTTCCGCGTATCTTCTAACTGCGTCCTTGGCATTTCCACCACATTCACCAAACACAAAGTGCATGTGTATTGAACCATTTTAAATAGAGCAGAGTTACTGTCAATTTGACATAATGTTTAACTTTTTTTAATATTGCTAAGTAACATCTTAAATATTTTATTCAACATGTCACTTGATAGAAAAAGGAGATTGCATCAGTGGCCTAAATTTTTGGGGTCTATCTTATATCTGAATAATTTAAACATACATGAGTGGGTAAAGCCCCACCAATTTTATATAATACAGGCTGGCCCAAAATGACCGAAGGGGAGAATATTTTTAATTTAATTATGAAAAATTATATCTCGCATGTGGTGGCCGTTTTCTGCTTCGCATATTCGTGCTCTTTCCAAAACATTTTTCATAACCTTTCGCAAAACTTCAGGTGTTATGTTGTTGATTTCGTTGCGTATATTATTTTTTAATTACTGTATGGTTCGAGGCTTATTAATATAGTTTCCTTTCAAATAACCTCAAAGGAAACAGTCTGAAGCGGTTAAATCCGGTGAACGCGGAGGCCAATTAAAATCGCTTGTACGGGAAATAATTCGTTCACCAAAGATGTCGCGTAAAAGAGCCATTGTGTCCGTCGCAGTGTGCGCTGTGGCTCCATCCTGTTGGAACCATACTTGCGGATGGTTTTCCACGGCTGGCCTTAAAAAATTTTCCAACATTGTCCGATATCTAACACCAGTGATGGAAACGGCGACACCGTGTTCATTTTCAAAAAAATATGGGCCAATTATTCTTTCCGACGAAACACCGCACCAAGCGGTGTTCATTTTCAAAAAAATATGGGCCAATTATTCTTTCCGACGAAACACCGCACCAAACGGTACACTTAAGTGGGTGTAATTCTCGCTGTTGAACTACTCTTGGATTTTCCGTAGCCCATATCCTGCAGTTTTGCCTATTAACGAACCCATTTAATTGGAAATGGGCTTCGTCGCTCATAATTAAATTATGAATAAAATCATGATTTTCTTCTGCTTTTTGACGAAAATAAATTGCATATTCAAGTCGCTGCTGGTAATCTGTCGGTTTCAATTGTTGGACAAGCTGAATTTTGTATGGAAACATTCTTATTGTATGCAAGATTCTCTGCAGCGACCCTCTTGAGAGGCCAAGTTGTGTCGAACGTCTCCTGGTTGATGTTTCTCCATCTTCCCGAATACTCTCCTGTACCCGTTCAATATTGTCATCCGTGTGCACCGTTCGTCGTCATCCGGCACCAGGAAGGTTCCTTACTGCTCCTTGTTCTCGAAAATTTGCAACCAGACGGTTTATTGTTGACTCTGAGGGTCCAACCCTCACATTAAAATAACGACGATATGTACGCTGTGTCAAAACAATGGATCGTTGATTTGAGAAATAAAGTTCAACGATTTTGGCACGTTGTTCAATTATGTACTGTTCCATTTTAAATTCCCCAAGTCTTCTTTACAAAATACTGAAAACAAAAAAAAAAGAAAATTATAATAAAAAAGTTATAAGGAATTAAAACCCCTTCGGTCATTTTGGGCCAGCCTGTACGAAGGTATTTTTAATAATATAAAATATTATTAATTATAATAATATTATTATTAATATTATCTATCTTCTACATTGTGTTTCCCGAAAACCATACGACTCGGAGAAAAGCGAGAAAAGCTTTTTTGCAGAACTTTTTATGAAGAATCTGCCAGTATATACGTGAGCGCCGTGTAAAGTTGTTGCGTGATCAGATATGCTAGCTTTACTTTGCCCCATGCGCGACACTTTGCTTAGTGGTTTTACCTACTGATAATGACAACTTAGTTGTCGAAATACATATTTAGGATACGATTAGTAATTGTGGTAAGGGATTACATGTATACGTTTTTTAAGAATAATCTGTGCTTTAATTTTGGCTGAAGCATTCCGTAACACGGTGTACAACAGGTATCTAAGTTTAATCATAATCGCTGTTATGTATGAAAACGGTCAAATACCTTGGAAACGGTTCGAGATATCTAAATGTAATTTTGCATATGAATATAAGGATACGTTTGGATCGTTTTAGCTATATTTTCATTTTCTTTTCGTATCGCATTTTTGGAATCCAAGGCTCACTTCCTTTTTTTGATAGCAACAGTGTATGAATTTGGTATCGTTGGAAAGATCATTTTTTTCTAAATTCCCTGATGTAAATATAGTGATATATCTTTCTTCCAAAATAGTTTTAAAAAATGGATAAAAACGTATTTCGGTGTCTTTTAGTGTAAATGCATTTTTCGTTTAGTTGGCGATGAAACTACGCATGACTGGATCAAATACTTAATTATTCTTGACAACCATTAACGTCCATCTGTTCAATTGCAATACGGAATTAAGATGTAATTAACTGAATGATAAAGAATTCTAATAATAGCAATGGTTGAATATGCAGACAGAAAACGCACTTATACTGAAGTTTGTCGATTATTTAATAAAGTATAGCAAGCGCCAATTAAGTTGGCGCGAGGAGGAGGTGCGCAGAAGCCGTTTTCAAAAGCGTCCACCCCCACTACTCAAGTAATTGTCAGAATACATTTGTCATTGACGTTTGACGGATCATAATGTCTTTGCTAGGGGATCATAAAGTGATACACGCTCAGAGGTTAGAATTATCTGACATTTGATGTAAAGATGTAAAACCAAATACAAATCTCCCCACTACTTTTAATCCTGCGCGAACTTACCCCTCTCCGCGCCAACTTAATTGGCGTTTGCAATAGAAACATCAATAAATCAACAATTTCAGAAACGGTGAAAATATACATCGTTAACAATCGTCCAAAATTAAGAAGACAAAAAACAAAAACTAATGACGAAATTTCATTCCATGTCTTTATTAATGTAATAGACAATGGTAAAGTTTCTGTCAAAACGATTAGACCATTAGACCATTAGACGATTAAACCATACATGTGTTCAAAGAATAATAAAAAAAGTTTGTATGCTGACAAAATACAATTACTGCAAGAATGAAGTGAATATGATTTTGATCGTAGGATTGAATTTTACGAAGCTATAATGGAAAAAAATTAATACCAATCCAAATTTAATTTTCACGGATGAAGCAACATTTTGTTTAAATGGTCATGTTAACAGACACATGGATACTGGGCTGATACAAATCCGCACTGAATGGATCAGGTTCATACACAGTATCCCCAAAAATCAAATGTTTGGATGGGATTTAGTAGCAACAATATTGTAGCCAGGATGACTTCCCGGGTTCGTCCACTAAACGATGGATGAGCCTTCGAGGTTTACCAGCTCTAAGTTGTTGGGATGCTAGTTTCGTGAGGCCGCAGGATCCTCTGCAAGCCCGAGATAACGAACTTCTGCATATCTCTGACAGTTCTTTTCGCTTTCGTCACCGGAACCTCCATTCTTATCAGGTTTTCAAAAAATTCGCTTCTTGTTCCGCCTAATACACCGATGACTAGCGACACAAATGTCACAGTGAATTCCGGATAACTCTTATTTAACTCTTTTTTCGCACTCTTTATCCAAGATGATCGTCTCAGCCGGACATGACATCACCACCATATATATGCATTTTGTCTCCAATGCCATAACCGCCATGTCTGGTCTGTTGGCTTTGATTTTGGTGGCTGTGGGGAAGGGAAAATTTTTTATTTTGTAATTGGAGATAACAGGTGATATATCATGTTCAACATACAGCAAGGTAACTCCTGTATCGATACCATATTTACGCTTTAGATATTATACCTGCTTATATACACCGTGTCCGGAAAGTATTGAATATAGCGAACAACTGAAGTAAGTGATTTTATGAAAAAATACCGAAACCCATCGTTCAACACCCGTTCTTTAAAAGCGCACATTTTCATGCCATAATCACCCCTCTACACCCATTTGTCTCTAAACGATGACGTCATCTTTCGTTTCCCAAATGACAACAGCTAATTTTTTTCCGCGATTTTGAGAGACCTCCAATGACAGTATAGAATGTTTGATATCTTACACAAGAAAATTTTCGAGAAATAATTCATTAAATGTTTAGGGACGACCCCGTTAAAAAATCATAAAATAAACGGAAATTGGAACTAAATTAACATTCAATAAAAAGCAAAGAACAAATGAACGGCAAAAACAAATATTTTGGTTTTCAAACATCTTCAGGTATCAAGGTAAATACTCAAAATTCCGTCCATTTATTACTTGACAATAGGCTAGTCTACAAATGCTCGAGATACTGTGCTCGCTTTAACTTTTGCTAATATGTATGTTTCCAACAATTGCATTCACCCAGCAAATGTCAGCGTAACTCGTGTCAGTGTCAAGAATTTATGGAACATCAAAAGTAAAGGTTCATTTACACCACTCTCTATATAAAAAGGATGGATGCCAAACATCTGCCCTTTCTTTTCAACTTAAGTGTATTGCCAGATAATGTATCAGAATGTAAATTATTTTTTTCGCATTGTTCTTTAATGATTTGCAGACATTTTCCTTTAAACGCCATCAGAAAATCATCACTAGAAACGACAGATAAAATAGTGTTTTTCATTAATTTTTTTTTTTTTAAATATGCCTTTCTGAGCTTGTAATTCCAGAGCCAAAACTATCCAAGAATGTCAAGTAAGCACCATTTATGTACAAATCACCCAATTTAATATCAGTAAAGCAACATTTATAAAATTAACCCACGTTATAATATCTCTTATTCTTATTGTGAACCTAAACATTGATGAAATTAATAACATCACAAGAATCAACACATGCATATGCCCCTTACCGTTTACCTATTTCTTCCTGTTTAAACCACTCTATAAAGTCCATTATTAGTTCACCAAAATCTGCACTAGATGTTCCTAAATCTATATTAATATTATGATTAATAATTGAGATCAAATCTTTTCTGTTATTACATGGTTCACACCAGATTTCTGTAAATCTATTTCTCAAGGCAGGAGATAGTTCTTTTTTGCCAAAGTGCCCGCCAGGATTCATAGTACCAATAAAATGAAAATCTTTATTCGCCACAAGTTCTGAGTTATCTATATTATTAATCTCAATGCCTTTTTCAGCTAATAGTAAAGTTCTTTCCGGTTCTAGAAATAAAGTCATTGATTAAGTGAAGTTCTGGTGATTTTATATTAAGAATAGTAAATATATTATTTCCGTCGCAAGTGTTGCTCTAACTGTTAAATTATTTCAACTCTGTTTTTCGTTTACGGCTACTTTATATAAAATTAATTAAATACTTATAAAGTAATTTTAAGATCATCGTCATTTCAGACTAAAGATATCAGTTAGACGCTCAAATTTAATAATAAAATAGAATACTGAAGATTTTAGGATGTTAGTACAATTGTGCTATGACTCGCTCTACACAGAAAACATCAATAAATTCTGTTTGCATGAATTAATTTACTCTGCAGTCTATGCCAAATTTGAACAGCAAAGAAAGGAAATGTATTAAATACACAACAAATTAAATGTTGCTACGTTCTTCTTCTTCAAGTTACAAGCTACCAATGTTTGGAAGAATATACTTTTCAAATAGGTGAGATTTTAGAGGATTTGAAACACAAAACCAATGTCAATGACGTAAAGCTTAGTATATTATATAACTGCACATACACGCAGACTTCCTTCCAAAATGTTATTATTGGTTGTTTCTACACTTTGTCAGGTAGTATGGTCTTATACCAATTTCCATGTTTTGTCTATTATTGAAATGTACTGTTTAATATAAGGTTAGGAATGTTATAGTAGTGTCAACTTGACAATTTAATTTTACATGTTTAATATAAGTAATATATTTTCAAATGCAACAAACATATACAATCGCTTTCTTCAAATTTTAGGAGTGTAAAGTAGACTTCATTTCAAGTAACAAAAACGCAAAACTTATATATCCATTTTTATTTGTTTCAAAGTTACAGATCTATGAATGTGATTGTCAATCATGAAAAAAAAATGTAATCCTAAAGTCAATAAAAACTGATTTTATTTAAAAAATTTCAATTAATAATATTTTCGAAATGCCCACCTCCTTGTTGAATGCAGGCTTGTGCCCGTAAGCCAACAGAAGAAGTACTTATCCGAATTTCATACTTGTTTTGTCGGATTTGCTCGGCAGCCAGGTGAATACGATCCAACAACTCTTCTCTTGTGTTCGAAACTTGCGCATAGACTAAATTTAGTCATTTGAGAATCGTTATTTTAAATAAAAATTTTATTATTATTATTATTATTATTATTATTATTATTATTATTATTATTACTATTATTATTATTATTATTATATATAAAAATAAAATTCATATTATCTTAACCTCCACTGTATACATGAACACGACAGACGACCGACTAAAACTAAAAGAGAGGGTCCGTTCTGGACTCTTGGCTTCGAATCATCTGGAGTCCGTCTGAAGAGGCAACAGGCAGACTCTTCAAAAGATCGATAGAATCGGCGATGTCATAGCCAACAATGAAGTTGCTAACAAAGATTAATGTTTTCAAATACTAGTTGTCACTTTTTCTTCATCGTTTTCTCGATCTCTTCTTCTTTTTAATTCGTTGTATTTCGTTTTGGGTCGCATAGAAAAGATCCCATGGTAAATTCAAACAGATGATTATTATATTATGTACTTAGTGTCTTTTGTTTGAAATATTTTTAAGAAAACGTTCTCTTCTGGGTTCGTTATTATTATTATTTTGGTAAAATTCTGTAAGAATTGTCTAAGAATTATATTACATCCTCGCTTGTTTACTCATAGTTGGAAATTTATATGCTAATAGACGCGAAAAATCAAACATGTTACAATATATGATAAAAATAATAATAATAATAATAATAATAACGTATATACAGAGTGCCCTTGAAATAAAGACAGCGTATGAAAAAATGGAAAGATGTATTTATATGCACTTCTGGACAAAACTAAAAAGTCACCAAACAAACTTGAAATAACTTTAAAAGTTAGTTTTAATAGACTTTACACATGTCAGAATTTGAAGTTTATTAGACATAATTCAAATAGTATGGCATGAAACAATTAACAATAGCAAGACATTCTCTGTTAAGAAAACTTAAGATTAAGGTGAACATTTGTTTTACATTGTATGTGCATATATTCAATGCAAATATATTGATTTAGTTTATCATATTATAACAAGTGTTCATTTGAAAAGTCAATCTAGTAGCATGTGATTTACTGAGAACATTTTGAAGTATGTCGTAAATTAAAATTTACTACTTAACCTACGAAGTCGTATATTTTGACAGTTTCATACATACAAATAAATAACAAATAATAGGTATTTATTGAAAGCTATAACAAATGTTGAAAATGTTGTCCTTCAAGATCAATGCACTTTAAAATCCTCCGTTCAAAATTTCTGCAACATTACTGGATTGTTATTAATTTCCATGCATTTCTGTTCGACTCTCTGTAGCATCATATCATTCAAATTCAATATAGGTGTTCGAAATATGTTATTTTTAAGATAAGGCCACAAAAAGAAGTCGCAAGGTGTTAAATCGCATGAACGTGCAGGCCAGGCAATTTCAGTATTTCGACTAATTATACGCTCATCAAAAAATTCTCATAAATAATCCAAAGATTCTGCAGTACAGTGACAAGGTGCTCCCGTCTTGTTGGAAATATGCATTTTGAAGTTCATCATCATGCAACTGATTGACAAATGGTTGTAAAATTTCCGTACGGTACCTTTGAGAAGTTAACGTTCCCCGAAAAAATATTGGTCCAATGATTCGCCTTTGGCTTATCGCTACTCAAACACCAATTTTCTCTGGATGTAGCGATTCTTCATTAACTACATGTGGATTTTCACTACTCGAAATTCTTGTATTTTGTGAATTTAGGTATCCCGTTTTATAAAACCATGCTTCATCAGTAAAAATGACTCTTTGCGAAGGTTCTCCATTATTGTATATATTTACAAACCAATTACAAAGCTGTAGTCTATGTGGGTAATCAATTTCTAACAATTCTTGTACTGCCGTGAGACGGTATGGATAAAGTTGGATATCTTTTTTTAATAACTTGTGAGTTGTACCAACAGAAAGGTTTATTTGTTGACTCAAATGTCGAACAGATGTGTGTGGTTCATTTTCCATTATTTCTTCAATACGTTTGACAACTTGAGGTGTACGTTTTTTAACTGCTCCGCTGCCTGATTTTCTTAAGAGACTACCAGTTTCAGAAAAAAGTTTTAAAGTTCTATCCAAAGTATTCTTAAATTGTATGTAATCTATTACAAAATGTGGAAACTCAACTTGAAATTCTACCATGCAATCTTGAACTGAATAAACCCATAAACCATCAATTTTATTACCACTTAGAAAATAAGCATGGACTAAAAAAATTTTATGTTCTAAAGTGAAAGCCATGTTAAAACTGAGAAACAATTTATTTAAACCAGAATCGACGCACGATTATTTTATGCACTAACTGATATTTGTGATTTACTTTATCAAATGTCATTTGGATTTACGTTTACGGAACAACAAACACATACTAATATATTTGCGTCTTATTCTATCAAAATTTCAAAGTCACCTAGATTGACTTTTCAAATCAACACACGTTATATATTTAGCGAATTATTTTGTTTAAATTCATATGAATTATATATAGTAGACTTAAATATCTTCCATTTGGATATTACCATTTAATGTTAATTACCATTTTAATCCCTGCAAAATGCTAGAAGATTACCGAAATTTCCTAATCACTTAAAATTTCCTAATTGATAAGATAGCTTTATAATAGATGTAATACCGTGGCCTGTTACGTGCTTGTAATTTCTGTTAAATATGCGAAGACGTATTTGAATGTAAAGGTCTTTTATGGGCTTTGCGTTTACAGTTTATAGCTCCCTTTGTCCTGTTCATTAAGGGTTTTTCGTATGTCTATTGAATAATATTCCAGACTTCTTACAAAAAGTTTTAGTTTAATTTTATTACCTTGTCGGAATAATTGTGGATGCGACCCCATAATTTATTTGGCATAAAAGACTAGTCGACGAGGAACTCAACAAGAAAACATCTAGCAAGAACTTGTAATGTATCGTGTAGATGAGGCGGAATTGCAGGTATGCTCAGAAAACTGCAAACGCTGATCAAACAAAATACCGAGGTCTTTCATCTGCGCTTGCCTGGCAAATAAATTTTTTGCCTCAAATTGATTCGAGCAAACAATTTATTAGTTTACCGTTTCACGAAACTACGAAAAATTTAAGTAAAACCTTTAAACAGTATAATGTTCAAGTAGCATTTCGGTCGAATAACTCCCTAAAATCTCTCTTAGGCAACGCGAAAGACAAAGTTGAGGTAAACATCAAATCTGGAATCCATGAAATAAATTGTAAGGATTGTGATAAAAAATATGTCGGCCAAACAAAACGTTCGATTCTAACTCGTTATAAAGAACATGTTTCGCATATTAGATTCAATAGACCGGAAAAATCAAGTGTTGCACGACATATTCTTGAATCAGATCACAACGTAACATCTAACTGTCTGAGATTAATAAAAAACGTCACACGCCCCCGCGAATTAGATAGTTTTGAGAGCATTTTTATCTTTAAAAATAGGAATAACGTAATTAACGCAGATTTGGGTCCTATACCAGGTTCTTCTTTATTTGAATTAATTGACAGTTAGATGTTATTAAAGCAAGAAAAATAGGAAAACCATTAAAAAATATTCGAATTCATGGAATTTATTTTTAAATTCGTTTCATTACAATATTTGCCATTAAAATATTGTGACTCAACATTAATTTCCAAATTTATATTTCAACATAATTTAAGGATTAGTTTCATAATTGGATTCTTAAGGTATGTTAAATTACGGCTTTTATAATATTTCTAAACGGTTTTTCTATAGAATTTACAAATAATGGGTTAATGCTCTTGCATGAATAGGTGGGGTTTACCAAAATGTAGGTAATTTTTGTAGCATTTAAGATTGAAGAATTTAGTGTTAAACTAGAAGACGTTCAGAACAATCCTTCTGTGAGTGTTTTTGTGCGTTCAAGTTTTACACTGGTTTTTCTACTGAAGATGACAACGTGGTTGTAGAAATACGTATTTAGAATCATTAAATTCTATTGTGGTAAGGGTTTTTTAATTTTATTTTATACAGTAATTTGTTTGTCAAAAGTTATAGACGAAATCAGGAAGAACAACCGAAAACGTTGTGTTATTCTTCATCACGACAATGCGAGTTCCCATACACCAACGTCTAACAGTTGCCTATTTGAAGGAGAAAACTGTTGAAATAATGTCTCATTGTCCATATTCACCTGACTTGTCGCCGAATGATTTCTTTATGTTCCCAACTGCGAAGCAAAAAATGCGTGGACAGCGATTTTAAACACTTCAAGAAGCACTCGAAGCCTTTGAAAACCATGTTTCTGAGATACAACTTACAGAGTGGAAAAAATGTTTTGAGAACTGGTTCGTACGCTAGCAAAAGTGTATAGACCATAAACGCGAATATTTTGAAAAACATTAAAATAGCTTGTTCCCAAAAATTTTGTTTTCTTCCCAGATTTGTTAAAAATATAAAAGGTGACCCTCGTATATCTTAATAGAATTATTTCGAAGACAGAATTATTCCTGCATACGATATAACGCAATTTCGCAATGTCATAGATATGTGAGTTGAGTAAAATGTTTCCCTGCGATAGGCTAAGGAAATGCAAGAAAAATCTACGATAATAATAATAATCAAATTTAATGCTTAACAATATATGTAATCCTGACATTATATATTTTATTTCTTCTGAGAAATTTTCGCTCTACCCTCGTACAAAAGCAACTCCAATAAAAACAACTGCACATCATTTAATTAAAAATATATATTCAATCGTTCCTTTCATGCCTTAACGGCGAATTAAAGGTAGGTATTACAACACCGGGAAAAGAAAATAAATTAAAAAAATCCCAAGCGTAAAATGTTTACACACTTAAACGCGATTCCCTCGGAACGTGAAATCGCTCAGTGTGGATTCAGTCACATCCACCTGAAAATCACTAAATTATCCGCGAAATAACGACCGCCCCTCTTCGATTTCTACATGCAATCCGTGTCGAGTTCCTCTCAGCTTTCAACTGTTCCCTTGGACGTCTCCTACATATTCATGTTCGCGTACATTGACGAAACGAAAACGTCACGATGGAATAATGCGATGTTGTAAAAGGCACGAGAGGGAATGATAGTCGTTGAACAAATTCGATCCGTGCGACATCCATGCTTGTATGTGTTTATGTGCAGGCGTGATGCTAATAATGATTAGGTATAAAGTTTACGTTTTACGACGTGCACAACTGGTGATAATCTAGATTGCCATCTGGTCGACATGGAGATCGTAAGTGTACCGGTGTGTCAAAGAAATAATTAAATTATAAAGGTATTGCATGAAGACAAGAACTATTTTCGAATGTGTTGAATGTTAAAGACAAATTACTGCCAATAAAATATTTTAATAACATAAATCATTTTATTTATTATATGCGACTTGGATCTAATAGCACTGAGGAACAAAAAAGAAACTTTTCTTTGTCTCAGAAAGAAAAATATGTGTTTCTGACAGTATTTCTTCTCCTGAATTCAAATATAAGATTATTCCTCATCACTAGAGACCAGACGCAACACGCCGAGATTTCGATGGACCATATAAATAGTATATAACATCGCTAAGTACAACACGCAGTTCTTGAATAACACTATTCATTCGGTCAACCGAACATCTGTTTTCTGTCGTTGAATTATGATGCAATTATTTGAATATTACAGTTAAATTCCTTTCTTCATAGGCGTAGATTAGAAGCGTGAAGAGTTTTTATAATTTATTTTATTTATTAGTTTATATTTCGTAAGATAAATAAAGTATTGTAACTTAGTTTCTTTTTTTCATTGTTTTAACTATTAATTACATACTTCGTAATTTTTGTAATAGATCCTGTTCAATATCGTTTCTTCTAATATAGTACTCCCAAGTTTCAATAACTTACGTAGCCAACCATGCTTTAAATATACTACACAATATTTCGATTAAATGGTTAAAACTTGTCAAAGCCATCAATAATCCCCGCGATCTTTACGCATACGAAAGCATTCATATCGCTAAAAACAAACAGAACTTGATGAACGGGGACAAGGGACCGATCGCCTGCAGTTGTCTCTTTGCAATCTTAGAAAGGAGGTGAAAACGTTGTAGACGGTTCAAAAAGAGTATAAACACATGTGGGTGCCTTTTCCTTAAGAGAGGTCGATATATTTGTATTTTTAAGTTAGTGTATACGTGGATGCCGTGTAAAGTTGTTGCGTGATCAGTTGTGCTAGCTTTACTGTGCCCCATGTGCGGCACCTTGATTAGTGGTTTTACCTACTGATGATGACAACTTAATTGTCGAAATACGTATTTAGGATACGATTAATAATTGTGGTAAGGGGTTATACAGGCTGATTCAAATTAAGTGCGCACCATTGCTATCTCTGTTATTATTGATTCTAGAAAGTAGGTTAAATTAGCAAAGTATTAGTGTTTTTAACATTGATTAGGATGCAGTTCATGAAAGAAAAATTAAATAACGCATTTTCGAGAAATTTTGAAATTTATAATTTTTTTAAATGGAACAACCTATATATTTTTAAAATTCTGAATGCTAATGTTCTTTGTAATATAAAAGTTTCAATACACTATTGTCCTAAAACGAATAATAAAGTAGTTATAGCAGTTTCTATTTCCTTCTAAATGTTGTCATTGCTCCGCTAACTTTTGACAAAACAGATACATATTTTGTGTTTAATGTTTATTTTAACATATTACAGCTTACAAAATTAAATTAAAGAGAAGATAGTACATGTATAATTTATAAATACTGCTCGAAAGTGTAACCTTCCTGCTCAATACATTTTCGTGCCCGCTTCAGTACACTCTGGGTGGCTCTTAAGATTGTCCTTCTATCTAATTGGCGACAAACTTCTCTGACCTTGTCTTGCAATTCGCGCACGTTGTCGTATCGCGTTTTGTACACCTCATTTTTTAAGTATCCCCAAAGAAGAAAGTCTAAAGGTGAGAGGTCAGGGGAGCGTGCTTGCCATTGAATTGGACCATTTGTACCAATCCACTTTTCGGCAAAGATGGTGTCGAGGTAGGTTTGGACTAGGTGATAGTTGTGTGCAGGAGCACCGTCCTGCTGAAAGTATAAATTTTGGCGCATCAGGTAATTGGCGTTATCAAGGAAATCCTCTAGAACGTTACGAATAAATTCCAGATATCTGTTTCCTGCCAACGTACCATTGTAGAACAGTGGACCAACGATTACCGAACCAATTAATCCGCACAAAACGTTAAAACTAAATCGAACTTGTGCAGCATGTAGACAAACTATTAATAAATTTTCTTGAGACCAGTAGTGACTATTTGAAAAATTTGTTTCGTCACTCCATAAAATACACTGTGCTCCATTCAAATTTTCATCACAAAAACTAACAAACCAATGACAGAAAGCTAATCTCCTGGCGGAATCTCCTGACTAATGTTTGGGAGATTCTGAACTTAAAGGGGATATACTTTTTGCTTTTTCAAAATTCTTTGAACTGATGAATAACTTAATGCCAATTCCTTAGTAGCATCCCTAATGGAAAATTCGCGATGGGCTTCAAAATATGCTAACACTGTAATTTCTACTTCTTCGTTGACGACGATATTTTTCTTTGTTCTTTTCTTTCTAAATAAGCAATCATGCAGTCTAAACTGATTGTAAAGTTTTCGAAAGCAACGTCGATCTGGCTGCTGTCGTAAAGAATAGTGTTTAGCATAATATTCGCTAGTCCTTATTGAATTTTTACGACATAAAATGTATGCTTCCAACATATCGCATTTCTCCAAATGAGGAAATACCATAGTGAAATATTGTCAAACACTAAGCAACGAAAGTAAAACCAAAATGTTTAGAAAAATAAATAGAGAACTAATGAACACAACACAAAATAAAAAAAAAATTTTTTTTAATAACTAAACTTGCGAAAGATTTATATTCAGTACGTTATTGACATTTACAAAGGGCCATACTATTTGTTCTGTTTAAAGTGAAAGAAGCCTACTACTGATTTTACAGAATGAAAGAGTATCTTTGACATCAACTAAATTCCACCGTAAATACTTTATTATTCGTTTTAGGACAATAGTGTATTGAAAAAATATACAGGCTGTTCCATTTAAAAAATTATAAATTTCAAAATTTCTCGAAAATGCGTTATTCAATTTTTTTTTATGAACTGCATGCTAATCAATGTTAAAAACACTAATGCTTTGCTAATTTAACCTACTTTCTAGAATCAATAATAACAGAGATAGCAATAATGCGCACTTAATTTGAATCAGCCTGTATACCTTTTTTAAGTTTTTACTTAACCACAGTCTCCAAAGAAAGACTTTTTAAATAAAAATGTATTTCGTATTTTATAGATCACCACCCGTTTGTTTTCCAATTATACAAATAAAATTAAAAACTCTTCAAAAATACAAATTTTCAATAGTACGCCCGTGGGAAATGAGTCATCGGCCTCTCGTATCCGGCAATTAACTTGGGTCTGTTCAGAATTTCGTCTCTCTCTTTTTGGAATATACCATAGTTAGTAATCTTTGTGTTATTTATCTAATTTCTATGCCTTTTTAATGTAAAAATTTTATGCATTTTTAAGTGCACTTTTCTGGTTTTTTTTTGGTGCCTTTTACTCCGATCTTTATTTATAATTACTTGTAACAGTATAATGAATTTCTTACTAGTTACTGTGTATTATTATTTTGATTAGACTTGCTAGGATGCGTACGCCTATCACGCGCAGGACTTTTCCGACAGTTTTATTAATGACCGTGTCTAAAACTCAACCTATCCAAATTATTAAAATGTCTGTCGTAAGTATTAAAATGTATTTCGAAGTCTTCTTAACGAGAAATAATAAATAAACCGACAAGAATTGTCAATTTTATAAAATAGCGAAAAACGAAACCTGAAAATAATACCAGCATATCCGTTTACATTACATAACCTAACGAATTAACTCAAGTAAAAAATTGCTCATCATTTAAAGTTACTTATTAGATATACAAACTTAACACGTGCGAAAAATGAGGAGATAAACGAATAAGAAAGAAACAATTAATCGGAAAAAAAAACGCTAAGAATCACTTAAAACAAAACGAAAAACGTAAACGAAAGAAATATGAGGAAACTAAAAAGAACGAACTTTCTTGTCTAACGTGACGCTGTGGCAAAGAAACCGAATAAAGAAAAATAGGCGGCCGCGGAGGCCCATTTATTAAACACAGACGTTCGCCTTCTTATTAATGAATCGGAAAACCTAACCTCTTACGCGTCGATTACATAACCTCAAAGAAAAAAAAAAGAAGACCACGACGACGTTTATTAAAGACAATCAATTTGACGTTCGCCACGTCGGCCAGAATATATTACCGACATGAAAACTTGGGAGTTTAGTTTAATTGAAATTAATTAGTTAGTGCTGTTTTCGAGCTAGCGGTGCGACCGACGTAAACGATGGACTTTCTACGCTGGTCGAATGTAAATTTAACGTTTAAATTATATATTTACAGAGGTTGTAATACAATTCTCGTTTAAAATGCAAGATTATTAAGTAATAAGATATAATTTTGCGTAATTTAATCATAATAATAAAAGGTAATGTGCAGAAAGTTTGTACCTGCGGCACTCCAATGAAGCCAAGGGGGTATATTAAATTTAAAAAAGAAAAAAGTGGATGAAAACGATATCCAAATGCGTGGTAAATATTTTAAAAACCTACACACTTGTTTAGATATTACCTAACTTATGCATGTTAGCTGGCATTAAATAAAAATAGCCATCATCGCGCCATCTGTCGTGATTAATTACAATCTATTAGTACAGTAAATTATTTATTATTTTTCAATCGAATCTGTTATGAAAGCTAAAATATTAGATGTGGCATTTCGAACGGTATCATAGTCATTGTTTAATAAAACTTGAAATGCTTTTAATGCTTTAGTTTCTTGTGCTTTTATTGAACTTAAAATTTGTTAATTTTAACAAAAAATAAATGTACTGCAAATGAGAATCAGAAGTATCAGAGAAACAATTATTAAAATCTCAATTTTCATGTAAATATGGCCTTATGTATAATAATAATAATAATAATAATAATATATCTTTATTCAAAAGCCAATATTATGGATTGAAACGTCAAAAAAAAATACAAAAAAAAACACAACAAGAAACACAATAAAATACATTGTCAGTAATTACAAAATTGTAAAATTGCAAAGCAACAGAAACAACTACATATTAAAATACTCGCCCAATTCATAAAACACTTTCTCTTGAAGAAACTCTTTCACATTTCTTTTGAATCTTCTAGAGCAACTCTCTGTCTGTATCTGTTTCGGCAGTTTATTATAAATTTTCAAACAGACATATACTGGTTTTCATATAAAGATAGACCATGCCTAGGAACAGCAATCCTATCGCGATGTCGAGTAAAATATTGATGATAATTACCATTTCCGACAAATCTATTCAAATTGTCCCTAACATATAGCACAGCCTTATAGATAAAAATGCTAGGGAATGTAAGAATTCTTTCACTTTTAAAGATATTTCTACATGAATTTCTGTGCGGTATATCAAAGATTAACCTAATAATTCTTTTTTGTGCTACAAACACTCTCTTCCACTCCGTTGCACCGCCCCAGACAATGACGTTATAAGACATAGCGGAATATACTAATGCATAATAAACATCAAGCAACCTATCACCACTAAGCGATGACTTTAACTATATTATCACATAATATGAACTATTCATTTTCTTACAAACGCTGTCAAGGTGCAGGTTCCACGTAAGTCTGGCATCAATATACACACCCAGTGACAATACACTATCTTCAAAATTTTTTGTTGACACATTATCCGGGAGAATTTTGCGTTTATGAAAATAAATGAATTTTGTTTTATCACGATTCAACAGCAAACGATTAGACTCACACCACCCACCCATTTCACTAACTGTTTCGTCCAACCGCCGCTCAAGCTTATCAATCGTCGACCCAGTCACCATCACAGAGGTATCGTCTGCGAAAAGTACCGGATATCCATGCGAGAAGACATGCGGCAGGTCATTCACCATCAGCAAGAACACCAACGGCCCAAGAACCGAACCCTATAGTATAGTACATTCAATATCTTAACAATATACAGAGTTCTTTTTTTATCATTACAGATAGATTCCATCGATTCCATATGTGTAATGATTAAAAAAGAACCAGGTATACAACTAGTGAAGGAAGTGTAAGTCATGTCTGTCTTCAGGATACCGTTCAATGACAAGTTCCAATAAGAATGAAATGCATCTGCACGTTCCGGAGTAGATGCTTGTTACGCAAATTTAAAAAAAAATACATAAACTAATAAAGAATATAGTTCCTTCCACTATTTACGATTGGCTCCCAACGATGTGGCAATTTTTCAATTCCATGCTTCAAGGAATCCGATGGTTTGGAAGTGATGAAATCGTAAACCCAATTTTGAAGCGCGAAATCATTATTAAAAGCTATCGTGCTGTAAAATTACTTAATAATCTCTTTCAAAGACTTTTCTTGAATTGTAGCCTCAAATCGATGAATCTCTCAACAGTAAATCTTAGCAGCGATTGTTATATTCCTTGAAACTAATTCGTAGCGGACATGCCTTCTTTCTTCCACCAGATGCACAACATCAGCTTGCTCGGACGAGAACCAGCTTTTACTCGAGGAGTTATTGCTGTCGCTAAGCCATTCTTTTCTGTTCTTGATGTTAACATAAAAGCGCTATCTTTCGTCACCAGTAACTGGCGCTGTTGTAATGTTGGCAATATTAAGACGAACCTTATCAAGTTGCAAAATGACTTAATGATGTCTTCCCGGTCTTGCTCTTGAACTGCGGCCTCAAACCAATGAAGTTCTTAAGCTCAGTAAATAAAAAGCGACAGCATTTCTTCCCTCGTGAACTTCAATGTGAGAAGTAATAAAAATACTTACAAAACTTCACTTCATAATATAGCAAAATCATCGCAATTAATATAAATCACATATCCAATTGCCAAAACAACTCTTGGCGCTATCTATATTTAAATAATAGTACCGCTACTATTTATATTATATTGTTAGGCCCTAACTTTCTTTTTATTGCTTAAATCCAGAATTTCAATAGCATCATCTTTTGACCATTTTCGAATTGGTCAAAAGACCGTTGGATAGTGGAATTACTCAATTCAAGCTTGTTTAGAATTTCGAGATAAATTTACCAACCTCTCCTTTGATTATAATATTTTTCAGCGTATACTTATAAGAATTGTTCTAGCTTTTCGACAAACCGGTAGAGTGTAGGACGACAAGAGGGAAGTGACCGACCAAAAGACCGGACAGAAGAAGCGATTGGTAATGTTAGACGAATAATGATTGATGTCCCAAAAACTTTAATAAGAACTCTCGCTCAACAATCTGGGTTGTCAGTTAGTTCTTGTCATACAGTTTTAAAACAATATTTACAGTTACTTTCATTGTACAACTTGTTTGCAAGAAATCTTCGATATTGATTATCCGCTACGAGTAGTTTATTTTACAAATAATTTTGATGATGCACTCCTAGACAAAACTTTCTTTTCGGATAAAGCATGGTTACATGTTAGTGGATACGTTAACAATAATGTGGAGTGATATAAAGCCCTATGATTTTTATGTGAAGCTCTTCTACTTTCAGATGTAGCCAGACATTTTGGAGAATCGTACAGTTTGGTGTTAAAAATCCTGAAATAATTCAGCCATTCAAGATATCAAACCATCAAATGTTTGTTTGTAGTAGTTTTCGATTGTGTACATCGAGAATTTACACAACCGAAAACTGTCAATACTTTTCAAGACACTATCTAAATAAATAAATAAAAATATATCTGAGATAGTATAGTATTAGTGTATCAAAAAAGGTAGATAAATATTAAAGCGTTAGTAACAGAAAAGGGCAAATAGATTTTACCATTTTATAAGATTGTAGAACGTTCTCACTTCTCACATTACATAATACTTCTAACGAATTACCAAACACAACCCACGTATTCCGAGCATTTCAGTAACAGGATAAAAACAAATAACACCTTGTGTTACGTACGAATAACTTACGAATAATATAAAATGGAGAAATTTATCTTAAAAAGCAGTTGTGGGAAATTCTTGTAGGTAAGAAATATGTTACTATTTCTTTAATAATTCCAATAACTTTTGGACTGTACAATTATCTAACAACATTACTACTAGAATTAAAGACTGAAGAATGGAAAACATTATGCAACAAACTTTTGGAATTTGTTAAAGCAAGGCTATTTTCATATGAAGGCTGATTAGTTAGTAGAGTAGCAACTGTTTTAAATCCTCGATTTAAAAGAGAAGATTTTTGTAGTACTGAAAATGCTACTAGGGTTACTTCTTCTCTAGAACAAGAAATGTTTAATATTATGAAGAAAATAGATCCTGAATATAAATAACAAATGCCTGTAATCGAAACAGACATTAGTCCACATCAAAAGTCACTTTCATTATTTGTATTTTTGTAAAATTGCAGCTGCTATAATAATAACTAAAAGGCAATACCTCGAAAGGCTAAATTCAAATCAGGACGTAGATCCTCTTTTATTTTGAAAGGTAAGTTTAAAAAAAACGCAGTTGCATTTTTTATGTAGATTCGCTTTTAAGTAACAGGAATGGAGCTGAAACTCTTAGAACTATGTGCTAGGAAATACTTTTGTATTCCAGCAAGTTCAGCAGAAAGTGAAAGAGTGTTTAGTACAGCTGGTTTAATAACAAAACAAAGGCATGTAAGACTATAAAACCGAAAAATGTTAATATGATAATGTTCCTAAATAAAAATTTTAAAAATATTAATAAGTAATCTAAGTATTTATTTTATTAAAATTACACCCAACCTTTTCCTATTAGCTAAAGAAATAACTCAATGGGTTTAATCTTACTGATTAAAGAAATGAATGTTTGAGCATTCAAAGGTAAATTATTTAGATTGCCTTACAGAATGTACATGAAACTCTTTAAATCTATTACGGAACTGTTTGTTTTATCAGTAAAAATTATTTTATTTAAAATTTCTTTGCTTTCATTTACCAAATTAAACATTTGATTACAATAATCAGTTCATTTTACTTTATCTTCCTCGAAAAGCTCTTGATGGTTTGATATCTTGTATGGCTTATATTTCAATTCTTTCAGGGTTTTATGTGTACGATAAACAATTTTTCTGCATAACACAGGATATTCAGCTTCATGTGTTTTGTTAAAATATTTAAAATTGTCTTCGCACAAGGATAAATAAATGTTTTAAATGAATTATATATTTTTCAATAAATAGTATTTAATTTAAGATTCATGTATGAATAAAAATTTATAAATATTTAACATTAAATTTTTTTTAACCTCTGCATGGCAAACTGATTTAAGAATTAAGCTATCGTTTGTAGTGAAATCCTTCATTGGTGTATAACTAGTTGCCTATTATGCCACCTATGCATTGACTTTTCTTTTTTTAGAATTATACATAAGATGATATATATGCAACGATAAAAAAAAGAACCCGGTATATTAGACAAAGAAAAGTTAAATTTAAGTCATGGGCTACTCTAAACGTGTTCTTTTTTAAATACCTTTTACATTCTTCGTTATACAGGCTTAGTTAAAAGTATGGAGACGGCGATTTATTGTCGTTAATATTCATTTTAGGGATTTATGTTCAATATAAAAGTTTGTTAGGATATTTTGATCTACATTTGAGAATATTTGAATTTTTTTTTCTTCAATTGTTTTTTAGTTACGCCTGTCCGCGCTTTTTTTTTTTAATGGGAACTAGTAAATTTTACTCTACCATTCGATAGAGAATTTTTTTCTCTTTACAAAAATATTTTTGTTTTTTTTAAAATTCATTTTAATAACTTTTTTATAAGAAAGAGCCGGTTCATGTGTTTAACAGATGTTCGGTACATCGCAGATAGACAGAAGCGTAGCGATAAACAAACTTGAGCGACATAATTTTATCAGTGGTTATTGTGTACGTCAAATCTTTGACAGAAATAATTCATTTGTGCAATTTGTTCCTATTAATATTAATAATGGCGAGTTTAAGTGAACATGAACGAATTGAAATACTTATGATGTTGGGTTATGGAGATAGACGCAGAAGTTTACAAGACGTTAGTAATTTATTTAATGATACGCATCCAAATAGAAATCCAATTTCTAAATCCGTTGTTGGTAAAACTTTAAGACGCTTTGAACAAACGGGTAGCGTTAAAGATTTGCCAAGGAGTCGTAGACCTAGAACAGCAAACAGCGATGATAACAAACTGAATATTTTATTGGCTGTATCTGAATATCCCCATTTATCAACCAATCAATTAGCGGCCAATTTCAATATTTCACAGTCATCGATCGTGTCGTTTTTAAAAAGTGAAAAGTATAAACCTTATAAGGTACACCTTGTACACGAGTTAATGGAAGATGATTTTGATAGGAGATTACAATTTTCTGAAGAAATGTTAAATATTTGCAATAATAATGAAAATTTTGTCAACAATATTCCTTTCTCAGCCGAAGCTACTTTTTGCCTTACCGGTGAAGTAAACAGACATAACTGCAGATACTGGTCATCGGAAAATCCCTCTTGGTTTTTGGAGCACCATACGCAGTACCCCCAAAAGGTTAATGTTTGGGTTGGCATTCTAGGCGGTCATATTATCGGTCCCTTTTTCATCAATGGCAATTTAACTTCGGCTCTGTATTTGCAGTTATTGCAAAATGAAATAATACCTGCTAGTGCTACGCTCTATCCTCATGAAAATAATGACCACCTGCCCAATGACAGTATCTGGTTCCAGCAAGATGGCGCCCCACCACATTATGGTGTAAATGTTCGTCAATATCTGGACAACGTTTTTCCCCACAGATGGATTGGAAGACGAGGAACCATTGAATGGCCAGCCTGTTCGCCAGATTTAAGTCCTTTGGATTTTTTTCTTTGGGGATACGTAAAAAACAAAGTTTACAAAGATATGCCCGATAACGTCGAAGATTTACAAATCCGAATTACCAGAACGATACAAGAAATTCCCCGAGATTTTTTACAGAACTCTGTTCGGGGTTTTGTAAATCGATTGGGTCATTGTCAAATTACTAATGGACGACAATTTGAACGCTTACTTTAATTTACTTTGTTATTAATTTGTTTAATTTTTCTTGTAAAAAAGTTATTAAAATGAATTTTAAAAAAAAATATTATTGTAAAGAGAAAAACCTCTATCGAATGGAAGAGCAAAATTTACCAGTTCCCATTTAAAAAAAAATGCGCGAACAGGCGTATCTAAAAAAACAATTGAAGAAAAAAAAATCAAATATTCTCAAATGTAGATCAAAATATCTTAACAAACTTTTATATTGAACATAATTCCCTAAAATGAATATTAACGACAATAAATCGCCGTCTCCATACTTTTAACTAAGCCTGTATGTGCATGTTATTTGTTTCTGTATTCATAATAAATGAAATAAATGTTTTTAATTTACTTAACTAACTACGGAAACCAAATAATATCGACTCGCACAAAAATATCTTCAGAAATAAATAAACGATTATCTGTAAGATAGTGAAGTAACTTGAAAAGTGTAATTGATTCTTGATAACCGGTGATTATTAGAGAAAGCTTTATTATTTTAGGATATGTACTATTATATAAATATCTTATTAAATTTGTCTACTATCTTGTGATTAAATTTTAATCTTATGCCGTTTGCTTCCGAGTAATTTACCTCAATATTTTTAAAAATATTTAATTAAATTCCACTCAATTAATTTCATAATAATTTATAATCCGTTCACACAAACCTCGCCGGGTCTAATAAAATACAAACCTGCTCTACACACATAACTTCCTTTCATCACTTCACCGCAGACAACGCAGGAAACACGCAGTCGACGTGAGGGCAATTTCGCTTGAACCGCAACCTTAATGTAAGGATAATTACATACCGGTATGGTATTGTTTTAAGGGTTATTTGGTAGGCGGTCCTTGGAAATGAACCGACGAACGGTAGCCTTATTTCGTTTCGGTAATTAATACCAATGGGGAACGCCTTGTCGATGCCTCCATGGCACTTCGGGCCTTCTCTGCGGTGTATAGCGAACCTTTGGCGAAAGTGCGACGATCGTGGGGCCGCCACTGTCGCGATTTCACGAACGCCCCACCTTATTTCCGGCGTTTCGGGGCCTCCCCCTTCGTGTCGACTTTCACCGAATATTTATGAAAATTAATTTTTGGTGTATGATTGGTAGAAAAATGCGAACTATACAGACACAGTATTTTTTTGTAATTTAATGAGAGCTGCGAGCCATTTATTTTTTTTTCGCAAGAAATTCATCGATTATAAGACGACATAACTTGTAAGTTACAATATTTTCGCTCTAATTTATAAGAATTTTATTTTTATGGTTGAATATTTTTGGAAATGATTAAATGATTAATAGAAGTTGCATTATAACATTGCTTAGGACGGAAGAATTACTTATTAATGAAATAGTATTTAGTTTAGGGTAAAAAGATATATTTCATTATGCGCTTAGCCCAGCTATAGCCACATCATTATGAGCTCAACAACGTAAGCTCTGAATTATACTCAAAAAATGTATAAAACCCCTTACAACAATTAATAATCGTATTGTAAAATGTTTTGTCTTTCTGGGTCCTTAAATAATACTAACGGTAATTTAAACACACAATAAAAACAAAATATAATAAATAACACCTTAAAAACTAATAACAATAAAAACATTTATTTCACAATAAGTATTTATTTGCATTAACACAGTGTGTCCACAGGTTCATTCTCAACATGGGGATCTCGCTTATTATGAGAGATAGAGATTTGGCTAAATAGGATCAAATACTCCAGAGGTAAAGTTGTACCAAACCCTATACACTAGCTTTGAATATTTAACGTACTTCAGGCGCTATTGCAAAAAAAATTGAATTTTTGTTTTTTCGATTTTCTTTAGTAACTCACTTATTTTTAAAGTAAGACAAATTTTGCTTGCACTTCCTTAAGGCACTTTTTTAATGGGAATTTGGTGGTGTATTTAGATTTTTGAATACTGATATAGTAGTTGAGCTACAATGGTCACGTTTCATTTTTCTTATGGGGGTCATAGTTGGCTATGACACCATCGAAAACAATTTCTCTTTCCCTTTTCAAAAATGTATAATTTCCTGATGCCAAAACTAATTTCAAAAAAAAAAAAAAAAATATTGTTACATTAGCAAGTTAGAACGCTTGTGAAATTTGACAATGGGAAACCTTGGAAACACAAAACAATTTAAGATACAACTGTCATTGTTAGTGTTTGTTTATAGTTGACAGTTCGTTTATGTTCTGGGAAAATTAACAAATCGAATAGCAAAATAAATACCTAGCATAATAAAATATAAAGTGCCATTTAAATACTAAATTTACTAAATTTATTATTAAATAATTTTGCTGTCATGGAGCCGTTTAGTAATACATAGTGACAAATTTGATATGTTGTCCTGTTACATTCTGTGTCACAAAAATTCAACGAGAGCTGCCGAAATGTACATAAACCAGTATTCAGAACGCAGACAACCCCATCTTTCTACTTTCTACAGAAATTTAACGGTAAATTTAATACATCATGGATCATTTACTAAGCCATATACAAAACCGCAGCGCATAAGTAATGAAACTAAAACTAATGTTTTACAAGCAGTTGTTGAAAATCCAAACACATCAGTTCGGGAAATTCAATATAACACCGGCGTTCCCAAGTCTACTGCTCATAAGATTTTGGCCTCCCACAAATATCGTCCATATAAATACAATGTATGTCAATCTTTAAGACCAGGGGATAATGAAAGACGAAGAGAATTTTGTGAATGGTACACTAGGCAATGCGATGATAATGATCATTTTTCTTCTCAAATATTATGGTCCGATCAAGCTAGATTCACAAACAATGGTTTATTCAATAGACAAAATTTACGATTTTGGTCTACAGAAAACCCTCATGTAATCAGAGCTGCTCGACTTCAAGGTCAGAGTCGCGACGAGGTGTGTTCTACATACTGGTACAAACTTAGTTTGTCGGATTGTAGTTATTAACGCATCACATAGGGCGACATTTACATGTAAAAATGAGATTTAATATTTATTAATTCTCATTTGCAGTAAGTTCAGAATGTTAACTATATATACACAAAGTATAGTAGTGAAAAGCCAAATCCGTCTTCGAGATACCGTACATTGATAAGCTCCAATAAGAGCGAAACGCGTCTGTACGTTCCGTTGATGGACGTGGCTTTTCAGCAATTTTTAATTATTTTAAAAATCGATTTTTGATTTTTTCGAAAAAGTCGTGTTTTTTATCAACCCTGCCCCGTATATTACAAAAAATCGTTCAAATAGAAAGTGACATAAGAAAAATCCCATTATTTACTCTCAAAGAATATATGGTTAATGGATCGACCTACTTTTTTGTAACACCTTGTATATCAATTAAATTGACTGTACTCATATGTCCACTTTAAAAAACATTATGACCCTTACAAATAATTCTATCGAAACAGTGTAATACCTGTATTTAAATGCGAGGAAACTATTTTGAAAAATAAATTTTTATTGATGCAGTTAGTCTTTCGTTTTCATGCTTAGTTCTGGAAGATAAAAACGTGCCCGTGGAAACGTACTATCAAACGTACGCCTATGGTGCACAGCCCAATTTCGCCTCTTTAATAATGATAGATGTCTTCCCAATTATACGAGGATTTTTTAAACATTTTTTAGCCTGCTAACCTATTAGCAAACATAATTTTAAAGTCAAGATATTTTATTATTCAACATACTCTCCTCCTAAATTAATACAGCGATCCTGCAACGCCTCTAGACCTTTCAAAAAGAAATTTTTATCTTGCTCTGCAAACCAGGCCTCCACAGCTTCTCCCACCTCTTCGTTAGAAAAAAATTTACGACCTTTTAAACTTTTTTTTCAGTCTAGGAAAGACATGATAGTCGGACGGAGCCAGATCTGGTGAATAAGGCGGATGTTCGAGTAATTCGAACCTTAAATCACGGATTGTTTGCATGGCAACATGCTATTTGTGTGCAGGGGCATTGTCCTGCAAAAACAAAACACCTTTGGATAACTGTCCGCTTCTTCTCTCCATTATATTTCTGGTAGAGTGGTCTGTAATAATTCCCAGTTATTGTCTACCCTTGTCCAGAAAATCAATCATGATTACTCCATGGCAATCCCAAAAAGCTGAAGCAAGAACTTTTCCAGCAGATTTTTGAACGCTCAATTTCTTAGGTCTTGGAGAACCAAAGTGTTTCCATTCCATCGATTGTTGCTTTGTTTCTGGGTCGTAGAAATGTACCCAAGTTTCATCCATAGTAACAATACGGCTAAAAAAGTCTGCATCACTTTCAAACCGAGCACAGATTGAAAGCTATACTTCCACCCTTGCACGCTTCTGGTCAATATTCAGACATTTGGGGATCCATTTTGCAGAAATTTTTCTCATGTCCAAATCGACGTGAACTATATGATGGACCGTCCATATGAAATATTCAGTGCCTCAGATATTCGTTTTAGCCCAATTCGATGGTCTGACAAAGTCATGTCATGAACTGCATCAACATTTTCGGGGAAGGACACAGAAACTGGCCTTCCCGATCGGTGTTCAGCTTTAGTGGACAATTTATCCCTTTTGAAGCTTGCAATCCAATTTTTCACGGTCGCATACGAAGGACATTGATCGCCAAGGGTATTAAGCATATCTTCGTAAATTTGCTTACCTCTTAACCCCTTCAAATACAAGTACATAATGATGGCCCGATACTTCAATTCTTCGATTTTCACAATTTCAATCAACATCCTTTTTTTCAAATTTTATTGCGCATCTTTGGTTTGACTTTTTGATGTGGTACTTTATACTGACACTTCTAATATGTTATTTTTGGTTGCTATGGTATCGTAATATTTTTTATCAACGGAACCGGTCTTGACCAACTATATATCAATACCCCCATCATGAATGCTTTTTTGAGTGCTTATAGACGCATATACGATATTATAGTTTTGCTTTGTGCTAATTTTGCGCAAGTTAATTTTAAAACCTAAAAATTAAAAAAAAAAATAGATCCTTATTTAGCCTAAATGATGAAGATAGAGTGATAGAATTAGTTCGGGTGTCTATTAAGCAGTGGCGGCTCTTTAATGAGAGCAAGCCAGCAATTGCACCCCCTGGAATTATGAAACAAAACAAACCAAGTGGCGACTAACTGTGAAAGTATTTATTTATTATGTATTCATAGTTATTGACGAGGAACGTGGCACGCTAACAACGTACATATACCGATCATCGTCACAGATATACTGAGCAAAGCCCAACTGTTGCTCTCTTAAGGCATTAACATTACATTGATGGTGGGGAGAACTGTATTTTGCCGTACTTCAATGTCGTATAATACATAGCGTTGGAGCAACTGAACAAGACTGCTCTCGGGCGTTGTTACAATGAATACGGTATCTTTTTTACAGAACAACGCGTTTTCGCGGTTAACGTATAATGAAAAAATCGCAGTAAAAAATCTTAAACGGCCGATGCCTCAATTATGTTTAGAAAATAAACAATCTGTTAAAGGTAAAGACGTTATAAGAAAATTCAAAATGAATATTTATCAGAAAAATGACTGGATTTGTGGGTGTGAAATTAAAAATACTTTGTTTTGTTTTCCGTGTCTTTTGTTTGGTGGTGAACCGTCTTGGTCAAAGAATGGAATAAGAGACTTAATTCATCTTAGTGCTAAAATTATTAAACATGAAAATTCCGAAGGGCATTTGAAAAATATATTTAGTCTAAGAATGTTAGGAAAAAATAACATTCAGAATGTTTTAGATTCATCATATAGAAAAGAAATTCAACAACACAATGAAAAGGTAACAAAAAATAGGCATGTGTTAAATTTAATAATAAATTGCGTTAGATTTTGTGGCGCGTTTGAACTGGCACTTCGGGGTCATGATGAACAGCAAACGTCGAATAACAAGGGCATTTTTCGGGAATTGATAAATTTTACGGCAGAATTGGATAAATCGCTCAGAGATCACATCGAAGCAGCACCGGTTTTTAAGGGATTATCAAAAACGATACAGAATGAGCTGCTTGATCCAATGTTGAACGTGTATCATGAACAAGTTGCCAGTGAAATTAAAGCAACCGACTTCATATCTGTGATAGCTGATGAAACCACAGATGTATCCAATCAGTTTCAGTTGGTGGTTGTTTTAAGATATATTGTGAACGCGAGACCGGTCGAAAGATTTTGGAAATTTCTTCTGCCTAGTGGGCATGATGCTAATTCTTTATCTGCCTCCATCCTTAACGAAATTAGTTTGCTTGTTGATGACCCAGAAAAATTGCTTGCACAGAGCTATGATGGGGCAGCAGTCATGAGTGGTGCTATTAACGGCGTGCAAGGACATATCCAAGACCAGTATCCAAGGGCTAATTTTGTACATTGTTATGCACATCAGACAAATCTAATTATGTCACATGCTACATCGAGCAGTAGTAATTGCAGAATTTCTTTTGACAATCTGACGGGATTATGTACATTTTTCTCCACTTCACCACAACGAGCTGCAAGATTGGAAGAATTCCTTCAGAGAAAAAGCTTACCTCGTTCTTCAAAAATAAGATGGAACTTCAATTCTAGGACAGTGAATACAATATATGAGCACCGAGAAGAAATAATTGAAGCTCTAGAACAAAGCGAGGGAGAAGCTAGTTTACAAACTACCATTCATCAAGCTAGTGCCAATTTGCGAATTTTAGATGAGGAAAATTTTATCTATTGGTTAACTTTCTTTCATAAAATTATGCCACATATGGACATATTGTTTAATCAATTACAAAATGTCAATACAGATGCATTAAAAATCAAGAATAATTTAGATAATTTTGAACGCGCTATTGGAAAAATTCGAACCGAAATCGCTGACACAGATAATCAGTTGGTTAAACAAAATGACCCAGAACTGACCCTCGACCATCAAAACGGCGAAGAGTAACTAATGGTAGCCAAAGAAGGAGGGAAGCTATTGAAGTGTGCGATATTATTTTGCTAGAAATAAAAACTAGATTTCGGTATACAGGGCACTTAATATTAGCAAACTTAATTTCTTTTAAACAGTTCTCCTCTTTTCAAAAAAAATTTCCGGAAGATTGCCTTAAAGAAGCAGTAAAATTTTATCCATGCCTCAATGAAAGCAGACTACGAACTGAATTAAGCGTTCTATATTCTAGAGAAGAATTTAGGCAAAATATAGAAGTCGGTGCTGTAGGTCTGCTAGGTCTTCTGCTGGATTGATTAAGCGGCACCTTTAATGAAGTTGTTACGCTTTTAAAAATTGTCATTACAATCCCAATGACAACGTCCGAAGCGGAACGCCAGTTTTCACGGCTGAAGAGAATAAAAACTTTCCTGAGAAATACAATGAAAGAAGAGAGATTAAATGCCCTTATTATGTTATCTTGTGAAAAAGAATGTATAAATGATTTCCCAAACTCTAATGAAAAAGTGATAGAACTGTTCTCCAAGTCAAAGACACGTAAAATGGACTTCGTTTATCGTCAGATGTAATTAAACTGTGTAGTGTAATATTTACTATTCCCTCAAAGCAAACTCTACAATGAACAGTACCTGTCTGGAACAGTACGTCGGTGAAATTTATAAGGATTGGGTAAGCGTTTTTGTATTACACTTTTTAATTTTGAAATTATGCACTCCCTATGTGAACCACCCCGAGCCGCCACTATTAAGCAACCTTTTAGTCCCTAATACCCATCACATACACATATCATATTTCGCTAAACATAACGCAAAATTAAATCCGACCACACGTTGCGCGCGCAAAAAAAAGGCCAAATCCTTCTTTCGTCTGTACAATATACACACATATACACAGATGACGGGAGTTCAAGAAGTTTCCACACGATCCGGCGGCATCTCAGGCGGCTGGGACCGGTGACGTATGTCGTGGCTCTTTTGTCAGACCTGACCGAACATGACAGGTGATCCTGGGTCTAATGGGAGCGTGTAACACTCGTTCCATGATGTATCTGTCGAAGAAATGTTCTCGCATGACCGACCCTCCCACAGACTTTTAAATAAGACGTAGATTGTCTGATCAATGTTTCGTAGACACTATCAGAAAGTAAATATAAATACATGGTTATATACAGGGTATCTATAAATTAATGCATTTAAAAAAATTGTAAACCCTTTACCAAATTAATATACGCATTTCTAACTAAGATGTCATCTTCAGTTAGAAGAAATAACAGGGTTGAACATGGAGCACAGTAAGGCTAACACATAGCAACCGCAAAATACTTTACTAGACGGACACGCGTACACTTTGTTTCTTTTATAATATTTACATAAATCTTCTTTTCTAAAGCTGGATTAGTTTTCTAAATTAATTATTTAGTTTAGTTTTTAAATTATGGTCTTTGATTTCCACTCTCTTCTTATAGAAATTACACCACTCTTCAAATTCAATGATTTTCTGTTTTTTTTCATTTGAAAGACAGAGCATATCTATGTTTAACTGACATTAACCCATTAACTTCCAAATTTTTATTATCAACATTTTTTGTAAATTTAAATTAAAAATAGGATTATATTAAAGGTAATAGGTCAATTTATTCGTTGGCAAATATATATACGCCATTTAAAAAAAAAATAATTTAAGTCCAATTTGGGACCCATGGCACTTGCCGTTACAAAAATTAAAAAAAAACTGAACCAACATTTCAAACTAAAGAAAAATATTTATAATTTATGCCAATTAGGAAAACATTCCATATGCAGTCCAATATTGCACTTTTTACACTGTTTGCGAACGTTTGTGCCACATATGGCACATTTTCTTTGTTTTCCATTAATCGTTCGCTCCAAAGCATGTCCAATGGGATCAAATCAACATCGTCAGGCACGGGGCTTTTCCTCACCTTACTAGAGCTTGGTCTTCCGGCAAATTTAGGATCGGATAATGATTCTTTCTTCAGATAAGTTCTGGCAATAATGCGTCTAAAATCTAATAATGGGATGCTTCCATTTACTGCAGTATAAGGAGCGTGGGCGTTAACAACCGCAACGTCAATCGTATTTGTGAAAAGAGGGAAATACCATTTCATACCTCTAAATTTGATTCGATACTTTTGCACATTCCAGTCTAACTTGTCGACCCCTCCCATATGTTTATTGTATTGTCCGACAATGTTTGGTCTATCGACATGGCATTCTTTTTTTTCTTTCTTACAATATCTTTTCACTTTTTCTATAGGTTGCAATCCTAAGTAATTCGATAGCATTTTAACACAGCTATTGTCATTCCAAATCAACGCAAATATTTTATTTTTTTCATCATAACGATAATCATATGCCCCGCGTTCCTCTTTTTTTATGATATTATCAGATTTCAAAGGACACTTGTTCATTCTATTACAGCGTACTGTTCCAGCCGCCTTTATATTTAGTTCTCTCAACTTCAACAATAAATCAAAGCGGGTGAAAAAGTTATCGAAAAATATTTCATATTCTGACGGATATTGCAAAAAAGAGGTCATCTTCATTATCACAGAAGCTCCAACACCACTTATAAGTTGTACTTCTTGGCTCTTTCCTTCATAGATATCCATATGAAAACAATAGCCAGATTTAGAGCAGCACATAGCCCATTGTTTGAATCCAAATCTTATTGGTTTTCCCCTAATAAACTGTTTCAGGTAATGGTGGCCATAGTAACGCACCATTTTCTCTTCTATTGAAAGTTTTTGTGCAAATATACCGAACTTTTTGAAATTTGTGTTCAATTTGTTTATCAAAGGACGGATTTTAAATAGTTTGTCTTGTTTGTCGCTGGTGCTTGATCTTGATCATCATTCAGAGCGCTGGAATGGATTTCTAGTCGCCCAGGAACGTCTTGTAGAACAGTATCTTCTAAAATATTATCGTCAAATTCTTCGCAATCTGATATAACATCGATATTATCGGGCGGCAGTTCGACTATATCAATGACTTCTTGTTCCAGATCAGCAAAAAATTCATCATCTTCCAATATTTCTTCAAGTTCTGCGATAGTAAGGAATTTTCTAGAACCCATACTGAATTGGAAACAAAAAAAAACAGCAACTGTGAATAAAACTAACATAACGCTCTCCATATGATTTTTTTACATAGTAAATTCCATGATCCCCAAATGGGGATCAAGGTGTTTTGTACTATATTTTTTATAATAAATATTATATTTGCTCACCTGTTATTCTAATATCAACTAAAGGAATGTATTATTACTTGAATTCACAAAACTGGCACAAAATTAATCAAAGCACAAAAAATATTATTAGAAATAATGTAAATATTCGACCATCAACTTTTGTGTATAGGTTATAAAATAACGCGCATAACATGCTTACAGGATTACCAACACTAAGATATAAAATTTTTCTAGAAAGTACAGAGTATTCATGTTCAGTTAGTATACATTAGACTAAAGATAATAACATTTTAAAATATGTATGTTAAAAAATAAAATTCGCGAATCCCCATTTGGGGATCAGGGAAGCTAATGGGTTAAGCGTAAATACATTCGGTACACTAGTCTCCTCGTGGTGTTTCCTGGAAACGTGACTTGCCACGGCTAAATAGGCTATTAAGCTGCTGAACCTAGCAAGGATTTTCTAGCAAAATCAAGAATCAGCATGTATAACATTAACGACGAAATCAGTGACGTAATTACGAGCGGGCCCGGGTGGGGCTAGGCCCACCCTTAGAATCGAAGTCCCCACCCTGCGGTCCACTCAAGAATTGTCAGAAATTTATTTCTTCGTCAATATTAAATTTCTACTCTATTAGCGTACCGAACAAAAAGTATTACAAAAAATGTTAAGTTAATAAAATTTGTCAAATACCTAATGATTTCTTAGAAGTTAGAATATAGCGTTCCTATTACTTCCCGTGTAGACATCTTTCCACCAAAACCGATTGCGGGGAATCAACATTTGTTTTAAGTGGATTTAAAAATTGCAACGGAGCTTTAGAAAAAGATACAGGTTTTAGGAAACAAGTAAAAGTATAGAGCATAAAAATAATGAAGTTCAATGGGTAAGTTATAAAAATTTAAGCAATAAAGCAAATTCTGAGAGTGTTGGACACATTTGAATTTGGTAAATGAAAATATAACCTACATATCTGTATAGCAGATATTTTGTTGTTTACTGCAACGCAATGCATAGCTCAATGATGCGAAACTGAATTGGAGCAGACACCTAGCCAAAGTGGCAGACAGGGCGGCGCAGCTCTTCTGGAGATGCAGAAGAGCTGTTGGCAAGACCTGGGGACTAAAACCAAATGTGGTACACTGGTTGTACACAGCAGTAATAAGACCAACGATTACCTATGGGGCAGTTGTCTGGTGGAGGAGGACGGAGCGGACATCGTCGGTGGGGCTCCTCACGACTCGCCAGCGACAGGCCCTGTTGGGAATCACGGGAGCTATGAACAGCACGGGAACAGCTTCCATGGAGGCCATCGTGGGTCTCCCTCCGCTGGAACTATTTATAAGGGCGGAGACAATGGCCGCGATACTGAGGCTGAAGGCCAATGACATATGGTGTCCTAATAAGGTTGTAGGGAGCCATACAGGTATCACTGGAACTATACTTGAAGAGCCGATATTTCAAATGCCGGTGGACAGTATGTCACCTGAAATTATGTTTACAGCTAAGCTGAACATACTTATACTGACCAGGAAACAGGCAAAGGTCGCTCGATCGATTGTGGTGCCGGCACCTGATACACTGATGGATTACAATCTAGTCAGGGGGCAGATGCAGGCATATGCGGAATGTGCCCTAGAAGAAAGATATCGATATGTCTGGGGAAACATACTACGGTTTTCCAGGCCGAATTGTTAGCAGTCGCAGCCTGCGCCGATGAAATTCGGGAAGCCGGCTGCGCAAGCAAAAAAATTAACATAATGACTGATAGTCAGGCGGCTATTAAAGCCATTATGAACCCATCTACCAGGTCTAAGCTGGTGAAATATAGTAAACAGGTCCTCAATAACCTGGCACAAGACAATACAGTGTCGCTGATATGGGTGCCAGAACATGAGGGAATTAAAGGCAATGAGATAGCCGACAAACTGGCCAAAGAAGGAACTAATAGGAACTTCATAGGACCAGAACCTGTATGTGGAATCACTAAGGATTCCGCTAAAAGGGAGATCTGGTTATGGCTAGAAAAAGAACATAAAAATAAATGGAGGTTAACGGAAAGTCAACTCCATACGAAAACACTACTAAGGGGGCTGGACGGAAAGTTTTCAGCCAACCTAATTCGTAGTAGCAAAAGATAAATTAAAATAATCACCGGGTTAATAACCGGACATTGTCCTTTAAGGAAGCATTTGTACACCATTAGCTTGGTTAGCAAGCCCTGGTGTAGGAGATGTGAAAAACAGGAGGAAACTAGCCTTCATGTAATATGCACGTGTAAGGAACTGAAAGAACTGAAGGAACTCAGACAGAAATATTTCGGGAGAAATCTATTGGCTCCTTCGAGTGTACTCAAACTTCCCCTGAGGAGAATAGTGGCTTTTATCGAGGACACAAGACTAACAGAGTGGAATTGCGAGATCTATTGGGGATAGTACAAAGAGCAGTGTGCTCAAGTGCCTGGACGTGGTGGCGTCCAACCCAAAACAGAGAAGAAGAAGAAGAAGAAGCTCTATAAAAACAGCAAAACTCTTCTCCTGATTTGAACTGAACTTGGTCAGTATAAATCCAAATGTGACAACTATTTGACAGCAAAAGTTTGCTATTGTCACTTATTTTTTTCATGGCGAAGTAGATAATTGAAAAATCCCCGCTCGTAAATCATACTTTTTGCGAGAAATTTAGCGTGATTCTCAAAACTAGCTGTCTTAGATTATTTGATATTGACAGCATTAAAATGTTAGCGTAATTTAATACAAAAATTATTTGGTACCAAGATACTAAGACGTTTTAGTGGAATTTAACCAATAATTTTCGCAAAAAAATATATAAAATTAAATAAACAATCTTAGCGGTGATGAAATACCAAAATGACAATTAATATAAGTTTCGTATTTTTTTTAGTAACAATTTCAAAATAATTTAATCTCGTAGATATTTTACACCTATACTAATTCAAAAAATACACAATTAAATAACAAGAATTAACAATAAGACAAAAAAAAATACTACACTACCATAGATAATCCATATGCATGAAGTCGCCCGTCGTTTACAATGGACAAACAGAACAAGCGATAAAAACAAAGCCGAAACGAAAAGAAGCAAACAAAAGTGAGACGCATGATCATTCTAGTCGTAGGTGCTGTAGTTAAATTCAATTGTTTAGATAAGGTCCCGGGTGTATGAGATGTCTACGTTTGTCTGCATTCATGTATACTTTTAACGTCATAAAGATAATTTTTATACATGACTGTCTTCGTGCCTTCCAGAAGATTTAAACGACAACACCGCCATTAAAACCGCCAATAAACAAATGTATCCGTGTTACAATATAAGATCTTCGATGTCTGCGTATGCCTCCACGACAACTATAGATGGCTCTAGACATTAATCTTTCGCTACATTGTAATCTTACATTGTAGTACATAGAGTGTGTATGTAAGTATGTATATACAGGGTGTTTTAGGATTATACGAAAATAATTAAAATTTGGGTTCAGGGCACCAAAATAAGAGAAAAACTTCCTATGAAGCTGTATCCGAAAACCCTTCCCATAAGTCTAAATTCAGTTTTATAATTTTTCTCAAATTTTGAAACAGATACAAAACTCATATTTGGTAAATGTGACCAACTAAGGAAATAACTTCTTACAAATAATTTTTATTGTGAAACCAACAAACGTGAAAAACATAATACATAATAAGAACGTATGTGACTGTAGCAAATCAATTGCATTTTCCTTACGTAATGGCAATGAAATAAATGCTTTCTACATTTTATCTGTTTCTTAATGCGATTTAAGGCTTTCCCGACGCTTCGAAACTTCATTCCTTAGTAGCTTAATGGTAAAAGCAGTGGTCCGGCAAACTAATGATATAGGTTCAAATCCTGCTCAAAGAAAATTTTTTTTTCGGTAAAAAATTCGAATAATTAGCGTCGTAAATGTAGAAAACATTTATTTCATTAACATATGAGACTATTAACAGTAACAAACAGTAACGATAAAAGTTTAAAGAATTTGTTCAAAAATCTTTCCCCCAGTCTTTTAATCACTGAACGAATAGCCGATCGACACTGTTCGGGAGTTACTTCTATACAAGCTTTAACAACTCCATTTCTTAATGTCTCAGCGTTATCCACAGGTTGTTCGCTTTTTGCTTGATGGCACCCCATGCGAAAAATGCCGTTAGATCTAACGAGCATGCAGGCCAAGCAACTGGTCCTCCACGGTCGATCCATCATCCAGACTAGTGTACATTTAGCCATTGTCGCGTATTCCTAGCATAATTGGCAGGGCAGCCATCTAGTTGCAACCAGCTTTCACGTCTAAGGTTCAAAGGAATGTTATCTAAGAGGTCATAGAAACCGTTGTTTAAGAAGTCGTTATACCCATCCGCATTTAATCGAAGGTGAAGAAAATATGGTATATCCCCAACCACACATTGCACTGAAATTCGTGTTGAAAATTATTTTCACGCATTGCATGTGAATTTTTAGATGCCCAAATATGATAATTCCGCTGATTTAGTATGCCCCTTCTTCTAAACGTAGCTTCGTCTTTCCGTATAATATTTTCTGGGTATGTCGACCATTTTGTACTTGCTTTGAAAACCAGTCGCAAAATACGCTTCGACGTTGAAAATCATAGGGTAATAAGCATTGGACACTTTTAAAGTGGTAAGGGTAGCGCTGATCGACTCTCAGCGTGTTATTTGTGGATTGTTGGCGGCTCTATTCACGCTCGATGTAAGTTCCTCGTCAAAGTGATTTAAAATGTTGCATGTTCTCATTTCGTTTTGCAGAGGTGTAAAATTTCCGTCTCCATAATTTGCTACAGTAAATGATCCTGTTTCTTTCAACCTGTTTAATGTCGCACTAAAAACTGATGTGCACGGCAATCTTCTATTTGAATACCGCAATGCATAGTTACGGCGGACAGCAAGACGATTTCAATTATAAAAACCGTAAACGATGACGATGTACGGCATGGCATAATCACTGTTCGAATAATTTTGCGACATTTTTGCTTAGTGTTAATACACAATAACTAAATATTTAGAATGATACAAACGACGTCGAGTTATTCAATTTGATATAAAGGATTTGTGCGATAGCAGCCTACCGCTCATTTTTATTATAACGGCAGACCCTTATCTTTGAAGGACTGTAACTATTTAACAAACAATTTTCGAATACAATTTCATAGGACGGTTTTCTCTTATTTTGATGTCCTGAACCCAATTTTTTTAATTTTTTTCATATAATCCTAAAACACCCTGTATATGGATACAGACCAACATTTTTTTATATGTTTCCGCGAGATTATAAAACATTCTTCGGGGGTATTTAATGGGCGATAGAATTTTTATGTGCAAATGTAAAGATAAATGTCCATGGCCTGGAGGTTGTAAAATTAATGAGAAATTGCAATTTTTAAAGTTCGTCGTTCTTTACATACCCGTTCGATATCGGTATAGACCTGAAACTGATCGTAAGTGGGTATGCTGAATTGCAGTGGTTTTATCATCCATGTTAACAAGAATTATATGAGTTTTTGATGGGAGATATATATACGATGTAATTGCTGCGATAATATTGATGTCATTAGCGAAATCTACCATATACAAATTATGTTCTTAAATGAGCTTATATTATTTATGGTCCGTAATATTGTTAAGTGAAAATACACAGTGACTTGATCAATAATAAAATTATTTTTCTTAAGTTCTTTATGTAAACGCTATCTGTGAGCAAGTGGCAAAGTCTCGTAAAGACATATTTCTTCTCTTTCGTCTTCTACTACTTATCTTCTTTCTTCTTTTGCTTAGTCCAAGACTTGTCTACCAATAAGTGAATTTAGGTTATAATTGATTTCTCTGTTCCTTTTCCTTTTCTTTCGCGCGACATGAATGCCCAAACTATAATTGATTCAAAGGTATTTTTAATAATATAAAATATTATTAAAAATCTGGTGTGAAGAACACAAATACAGGTTCGCTATTAATATTTTTGTGAACGTGTCCGAACATATCCCTCCTCAGAGACGTAGATACGTATTTCGCCTTTCTACAGGTTCATCGGTACGCCCCTGCTCTGTATTTGTGTTCTTCACACCAGATTTTTAATAATATTTTATATTATTAAAAATACCTTTGTATTATACAAAACTGGTGGGGTTTACCTACTCATGTATGTTTCAATTATTCTGCTATAATTGATTCTTCTATTATTTTATCATTAAGGAATTTTATGTTTAATTCTCGCCTAAATCACTCAATTTCTGATTCCGCCTCTTCTAGTTTCGTCCCCTAATTTTCTGAACAACACCATTTTCCAATGTGTTTATTCTTATTCCATGTTTTTTCGATAGAAAATAAACTTCTACTACACTGGGTGCGGCAATAGTGTGTCGGCGGAACTTAGCATGAAAACTAATAAAGTTGTAGCAATGAAATTTTACGTACACATGTAGTATGCTACAGTGCATTTTTAATTTTTATTTATATATTTACAGGGTGTTCCAAATTTCCGCAACCACTTTCAATTTTTTTTTAAAATAGATTGCTATACTTTTTTGTTATTATGATGATAGCCACCAAAATTATCTTCGCAATGATATATGACAATGTCCACTTACAACTGTTAGTTTTGGTTTCATTGCAAATTTTGTTAAAATCTTGACAGTTGCAGCGTCTAACATTTTAAGTCTTAGCCTGAAAATGGGTGCAGTGCCTCACGTAACTCTTTTGTTATTTATGGACTAACGCGTTATATGTTTTGAGGGTGAACAACGTGACAACATATACAGGGTGTTAAATATGTTGTGCCAAAGTTATCGAAGTTTAAAGGCTATTTTCTCTTTTTTTTTTAAATTGAACCTATAATTTTTTTATTAGTCAGCAAATTCCTTATAAAATTGCCGTTAAAATGGTACCAATAACATAGTACTTATTTCTAGTATTTTCGAAGTTATAACTCTTTAATGGGATATACCTATGTTTATAATATTCAATATGCGGTACTACACCTAATAGTTGGTTGGTTGGCCATGAAATGATATTAAGCAAAAATTGCTGTGTAACCAAACCTCAAATATCTACTTAAAAATTTTCGTATAAAGTGTTTTTCTGCAGTTCCTCTTTGCTGTAATCGCGTTTAATTGTTATAATTTAAGTTCGGCTAGTTAATTATCAATATCCGTTTGTTCGTTATTAGTTGTTATCTTGTTGTCAGTTATATCGTTTCGTTGTCATTATTTTTTATTTACATGCCGTAATAGTTTATAGTTGTGTTTCTTTAGAATGAATTTTTCGAAAGAGGAGCTATTAGACATGGTATTTGTTCTTGGCGCTAGCAATAGAAATCGAATTTTATCAAGAACATATGCTATGAAGTATCCTCACCGAAGAACACCAGATGTTAAGACGTTTGAAAATTTGTTGACAAGGTTTCTTCGGACGGGTTCAGTGAATTACGTCTGAGACTATGGTTACAGAAGATAATGAAGTGACAGTCGTCCAGTCCGTTGTGGAAAATCCGCGCGTATCTGCAAGGATAATTTCGAAAGAACACGGGATAGAAGTCACTGCTGTAAGAAGGATTTTAAAAAAACATAAATTTCACCCTTACAAAATTCAAAATCATCAAGGCTTATTACAAACCGATTTTGAAAGGAGACTTGTTTACTGTGAATGGCTACTTTTCCAATTACGACAAAGTTCTAACTTTTCTAGATCATGTGCTTTTCACAGATGAAGCAACATTTGCTAATTGCGGAATAACAAACAGAAAAAATTCTCATTATTATAACACTAGAAACCCTCATTTTGTGTAACCCATTTTATACCAACAAAAATGGAGTGTTAACACCTGGGGAGGGATCATAGGAGACACTATTATAGGTCCATTCTTTTTTAATACTACTTTAAATTGTGAAATCTACACAAATTTCCTGCAAAATAATTTACCATTGCTGTTAGAAGGTATACCAGATAACGTCATAAGGAGATTGTGGTACCAACATGATGGTGCACCTGCACATGACGGTGCTGCTGCAAGAGCACATTTAGATAGGGTATTCACCAATAGGTGGATTGGGAGAGGAAGCTTTATAAGCTGGCCACCGCGATCACCAGATCTAACCCCTTGTGATTTCTTTCTGTGGCCTACTGTAAAAAATTTTGTTTACTAAACACCTCCTACAACGGCCGAGAACATGCAGCAACGAATCAGAAACGCTTTTCTTGAATTAAGTGAAAACAACATGGCTCAAAATGTAAATCTGTCGATGCAGAGGCGATTAACAGCATGTGAACACAATGGACATACATTTGAACACATTTTAAATTAATTTTGTTTTATTATGGAAAAATTACAAAATGTAATTCTAAAACTAATAATAAAGAATTATAAAACGGGTGTTTGTAAAAGTTACTTTGTTTGATATCATTTCATGACCAACCAACTATTAGACGCAGCACCGAATATTGAATATTATAAACATAGGTATATCCCATTAAAGGGTTATAACTTCGAAAATACTAGAAATAAGTACTATGTTTTTGGTACCATTTTAACGGCAATTTTACAAGGAATTTGTTGACTGATAAAAAAAATTATAGGTTCAATTAGAAAAAAAAGAGAAAATAGCCTTTAAACTTCGACAATTTGGCACGACATATTTAACACCCTGTATATGCCGTCACGTTGTTCACCCTCAAATCATATAACGTGTTAGTCCATGAATTGGTTACAAAAGAGTTACGTGAGGCACTGCACCCATTTTCAGGCTAAGACTTAAAATGTTAGACGCTGCAATTGTCAAGATTTTAACAAAATTTGCAATAAAACCAAAACTAACAGTTGTAAGTGCACATTGTCATATATCATTGCAAAGATAATTTGGGTGGCTATCATCACAATAACAAGAAAGTATAGCAATCTATTTAAAAAAAAAATTGAAAGCGGTTGCGGACATTTGGAACACCCTGTAAATATATAAATAAAAATAGAAAATGCACTGTAGCATACTACATGTGTACGTAAAATTTCATTGCTACAACTTTATTAGTTTTCATGCTAAGCTCCGCCGACACGCTTTGCCGCACCCGGTATAAACCTGTTAAAACTAGAGATCAGATGCATCAGGCCGAAATTACGATGGACCATATAAATAGTCTACAACATCACTAAGTACAACACGCAGTTATTGAATAGCACTATTCATTTGGTTAACCGCACATCTGTTTTTTGTCGTTGAATTGTAACGCAATTACTTCAATATTACAGTGAAATTCCATTCTTCATGGGCGTAGATAGAAGCGTTAGGAGTTTTTATAATTTATTTTGTTCATTAGTTTGTGTTTTGTAAGATAAGGTACGGTGAGTTAGTTTTTTTTTCATTGTTTTAACTGTATCCAGTGAATTTCGTTAAGTTTCAATAACTTACGCATACATTTTTAATTTTCATTTATTTAGATCAAGAATATTATTTAAGTTACTTTTTCAGATATGATATGGAACAACGTTTAGCATGGCATCATGAAACAATGACGATACTGATTGTATGTCCATTGCAAGTGATTCCGAAATTTATTGCAAAGTCTGTAAAATATCGTTAAAAGAATCAATAAAACGTCACTTTGCATCGCAAACACATACACAGAAATTAGACCCGTTGGAATCTGACAATTTTAATAATAAATTCGACGCCTAATACTCAATAAAATTGCAAGCATCCTTGTATCCAAACACGTATAAAAAGTAGAAATCTATACCTTAACACTAGTTCTGTGGATCTGTGGATCTCGATCTCACATCTGCAGCTGTGTCTATTTTCTCTTACAACGGCCGATTAAATACATCTTTTTATCAGCCTCATTAATTTACATACATGTTTAGTGGTTTTCTGGTAAGTTTGTACAACGTCCTATCGATCTGATAGGGGGTCCCTTCTTCGACCTACTAAAAAGAACTAGCAATAAAAGGGTTGTCGCCTGTCACCGACACGAACTAATGCTCTTGTAAAGGATATAGGTGAATTGATAATTTTACATTTGGGAAATTAAGATACATATATCGACGTCTGCAGTCGATTGCCTCGTAGGTTATAGGAAATGATTATTGCTTGGAATTTATCTTCTGAGAAAGCGATCTACAAACGGGCTAACATACTGAGTATGTATTGAACGCATGTTGGTGTTTAAAAACTAAATCATGTAGCTATGTCATGTTAGATATTTATACACGTCGTTTGTAGATCTGCTTCTTCATTTTAAGAATTTTTAATTTTAAAAATTTATCAAACCAAGATACCGAAGTAACAAATAAGTTAACCATTTCGTAGGCGCGAACAGGACATAGAAAAGGCTAAGTTAAATGGTTTTGAGATTATGTAATCCTAAAATTTAGAGCATAAAAATTAATTGCTTATATATCAAGTGCTTCAAAACAATAATTTTAAACTAAATACCATAGCTGTCTTCGAATAATAACACTGGTCTACTCAAAATCCACTCAAAATCTATTCGAATTAGAAATAGTTAATTCCTATTCATTTTGATGTGAAAAACACGAATATGATGTTTAATTAGCTCTCATTCCTTGAAGAACAGGAATTAATGTTATGATGGAAGGATATTTTATAATATTGGTAATTTTTTTATTGTTACAAATATATGTTGGTAACACTAAATAAATCATATTTTATTCTTAGAGAAGCCATTTTGTTTACATAAATATAATTTGTTGCGCTTAAAGAACCTATCTGATTTTCACATGTAAATACGAAATATATTTAACAAGAGCAACCCTTAATTTATCTTCATGAGTGGAAAAGATGTATACAGGCTGATTCAAATTCAGTGCGCACCATTGCTATCTCTGTTATTATTGATTCTAGAAAGTAGGTTAAATTAGCAAAGTATTAGTGTTTTTAACATTTATTAGTATGCAGTTCATGAAAAAAAAATTGAATAACGCATTTTCGAGAAATTTTGAAATTTATAATTTTTTTAAATGGAACAGCCTGTATATTTTTTAAAATTCTGAATGCTAATGTTCTTTGTAATATAAAAGTTTTAATACACTATTGTCCTAAAACGAATAATAAAGTAGTTATAGCAGTTTCTATTTCCTTCTAAATGTTGTCATTGCTCCGCTAACTTTTGACAAAACAGATACATATTTTGTGTTTAATGTTTATTTTAAGATATTACAGCTTACAAAATTAAATTAAAAAGAAGAAAGTACATGTATAATTTATAAATACTGCTCAAAGGTGTCACCTTCCTGCTTAATACATTTTCGTGCCCGCTTCAGTACACTCTGGGTGGCTCTTAAGATTGTCCTTCTAATTGGCGAAAAACTTCTCTGACCTTGTCTTGCAATTCGCGCACGTTGTCGTATCGCGTTTTATACACCCCATTTTTTAAGTATTCCCAAAGAAAAAAGTCTAAAGGTGAGAGGTCAGGGAAGCGTGCTGGCCATTGAATTAGATCATTTGCACTAATCCACTTTTCGGCAAAGATGGTGCCCATGTAGGTTTGCACTAAAATTTTGACGCATCAGATAATTGGCGTTATCAAGGAAATCTTCTAGAACGTTACGAGTAAATTCCATTTGTATATGGCATTTACCAGCGTCTCCCAAAATCAGCACAGCGTACGTCATTCTTGATCTGACGGCCATCTTGTAAGTGGAAGGCAGATTCAGCTTGTTCTTATTGTAGGAGAAGGCATAGTTGTATCAGGGCTGCATTGGTTCGATCTGCTATTAATTTTATGTGCTATCTCTACATAAATCTCCACTTCAAGACGACGCCGAGCTACTTTATAGTGTTCTCGAAGACTATGTCTGTTTTGACCATCTGTAAGTTATGTATTTCTGGCTGTTTTGGAGATTTAACACATGATGGCGTATTTATTAGGGTTAATAGTGATTCTCCAGGTGAACAACCGCTTCCCAAGAACATCGGTGTTAAGTCCTGCAACCTCTTCCATATAGACTGCCAGTTGTATGTCTGGAAGGAGTTTATACATATCAACGGTTAAAATGTTAAATAACGTAGGAGTCAGGATAGATGCCTGTGAGATACATGGGAGAATCGATCTGGCACGTGACAAATTATTGTTCAATCTGACAGAATAATCGATTTACGAGTACAAGATATAACCTGATAATTTGAATGTCAGGGATGGAATTGTTGGATGTCAGAAGTTTGTGGAGGAGATCTTCATGCCAGACAGACCTATCGCTTGTGTCCCGTTCAGGAAGATGACTGTTGTTATTATCCTTCGGTTGTAATGTAATAACTAAAATAGGATACGCATTTCTGCATATTCGATGTATTACTCGTTTGGCGAAACACGTCCTCATTAATTGTTACATCTTTCGAATTCTTGCTTAATTGAATAACTAGGTTAATATAACATTAAGTAAGTAAGTAGATTAGGACATGATATATAAACTGAAGACAGAAATGAACGAGTCAGTCTCTTCTGTCGTATATCTAATCTAATCAATCTTGTACATGTGAACACCGTAACATGTAATGTTGTTGTTAAGTATTTATTAAATGTTATTTTATATTGTTTCCGATTGTAGAGGAAAGGCGCCTAATATTAGGATAGTGCCTAATATTGGATACTTATGTATTTTTAAGGGAAAACTATATGTGTGCGTCATCTATTAACCATATACTGGATTATATCTTAATACGCCATTAATAAGTTTGCAGGGTTCTACAACTGACTGTGACGACATAAATAATTTTTAACTGAAATGTGTGCCTCCGAGTGTATTTTGCTCCGTCTTTAAACTGGTGATTTATTGGTTACAAGTTAAAAATTTTAAATATTTTTGAATGTAATGAGTAGTGCATGTTACAAAGTAAATATCCTAGAGATTTTTTATACCCAAAGATTTGTTTTTATTTACTAAAATATTGCTAATCTAAAATTTTTATGAGGTACCTAATATCGGACAGCTATTGGTTCCCAATATTGGATATCCAATTTTACGTCACAGTTTAAGGTTAATTGAGATAATATATTTTTTTACAGTCATGGCTACTAAAAAGAGAAAACAGTAGGATAAAGCAGACATGACCAGTGCTATTCACGCAATATTAAATAAAGAGATGGGATATTTGAAAGCTGCCAAGTCGTACAATGTTCCGAAAGCTACTTTGGAGTATTATTGTAAATTACAGAATCCCCTAGAACATATAGAGAAATCGACGCTTGGTCGTAAACCAGTGCTACCTGAAGCTTTAGAAAAGAAGTTGGCGCTACACTGTCTGGAATTAGAGAAAAGATTCTATGGTTTAACGTCGTCAGATGTTCGTCGTTTGGCTTATCAGTTGGCTCTAGCTAATAATTTGCCACATCCATTTTCACGAACGAAGGCTATTGCTGGGAAAAAATGGCTACGAAATTTCTTAAGACGAAACAAAAATATTTCATTTAGAACTCCTCAAGGTGTTTCGGCAGCTAGAATCAAAGGATTTACTAAAGAAAATCTTAGAAAATTCTATGATATTTTGGAACCAGAACTAGACAAAAATTTAATCAAAGTAAAATTTATAATATAGACGAGACGGGGATAAGTGCAGTTCAACACAAACACGCTAAAGTTATAAGCCTAAAGGGAAAGAAACAGGTAGGGGCTTTGACAACATCAGAACGAGGTTCGCTTGTCACTGTTGTGTTATGTATGAATGCTAATGGACATTTTATACCTCCTATGATGATTTTCCCACGAAAAAATTTTAAAGCTGAACTTATAGATGGAGCACCTCCAGGATCAGTTGGGAAAGCCACCCTTCCGGCTGGATTCAGTCATATTTATTTACGCAATGGATGGATCACTTCATTATGCATGCCAAGCCATCCCGCGCAGATCCTGTTATTTTAATACTAGACGGGCATTATACACACACGCGCAATTTGGATGTCATTAACAAAGCTCGAGAAAATCATATAATCTTAATATGCCTCCCTCCACACTCAACCCATAAGCTTCAACCATTGGATGTAGCTTTAATGGGACCCTTAAAAACATATTATTCTCAAGAAATTGAGAACTGGTTAAAAGCTAATCCAGAAAGAATAGTTTCACCCTACCAGATTGCAGGTTTGTTGGGAAAAGCTTATTTAAGGACTGCATCACTGGAAATATCCATAAACGGATTTCGGAAATGTGGCATTATGCCTTTTGATAGGAATAAATTCCGAGACCATGATTTGTCAATTCATAATAAATTAGAAACATCCCTTGAGACTGAAAATATTATCCAAGGAAGAAGTCCTGCAAATGTTATGGACAAAGCAACAATGGAAACAGAACCTGAACCTAAAGTTCTTATTTTGCAAAATATTTCTTTAAAACCTAATGTGAAATTCTCTGTAAAACCTGCCATTAATAAAGAAAATCAAAAACAAATTGTAAAACCAGTTGACATCCATCCATTACCAGTGTTACCTGGTTCTTCAGGAGTAAAGAGAAAAAATTCTGGGGCCGCTGCCTTAGTTAGTGGTTCTCCCTACAAAACAGCCCTTGAAGAATCACAAAATCTAAAAACCACAAAAAAGTTTAAGAAAAATTTAAACATTCAACCAAAACCACCCGATAAGGTTAAGAAAAACAACACATCTAAAAAGAAAAAAAAAAGTTGTTTCCTCGGATTCGTCAGAATCCGATGTAAATTCGGAAAATGATATGGATAGCGAAGAAGAAGATGTTGAATGCCTCTTCTGCTTTGAATCATTTTCTTCAGATAAAGCAGGGGAAAAATGGGTAAAGTGTTGTAAATGCTAACAGATGGGTCCATGAAGCATGTGCCGGTGCTGAAGACAAAAAAAATTTTATCTTAGATTTTTGTGTGGATGGATGATCTTGCGTTTCCTATATTAGTCTGTTAATTGATCTTTTTCATTTTGTATTTTAGACAATAAAATAGATATTAAAATTATGAGCAGTGTTTGTTTAAAAACATGGTTTCCTAGTATAGATATTGATATAGATAATATCCAATATTAAGTTACTACTAATCTGAATTGACAAAATTGACAATTTCAAAAAAAAATTAATAATTTCTCAAATAAGACTATTATTCTTTTGCTGCACACCTCAAGTGATAATACATGGATATGCTATAACTTCACTAAACTAGCACAAATGTAGAGCTCTTTTTTAATAAAAAGTTAACATTTAACAAAAATGTATCCAATATTAGGCTCCTTTCCTCTATTATTTATTACATCAATAAAACCGGTCTCTAATGAGCCCGTCTCGAAGATGAATCGGTAACGAGAATCAGGGGACATCACAGTAGCCGTCCATGATGTAGTTCTCGAGGTAACGAGTCTAGTGTATGGTCGAGTGAGCAGTACGGAATTCAAACTGCTCGTCCTAGATGATTTCTTCATTTTCAGATTCTTCAGATGGTCTGCTTTGAATATTTGTTTCATATACTTTTCTATCTTCGAGAGAAGACTATTGGAGCGGTATTTGTGAGAAAAATTATGGACATGGTTCCTTTTCTTGATCAAGCTGATCTCTACCTTCCTCTAGGTAACGTTCCAATCTATTAAACCTTATTTGTACTTGTTGATATCTCGTAATAGTTGTTCCTTTTTTAAGGATTAGAACTGCCTGAATAATGAACAGAAGACATGTTAAAAACTTAAATTGCTATCGCTGTAGAATTACTACTTCCAGAATTAAAAACATTCTACTCTGATTATTTCTTATAGGTCCATAAAGATATCATTTACATATGAATGCGGTTAAATAAGCATTATTCAAAGATATGTTAACGTTGTGTCGATATTGAAGCATTTATCCCATTGTCATAAACAACATCAAATCGTACAACGAGAGAAGTTTTTTGTTTCCTGCTTATATGGACATGAACAAAGCTCTAAGTCTCTTTATTATGTGCGCAAAGTCACAATTTACAACGATATAATTCGCGAATCAATACATTTAAAGGTCTTTTATATGTATTAATGTACGATAGTGTAGTATTTAAAGGTTGTACAATGTACATGCGTGTTTGTGTTCGTGTGTCCGGATATACAAGTCTGCATGCGATTTAAAGATGCAAGGCGCATTTAGACATCGGAAACCTGTTGCCTGCGACCGGCTGTATATCTTAATTTGCTGTGTTATTCAAATAAGCTGTCCGTGGAGTGTGCCCGAACGAAAGCCGCACACTGTCTTGTCTCTCCCCCTATGGTAGGCAAACTCCACTCCCCGTATCTCTTCGCTGTCCTCCCGGCGATCGGTATATATGATTTCTACTACGCTCTCTGTACAGTCTTCGGATTCACAACACAGTCTTTGGCTTCTTCTCTGTCTTTTATTTCTCTTGTTCGACTGGTTCTTACCGAAGGTTTATCTCATGTCTTACATCTGGTAATTGCGTCCAGGGATGTCTGGGATTACACTTATGTGTTAGCTTGTGCCCGGTGTACGCAGAACCGGGGGGCCCCCGGTATCGGAGGGGTTTTCGCTATTTATTATAGCCCGGATTCGCTCGTGACGCGTCGGTACTATTGACGGCATTGGGTAGAGCGAGGATTATGTAAACTCCATACCGGCGTACCTTTAGTCATTCCATCTGGTAATAAAGACGGTTCAACTAACATGTGTCGACACACACATTATAGTTTGCAATTACAAAATGTCACTAAACGTGGAAACGTAATACCTTGTGTATGTATCGCATGTGACTCAGATTAATCATTCGTAAAGTTAATGGATAAACTTAATGCAATATAATCATCCTAGAACAAGAAGAAAAAGTCAACATGATAATCTAATATTCACCTATTCATCAACCTTCAGGTATTATGGCAAGATATTTCAACATCCCAGAGCCATATTGCTATTTTTCCCTTTTTAAATTTTCATACAATACCGCATGAGTGATCGTCCTATAGTCACCCGATGATACACCAAAACCAGCTATTGCAAACGTGGTCAGATATATCACGCGCCATATATTTCGCAGGACAGAGAAACGATAGACGCAATAAATAAATTGCTCATTTGAAATTTAGCCAATAGCAATTACAAATTTTACATAGTTACCATGTATTGATAAGTGAATATACTCTTGACGACGTGATATAACCGTTTTGGTGTTTCGCTTCCTCCAACAATATGAATTTTGTCATGGTAACAAGTGTTTTGAAGTTTGTTGATAAACGTCAAAAATATATTCAGCAATTTTCATAAGGTTTTTTTAATTTTTTCGACATGGAACGCTTTGGTATAAGCTCGGGGACCGAAATAGATAAAGAAATTGAAGATTTGACACCGCAAAATACCGTTAAAACACATAAATATGTTTGGAAACAGTTCACCGAATTTTGTGAACAGCGAAATTATAAACTTTGTGCTCAAACTTCTGACGAACAATTAGCAAGTATTTTGAAAGATTGGGCATTCAACATGAAACGTGCAGACGGCAATGAGAAATAAACAAGATTCTGCCAACTCTACCAACAGCAGCACCTCAAATTCAACTTCTAAAGATAATACAACAAATATTTATTATAATAATTGTACTTTTAATTTCAACCAATAAAAAAGTTTCGTTAGTTAATTCTTTATATAATCGTAACGAATACCACTCGAGCAAACAAAAATAATCCATTATATAACCTCTTCACTCGACGTATATCCTTAAAACACCACTCGAGCTACGCTCTCGTGGTGTTTCGCAGAATACGTCTCGTGACTCGGAAATATAATCGATTATTTTCTATGCTCTTGTGATATTATAACTGAATACACATTCAAAAATATTTTTCCAAAATTCCCTCTCATAAGCGAGAAAAAGAATGACAAAGACATTTAAAAAAATTATGTTACTGTTCAGAGACGATATCTTAAAGTTTCGTCTACCATTCATTACGTTCGATATTATTTGTATTTATATCTTCGATTAAAGATAGAGTGTTACCAAGTAAGTCGTAGAAAACACATCTTATATGTACTTTTAATATATCTACTTTAAAAATTCAATGCGAGTATAAATTTTTAACAGCTGACTTTCATTCATATAAGATTATCGAACACTTACCATAACAAAACTTAAACACAATGTTATCGTTTTCATAAACACAAACACATACATATTAACAAATTAATTACAATAAAAGGATTCTGAATCGATATTCATATTTTATATTTCTTACTCCGAAAAAATAAATCATAATACACATGAAATTATGTCAGTTCTAAAAGTCCACAAATTATTTTTAGTGTAATTTTCATAATGGGTTTGTAATGTAACACATATCTTAATTTTTAATAATTTACTTGAATGTATAGAAAGCTGATTTTGTATGAAGTAATTGTCCTTAGCATACAGGATGTTATAGTTCTTATAACATCGACAACTGTTACGTATGTAAGCATACGGTGTATGTGTAACTTCAATAGAGGTATATATTTAAATTTTGAATATTTTAAATTCAAAGACGGAATATTTCAGGGGGGTTTTAATTTTGAGCTTCGCGTCGTGATTGACTTATAATATTTTGAATTCATATGCGATATAATTACATCTTTCCATTTTTCATTCGTTGTGTTATTTCAAGGACACCTGTATATAGCAGAATATAAAATATAAAATAAAAATTATCTTAAAGAAAAATAACCGAATAATAATTCCAAATAATTTGAGTGTATACGTGGACGCTGTGTAAAGTTGTTGCGTGATCAGTTGTGCCAGCTTTACTGTGCCCCCATGTGCGACACCTTGATTAGTGGTTTTACCTACTGATGATAACAACTTAGTTGTCGAAAGACGTATTTAGGATACGATTAATAATTGTGGTAAGGAGTTATATACCTTTTTAAGTTCCCAAATAATTTGATTACTAGAACAGACGTTCTAAACGTCACCTAACTGAAAAGTGCAATAACCTTATAATGGTCAAGTTGGAATTAATAACACATTTTCTTTTTACAAATAATAATTTATTTTATTAAACAATTCACAAAACATAATTATATTTTTAAAGTACAGAGACGAATTTCTGAACAGACCACTTTGACAGTGAAATCTCATTGGTTGAAAGCAATTTGGCCTTGCTTTCAACCAATGAGATTTCACTGTCAAAGTGGTCTGTTCAGAAATTCGTCTCTCTAGTTTAAAAATAGAGTATAACTAATATTGAACAGTTCACGCGTTTACACGTAGGTTTCTTAAAAAGTCCACTTCTGAGGGGGAAAAATGAATCCAGAATTGGTTCGACTACATGCAAAATGGTATAGATCTTAAAAACGGTTAGTTCAGCAAACAATAAAGTCATTTATACACTCTAATTTGTTTTGTCAAACTTTTTCTAAAAATTTTCGCAACAACCCTCGTATTACAACCAACAAAATCAACCAATGTCAGAACAAAAGTACAGAAAAATATTATACAGTGACCTAGCATCTCCTATATTATTGTTTTGAGATACACATTGTAACTGAAAAGTTAATCGAACAAATTGGTCTTTTAAAAATATCATCTTCACTCACGCTTGTCCGAAGATTTTACTTTATATTGTAAATTATTGTACAATGTTTATACCTGAAGTATTCAATTATTTTAAAAGAGCAAGTTAAGTTCTAGAGGTAGGCGAAAATAATGTAATAATCTTAAATAACTTTCGTTTCTTTTTTAAAAACATCAATCAGAGACATCTATCAAAAAATGGCTAAACTATATTAACTAATTATTTCAAGATACTCTATTCTGAACAGGTTATAATACCTATTAAATTCTTATACAAAATTATTGCACTTCACAACTTTTACTATAATTATAATATTAGTAAATCATCATAATGGATTTAGATAGCGTTAATTTTGTAGATTTTATAAATTTAAAACTGTTGTTATTTAGACTATAAATTTTTCTCATGTTAATGTAACTGAATTAATTTATTATTGAAAGTTTACTGGCTACTAGTCTGTTCTTTCATCATTCTATAGCATATACGTTTGCTAAAATTTACTTGAAAGGATTACAAAAGAAAGCATTGCTAACTTCATAACCGGCCTCTAGAAAGCCGCTAATAAACATTAAAAACATACCCGATTGTTTTTATCGTTCTTGGTAATAAATTAACATATTTAAATTTCTTTCTTTTCTTTTGAACTGGTATTTACTAAAGAGATTCTAAATGAACCCGAATTGCCTTAAAATTTAATGAAAATTAAGTGAAAAATGGGTTTGTGAAGAATTCTAAATTGCAGGGAACACAATATTGGTAATATCTATGTCGCGTTTTTGTTAGAACGTATTAAATAGATGTCACAAATAGAAAAATATGTTTACATACCGGAACTTCTAATTGGCACTAAGCAAAGTTCAAAAAACACGACACAATCACAAATCACTGCAAAATTTAGAGCACTATTATTTCAAAATAACTGTTTGTTAGAACTCTGTCGGTATGAATGATGGATATCGTTTCCTGTAATCGTGAAGAAGTTATTGATTATAGTTTCCTATTAAGTGGGTGTTCAGAAACATTCGAAGTCAAGTGGGCACTGAACAAAAAATCGTATATCTTTACTTAAGTATCTGATACTAATTTGATAACCTATAAAATTGTATTAGGTAAATGTATCAATCTATCTCAGACATGACTTCATATTTTCAAGGACTACTTTGACTTCGAATGTTTCTGAGCACCCGTTACCTAAGAATTAATGAAGGTGAAATTATAAAATTATATTATACATGCTGCCATATTATGGCTAAATGGCAAACCCTAAAAAGGTTACTGTAACTAAAATATGCTAAGGATTCAGCATTCCACGATAGATGGCGCAGTAGTTTATTACCTTGAATTTTTCAAAATATGAAATGAAAATGTCCGTCCAATGGCATTCGTTTAAATAAATTATATATGCAAACAACAATACATTAATTATATTGGATTCGAATGATAGTAAAAGCAAGGGATATGTTATAAATATTGCTCGGATTATATATTTATTATTAAAAGGTATATTAACAAAATTATAAACTTTCGGGGTTGATTTAATGTTTTCTTAATAAAATAGGGCAATTAAACAAAGCATATTTTGATTTTTTACTACCTGATGCATATTTCATGTAATACTGAAGATTCGTGCATATTTTCTTCAAATTACAAATTTCCTTCTAAATATTCCAATAGCCGGCAAGTTTAAAAATAACGATTCAATAATAACTGGCCATTCTTCTGGGAAAGCCGATTAAAACACTTTGTCTTATTTTGTGGTCTATAAAATTAAAATACATTACAATGCTTTTACATAAAATACAATGATTTACAATACTTATATGACTTAGATGAGTACAGTTGTGCTCAGAACTTAACAATAAAAAACAGTAATAAAAGGAATAGTGATTGTAAGAAGGATACGTTAGGTATAAGCTATGAATGCCTAAATGGATTTAAAAACTATACAAATATATTACTTCCAGCCACCAGTAATCACTAGATGAGGAACATGTCTAAATACCTCAACTATTCATTAAAAAAATTATCGAAGTATTATAAATTTTATTTTAAAGATCGTTAATGTTTCAGATGCTGTAAAAAAGCAAGAGTCTTTAAAAAATGTTGTAATGCCAAATCAATTGGCATTTATATTATAGCAATAAATTTTTCTGTAGTAGCAGAAATAATTTTTAAATTAGAAACAAGACAATTGCTTTTGACTGAATCTGTAAATTCAATGAATGCATTGTCAACTACAATATGACACAGAATAAAGTAATTAACGTTTGGTTGCTTGCATATATATGCCTCTGATAATTTGTTTATACGAATGCCATTAGATATTTTCATTTCATCTTTTGCAAAATTATAATCTCAAGTAATAAACTATTGTGCCATCTATCGAGGAATAGATGAATCCTTACCGTACCCTAAATTATACTGACCTATTTAGTAAAGTAATTGTTATTGTCCATGTGTACAGTTACACATGTGTATATTGCATGTCTGTTTCATTTGTAATAAATGCGTAATATGTGCTTAACGTATTGATATACTTAAACCTTTTTTGTATAATGGTTTTAGTTAAATACTGTCTAGTATAGATATTCAGCCATAAGATGTCAGCACGCATTACAAAATATGTATAATTCCACCCTTATTAATTCTTAGGTAGTATTTGTTTGACAAAAATATTTTTGAAATATCTTTTGTATCTATCGAAAATAAAAGAAATAATATAATCAATCAATAAAAATATTAAAAATAAATATGTGTTTCTGCAGTAGGCTCTTAGTGAAACAGTCAAAATTTACCGAAATTTAATTAATTTAGATTAATGATTGTTTTTTTTATGTACACAATTTTATATTTGCACAAATTTAATATCTTTTTTTAAGAATTCTTTAGATGGTAAGTACTTGATAACAGGGTTGCCAGGTCTAGTGATTTTTCACTAGATCTAGCAATTTGAGTACTGTGTTAGTGATTTAGTAAAAAACTTCTGTATTTTAGTAAAATCTAGTTATTTTACGTATTTTTCGTTTTGTAGTTTATATGAAATCATATATTTATCAAAAGAGATTGCGTTATTTATTATTATTAAATATTATAGATCCTACGTAAAGTGACATCTATACCTTAGTAGTCGAAACAATTTTCTCGCAATAAATAATTGATATAATACATAAATAAGCTCATTACGGGAAGTACCGTTCAAATTATTTTTAAATTTGTAATTTTTGAAATAATACGATGAAGGGTAAGTACCTATTTAAAATGGGAAAGTATAAAAGCTCTTGGCCGGGGGAATTTTGGATTAAATCATATTAGATATTTATGGTAGAATCTTATTCACGCGTGCCCAATCGCACTGAATTCTTTAAATAAATTAATTTTCGGATTACCATGTAGGTATTTACTGCAAATAAAACCGTTTACATATTTTTATTAGTTTTGCTAAATCTGTTTTAATTTCTAGCAGTTATTATGTCGACCACAGATCAACCATCTACTTCAAAAAAAAAGAAAATTTATCAACAAAAATACAAAACTGATTGGGAGAAACACAATCATTACCAACATTGGATAGAAGCTAGTTCAAAAGGAGAAGAGTTTTACAGATATAAAATATGCGGTAATGACTATCTTGAAGAGATAGCTGCAATACATAAGCACCATGATTCTATAAAACACCAATCTAAATCTAAATTAATCAAACAACAAAAATTCTGTGTTACGCAATATGTAAGCTCTACAAGCACGGAACTTAGTACAAAAGAAATAAGAATTGCATCTTTCATTGCAGAACACAATATATCTATAAATTCAGTTGATCATCTGGTACAACTAATTAGGTCTATAAATAATGAAAGTGATGTTATAAAAAATATTTCCTGTAATCGTACAAAATGCATAGCTATTATAAATAACGTAATGGGTCAATCAAGTTTTGAAACTCTAATAGAAACTTTAAAGTGCAGCAAATTTTTTTTATTAACTGATGAGTCTACGGATCATACCGGTATTAAAAACTTAGCATTAGTTGTGCGATTAAATCAACATTTTAGTATAAATGACGAATTTCTTGCTTTATTACCAATCTATGATGCAACTGCAGTAAATATACATAATGTTATTGTTCAATTTTTTAATAAACATAATGTTCCATATAAAAATAATATGGTAGGATTTGCAGCTGATGGGGCAAATTCAATGATGGGCATTAAGCATTCCGTCAAAACTTTATTAAAAAATGAAATACCACATCTTTTTACTGTAAAATGCCTATGTCACGCAATAGCACTCATAGCTTCCCATGCTTGTGAAAAAGTACCTTCTACAACGGAAAAACTGGTGCGAGAAGTATACACTTATATGCAATATAGTTTTAAACGACAAACACAATACAAAGAATTTCAGCAGTTTCTTGATATTAAACCCCATAAGCTGCTGCAACCTAGCCAAACACGCCGGCTCTCTTTAATTTCTGTTGTTAAGAGAGTGTTGGAGCAGTATGAAGCTCTTAAATTATATTTCCAAAATGAATCTTTCAATCAAATCGATGCATCTGAATCCATTCACAATAATTTACAAAATCCTATGAATAAATATTATTTAGAGTTTTTGGAATATGTTTTACCTGTATTTAAATAAGGAATTTCAATCAGAATCTCCTAAAATTTATGCAATATATGACAGAATGTTAGCAGTATACAAGACTATTCTAAGTTGTTATATAAATAATACATATTTGAGTAAAACTGATGGTAACTATTTTGCAATATAGAAACCCAGAACATTATGTTTTACTAAATGAAGTATATTGTGGCCCGAAGGCAGCTATATTATTTCAAGAAAATACTCTTTCAGATGGTGATAAACATAACTTTCAATTAACATGCTTAGGTTTTTATGTTGAAGCTGCTCATCAATTATATAAACGCTTTCCATTTAATGCAGAAGATGTAAAGACACTTAAGTTCTTTAAATTTTTGGACCCAAAATATTTAAACTACAAGTTCATTAGGTCCAGCAGCAAATTTTCATAGGAAAGATATTGATCTTCTTTCATTGGATAGAGAGTGGCGATTATTGCAAAACAGTGATTTCAATGAGGTAGCAGCCGATTATATTTCTTTTTGGAAAAATATCTGTAATCAAATTAGATGTGACAATACTGCTGTTTATCCAGAACTATCAAAATTTGTCAATTTAGTTTTAACATTACCTCACAGTAGTACTTCGGTAGAAAGAATATTCAGTGCAGTATCTCTCAACAAAAGTAAAATCAGAAATCGGTTATCTGCTACTACCTTAACTGGAATTCTACACTCTAAGAGAGATTAATAAATAGTGATAATAAATCATGTTTTGATTACAAAATTCCTGTAATTGTAACAAATAAACATAACAACAATATGTATTCATCAGAATAAAAATATATTATTTAATGCAATTTATATAAGCTCTAATTTGTAATTTACTATAATTACCTTTTATTTTCTTGTAAATTTTACTTAAATTTAAAACAGCTTGTATAGTGTTATTGTAAAATAGGTACGACTTTATGCAATATTATACCAATAAATATATATATTATAATATTATATATAAATATATATCAAGAAATTCTTGTGTTTCTTTTATTATTTACATACCTACTGCTTTACATTTTTTGGCAATGGTTAACAATTGGGGCGCCAGTATAAATAAGAATTGATATGTATGCCACCATATATACAAATGTGTATGCATACGCACAGCGCTGTCAAATCTAATTAGGAATTATAAAACATATTTAAGGTGCGCACTTATTTGACTACTTACTTGTTGCATAATAAATTAAGGAAATTATTTATTATCCCGTTAATAATTAAATCCCATATATTAATTAAAATATTAAGTATTTTTTTCATTTGTTGGCTTTTTAAATAAAATATTTACTTAGGTGTTTCCTTTTGAAATACAGATTTTTTTTCTATAAATAAAATATATGGATAGCTATATTGCTATATTAAAATAAAATCTATTATACCTACCAATTTAATTTCTATTGTACGTGTTATGAGTATGTTTGACAACGCTGTTAATCGCAGAACACATACACGTCTGTACACATGGTTGCATACAAATACTTGTTGATACTGGCGCCCCAATTGTTAACCATTGCCATTTTTTTTTATTGCAATAGCTCCTCTTTCTTTATTAACGAAAACTAAAACTATACCTTATATATACTACTGGTAATTATGTAGACATATGTAATAGTTTCATTTATAATTGTGGCAACAATCTATTGAAATCTAGTGATTTTTTAAGTTCTCATCTAGTGAAAACAATTATTTTCACCTGGCAACACTGCTTGATAATTTGTTTTTGCTTGCTGGATATAAGAAATTGAAAACGCTTTCTTAATAAGCTTTCAATTAACACCGAAAATTTGTTCAGATAACATGAGAACATAAGAAAAAGTTATTTTGCACTTTTCGGAAAACTTTTTATCTACCACTAAAGTATTTAAAAGTAACCTAACAATAAACCTAAGAATAAATATATAATCAGAGCTTGGCTTTAATGATAACATTTCTCTTGCGAATCCGACATAATAAACGTATTGTTAAATGTTGCTTATATATGCCTGTGATAATTTGTTTATACCAATGCGTCCAATGCCATTGAACATTTTCATTACATCTTTTGAAAAATTTAATATTTCTAAGCCTGTAATATACTGTTGCGCCATCTATTGGGAAATACATAAATCTTACCGTACATTAATTACAGTAACTTTTTTAATAAGTAATGGCTTTAGTTTAATACTATCTAGTATAGGCATTTACCCATAAGATGTCAGCACGAATAACAAAATATATATTATTTCACCATTATTAATTCTTAAGTACAGTATTATTAATTCTTAAGTATAGTTATTTGTTTGTTAAGAATATTTTTGAAATATTTTTTGTATCTATAGAAAATAAACGAAATAATATAATCAATCAATAAAAATATTAATTTTGCAGCTTAGTGAAACAGTCAAAATTTACCGAAATTTAATTAAAATGAATGATCTGGATTTTAACAGAAATTTAATAACGCTGCCGCAAAGGTGAATATTCCCGCTTCTTTGAAGCATATTGGAGTACCCAGCGATTGCAGCTTCTACCATACGATGGCAGCACCAAAAAATAGAATAATTTTTGTATATTTTTCATATTTTAAGAGATACAAATTTTATTTTATTTTACAAATTACGTATGCTTTTCTAGTTTAATTTTTAAATATATATTTTTTTAAATAACGTACTAAATATTCCATTTTTCATGGATGTAATTCTGAATATAATGAATATGTATAAAACATCAAATTAATAAAAGAAAACACAAGTAAATTTCCATCAATAATTTATTTATTTAAACCATAATACATTCACAAAATAAACCTATATTATATACATGACTAGGTAGACCTATTTCTTGCCCGAAGAAAATGGTCAAATAATATACACAGAATTACCAATTCAAAAGAACAATTTTTAAGATAAGATAATTAGCTGCATATGAAATCAGTTTATTTTATATAAAAAGATATAACAATTCCCGAGACGAAAACAATTTTTTTTAAGAGCTTTGTATTTTTTTAGATGTACTTATTTGGTCGTATTATTTGCCTAAATAATATCTAAACTTAATTTACAGAGTACATGGCTGAACATAATCTTAGTTGAAAATCTTTATATAAAAGTTTTCCACCTAAAGGTACTCGAGTTAGGAACATTCCAGGAGACATTAAGCATAGTGCTTTTCCGTTCATTAGGAACCTTGTTGGTGAAATTTTCGGCAATCCGTGCTGTTCTGTGACGTAGTTTAACCATTGAGCAACATGTTCTCTTGTCCAATGTCTAGGATCTGAGATCGAAAAAATTACAAATAATTTAACATTGTGCATTAATTTCATTAGTAATTCATGTGTAATTAAATAATATTTAATTTTTACCTTTTGGCAAGGTATCCTCCCTTTCGTCATAGGTCCTGTTTGGCCTGGACCATTGAAAACTACTATCGTATAGAACTGGTACGGATCCTGCTGTCTGCATTTTCCTTTGGAGTTTTGTCACACTGCAATAGAATCCTATTTTGCTTGGATATTTTCTGTAACAATAAAAAACCTAATTTACTATTATTATTATTAACACAGTAAAAAATATAAATCCTAGATTTTTTGGAAAGGAAACGAATTTACTTGGATTTAATGATCTTATTTCAGTCAGTGGCGGCTCTTTAATGAGAGTAAGTGAGCAATTGCACCCCCTGGAATTATGAAACAAAACAAACCAAGCGGCGACTAACTGTGAAAGTATTTATTTATTATGTATTCATACTTTCATAGTTATTGACGAGGAACGTGGCACGCTAACAACGTACATATACCGATCGTCGTAACAGATATACTGAGCAAAGTCCAACTGTTGCTCTGTTAAGGCATTAACATTACATTGATGGTTGGGAGAACTGTATTTTGCCGTACTTCAATGTCGTATAATACATAGCGTTGGAGCAACTGAACCAGACTGTTCCCGGGCGTTGTTACAATGAATACGGTATCTTTTTTACAGAACAACGGGTTTTCGCGGTTAACGTATAATGAAAAAATCGCACTAAAAAATCTTAAACGGCCGATGCCGCAATTATGTTTAGAAAATAAACAATCTGTTAAAGGTAAAGACGTTATAAGAAAATTCAAAATGAATATTTATCAGAAAAATTACAGGATTTGTGGGTGTGAAAGGATTTGTGGGTGTGAAATCTGTGGGTGTGAAATCTGTTAAAGGTAAAGACGTTATAAGAAAATTCAAAATGAATATTTATCAGAAAAATTACAGGATTTGTGGGTGTGAAATTAAAAATACTTTGTTTTATTTTCCGTGTCTTTTGTTTGGTGGTGAACCGTCTTGGTCAAAGAACGGAATAAGAGACTTAACTCATCTTAGTGCTAAAATTATTAAACTGAAAATTCCGAAGGGCATTTGAAAAATATATTTAGTCTAAGAATGTTAGGAAAAAATAACATTCAGAATGTTTTAGATTCATCATATAGAAAAGCAATTCAACAACACAATGAAAAGGTAATAAAAAATAGGCATGTGTTAAATTTAATAAAAATTGCATTAGATTTTGTGGCGCGTTTGAACTGGCACTTCGGGGTCATGATGAACAGCAAACGTCGAATAACAAGGGCATTTTTCGGGAATTGATAAATTTTACTGCAGAATTGGATAAATCGCTCAGAGATCACATCGAAGCTGCACCGGTTTTTAAGGGATTATCAAAAACGATACAGAATGAGCTGCTTGATGCAATGTTGAACGTGTATCATGAACAAGTTGCCCGTGAAATTAAAGCAACCGACTTCATATCTGTGATAGCTGATGAAACCACAGATGTGTCCAAACAGTTTCAGTTGGTGGCAGATATATTGTGAACGCAAGACCGGTCGAAAGATTTTGGAAATTTCATCTGCATAGTGGACATGATGCTAATTCTATATCTGCCTCAATCCTTAACGAAATTAGTTTGCTTGTTGATGACCCAGAAAAACTGATTGCACGGAGCTATGATGGGCCATGAGTGGTGCTATTAACGGCGTGCAAAGCCAGTATCCAAGGGCTAATTTTGTACATTGTTATGCACATCATACAAATCTAATTATGTCACATGCTACATCGAGCAGTAGTAATTGCAGAATTTTTTTTGCCAGTCTGACGGGATTATGTACATTTTTCTCCACTTCACCACAACGAGCTGCAAGATTGGAAGAATTCCTTCAGAGAAAAAGCTTACCTCGTTCTTCAAAAATAAGATGACACTTCAATTCTAGGACAGTGAATACAATATATGAGCACCGAGAAAAAATAATTGAAGCTCTAGAACAAATCGAGGGAGAAGCTAGTTTACAAACTACCATTCATCAAACTAGTGCCAATTTGCGAATTTTAGTAGGAAAATTTTATCTATTGGTTAACTTTCTTTCATAAAATTATGCCACATGTGGACATATTGTTTAATCATTACAAAATATCAATACAGATGCATTAAAAATCAAGAATAATTTAGATAATTTTGAACGCGCTATTGGAAAAATTCGAACCGAAATCGCTGACACACATAATCAGTTGGTTAAACAAAATGACCTAGAACTGACTCCTCGACCATCAAAGCGGCGAAGAGTAACTGATGGTAGCCAAAGAAGGAGGGAAACTATTGAAGTGTGCGATATTATTTTGCTAGAAATAAAACTAGATTTGGGTATACAGGGCACTTAATATTAGCAAGCTTAATTTCTTTTAAACAGTTCTCCGGAAGATTGCCTTGAAGAAGCAGTAAAATTTTATCCATGCCTCAATGAAAGCAGACTACGAACTGAATTAAGCGTTCTATATTCTAGAGAAGAATTTAAGCAAAATATAGAAGTCGGTGCTGTAGGTCTGCTAGGTCTTCTGCTGGATGGATTAAGCGACACCTTTAATGAAGTTGTTACGCTTTTAAAAATTATCATTACAATCCCAATGACAACGTCCGAAGCGCAACGCCAGTTTTCACGGCTGAAAACTGAGAAATACAATGAAAGAAGAGAGATTAAATGCCCTTACTATGATATCTTGTGAAAAAGAATGTATAAACGATTTCCCAAACTTTAATGAAAAAGAGATAGAACTGTTCTGCAAGTCAAAGACCGTAAAATGGACTTCGTTTATCGTCAGATGTAATTAAACTGTGTAGTGTAATATTTACTATTCCCTCAAAACAAACTCTACAATGAACAGTACCTGTCTGGAACAGTACGTCGGTGAAATTTATAAGGATTGGGTAAGCGTTTTTGTATTACACTTTTTAATTTTGAAATTATGCACTCCCTATGTGAACCACCCCGAGCCGCCACTGATTTCAATACCTTGAATTTAAGATATTTTTGGAAGAAAAGCAACGAATTTACTTATTTATATATTTCCTTAATTAACCTCTTTAAATCCCAACATTTCTCATTTTCATCTCAATAAATTGGTTAAAATAATAAAATTCGTTTCAATCATTGCCCAATCCATTGTTTTATGGTTATTTATATGGTTATATCATAGATTAAGGTTCATTCGCACAATTGCTTTCATACCACTAGCGATTGCAATAGCGGACCAAAAATGCAACATCAGTATTCGGTATTTTTTAAATGTTTTACAGGAATACCTGTGTTAATACCGGTATTAGGGATTTTTCAAAATGGTAGATAAACAGTTGTTTCTTTGTCATATTTATTAGTTTTATACAAAAAATTCATAAACTATGAAAAGATAAACCATTTTGTTATGACCAAAAATAAAATAAAGCAACAATTAATTTTAAAAATCGTTAAAGGCAATCTATTCCATCATGTATTAGAATCTAACACTAGTTTAAGTTCTTTTTGATGTGAAACATCTAAAGGCACGCCACGGGGGTAAACTCGGCTCTTGAATGCCATCACGCGACGACATCTTTGTCAGCGCTTCCCTCTCTTCGCCATACCGCTGGCGCTCCCTTCTGTCTGCAGTACGTATACTGTGTGTGCGTGTATATCAGTGAACGATATAACCTGTGTATGCTGGCGCCCCCTCTCCGCTATCCCTGCAAGCTATACACCAGACGTTCGCCGCTTTTACGTGTGTGTTTGTGTGCGTTCAGCGGTACGCACTACAATCGCTTTACTTGTATGCACGTCATTGTATCGAGTTTTAATTTCAATCGGATCGTCCTTTCGGGCATAAAAAAGTATTTCCAACCGAACACGTTGCAACTTTTTATTTAATCAAGAGTTTAAAGCTGTATATGAAGAAACTGTATTAGACTTTACTTGAAACAGACTTTATTGTTTGATACTTTCTTGAACGGTACGAATAAAAACTTTGCGTATAATTTGGTAATAGCACCCATATCTGTATATATTATCTTACCTTTGTGCATTTTTTAAATGTATATAAACGATGAAATAACGAATGAAAAGTCCTTCACATAAGCGAGAAAAAGAATAACAAAGATATTAAAAAAATGTTTGTCACGCTACACAATAACAAAAATAGTCCATAGTCCATCTCATCCAGCTGTTACGTATGTAATCTAGAGCTGAGGATCTTTGCGGTACGGCAGGACCGTATGCAGTGCATCCCCATATTTAACTATTTATCTAAATATTCTCTGAAATGATTTGCCGGATCTCATAAATTAATAGAGTGATATTTTAGTATGCACTGGATATTGTTATTATACAAAATCATAATAGCCATTTGTATTTATGGATCATAAATAATAATACGCATGTATTTGTATTTGGTTGTGAATTCAATTTAAACTTAAAACGAATCGTAATATTTTAACGACAAGCCGTCCTTACAATACATGCATTCGAGACAAAGTGTGCAACTCTACGAATAACTTCCATAATTGATCGAAAATGGACATTTTGGAGCTGAAGTAAAGCCCCTATTCTTAGAAAATTTTATTACTGTCGTTAAGAACTATTATTATAAACAACAAAGGCCTTTTATTAGTGTTGAAGTTTTAGTTTCATTGAATTTCCATGTTGTAAGTAGTCAATTGTAAAGTGTTCATTCACAATATTCTAAAACAAGGTGTAAATTTAACTAAAATCCAGAAAAACACATTCTGATAATATATTACTAGATTAGAAGCTGTGTTTATTACTATTTATTATATTATTTTTATAACCAAATGCAATAAAAGCTACGAAAACAAAAGAAACCTCGATTTATTAAAATCTTGTCACACAGCCTTTCAAAGCCTGGCAGCACATATTTTGCATATATTTTATATATACTACCTACTTGAACTAGGTGAATGAAGTTAGAAGTTATAAGTTATAACTTCTAACTTCATTCACCTAGTTCAAGTAGTTAGAATATATAAAATATATGCAAAATATGTGCTGCCAGGCTTTGAAAGGCTGTGTGACAAGATTTTAATAAATCGAGGTTTCTTTTGTTTTCGTAGCTTTTATTGCATTTGGTTATAAAAATAATATAATATATAGTAATAAACACAGCTTCTAATCTAGTAATATATTATCAGAATGTGTTTTTCTGGATTTTAATTAAATTTACACCTTGTTTTAGAATATTGTGAATGAACACTTTACAATTGACTACTTACAACATGGAAATTCAATGAAACTAAAACTTCAACACTAATAAAAGGCCTTTGTTGTTTATAATTAAAGACGGCAGACTATGTGCCCGAACACTAAGTAAACTAACTGCCTCGGTATACGTATTTATATGATCGTCTCTTTGTTCTTTTCTGCTTTTTTTTTTATTTTGCCAACGCCAATAAAAAATTCAAAACATTTTAATAAATACAATTTTATAAATACAATATTTTGAAAATATAAAGCATTTATTAATGCATACATATATATAACAATAACATCATGCGTTTGAAATTCGTTTACGTTAGACAACCTAAATAAACACACATATATGTATGGATGTTTTTATTGATTGTTAAATATAAAAAAAAAACGCAGAAAAGAACAAAGAGACGATCATATAAATACATATACCGAGGCAGTTAGTTTACTTAGTGTTCGGGCACATAGTCTGCCGTCTTTATTTATAATAATAGTTCTTAACGACAGTAATAAAATTTTCTAAGAATAGGGGCTTTACTTCAGCTCCAAAATGTCCATTTTCGATCAATTATGGAAGTTATTCGTAGAGTTGCACACTTTGTCTCGAATGCATGTATTGTAAGGACGGCTTATCGTTAAAATATTACGATTCGTTTTAAGTTTAAATTGAATTCACAACCAAATACAAATACATACGTATTATTATTTATGATCCATAAATACAAATGGCTATTATGATTTTGTATAATAACAATATCCAGTGTATACTAAAATATCACTCTATTAATTTATGAGATCCGGCAAATCATTTCAGAGAATATTTAGATAAATAGTTAAATGTGGGGATGCACTACATACGGTCCTGCCGTACCGCAAACATCCTCAGCTCTAGAATCACAATATTTTTTATTTATATTCTATATATTTACTTCTTTCCATTTATCATATGTTGTCTCTTTATTTAAAAGACACCTGTTTATATTACATAACATATATTTAAAAGGATGTTATTGAATTTTACATTATGCGTAGCAGGTATCCGTATTATGACATAATAACTATAATTATTACAAAAAAGAACAAAATATCACACTATTGTAAATTTCATACCGTAGATATGGTAGAATCGGTAAATTAATTTTTTATCTCTTGAAACCGATGTCAAACAATCGATACCTAGAAAACAGGTTATGAATATTGATTCCTGGATATCGAATCAAGGTATCGATTCCAAAGTAACGATTCAAGGTATCGATTCCAAAGTATCGATTTCAAAGCATCGATATCTATCGATACTTGACCGATTCCAGTAGTCAGAATCGATACCGTGCGCAGACCCAATTACGTTGCCAAGTATCGATACCGAAAACGTCGGTATCGCACAGCCCTAGTAGTCACGAATGAATTGAATGTTTTCCGATGTTCAGCTAGTTCGTGAATGACGATGATAGTTTAAATTTTGTACCCTATTGTGCTCACTGTAAAACAACTTGTGCCATTTAAACATCTTAGCCGGTGATAGTAATAATGCTATAGAAATAATTAAATTTATGTGGACAGACAAAAACAATAAAAAAGCTTGAATGATTAGAAAGGCTAAGAAACGCTCCGAGGAGAGCGTTTTAAATCGATAGAAGAGATAAAATTCAAAGCTCGAATGGTAGCTAGCTTGCTATGTAAATTGCGAAAATATTGAAACAAGTCTATTGTTTGGTAGGGAATTACTTTGATGAAATTTGGAAAGCGTTTTATTCAGTCAGTTCCGATACTTCTTGATCACAGTAATATATATATATATACATATATAAATATATAAATATATATATATATATATATACAATATACATATATATATATATATATATATATATATATATATATATTAAAAATAATAGATTTTTATTGGTTTTAGCGACCTTTTATTGAATTTAGATGTTATATATATTTAGTGTTTAAAGAATTTTGTTTTTCTTTTTTATTTTATTGGCCGTGTTTTAATATTAAAAATAATAGATTTTTATTGGTTTTATCGACCTTTTATTGAATTTAGATGTTTGTTTACAACGTTTCGACTTTTATCAATTCAGTCTTTTTCAAGCATCTGGAAACAAGAATCATTACAATGAACATGAGAACTGTGTTTGTTTTGTGTGATATAACAATTGAATTAACAATTTTAAATTTAACATTATATTAAGAAATGAATTACGAATTAGGTTAGTGTTTTACGTTGAAAATTAAATAACATTAAATTAAAATAGCTTAGAATGGTAGGGGGACATTTATGTGATTAATATCTGTAAGAATTAATTGGAGACTTAACAATTATTAACAATTTTAAGTTTAAAATTAGATTAAAAATGATTACAAATTGAGTTAAAATTTAACGTTGAAACTTACATAAAATAAAAATAAGAATAGCTAAAATGAACAGGTAGGGAGACATTTAGGTGATTAACAACTGTATGACTGATTGGAAAGTTGAATTACACTACAATAAGTAAAGAGAACAAAGAAAAGTCAAATAAAACTCACATTTGTTGTTTGTTTTACACGGGTACGCATTCATGTGCCACATGTGTTTGGACATCCGGGACCAATTTTCTTAGAACGAACGTGCTTGTGCGGATTTTGTAAGTGAACTAATACTTTAGTTTGCGGGGGTTTAATTTCTGTTTTTTGGAATGAGCATGGTAGTCAGGACCGTATTTAGGGGTATAAGTTAACGTTGTTATTTCTAATGGGAGCTATTTTTTTCCCCGTTTTGTCTTGTGCGTGCAGGGGTTTTTTTTTTGATTTTTCTATTGTTTTATGAGAGGGTAATAGAGTTTTGAAAGCCCATCGATTTCGTTTCTGTCGTTGATTGTTTTGCTATTTTTGAAAATGTGTATCATTTCTAAGACCTCTCTAGCTTTTGTGTTCTTTTTTTGTGTTATTACTTTGGTGTTTTCAAAATCAAAATTATGTTTTAGTGTCAGTTGGTGTTTTTTTTAAAGCAGTTTGATTTTTTGCGTATTTGTGACCTTTCAATCTTTCTTGTAGTAACTGTTTTGTTTGGCCTATGTATATTTTGTCACAGTCTTTGCAGGGTATGTTGTATATTGTGTGTGATTGTTTTAGTGTAGGTGTTGAGTCTTTAAGTTTGGTGTGTAGGAATTTTAGGTTTTTACCGCTTTGGTGTGCTATTTTAAAATTAAATTGTTTAAATATGTTGTCTAATTTTTCGGATAATCCAGTTATATAGGGTGTGGGGATATATGTGAATTCATTGTTTTTTTTGTTATTGTTTTGGTTGTTTGTTTTGTTATAAATTTTATTGAGTCTAAGTTTTATAATTTTTTGTATGAATTGTGGTGGATAGTTGTTTTCTGACAAAATTGTTTTAACTTTATTTAGTACTGTTGGTCTGAAAATTGGGTTTGTGAGATTTAAGGCTCTGTCTACTAACGCTGTTACTACATTTTTTTTGTGGGCTAGGGGTTGGTTAGAAAAAAAGTTTACATATCTGCCGGAAGCGGTTGGTTTAGTGTACCATTTTGTTTGTATGTTGTTTTTTGTTCTTGTCAGTGTTAGGTCTAGGTAGTTTATGGAGTTGTTTTTTTCTATTTCAATGGTAAACTTTAAATTTGGGTGGAAATTGTTGAAACTATTTTGTATATTGTTTATTTCATAATATTTTCGTGACCTTGGTATGATATGGTCTATTTTTTAAAATAACCATATCAAACCTTATATCATTTGTAATCAGCAAAAAATAAGCTTTTTAATGATGTCAAAACCAACTATGGTTTCTATTGTGTCATAACTCGATAATGGCGAACGAAAAAAAAAAATTAGCTACATAGTTTTATTTGGCGTAAAATTGTCTAAAACTTTTGTCTGAACACTTTTTCTCTAAAATTACTATTAACGATGCTAAGCATGTTTAAAGAAAATCGTAAAATTTAGTTTTCTTTGAATATCTAATAAGCCATGAAAGTTATCGGAGAAACAAAAGCAGTTTTAAATCAAACTCGTAAAACTGCGCATCGTTCCCCATTTAAGCGTTTTTCTATCCCCAGTAGTTTCTGAGATCCCAATGCTAAACATTCAAAAAAACTCCCCCTGTATATATTAAATTAATGTAAGATCTAAAAATCCTTAATTTTTCTCAAGAGATAAAATTAACCGAAAAGAGTACTGATTTTGAATAGTCAATTTCTTATACCTTATATACATACGTGTGGGGGGTTTGAAGTCTCTGTCTATATCTCACTTCACGCACTAAATATTGCTACGTTATTCTGTCGTCGTAGTTTAGTAAAAATTACACAAGCAGCACTTGTGAATTGATCACCAAATTGTTATTGTCTTGCAATAATAAAAAGTTTTATGTGAAAATCAGTGGCAAAAATACACTATTTTTAATTCAATTCGTTTGAATAAAATAATAAATTAATCGTTAAAACGTAGAATAATCTCGAAATCTACGGTACTCTAGAAAAATTAATTTTCGAACGACATATGTAAATTTGTACATTAAAGAACTTTAATCACCCACTCTTCACAAAAACAGACAAAACAAATGTCGTGGAACATCTGGCATTCTAACGATTCCCCTTTAAAAAATAATATATCACGCCTTATCAAGTCAAGACAGTGACGTACAACACAGGAAAAGATAATCTATAATACGTATGAGTAAGTTTCGACCTCCCTTTTCCCCCCCTCTAGCAGGGAACACGACACAGGAAGACACTTTTGTTACGTTTTATTAAGAGAACGCAGACCCGGCCGCTTTTGCGGTTTCTGCAGCGCCCCATCCGTCTCAATGGGCGTCTTTCTGGATCTTCCGCAAGCCGTTTGTCCTCTGACACCCTCTTGAAATCGTCCCGAATAGATACTTATCTGTTCCAAACGCACTTAGGAACCACTTAAAAACTATTTTTATTGCGGTGTAATGGCAGGATATGTATGAAATAGATTTCCGCTAACAAAGATAAAATTTGTATCTTTTATTTTTATAAATTCTTTATATTTTCGCAATGTGTTTCGACTAAGATCACTGACGTTTAAATTCTTTATGTTCATTTATGGAAATTTATGGAAACGGAATGAGACACAATGGCTTGTAGCATGTCTAAATATATCTACAGAGTGTTTCCGTTCGCGTTTTCAATTACAAACTATATTTCACGTCTTCAACAAAAAATTGTGAAGTGAATGTTTTCAACATTGTGTTTCAAATTCTTATCCTGAATTTTTTAGTTTTACGACAAAGCAGTAAACGATAAATAAAGCACTGCTAGTTTTTGCGTCTAAGCTAAATAATACTTTCAAACTAAATTTATCACTTTGAGAGTTTAATCATGTCCGCGACTTTATTCATTAAATACTTAAATCGATTTAAACGTGTTTAATTCTTCTTCTTTCTTATTTATAATATACTGGATTCTTCTTTTATCATTACTAGAGCAGACCAATTTCCGTGCGCGCCATGAGCGCCGGTATGGGAGTGTAATTCTTAATATATTAGAATATGCGATAGAATAGGGACGCAACATGAGCTTGTTACCGATGTAAGTATAGAAGTAGAGACATTTATTCTATCAGAAATAATTAAATATACATTAGGTTTTCTGCTATTAAAGTAATATGCTTAAACACACGAAAAATAAGAATAGTACATATTATAGCAGCGTTGTATGTACCTATAAATAAAATGGAAAATGTATGAAAATTGTGTGCACGACAGAGGATTTAAAAAAACACTTACCGTTTTAAGCGTCTTCCAAGGATTGACAAACTGGAGAAACTCGATTGTCTATTTTCAACATCAGGTGCGTTTCTAAGGTTATTTCTGAAAAACATGTCCGCCGTGAGGAAAAAATATGTTTATATTCGGAAAACGAGCGTTCTACATCTAGTGATGTTATATTCGCATAATCAAAATACTTTTTTAAGCAACTTCACGCATCTGTAGACGTGCCCTCACAAATACGTGTTAAGGTGTCAAAATCTGCATTTCTGTCTAAAACAGTTTCAAATTTAATTAGAACACTTTCACTTTTTGTGTCTTCTACAGCACACAGTTGTGCGTGAACAGCTTTAACGATTAGCAGTGATTCCTCTAACGACAGCGACGAATTTTCTAATTTTGTTATTCCTTCTTCTAGTCCCAAGTAATTCTCACGAATACTTTGTAAATCCATTTTAATCTGGGCATCTTGAAATTTTTTCTGGCTTGTATTGATAGCTACACTTTCTTTCGGATCGAATGATAAAACCACGGCCTTAATTTTTTCAAAATGTTCGTGATAGTAAAATCCCGCCCGTAACCATGTACCCCAACGTGTCAGAATCGGCCGTGGTGGCTCAGGGGTATGGGGACACAATTCGTGAAATTTCCGAATACGTTTTGGAGATTTCTGGAATACTGCCTTTATACTCGATATTAAAGCATCTACCTCTGGATAACATCTACGAATCTGTTCTGCCACAAGGTGTAGAGCATGGAGTTTACAAGTAATATGTAACAAGTTAGGACAATATTTTCTAAGAGACCGGCCTACAGAACACATGGTTGCGGCACCATCGGTCATAAACATTAATACTTGGTCTTTCGAATGTTTAAATTTTTCCAAAGTATCTAATAGCACCTCTGGATTTTTTTCGGCATTACATTGTTCTAGTCGTCTGGATGCTAATAAAATTGAAGACTTTGGTTGTTGTGCTTCCATATTACGCGCCATCACATTAACTACAGATTGTTTTTGCTGTCAGTTGTTTCGTCCACACATAACCACAGTTTTTTATTTTTCAGTTCGGCTTTGATTTTATTTTCAACCTGTTTACGCACCCATGGTATATTCCTTGGTAACGTTGTCGTGCTCGGTAATGTTTGATTCGCGTATTTATTCCAAAAGGAAATGAATGAATCATTACTTAACAAGGTAAACGGCAGTGTACACACAATCATAGTTACACATAGTTCATGTATAAACTGTTGTCGATTAATTTTGTTATTATTGTGCTTCGAACTGCTTACTTGTTCTTTACAATGTGTTTTTGACCAACACATTAGATATGTATTGCACACTAACCATTTAATTTTTGAGCCATCGTATATTAAGTCCGGGAAATCCATAATAAACTTATTCACTTCGTCTGACAACGGTCGTTTTCTCGATTTATGTGTCGACGACATTTTATTACGTATGCTTACACTTACATGCAATCTAAGCAAGTACCAAACACATACTGAATGCTTTTTATTAGTTCTGAAGCAATACAATCATCGACACATCGGCGCACATGGCGCGCACGGAAATTGGTCTGCTCTAGTAATGATAAAAGAAGAGCCTGGTATAAGTAAGGCCATTTTAATCAGTTAGTATAGAAAGAAGCACTAAGAGAAAGTTATCGACAAAAAGAATTTTGCATCGATGGCGCTTTGTGAACAATCACGAATTATAACCCTGATTGCATGTAAAATTGATGCTTGTGGTATTAGATAATAAACTTCAAGAATGATAGCTTTGAGAAAATTACAAGAAAATTTCGAAAAATAATGGTAAAAATTCGTATACATCAAAAACAGACAGAAACAAGAAAATTCCTAATTACAATATAAATTAATAATATCTAAATACGTATTTCGGCAATTATTTTGCCATCTTCAGTAGAATATTTTTTTCTTGTTTCTGTCTATTTCAGATTTCAGGACATAGTCTCAACCAATTTGGATCGTAAAAAATTTAACTTCAAAAATATTTTTACAACTTTTTCCTGCTAATTTTCAAATTTTTCCTTTTTAACAAGACAAGAACAGAGTTTCTTCCTAAAATATAACATAAATTCATTTTTCTTCACTTCTTTTATGCAATGGCGGCAATTATGGGAGTAAAGACGGACAGTTGATCTCTTCACTAACTTTTTTAATTAGTTTTTGATTTACCTGTTTATAATTAAGTAGTTTTCTATTTGTCAGAGAGTTGTGGTTATTTTAATTGAAAATGTGAACTGCATTATTCAGAAATCAGATTTCTTCCATTTATTCACTTATTCAAGTAATATCAACGAAAATGGTATTAGTATAAATGAAGAATGCTATAAAATGACAAAAAAAATATGTTTTGTGTGTATTTGGACGTAAATGAAAGTAAAAAGGCTATGCCTTTTTTACTTAACGTATACAGTAGCAAATACTGCTTTTTTATTGATTCTTATAGCTGCATATAAATCCCTTAACAAACGATGTAAATCATTATGTGTTTGTGAGGTACACATTTTAGTTACCTAAAAATTAAAATTGGTCCGGTATTTTATATAAACTAATAAATTGTTTGTGTCTCTAATTTAGACATGTAATCAAAAGATTTTAAATTTTTATTGTTATATACAGGCTGATTCATTTTCGGCCCTCACTATGGGGATCTCGCTTATTATTGGAGATAGAGTATATGTTTAAATTTGGCAAAGTTGTTAAATTATGTGTTTGTTATAAATCCGTAAAGAAAATAGACCTGTTACAAATGACCTTCGTTTATTTAAAAAAAAAACGCGGAAACCCCATTTTCTTCTTTTACCTGTAGCACCGACATTTGGCCTTGTAGAGAAAAAACAAAAACACATTCTTGTGGCCATTTCTCAACCTCTATCCAGTGGTGTACTCTAAATTTTTATTCGACGTTTCGTTTCTTTCTGGCCGTCATCAACTATCTAATTTCTTATAGGCGCCATATTGGATTTAGACATCTTCAGAAAGATTTTTTTTTTCTGATTTCAACCATGTACCATATGCTGACTAAAGTTTTTGACATTAGGTTTTATTTGAAAGAATAAATTATAAGATTAAATAAGGTAGCCATGAAATTTCAATCTGTCAAACATTTCATTTATTGTTCATTAAAAATACAAAAATGTCATACACTAACGAAGAGAAAACGAGATATGATAAGTATTTTTTATTCTTCGAACTGAAATTCAACAGTAGCGAGTTCAAGATATCTACAATTAAGTACAATTATATTAAGAACGACAACAGCCTCATCGTACCATTTTTCTAGATCTCGACAGAAATTTGGTCGAGAATGGATCGTTTACAACAGGACAACAGGAATTTAAATGAAAATCGACAAGATATTTTACAAATGGTAAATTAAAAGCGTGTTTTCAAATTTCATGTTAATCTTGTATTTTTATAGATAAATAATAATCCATCAATTTCTACACGCGAAGTAGCGTCAGAATTAAATTTGTGCCAGTCCAGAGTTTGGAGAACTTTACATAAAAGTAGGTTTAAACCATACAGGATCCATTAGTCACTCTTCACTGCCTGGAGATAATTTGAGAAGGCTAGAATATTGTAATTGGTTAATGGGAAGGATAGAAAATGACGAAAATTTTTTAAGCAAAATCATCTGGTCAGATGAAACAAAATTTACAAATTCTGGAATGTTAAACAGAAATACGGAGCACTATTGGGCAGTATAAAATCCCCGACAAAACAGGGCTAGAAGGCCACAACATTGTTTTGGAATAAACGTTTGGATGGGTATTTTGGCAAATCGTCTCTTAGGACCAGTTATGTATGAAGAACATTTAAATGGAGAAAGAAATTTAAACATTTTACGTACATACGTATCTGACTATCTTGACGACAATATCCCATTAAATCAATTACAATATTTATGGTGGCAACAAGATGGCGCATCAGCACACAATGCAGCTGTTGTTAGAAATTTCTTAAATCAAGAGTTTGCAAACCGTTAGATTGGAAATAGGGGAGTTGTTGAATGGCCTGCGAGATCACCTGATTTAGGTCCGCTAGATTTTCTTTTATGGGGATATGTTAAAAATAATATTTATAAAGTAGATGCGCCACAAAACATTGAAGAATTACGAGACAGACTTCAGAATGCCTTCGATGCAGTTCCTAGAAGAACTATACAAAGGGCAGTACAAAATGCCAGAAGGCGTGCCCAATTGTGCATTACCGAAGATGGCCAGATAATTGAACATTTACTGCAATTGTTTATTGTTTACTTTTCTATGTATTTTTATTAATGTTTTTGTTATCTTGTACTCGCTACTGTTGAATTTCGTTTCGAAGAATAAAAAATACTAATCATATCTCGTTTCTCTTCGTTAGTGTATGGCATTTTTGTATTATTAATGAACAGTAAATGAAATGTTTGACAGATTGAAATTCCATGGCTACCTTATTTAATCTTATAATTTATTCTTTCAAATAAAACCTAATGGCAAAAACTTTAGTCAGCATGTGGTACATGGTTGAAATCAGAAGAAAAACTCTTTCTGAAAATGTTTAAATCCAATATGGCGCCTATAAGAAATTAGATAGTTGATGATGGCCAGAAAGAAACGAAACGTCGTATAAAAATTTAGAGTACACCACTGGATAGAGGTTTAGATATGGCCACAAGAATGTTTTTATTTTTTCTCTACAACGCCAAATGTCGGTGCTACAGGTAAAAGAAGAAAATGGGTTTTCGCGTTTTTTTTTTTAATAACGAAGGTCATTTGTCACAGGTCTATTTTCTTTACGGATTTATAACAAACACAAAATTTTACAACTTTGCCAAATTTAAACCTATACTCTATCTCCAATAATAAGAGAGATCCCCATGGTGAGGGCCGAAAATGAATCAGCCTGTATATAGCACAAATATATCTATTATAAATTGGGCTGTGCATGCGTTATAGTCGTGGACTCCTCGTGATTACTCTACACATTCAATGAATAAGGTATAGTAGTCATTTACGACGTATTTAATTTTTTATTTTTTATTATTTATTTTTTTTTTAGCTTAACGGTGCCTTTCCTCCTATAAGTTTATTAGGATAACTTGCTTCCTTAAAGGTCGTCTAAACACCTCAATAATTATTTTTGGAAAATCTTTTGCATACGTATTCTTTACCTTAACCAAAAGATACTGTCTACCCGAAGGCATTACAATAACTAGACTTTATTTTAAATTTTTGACAAAAATAAAAAATCACTTCAATAATCCTTCAATAAATATATAGGTATGCACATAAAAAACATTTACTTATTTCATTAAATGGCAACATACGCAGGGCGTCCGCTAGTATATTATAAAAATTATAATTTGAATAAATACTTTTTTATTGGTTTTTATTTAAAATTTGTCTTTTTCTAATTATTGCAAGTGTAACATCTATTCCAAAAATATAAAAAAAAAAATTTTCTTAACGAGAATTCGGGGAATGCATAATAAAATCCGAACACGAGAGAGCACGCGGCCTATACACACAACAAGCCAATAAAATATGAATGAATTCACAGCGTCCTATGATACACAAAAATATAATTAGCGTTTTCTCGCTCTCGGTTCGGGGTTATTAACAAGATCTCGAGTACTCCCTAGGCCGTTTCCTGTTCAGCGACATAAATTCGTTTAACATTAGGTTTTAAAGCGGTCTCGGTCGTTCAAAGTAATAGCCTTCTCTTACTTCATAACATAACATCGACTCCTTTAGTTATATGATGGGTAAGCAGTACTGTTATGTCTCATTAAAAGAGGCATTTCTATTTGATGGGGGGTTGTACTATGCACGCCTTTCCCCGAAAAAGGAACACGTCATTCACGAGTTTGTTTTTAAACGACGGGCGCCGTAAACTCATCTAGTCTGTTTAATGCCATCAATTCAATTTTTATAAATTAAGAACGTCGGTTTGCTTGGTCCACACACATACGAAACAGGAAGGAATAGAATGTTTTTTTAACTCATTTTAATTGAATAAACAACGTTTCCGCAGAGAATTTTTTTTTTGGTGTTGAATTCATTTACAATTTAATGAAAAAAAAATCGTAAAATATGACATATAATCAGCTTCTAGAAACTTACCAAGAATTAAGGGAATAATTCCTGTAGAATTAACTATAATAGAGCAGATACGAGGTACGATCCAGATGTTCCCGGAGTGATGCTATAGGTCAGGGGTGGCCAAACTTTTGACCTCTGAGGTCTACTTGTGTTCAAAAATGTTTCTTGCGAGCGACTCTAAGGTAGAGTTTACAAGAGAGAAATAAAATATTTTAGCGATAAGTTAGTAAGTATTTTTCTATTATATACGTTGAAAACAAAATACATAATGTTCATTCTGTATTAGGTTTTTGGGTGGATATTTGGCACTGCATATTCTCCACAAGCTTATTATATTGAGGAGTGTAAGAAGTAATTGCGATGCGCAAACAGGAAGTTAAGTGGGCATCTGTTAAACGAGAACGATGTTTGGTTTTTATTGTATTCATAGTAGAAAATGTCGATTCGCAAAGATAGGTGGAACCGAAAAACGAAGTCAAATATAAGGCAACCTTTCTTAGACATGGGAACTTTTCTTTGCAAATCAGTTTCCAAAAATCAGTATTACTGCCAAATGCTCTTGCTTTCAGAAATATGTCGCATCTCATTTTAATTATTTCTTCTTCCACCACAACAGATTCAGAATCAGTTAACTTGCCGATTTTGGCAGTCAAGCTGTGAAGGTCATTGCTTTCATTAAAAGGGAATGTCATGAAACTTAGCACTTCTTCTAGAGCGAAGAAATCCAAAAACCTTCTTTCGAACTCCAGGTGCAAGTTCTCCAGCTGTCTGGCGAAAGTTTCAAAGTCCCGATTTGAGTTGTGCGTGCATTCTTCTTCCGTGTTTTTATAGTTTCTTAGTTCACCTCGTCTTAATTGAGATGCATGCACTTGAATTTGACTTTTAAATGTTTTAATCAAAGTTGTCATATCAATCACATTTCTGTATTTTCCTTGAAGATTTAAGTTCAACTGATTGAGTTTCTCCGTTATGTCACAAAGAAAGGCGAGCTTCATGAGCCATTTTTCATCTTCAAGCTCAGGTACATTTTCTTCTTTCGAATGGATGAATGTTTTGATTTCTGGCAGTAATTGGCGAAACCTCTTCAAAAAAGCACCACGGCTAAGCCACCTAACATCTGTATGTAGCAAAAGATCCGAGTGTTCGGCTTCAGTCTCTTCGAGTAAAGCTCGAAATTGACGCCTTTGCAAACTTCTGGCTCGAATAGAATTAACTATTTTATAGGCAATTTTCATGATAATATCCGAGTCAAGAATTTTAGAGCACAAAACTTGCTGGTGTATGATGCAGTTATAGTTGGTGAAACTTGGAATGTTGTCATCATTTTTACACAATGAAATAAAACCAACTCTTTGTCCAAGCATAGCGGGTGCTCCATCTGTCGTAATAGCAACTATTTTGTGAATAGGAAACTCAGTTTTTTCTACAAAATCTTTAAAAGATCTGTAGATATCCTCACCTCTTGTTTGCCCCTTCAATGGAATCATCGTCAATAATTCTTCTTTTGACGTCATATCTTCAAAAACTAGACGCACGAAAATGCACAATTCAGCAATGTCCGTCACATCGGTGGATTCATCGAATTGTAGTGACAAGAAACTACATTTTTGCAAATCTTCCTTAAGCAATTGTTCCAAATTTCCACTTAAGGCTTCACTTCGTCGCATCACAGTGTTTCGTGACAGAGAAATGGCATTTATGGCTGAAATAATTTCTTTCTTATTTTTAAAGTCATTAAACAGTACTTCTCCAGCTCTCTGCATGGCTTCCTTGATCATTTCTCCATCTTCAAAAGGTTTCTTTCGTTTTATCAATATTTCCGTAACAGCAAATGACGCCAGTGTAGCAGCTTTTGATTTCAAGTCTGGTTTCGTAAAAAAAGATTGTTGCGCACTTAAGCTACTTTTTAATTCTCGTACTTTTACCTTCCGAATTTCACTGCCAAATGGAAAATCTGTGGCGTATTTGGAATGTGTAGTTTTAAAGTGCCTTTCCACATTTGCTCTTTTCGGTAATGCTACACTTGAATTACAAATTAGGCACACACATTTGTCGTTGACCATAACGAAAAAAAATTCCTCTTCCCACTCACTGTGATAATGGTAAGTCTTACTTTTTTTTGCACTTGAACCAGATGGCACACTCATTTTGATTAAATAAAAGTCACAAACTCACAAAGGTCCCTACGTTACTTAGTATTGTTACGGCGCTGCCTGACGAATTTCAAGTGAGGAACGAACGAACGAACGATGTCGACCGAGAGTTCGGTATTCACAATCACAACGCATACGTCTGTCCAAACGCACTCAGTCCAGGACTCTTCACGCACTTTTTATCGTTTCGTATCGCTTCTGAATTCAAACTGACTGGCTGTGGCTTCCGCCAACTATTTATATTATATGATGGGATTAGCGACATCTAGAAATTTCGAGAAACAACTCGCGAACCCACACAGCATTCGCTCGCGCGTCTTCACGAATCTTCCATCGCCGCCGTCGATATTGTTCTAGGCAAGTTAGTACTGCCTAGTGAAACTAGATGGCGTAACTTGCACTGCGCTACAACCAAAGCGCGTGGGTAGTTATTGGCGCGAATACACTTGATTTTTTTTGGCTTCCTTTTCAGTTTATTTATTTATCTATTGGGGGCTACCTAAATCGCCTTCGCGGTCGACCGGTAGACCGCGGTCGACCTCTTGGCCACCCCTGCTATAGGTCTCCCACGTTAACAGACGACTCACGTTATAAACAGTTACTTCGGGCCAAGAAACATTTAAATTACAATAATACCTAATAATCCTAGTAATTCTCTCGATTAAGTTAATATATTATGTTACCAGTTGTCAGCATGGTTGTCAGCTCGGATTCTGTCAAATGTCATTCGAATTAGTTGTTTACAGCGAGTTCGTGTTCATATTTACAAGGTTCCTAAGGTTACTAAGTTCCGGGAATTTTTCAATAAAACACAAGCAAATTAAGTTACGATCAAAATTTTATTATCGACCTTTACAATAGTCTACCTATAACTCAACACAACGATTCTAACGTTAATCCCACGATTGGAAACATCCTTGGTAATGCTCCGAAGGAAACCCGTTCAGCACCGCGGTTACAGGTTCCTTGACCTCTTGTACGTCGTCACGATGAGTTGCCTTGAGGTGCGCCTTCACCCTGGGGAAGAAAAAGTCGCAGGGGGCGATATCGGGGCTCTAGGGTGGGTGCGGCAAAGTTGGAATAACTTTTTCGCCAAAAACTCTTGGAGCAATGAACGAGGAATGGGCCGGCGTGTTGCCGTGGTGTAAGATCTAGCCGTTCATGGCGAGTTCTGGCTGCACACAGATAATGCGTGCCCGCAGCCGCTCCAGGATGCCAACATAGAACTGTCCAGTCACTGGATGGCCGGCAGGAACATATTCACGGTGAATAATGCCGCGGATATAGAAAAAAAAAGATTAGCATTGCCTTTAGTCGCCACTTGGACAACCTCGCTTTCCCACACTTTGACATCCACTGTTGACTATGTTTACGGGTCTCGGAATTATACTCAAATATCCAGGTCTCATCTCCTGTGACTACACGACTAATCCAATCTCTGCCGTCGCTCTGAATGCGGGACAGCAAATCTTCATAGAATGAGTTTTGCACGTGTTTCTGTTGACGGGTGAGACTCTTTGCGCAAATCTTTCGCATGTTCAAATTCTCGTGTAACATCTTGCGAACAGTTTCTTTGTTGATGTTTAACTTGTCAGACAACTCACGAATACTTACGCGCCAGTCAGACGTGATCAGTGGGAGCAGACGATCGACATTAGCATCGGCACGAGAGGTGACGGGAGCTCCTTCACGCGGATTGTCATCTACAGATTCTCTCTCCTTGAACCGCTTCGCCCATTCATACACACGCGTACACGCGTTTTTGATATGCACTCGTCTCCGTACATTTTCGAATGATTCTGAGGGGTTTTCGCCAGATTTCACTAAAAATTAGATCACAACACGTTGCTTATAATGTGAGTTACTCATTTTCACGAAGCCACTAATACAGTTCTTTTCAAAAAATACACATAAGACACAAACCAAATGTGCCATCGACTTCAAACTTCGACTGGAACTAAAGGAAGGCCCCCCTTTCAAGACATATCTTTACGAACGATGCAGTGTTTCCAGTTCCCGAGTTATAACTAAATTCCCGGAACTTAATTGCCACACCTCGTATAAGTTTCAATTTAATTGTATGTACACATCGATATTATATATAAAATCAGTTGTCTTCGCAACTAAATTATGCTTAAACCATTAGGTAAACAAGCGAAAAAATAATTTTATCATTGATTGGGTATTTCGAAAGAAAAACGCGAAAATAATGGACCATTACTTCCGCTTTCTACTGATCAACAGCTAATATTTTCTATTATTTATATAATAAAAGTTTGAACACTAATATTCTTTATTATAGAGATTACCAAGCGCTTTAAATATTCATATAGCAACAGTAAATAAAACATCCTCTGCGTGAAAACCATCTAGTCCAAAGCAAAACTAGAAATAAGCCTGTCGTAGATGTTGGTGATTTTAATCAATGTGCAATTAGACATACAGTATATGACATGTATAAAAACAAAAACTTTAAATAATGTAAGTTTTAAGTAAAATTAATATTTTTAAAATTTAATTACAGAAGAATATATTACTATTTCATCATTGAATAATACCCTCAAAGAAAACGAACTTTCTTCTGATGGTAATACATCTTTATGGAAAATATTACATCGCACAGGTTATCATTACAAGAAGGATGATCCTAAATCAGCACTAATTCAGTAAAATCCTCCAAATTGATCCATAATTGCTAAGCACGACATCTAATAGGCAGATTTGGATTATTACGTTAACATTCTGTCTTATAGCTTCAATGTTATCTGCATCTTACACGATTTCTTCTTGGATTATCGAATAATGTAAACTCACGTTCAAATGTCTTCACAACATTACGCATCGTTTGTTTATTTGGTCGATGGTATGCACCACAGGGTGCACGTAATTTGCGCCAAGTTTTGTTTACAGAGCATTGTCTCTGATAATACAATTTAATAATTTCGCAACGTTTTTGGAACGTTAAATGTTCCATGTTGATTGTAATAACTAGACTGCGGAACCGGCGCTATCCCGTAGCGGGTGTGATTCATCGGTGCCGATAATGTACAATCGATTAACTTAACAGTATATATATATATATGGATGTTATAGCGCGATGATATTGACAAAAGTTGTCTGTTTGTACGTCTTTCAATGCAAACAGACGCAGTGTGAAATATATTTTGCCAGAGTCGTAAAATGCATTCTGAAAAAATTCAAAATATTGAAAAAGTATAAACCTGAAATTAATTATATTACCTATAATTAAAGTGAATGCTTTGACACACCACAGTAAACATTTTCATGATGTGGATTTTCATTATTCACAGTAGTTATTACAATACATCCTAAACTTTGTTCTGTAAAGTGCGTTCTTTTATTGGACAGTATGTCTTTAAATATAGAAAAACTTCGCTCAACATCAGAGCTAATGAGTGGCGCATAGAAATAATAATCTTCAAATTTAATATATCTACCGATTTCCGTATTTTGAACATTACTACAAAAGCCTTTCAGGACATTAAAATCAGGGCTACGAGCGAATATTGCATAAATATTATTATTAAGCGAAACCGACTCTGTCTCTGCGCCTGCATGACTCATTAGAGGATAGCGTCTGTTCCGCAGTCTAGTAATAACCTAACTTACAAAACTGACAAGTATATGAAGATACTCATTGTACAAGTTTGCCAATATTTCACTTTAAACTCCTGAAGTATTAATTGGCTTTACAGTGTTTCATTAATGTTTGTTTTTTGTTCTTTCTCTGTTATATTTTTACATCCGGGGACTATAACTGACTGTATTCTCCAATTTATTTATTTTTCCTTTGCTGTCAATTTTACTGGCTAGGTACCTATAGCTAATCACATACGATGTATATGTATATGGAAAAGCCGATCCAATGCTGGCGAAGACCGCGACGGCCGGCAACGATTGTCTCCGATTGTTTCGCAAATACAAGTTAGCAGTAATCATTTGACCATCGACATAGGTACTTGTAATGCGTTCTAAAATAACATTTACGAATTGCAAGAGATTTGCTTTTCTTATTTCTTTCAGTAGATGCAGGAAATTTTTAAGCTGCGGTGCGTCGCATAAACAAAAGCGTAATTCTAATAAAATTAAAGAATAATCTTTATAAAATAAATAAAAAAGGATTCTAAAAATTATAGTAAATTATACAAGAGGTTCAAAAATTCCTCCTTGCACAGCAAGACATTGTCCTAGGTGGTCGTAGAAATTAGCTCTTACATTTGCTAACATGTCAGCAGTTAATGAATTAGCAGCCTTATTTATTTCTTTCGCTCAAGGCAACTAGATTTTCTGCTCTACCAGCTTCATGAGTATAAACAATATTTTTTAGATATCCCCACAAAAAGAAATCATTTGGAGATAGATCAAGAGATTGCAGGGGCCGTTTAATGTTTCCTGTTCCAGTAATAAGACGGTCAGGAAAAGTATTTCCTAGAAATTCCTTTACCCTCACTGCATTATGTGCTGGACAGCCATCATGTTGAAACCAAACGATTTCCTGATTTATTCCAATGTTTTGAATGGCGGGAAGTATTTGATTATTCAGTAATTCGAGATACTTGTCGGCATTTAATATACCATCAATAAAATAGGGGCCTATAGAATGGTCACCTAAAATACCTGCCCAAACGTTTAGTTTTTGAGGATACTGAGTGCGATTTGCAAAATGCCGGTGTTGATTTTCCGAAGCCCAACATCGAAGAACAGAGGGATTGTGCTTTCCGTGTAATGGAAAAGTTGATTCATCGGTGAAGAGAATATTTTTAACGAAATTTTCATCTCGATGTATCTTTTCCATAACGTCTTGACAAAACTCCATTCTCCGAAAATTGTCCACGGGAGATATTTCTTGAGTTTTCGAATATTTGAAACATTTTAAACCATTACGTTTCCAAATACGTGAAATAGTTGTGTTACTTGTACCCAATTCCTCGGCAGCACTTCCAGTAGATCTCATGTTATCAATTTCCACAATACTACAAATTAATACATCCCGCCGTTCTCTTTCCTCAATTTTTTGTGGTGATACCTCTCTTGGTTTGCATTTCGTACAGTTATTGAGACAGAAACAAGTTTCAAATTTATTTATAATATTATAAATTGTTTGTCTGCAAGGTACAGAACGGTCTGCAAAAGTCAGCGCAAACAAATTCATGCACTCCATTGCAGACTTGCCAGCATAAAACCGTTTTACTAACTGAAGCTTTTCAGTGAGTGTATAAAGAGCCATTATACATTAATTTTATTGGACGCTTTCAAACTGTAACGGCCGCAGCTAGACTGAATGCAAAATTTCCAGTCAATCGGTATCGGAGACAATCGTCAGTCGTCGGGGTCTTCGCTGGCATTGGACTGGCTTTCTCATGTATAGCAAACGCCAATTAAGTTGGCGCGAGGAGGGGTAAGTTCGCGCAAGATTAGAAGTAGTGGGGAGATTTGTATTTGGTTTTACATCAAATGTCAGATAATTCTAACCTCTGAGCGTGTATCACTTTATGATCCCCTAGCAAAGACATTATGTTCCGTCAAACGTCAATGACAAATGTATTCTGACAATTTCTTGAGTAGTGGGGGTGGACGTTTTTAAAAACGGCTTCTGCGCACCCCCTCCTCGCGCCAACTTAATTGGCGTTTGCGATACGTATACATTGTATGTACTCATACGTTGATTCTCTATGCCTAATGATATTTAACACATACGGTATAGTTACACTTACTATTCTTAAGTTCACATGCAATTCTTTGTTACTTACTACCCTTGTATAAAAAATAGATATTGATTAAAACTTTTTGACGTCCCTGTATATAACAAAGAAAAAACAATTTTTCAAGGCTCTTTTAGTTGTATCCCGATTACCTTCCTTCCATCAATGTTATTCGATCCAAAACCAAAACCCCCAAGAGGTTTTAAACTAACCCATATCAGTTTGTCTCCTTAATGTGAGTAGTTCTAGTGTTATATACCAAACGGGTCTAGTAGGCGTTGACAAACGACCGCATCATAAACAAGTGTCGATCGACGTACAGTCGCGCCGTGCATAACACAACATGATGATGTTACTTTTACGATCACAGGGAAGTCAGTGGTCGTAACGAAGTTCAGGGAGATCTTTCACTCTTACACCGATGTCTAATCTAACAGGGGGTTGTTTTAAAGTGATCCGATGCGAAGTGTTGAAAAACATATTCCGGCCAAGATGTTTTCCTTTACATGTTGTCGCTCACGGTTTCGTTAGCACATTAAAGCGGGAATTTGAAGGAAATTATTTATATGAAAAGGATGGAGTATAGAGAAAAAAAGAGTAAAAAGAAATAAAGATAGATAAGAGTGTTTGTTTAGGGTGTTATGCAGTCGCGATGAACTCAGGAAATAGCTAATTATCTATGGGAAATTTTTTTGGGGATTTAGTTCGACATATGTGCCCGTAATATAATTAAATTATTTCATTTTGTATTGTATACCGTGTGAACAGTATATATTTCAAGCTTTTTTAGTAATTTCAAGAAATTAATAAGAATAGTAACAACAATTAAAAACTAAGGGACTACGTTTACAGTCTTGTTTGCAATTCCTGTGATTTTAAATCCCATCTTTTTCTTTTTTAACTGACTTCCAAAAAGAGGAGATTATTATTATCAAGTAGCTAAACTCAACCACGTTTCGCTGTGGCTCAATCTAATAGGAAATGAATGGGAATGTAAATAAAATTATTGGAGCGAACATAGATTCACCGAGAAAACATATCATTTAATTCAATAATACCCTGCCTTGCGTTGCTGTGGCTATGTGGAATGAAGGGAAAGGTAGAAAAAATATGTTTTCACATCGTTTTCTAAATTCAAACCGCAACCTTGCAAAGACTGCCCTTGCGCTTTATTGACAGTCATAGCGAACACAAGGCGTATTAGAAAATGAAGTCGTTTGAAGTCGAACGCCATGTCGTTCGGAATGAATGGTATTCGTAGAAGTAGTCTTCAACTTTAAGAAGTCCAATCAGAATTATTGCTTCAATTAGATTGGTCATCATTTTTTTTAATTACTAATCCTGTGCTTTGTTCTTTGTCCATTTTTTCGATTTGAACGAAATTATATGAGATATTGTATTGAATATCCGGTTTGTATGAAAAAGCAATTCCGGCTGTAACACGTTTATTTTCGTCTAAACGTTTTGATCATTGCAGTTTGGGCTCCTTTAACGTTCTGTGATTGCGTGTCGCGAACGGCGGCCTATGTTCTAACTACCTATGTTCGAGCATCTCTATAAAATCAATAGTAATTGCTCCTTTTTTTTCTTTCAAAACTATTGATTAATTAAAAGTCTTTCTTTGGAGACTGTGGTTAAGTAAACACTTAAAAAAAGGTATATAACCCCTTACCACAATTACTAATCGTATTCTAAATACGTATTTCGACAACTAAATTGTCATCATCAGTAGGTAAAACCACTAATCAAAGTATCGCACACGGGGCACAGCAAAGCTAGCACATCGGATCACGCAACAACTTGACACGGCGTCCACGTGTACACAGTGTATATGTGGAAGCTTTCATTCTTGAATACAAAAGTACCATTTCGCGTTCTAGATACAAAATTAACTATTTATGACATTCTTTTTGTCACAAAAGTGATTTACAGTGTACTCCCTCCTTACGGACACCTCTCTTAAGCGGACACCTCCCATAAACGGACACTTTTTGCAGTACCAAAAGATTACTTAGGGATTTTTAAAATTTTTCTCTCTTGAGCGGACAACCCTCCCATAACCCCATAACCGAACGCGGACACTTTTTTCCCACACCAAAGTGATTTTAGTTCCCCATAATCGGACAGCTTACAACACTGTAACACTGTTTTTCCGTTTACTCTTCTTCATATTCGTACATTCGTACAGATGTTCCTTATTGAATAATACGTGTATGTACAAAGGGGAATTCCCTAAATACGCACAGCTTGTTGTTTTGAATGTAGTACGTAAATACATAGTACATTTATAGATTCTTATTGTATACATACTTGAATCCTTATGCCTAAAGCAGTGTTGACTATTAAAGACAAAGTTAATGTCATTGAAATTTAAAAAAATGAGAAACTTAGTGTACGCGAGTTAGCAAAGAAATGTAAGATCAGTAAAACTCAAGCTGCTTGTATCATCAAAAACAGAGACCAAATTTTAAGATTGTGGGACACTGATGTGAATCCGGATATAAAAAGGAGTATGCTGAACGTCAAAGGCGTTAACATTGATAAATTGTGCTACGAATGGTTTGTGAAGGCTCGAAATAAATGTATTCCTCTCTCGGGCACACTTATCAGGAGCAAGGCTAAAGAAATGGCAGATAAATTGAATTACGCAGATTTTAGTGCATCATCTGGCTGGCTGGAAAGGTTCAAAAAACGGCATAACATAACCTTCCGTGCCATTTCTGGAGAAGCCGCTTGTGTAAACCAAGATGATGTCAAAAGTTTTACTGAAAAAGTGCCATCTTTGATTCAAGAATATGATTCACGAGATATTTATAATGCGGATGAGACTGGATTGTTTTTTCGGGCATTACCTGATAAAACATTTGCATTAAAAGGTGAAAAATGCACTGGTGGGAAAATGGCTAAGGATAGGCTAACGATTTTGCACTGCGTCAATATGGCTGGAGAAAAAGAACCCCTTTTTGTTATTGGGTAAGCTGCAAAACCTCGGACGTTTCGCAATATTAATTTGATCAATTTACCAGTTACGTGGCGATCAAACAAAAAGGCTTGGATGACGTCTGATTTGATGACTGATTTTCTAGCGCAGTTCGATATAAAAATGCAACTTCAAGAACGAAACGTCCTGCTATTTTTAGACAATGCGGCCTCTCATCCTCGCGATCTTAAATTGAAAAATGTTAAAGTTATTTTTCTTCCAGCAAACACAACAGCATTTTGTCAGCCCCTGGATCAAGGCGTTATAAAAAACTTTAAGTTTTTGTACAAATCGTTATTTTTAAAAAATATTTTGCTGCAGATGGAAGACGCAAATTCTGCTTTGGATTTATCAAAATCAATAAATTTGTTAGATGTCGTTTATTTCATACACAAAGCGTGGGAGCAAGTGGGTCCCCAGACAATAAAACATTGTTTCAGGAAAGCTGGTTTTGAGAAAACAGATATCCTAAATGACGATAGCGGTTGGACCGCAGAAGATGAGCTTCCACTATCAGCACTTGCTCAGTTCTCCAATATTATTAATCAAGTTCAGAGCCAAATCCAAATTGACGTCGAATTGCTTCCCAAGAAACGCTCGCCAACTCGTCTGAAGATGAGCTAGAAAGTCAAATTGAAAACAAGTTAATTTCCTATAAAGAGGCTTATTTAGCTATAAGAAAACTAAAGGCTTTTTCTTTGTCTCACTGCTACCTCAAAGGTTACTGCTTAACGGTTATTGCTTACTGATCTTCAAGTACATCTCCTAGATAATGAAATTAAAGGAAAAACGCGCCAAGCTAAAATTTCTGACATTTTAAATCTATTTGAATACCTTACATAACAAATTTGTTTTTTTTTTACTTCTCGCAAAAATGTTAATGAAAATTCTGTTTACTTTATCTAATATTTATATGTTCTTGTTTTGGAAATAAAATTGTTTAAAGATAAATATATTACAAATTATTATTATTTACTCTTTTTGTACTTTTCTCATAAGCGGACACTTCTCATAAGCGGACAAATTTTTCAGTCCCATGGCTGTCCCCTTAAGAGAGAGTACACTGTATATACTAATATCTAATAATTATTTTTCTCACTTCCCATACGAAATAAATAAATTAATATGCGCATGTGGTTTTATTACACGGGCCACCTATAATTTTTCTAAAAATCGACAAAGGACTTCCTCCTGGACTATTTAAAGACAATATGATATTTATTCTACACTTAATAAACTATAACACAAACAAAGCAAAATATGTGTATACTTAGCAAAATTTATGTTAACAACAATACATTTTGGGTGTACAGAAAACGAAAATTAAATCAAAATAGATTTCAATATTTTGTGTTGCCTCCTCAAAACCTAATCACTACTTGCATACGGCGTATCATACGACCAATGAGTTCACGAATTGCATTCTGTGGAATATTCTCCCGTTCTTCTTTGGGAGCTAACTGAAGCTCGTTTATTGTGGTTGGTGCTATTGCACGGGGTCTAACACCTTTACCTAACATGTCCCAAACATGTTCTATAGGATTCGCATCCGGAGAACATGCTGACCAGTTGATTTTTGGAATGCCATCTTCTGCCAAGTATTCACTGACGCATTTTGCTGAATGTGACCTCGCGTTATCCTGCATCAGGACAAAGTGATCACCAATAAATGGAGCGAATGGAACCAAGTGATATGCCAAAACTTCCTCAATATACCGCTGTGCCGTCAGTGCGCCTCCATCGATGAATACTAATTCTCTCCACACCATTACGGAATCTCCGTTATGACTAAGCCTGGGGCTGGCCTGAAAGTTCTCAATCCTACTTTATGTAATCTTAGAACTAGTAGAACTGCTAACGTTGAGTAACCGAGACACATACCGTTGGCTTCGACCATCTTCTACGATAGCTACTGTTTTAGGACAATCTTCACCACTTACAACCATAATTAACAACAATCTTTAACACAATTACCTTTACCTTTAACCACAATTAACAATTAACTAGTCTGTCGCACTGACAAAAATTACCTAGCAACTGAAAAATCCATAAAAAAATTGTAAAACACAGGCAACGTAGAACGGTTGAATCTGAATTTTCTTTGTTTATTGTTCAAGTACCTAACATATTAAACAATATTAAATTATGTTTCAATAAAAATCAGCGGCGCTGTATAAAAACATAAAGACATTTTTAGTTAAGATTCTATATTTACAAAATTTTTTCTTTCCTCTTTCCCACACAATTTATCAAATAATGGACAATATGTAATTAATTTCCATTATATTTTCTGTGTGGATTCTTACGAGATAGGTACACCATTGTAATTCAAATTAATCATTCATATGCAAATGACACCCACGAAAGTTTCGTAACACATAACGTGACTTGAAATCGTATATCTTCATTATTTATGTCATGTATCTTGTATTAGAAAAAAAATGAAAGTGATACTATGAAATATCGATTACTACAACTTCTATTTTTTCCATTTAATTTTGTAATTAGACACGTTGAAAATAATATATTATATATATATATATATATATATATATATATATGTGTGTATACATATATGTATATACACGGAGATATTGCTCAATAAACAAAGTTTTAAATTGATTATATAATACGTAATATGTAGATTTAAATATATAATTGTGTCTTGTGTAATTGTACAAAGAAGTATATAGAATATTACTAATTTAAGATTGGTGGTAAAATTTCTTAACCATAATTAAATAAAAATAGCAGAAAAGAGGTATATAGATTCGTAAAAAAACTGTTGTTCGATTAGAAGCAAGACAAATGCAGGAAGTTGTTAATCACTTATTAGACGTGTCTCTAAACATTATATTGTAACTTTGGAATTCCTTTCTGAAGAAAATACTTATCAAGACTATGATTAAGGTTATATAAAATAAAATAAAGAAGGACTGGTAGGAATATATCTGGAAACGATTGGAGAATATACATAAACTTTAGCAAATAACTTTATTATTTTTCAAACTATCTCGTTAACATAAATTTTTTTTATTGACCCCATGTAAGTTTCATAATCTATCCAGGTGTGTATTAAATTAAAGTAGTACTCATATACAATAAGATAGGAGCAAGAAAGCTACAAATAAAAAATAAACAAAATCAATTCACTATTATATAAGCTAATTAACTGTGTGAGTTTACTATACTCAAAAGCGTTACGGTATGTTTGTGTACTTTATTCAAAAGGTTCAATGCCAATTGGGATGCGCTTCAAAGCGTATAAGATATTTGATACTCGCGTGTTTTACTTCCTAGCGCACTGTCTGCATGTGAAGATCATGATGTAGCATGGGATTCGTTACAATCCCGGTGTGTGTATTTGTAATTGTTCTCAATACTTTAGATTGAAGCTGTTGAAATATTTCCTAATCTGGAAATACTTCAACATATTTCCAGATTAAAAACACATAGGTTCACATTGGCTTCAGAATCACTTTGCACTCAATAACTTCGTTTTCCAGAGATAATAAAGATCGCTAGCCAATGAGTCACTAGTCTTGTAGTTTGGAGAACGTCAGTTCTAACTGCTTTCTCTTCAAGTATATATGCTTAGTTCACGTTAGCCGTCGATCCAAGGGAATTCCAATATATGTATTTGGTATTTTCATTCTAGGGTATCTGAACACTGTTTAATGAAACAGGAGGACAAGTATCTCGACGTAATGTCCATTTATTTAATTTTATTGATTTTTATTTTCCACTTTTTTTGCCACTCTTAAAGGTTATTTAATGATCTTTGGAGATAATATGATGCCGCTGTAGGATTACTACTTGTCGCTATTATCGTTACATTATCAGCATAAGTCGCAGTAGTTGTAGTATTTAATGTTAGTATATTGCCAGTATAAATTTGATAAAAGATAGGGCCAATAATACTGCCTTGGGGTAGTCCAGCTTGTATTTGGTTCAGTGTTGTCAGTTCATCTTGGTACTTGACCAAAAATTATCTATCAGTAAGATCACTTTTCCGAATCTGGTAGTAATGGTACAATAATTTAGATTTTAGTTGGAATAGTAATTCGTCATGCCTGACCTTGTCAAAAGCCTGGGAAATATCTATGAAAGTTGCCGATCAATCATATTTCCTTTCATATGCTCTGTGTATGATTTACATCAAGCGATGCACATGTTCAATAATGGCATGTATTTCTCTAAACCAAAATTGATGATCAAGGATCAGTGTGAGTTCTTCAATTAAGTCTTCAGTCTTTTCAAAAGTAATTTCTCGAATATCTTTGATGAAATAGGTAGGAGACTAATCGGGCGGTATGATGTTACTTCTTCCATAGGTTTGTCAGGTTTAGGAATTAAAACAATTTGGACAACATTCCATTGCGACGAAAAGTGTCCAATTCTTAAAAAAAACATTAAAATATAGGTTTTATCAGTGGTGAAATTTGATAGGGTGCGTTAATAAACATTTTTATTTCTTCATTTTCTTCAGGAGACAAACACGATTGGTGTGCTTGGAAGATTTTTATAATGCGTCCAGCAAAGGTAAAAGCTTTTTGCTTGTCATCTCTAGCCCAGCTTCTGTCAGGTTTCCCGATTGGTAGTATTATTAGAATATACGCAGATTCTTTAGTCTCCTTGTGGCTTTCCATACGGAATATTCTGTGGCTTCGGTTGGTGTTAAGTTTTCCAACTATTTCTGTATATTGTGATTCCTCTAATCTGACAGTATCTCTTTCAAGTTGCCTTGTTCAATTAAGCTTTGTCTTAGGGGGCGCTGGTGTTGATCCAAACTCTTCTCGATCTCCTTTTTACGTACTGCCTCTACAATTTCATCAGAGCAATATCGTTGTCTGCTAGAACTTTATGGAACCTGTGGTGTCGACGGCCAGGCAGCGCTTTGTATCGTTATCGCTAAATTTTCGACGGCTAAGTCGCCATCTTCCTCTGATTTCAAAGGGATATCCATATTCAGGCATTCATGAAATATCTCCTTGACCAGTCTGTTCTATTGATAATAAGGCATGCTGATTTAAGTTTATTTAGTAATTTATTTCTTAGAGTTACCATGAGTGGTCAGATGGCAGAACCAAGATTTTATCAACTAGTAAATTTCTTGTTGGTATTCCCTTAGTGACGCAAAAGTTAATCAAGTTTTTTAGGTCAGATAAAAACCAGTAATTACATGAAAATAATTTTATTTCTTTACCATTACATCTTTCGGATAATGTTCATTTCTCAAATGGTGATGATTTGACTGCGTCGTGATTGTGTCCTCATGTTATAATTTAATATATATATATATATATATATATATCAAAAACATTTCATTTGTTATTTATACTCACAAACTACATAATCGATTTTAATAAAATTTTGTGATTGTTATAATATTTTTTTTGACATTACGGTGACCAATGCATTTTTGTCTGCGAGCATAGTTATCAAATTGCTATGTGTGATTTCAACAACTGAGAATTCCCAATCCTCATATTGCTATGAATAGTGCTTTGTAGATTTTAGTGCGCCACCATCCACAACTAGTTTTCCCAACTAGGTTCCTCAGCCAGAGAATTTTCAAAAATGAGACTTCTAACTTCTCGGGTTCCAATTCGGAAAGTCTTGTTATTTCTAAAATAAGTCTGGCGCCAGTGAAAAGTTCACACAAATATTTACTAATTTTATATATTGAGCTTGAACAGTAATATTGGCATGGCAAATAAAATAAAACACAGGATAAAAATTTATACTGAATATTTACAATTATACAAAATTCGAAAAAAATAAAAAAATCTATCTTTATAAATTATAAAGATTCTGTATTTTACAATAATACATGAGGTAAAAATATTCACTGTAATATTGACAGCTAAGTGAATGAAAAAACTTCCTCTTAATTACTCCGATCAAACTTATCTAAAATAATAAAGTTTATTTTTAATTTCTCCCCAGAGAACCACACTGTATAATAAGATACTGATACACGATCAAAATTTACACATGCGCAATCAACATGTACAAAAAAATCTGAATCCACTCGAACAAATTTTTCAATTAATTATTACCAAGAAATGTTAATAATAATCTTTATTATTTATATTTCTAAAAATTAAATCTCTTAATGAAATGTATAAACTTCAATACAATAGAAATATAATAGTGATATTTTTGAATTCATAAAAAATATCTACTTACAAAAAAAACTAAAATGTGGACACTCACGAACAAATGTGCTTTAAATTTAATCAAAAATACAAAGAGAAAAAAATCTCTATAAACATCGGGAATATAATACTAATATATCAAAATCACATCCAATCAAACACCCCGAAATAATAAAATATGAAATATATATCAAAGAAAGCCACCTTATTCTTTCACAGCTTATAGTCGTCTCCCTGAATTTACATAAGCCTCTCGAACGCATGAGATCGACATCGGGAAAAACAAGTTTTTCTCTCGTTAAATTTAAATACATGTAAATAACATTTTGAATATACACTTTATGTCACAATAATTGTACATTTATTTTAAATTATTTTTATATATTATTTTAGAAAAAATCCATAGCAATATGTAGCATGTTCGCGAATTGGAAACTATTTACTCTTGTTTGTTTATGCACCAGATGGAATAAGGAAGAATATTGTGTATCTAAAGGTATTGAGTGATAGATTGATTACAATAAAATACCATTGATTCCTTGTGTAACTAGAGAACAAATAAAAATTATAATCTGGTCAATGGCAGTTAACACAAAGCAAGTTTTAATTGTTCTGTAGAATTGGCCTAACAACGTCGAGCTACGGGTAGCTAGTAAATACACAAAAAATGGAGAGGAAACTAATTGGGCGATAATTTGTTCAATTGTTTCGATCGTACTACATATATGAAACGTAAAAATTAAGATAACATAATAATGAACTTGCTTTTAGGCTTTCACAGTCGTTGGCCATAATTGCTTCTGGGATTTTGAATTAGAACCGAAACTTAAACTATTAGTGCCAGTGCAACAACAGTAGAAGTCGCCTTGAAGGTGGCTCTTGCAACAGTGGACGAAACTCCGTCCAAGAAGAAAGCAGTACTAAAGAGTTCATGTTAGAAGCCTCAGAAACAATAACAGAATAATGTTTTATTAAAAGAATTTAAAAATTATTATTAGAAATTTCCCCTTTACCCTAATAGACTCTTAACTAAGATCAACAAAGTATTATATCATTAATAAAGTTTAAAAAATTTTAAATTTAAATTAAAAATTACAAATATTATTTCTAATGATTGGGAATTTAACATATATATCGTATACATTATTCAAATAATGCCTATTAAGTTCCCTTATCCATCAATAGTCACATTTTTTCCTAGTCATTCTCATAATTGGCACATTGGTCCAAATATGTTTAAATATGGAACTAATTGAACACGAAAGGCAACGAAAAGAAAAAAATTCACGCTTCATTAGTGCTGAACGGACGCACGCTTCCTTGGCGACGAAGATCATCCATTTAACAAGCCGCCAACAATCCCTAAAACCTATGAGCTAAAGAGAGAACGCTTACGGCAGAAACCAGACGGGTACGACGGTATAGGTCTTATAGATACGTCGAGCGTATTTGTATATATTACATTGTAGATATGTATATATGTTTGGAAAGGTATTTACACGAAAGATTAAAAAGCATATCCATAAGCATTAAGTTAAACTTTAGAGTAAATTAATTATAGCAATAATCACTTGTTAAAATTAAAATATTGTAAAAATATACGAATTTCTAATAATATGCTTGGTACATCAAAATATAATTTTAGTATTATTTTAATGATTCTGCTTGGACGAGAGAATAAATTATGTTTTCAGTCTTCAAACTACATTTCATCAGGTATTCCACAAGGATCTAACATAGGCCCGTGATTCTTCCTAAAATTCATGAAAACTCTAAGGATTAGCTAACCTGATGTTCAGTGTTTGCATATGCTTAAAATTTAAAAATTTATATTCAAATTAGTGATCTATGTGACTCACACTACCCTCTGGGTAACTCATATTGGATTTACATTTGGTGCTACGATGACAAGCTATCCATAAATGTTGCGTGGTTTATTATGCCAAGAAAAAGATCCGCAATTTTAGAATAAATGGGTAAAATTTGAATATTGAATCGATATTTTAAGATTTTGCTATTCTTTTAGATAATCAATTAACTTTTGCCGCAAACATCACAGAGACACGTTGTAGTGGAGGTATGCGGGAGCGACAGCTAATGCGTTTGCGCGACTACACCGTAGAAATGTGAATTTATTGGACAAATACGAGTGCATCATAGGGATATGCGAAATACTAGGCTCTCTTGTAATCCATTGGAACATTGCGTCTACTTCTTTACCGTTCTAACACACGGACACCTCTGTGTGTTTTGCTTACACTACAGGTATCGCTATAGTGGTGGCATCTACGAGCTGAGCAAGAAAGCTCCTACAGCACTGTACAACGCTTCTCAAACGAAATAAACGTAAAAGATAATATTTAATTAACACACAAAATATTTTTTTCTCCATGTTAACACAAAATAGTATATTAAAACATAAGTTTCATTAGGTACTATGGGCCTTATGAAACGAGTTTATATATTATTTTTTTCTATTTTACATTTTTTACATTAATAAATTGACATTATTTAATTTGAAAGTTCAAAGTTTTATTTTTATATAAAGTATGCAGTTGGTCACATTGATACTTAATATTATCAAATTTAAATGTTGGTATCCTCGAAATACTAAACTACTCAAAAATGAATAGGGAATTAGATCTTTTTTTAACAGATCTAATTAATTCGATTAAATTTAACGTATTTTCTCAAACTATAGATAAATTAAAAGGCCCACAGTCGTTTGTGGACATTTTATTTGGTAAATGTCTTTTCTGTGTGATAAAATATTGAATCATGTATTTTAACCTTAAATTAATTTAGAATACAAAATTATAAAAATCGCATTTTTTGACAAGTATTATTCATTTTAAACGTCATTTCACATTTTCACGATGCCAAGACGTCATTTAAATAAAGAAACTTTTGATTTAATTACGTTATTGCATCAGCGAGGGCAATCTGGAGCAGAAATTGCCGCAATTCTTAATGTGTCTCCAAGTGTTGTTAGTAGGGCTCTAACAAGATTCCAAAGGTTAGGATCTGCAAGGAGAAGACCCGGTAGTGGATCTGAGAGGAAAACAAATCAGAGACAAGACCGCTACATACGAATTCAGACAAGGATGAATCCGTTTAGAAGTGCTGTATGGTTGCAAACACAGTTACGTGCCGCCACTGGAGTTAGAGTTTCGGATCAAACCATCAGAAACCGTCTGAGGGAAATGGATCTTCATAGCTGCAGGCCTGTGAGACGCCCAAAATTAACTAATGCCTATAGAATGGCTAGAGGAACTTGGGTTAACCAACGACTAGCAGAAAATTTTCAATGGGAGCATGGTTTATACACCGATGAACTTATTTAGTGATAATCGTAGAGTAAAGGTCTGGAGAACGCGAGGAGACCGTTATAGACGCGAGTTTACAAAAGCTGTGGTGCTTTTGGTGGCGGTGGTATCATGGTGTGGGCGGGCATTAGTTTGAATGGACGTACGAACCTCCATCTCTTTGAAAACAATGTCAATGGACACATATACAGAGATGACATTATTCAGCAATATGTGGCCGAGTTTCGTGAGGCTGTGGATGAAAACATGGTTTTTATTGATGATAATGCAAGACCTCATCGTGCACAAATTGTAATGCAAGCAATAAATGACCTCCATATTAACCATCTACCTTTACCACCAACGTCTCCCGACTTGAATCCAATTGAGCACATTTGGGACAAACTTCAAGAACAGCTCAACGAACATAATCCACCCCCAGTTAACGTGCAACACTTGCGGGAAATTTTACCGCTGTGTTGGAGAAGAGTGTCACAAGAACACATTAATAATTGCATTATGAGTATGCCCCGAAGATGTACAGCTGTGAGAGATGTCCGTGGCCATTATACACGATTTTAGAATTAATTGTTACAGAAAAATGTTTATTTTAGCTATTGTTAAAAATGTTGCTTATTTCATTTTTGATCATTTCTTAGTAATCTAACGATATTTCTGAATAAATATACTTGAAAATTTTAAATTGTTATGTACATTTATGTATCTAATATAATACACTACAAATATTTACCCATACTATCTAAAAAATACAAAAAAGTAAAAATTCCTTATTCATTTTTGAGTAGTTTATTTAATATTTATTAATTTTCGTTAACATTACTTGATAGGTTGTTTATTTAAAAATATAAACATAAGTAACATAGAAACTAATATATCTTGTTGGTAATTGTATTCAATATACGTTGATTGTGTAGCATTTTTCTTTTCCACGTATATCATTTCCGTCAAATGTATTAAAGTCTTAAAATCAAACAACGCCAACATTTAAAAATGAAAAAAACGTATCATTTCGATACTGTTTTGGGTTTCATAATGAGTTCATTACGAAAGCAAAATAGAAAAACAATAAATAGTTTACTTTAAACAATTGCAAAACTTGTCTATCTGACATATTTGGATGAAATTTTGGCAGTAAGTTCTGAAAACATGGCTGAAGTCAGCAATATATTCGTCACGGCGAAAGAGTTGCTAACTTTCGCAAAGTATCTCTTCCGTAAAATCGCCATCGTGTATTGGTTCATCATCTTGAAGTTGTTATAACTTTTCTAAGTTTATTGCTATTTATTTTGCATTTGTTTATTTGTTTTTTTGGTACTATATCTCTAGACTCTCATTTTATTTGTCTATAGATTAATCCAGCATTGGATAGAACGAGTTAATAATAATTTTCCACCTTTTTAACTCTTTCCAGCATAGTGGGACACGCATTGTACCACATTGTAAAGTGACTTTGAGTCATGGTGGCACTCTAAATGTACCACTTGCTAATAAATTCGTAACTTAAAGCACAGTGGTGCTGTAGCTGTACCACTTTTTAGGGCTCTTCCCTAAAGTGTTTTAAAGCGATGCTGGATGGCGCAACGTTCTAAAATAAAATTAACCTGAAATATTCAGCCACAGATGTCACTGAAGCTGTTAGGCTGTGTTGACAAAGCGATTGGATGGTTTTTCATTCCAATTTCCACAAATTGTACTCCGTATCTGTGCAAGTGTGACACCAACTACTTGGTAAGTAGATTTATACATAAGTAGTTCGAAAGTTTACAATCATTTTTCTCTTGTTATCAAATTGCCGGTGGTACTTTGTGTGTACCACCATGCCAGATAGTACATAGTTGTTTATATTTCAAGTATTTTTTTTCTTTTCTCAACAGGTGTGATAAAAAAGACTAGTCATGGAAGATTTACCATTTCGTTTGGTGGGTATGACTCGTGATGAGCTGGAAGATGAAATTAATAATTTGAACGTTACATACGAAGGCATTCCGTCTGACAGTGAATCGCTTGATTCATATTTTATTGATTCTAATAATCAAAATGATGTTCCACTAATGGCTGAAGCTCTTTTGGACTGTGACTCATCTGATGATAACAACATCCCTTTGTCCGAGATAGCTGCTAGTGTGCGTAGAGACAACACCACAACTATGCAAACTGATAATGTGTACACACCTCCCATTTGGAATCATGCGAACATAATTAAAGTTTACTGAAACGTGTGGTGTCCCTCATTTTATCAAAATTTTCGACAGTCCTAAAGTAATTGATATATTCGAACTATTTATGACAGATAATTTGTTTGAACATATCATATTTCAAACAAATTTATATGCACAATATGAGCTTCTAAAATCTAGGAAAAGATATGTACCAACAGCGAAAGATGAAATGAATGTATTTATTGGAATTAACATTCTAATGGGGATAAAGCGTCTTCTAAGCTACAGGGATTATTGGAATTCTTTCCCGATCTACACGATGCTCATATTAGTAGCAAAATAACTCTAAATTGGTTTAGCTGGCTGCTTGGCAATATGCATCTAAATGACAATCAGAAGATGCCGAAGTAAACTGACCAAAACTACGACAAAGTGCGGCCATTTCTCGACTATATTTGAAAAAATTTTCAAAATAATTTTATGCCGACTGAATGTGTCTCTATTGACGGGTCAATGGTGAAATTTAAAGGCAGAAGCAACATCAAACAATATATGCCTAAAAAGTTATTGTTATGGTATTATCATCCTAAGTGTCATAGTGGTACCATAGTTGTACCACCCTCAAAATATAAAAACAAATAAACTTTTTTTTCAAAATTGTATTTTTTACTTTATATTACATTGAAAACGACAACATTTTATAGTTAGTTAGCAAATTTGAGACAAGAAATTTTCCTGTGCCGCTACGGATATATTTTCAGAAAAATGTCTGTGCCGGAAAAAGTTAAAGATACGAAACTACCAACGAGATAACTAAATAAAACACGTAATACTTTGTTATACTACTATAATATAATTAATTGTGTGTGCAGTTTCGACCAACTTGGCCATTAATAAACACTATATTATTGTGATTTTTTTTACAGTGTTCATTACAGTTGTTAATCGCCAAGTTGGTCGAAACTGCAGTCACACAATGAATTATATTATAGTGATATAAAAATATATGTTTTATTTTGTTCGTTATAGAATATCACAGGGTAACAGCGTAGAGTATTAACCTTGTAAAGTAAAGAGTTGTATTAAAGTAATTTTTTCACTGTTGGTAGCACGAATGAGCTTAAACAGAGGTTATAATTTATACTATTTTGGTCGAAAATTTGACATATGTTCAATTTAAAAGCTAATCACTAACAAGAAGTCATATTCGTAAAAACATCCCCTAATCCTCCATAAATTTCAAAGATTGTCATTCCAAACCTGCCCCCTTTTCCAATTCGTCCAAGCAGTCTCCCGTATTGTGCGTGGTGTGTAGTGCCTTTGTTGTTTCGCCCGAAAATAACTTTATTTGCGGATGTCGCATGGTCTGGCGGAAATAGTATCGACTATAGGAAACACCCCTTCCTGTACCTTTTAAAAGCAACCCCATTTATATATGCCTGTGTATAACTAACGGCGGCGAGCGGTACATCGGAACGTGTTTGTACAGGTTTTACGGTTTTTCTGGATCCCTAAATTCGGTGTTCTGGGCGAATGCCGTGAAACCGATGATTGACGACTGGATGCTGTTGATATTTAAAATAAATAGGAGGGATTGCCAAATGTGCGGGGTTAAAAATGGAATAATATAAATTATATTTGTTTTCCTTTTTATATTTTAGGAAAATATACGGGAGCGATTCAAATTTGCGTTTTATTATTTTTCTGAGTATCATTGAAGAGATCTTCCAAAGCGGTTTTATAGAAGAAAATTGGACGAATGAATAATTATACGAGGGATGTGTTTTTAGTGTTGCATATAGCCTCATAGAGGGCGCCAGTAATAAAACATCACATATCAAAATTAATCTCAATCTTTCGTTAACTGAAACTAAAGTTTCATCAGGATACGACAAGCGATTTAGTCGTGGTGAATTTTTATAAGTTTATAAGCTGGCCGAAAATAGTATTTTATTTATTAAGAACGAAAGGCGACATTTTAAAGGACGAGAAAGTTGTTTACGGCCAAGGTGTCAGCCGAGGGCGGAATTACTTGCGAGGACTTTTAAAAACACTTTTCGTTCGCGATGAATACAACGGTTTATTTCATAATGCAAGTTCAATGAATTTTAAATATAAAGAAATGAATTTACTTCATACTGTTGTCAAAACAGTTATTTATGCATCAAGGGCGTTATGGGTATTATATTGCTTCGAGGTCGACGTTAATTCAGCCCGAGGGACGAATGGCGACCGAGAGCAATATAATTGTCATAACGCCAGTGAGTCATACAAGATTTTATTTTTCACGAACAATTAATTTCTTAAGCGGAAAATTCGAATTAAATTGGAAAACTTCCGAGATTTCTGTCAACTGTCATGTCGTTGACATTTCCATAGCGGAATATTATGTGTCTGAAATAACCGAAGAAAACACAATAAATATGTCCCTTTTTTTTTTAAATATCACTTTTGACATCAGTATGAAATAAATTGAATTGGGTCGAAAAAATTTTCGCGCAATAATCTTTTACAACTTTCAGATAGGATTACCTCAACAGCAATGTCTTAGTGAGTTGGTCTCTGTTTTTTGAAGATAAAGGACCATATCAATCGACAATTTCATTTCACGTTAGTATTGTGAATTCCAAGGTGGACGCACCAGTATCAACAACGATAACAAAGACAGGTCCACTGCGAACAGCAGTCACCTAGAAAAGCATCGATACTGTGCGGCACCTAATTAAGGAAAATAGATACATGTGATATATCGTGAAATTTAGACATTCATGGGTATTTAAAAGACCACAATCCAAACGATCCTATATGATGAACTGGGGGTGAGAAAGTTTCCAGTTAGTTTTGCTGCCGAAAAACTTTGAGTCTGTTCAATAACGGAAACTCTAAAAGGGTTTATAGCAGCGTGAGTGGCGATGAATCATGATTTATTCCTATGAACCCGAAAACAAACGTGCTCGCTGTTTGGGCGCTTCAAGATGAAGAGGATCCGGCAAAAGTTATCTGTTCGCAAAGTGTATCGAAAAAGGTGGTCACAACGTTTATCTCAAAATCACGTCATATAACTACAATTTCTTTGCAAGATCAAGGAGAGGTTAATGTGGATTAGTACACAACCCTTTGTTTACCAGAAATGATCGCCGTGCTCCGAGACAACAGCCCACAACGACGAATCATCCTGTATCGTGACAATGCGAGTTCACATACAGTTCGAAAAACAATTAAGTTTTTGGATCAGCAAAATATCGAATTATTAAACCATCTTTCGTATAGTCCCGACGATTAAGTCCCAATGATTTTCTTATGTTACTAAATATCAAGAATGGATTTCAGTCGCCGGAAGCAGTAGATGCCTTCAAAATGTCAACTTTACTATCCCAACAGAAGAATGGAATAACTGTTTTAATAATTGGTTTGAATGAATGCAGAAGTATATCAATTTTCGTGGAACATATTTTGAACAGCAATCAAGCACTTTGAGTTGATACGCTGTATGATTTTATAGCTCTATGACCGCCACGTATAGACTGCCAGTCTATACGTGGACGCGGTGTAAAGTAGTTGTTGCGTAAGCGGTTTTCTAGCTTTACTGTGCTCCATGTGCGACTTTTTAATTAGTGGTTTTTACCTACTGATGATCACAACTTAGTTGTCGAAATACGTATTTAGGATACGATTAATAATTGTGGTAAGGGGTTATATACCTTTTTTAAGTTTGTACAAAGCATATTTAATTAATATTTTGTTTGCACTTTTTATAATAAAATTAGATGTTTTTTTTTTAATTCTTTGTCGTTATATACGTCAAAATGTAGTTGTTTAACTTACCCTGTATAGTTATATATAATAAACACAGAACACACATGGTTTAGGCTATCGTCGTTTGTTAAGTCCCCAGAAATATCACACAAAAAAGCCGGTAACGTAATGAAATGGAAATCTAAAGGACGCTGGCAGGATATCCGTATCCTTGCTCAATAAATACATACAGTGGCGTCCGTCACAGGTCCGACATTTATATACAGGAAAAGGAAACGCATTATCACCGATTTTCAATTGGCATAATCGTTTTCCCGTATAAATACGTTAGGTATACATTTGGTACGTAAATATACACACACAAACACACACATATGTACATGCATATAAGAGGATTGTTGTTGTTTTATGTATACAAATATGTTTACAGTAGGTATGTACATATACATACATATCTTTCATTGTATACAATTCCACGCGTATGTATATATTAAGCGGTGATGATATAACCGCAACGGTATTTTTTGTACAATTCTGTCAACAGCGGCTACAAAAAAAGCAAAATACACAGATAATAATTAACCAAAATAATGGGGGAAGAACAAAACGTATAAATGACAATTGGTTTACACCGGGATTTTCATTATTTTGTTCATTGATTTTAATGTATTTTATTACAGAAACATTCGGAAATGTATCTTGTATTCAATTACTGATATAATTAGATATCTAACGGTGGATGCGGTAAGAGATTATTCAGATCCTGTCCAGTATTGCACGAGGGTAATTTGATGGGAAATTTACTTTTCGATTAAATACTTATAAAGGATAAAATACACTTTTTTCACCATAATTTAATGGTACTTTATTTATCAAGAACAAAAAAATTACATTTTAAAGGAAGAAAAAATTGTACACGGCCGAAGCGTCAGCCGAGTACGGAATTACTTGCGAGCATCTTTAATAACACTTTTCGTTCGTGGTAAATACAAGGGCTTAATTCATAATGCAAGTTTAATGAATTTTAAATAAAAAGAAATGAAATTATTTCATACTGATGTCAAAAATTACATTTGCTACAAATAAAAATGAAAAAGCCGCGTTATTTTCTGTGTTTTATTCGATTATACCTGACATAAACTTACTGTAATCAATTACTTCGACAGACTTAATCCTTTGCTCACATTATTTATTTGTTAAGGGTTTTGGGGAGGGAAGATGTGCAGTTGTTATGACTAGAGAACGGACACGCTTACCACTCAGTGCAGTACTGGCGAAAGGCTGTATTTCTAAAATATTTAATTTTATTTATATAATTGGAAAACGAACAGGTGGTGATCTATAAAATTACGAAGTACATATGTATTTGTTGAAAAGTTGTATTTTTAAAGTTTTTAATTTTATTTCTATAATTGGAACATTTTTATTTGTTCATTTTGTCGTTCAAGTTGAGTAAATGAGTATTAATATTGACTAGCAATAGTTTCTCAAGGTTTTCTTCTGTCAATTTTGTTCTTTTTGAATTAAGTACATCCTTATAAATAGAAAACGTCCTTTCTACATCGCAACTGGCTATAGGTGCATACTGGAAATATTCTTTTATTTCTTCATATTTAGCCGTTAGATTTTGTGGAATTGTCTCCATCCATAATTGCTGCAATGTAATTAAATCTGGATTTCTATTGAGAATTGCTTCAAACTTTTGCCGAAGGCCACATCCGAAGTCACTTGGAATACTTTTCAAATTATTAACACCCACATCTAATGTGGTTAATCCGTCATTTAATTTGAGATTTCGATTTTCAAAATAAGTGATTAGTTTTGGCAATTTTCCAAATTGTTCGTGAAGAAAGTACAACTGATTTTTTAAATTTGGAATTTGTGTGAGCTCCTTGCACTCACCAATACTTCTAGCATCCTGCTTTAGCAGTGTTACGAAATGTTTTAGACTATCGAAATTCTCAGCATAATAACTAGTAGCTTCCAGCCATGTTCCCCATCTAGTTATTACTGGAGTGGGAGGCAGTGACAGAGATGGAAATTTTTCCCTTAAAAGAGCTACTCTCAATGGTGCTTTTCTGAAAACTTTTTTAAAAGCTGATACAAGTCTATCAACTTCCGGAAAAGTGTCTCTGATACATTCACAGATTCTGTGGAGAGCATGTGTGCTGCACAAGTAATATGCAGCATATTAGGATATGTTTTCTTCAATAGTCTGCCTGTTTTTAACATATACGCAGCACTATCACTGACAAATAAAAGTATTTTTTCTTTGTACGTGGCGTCCGAATGAAGCATTTTTTGCATATTCTCCTTAATGGTTTCAGAAACTGTTTCCGCATCAACTCTATTTATAACACTTGTTGCTATTACATATGAGTTATAGGGAATAGTTGGATGTAGTACCCCAGCTACAACATTTACCATACAGCGTCCTAACATATCCACCGTTTCGTCGGCGCTTATCCATATGTATTGATTTAAAAGATGGCTTCTAATGCGTTCTACTGTTCTCGTATAGCACCTAGAAACATAATATTTGCGTAAAGTTGATTCATCAGGAACATTTCGACCAGTATATTTTTGAAGAAATATTTTTAAAGTGGGATTGCTAAGTTTATTTAATGGAATATTAGCCGCCATAAAAGTTTTACAGAGTTCAGATGTGTTTGCGATCCTAAGTGACGAATTTTTGACGATATTTTACGGATTTTGTAATAAATTTCGGAATCACTGACAATGGACATACAATCAGTATGACCGTCAATCCAACTCGCCATTGTTTTACAATGCCGTTCTCGACATTCTTCCATATCATGTCTGAAAAAGTAACTTAAACAATGCTCTAGATCTAAATAAATGAAAACTAAAAATGTGTGCGTAAGTTATTGAAATTTAACGAAATTCAATGCACACTTACGTCGAAATAATATGGGAGAAGTAGATTCAATCAAACGATATTAAACAGGATCTATCACAAAAATTACGATGTAAATAACAGTTAGAACTACGAAAATAAGAAACTAACTTACAGCACTTTATTTATCTTAGAAATATAAACTAATAAATAAAATATATTATAAAAACCCGGCTTCTATCTACGCTCATGAAAACACTATAGAAAGCACTATATTCTCCTAATACAATAGCTGGCTTGTCCATTGTTATCGCTTCGAGCCCAGGTGTACGAGTAAGTCAAACAAATACTTCATTGAATTCCAATTGCCGATTGCGTTTTATGGAAATTGCGTCCGTTCTCTAGTTATGACAGTAACGTCATGTTTGTCTTTCCATTTCGAGACATAAATTTAAAATTTATCAATATTGAGCACAAACATAAATAAAATAGATTGTCATTGTCATATACGTCATCCTTTGATAAACTGTTTGCCAAACTTAGCAATCTATTATGATTAGACCGGACGCATCAGGCCGAAATTACGATGGACCATCTAAACAGCCTATAACACGCAGTTATTGAATAGCACTATTCATTCGGTTAACCGCTCAGCTGGTTTTTGTCATTGAATTGTGACGCAATTACTTCAATATTATAGTTAAATTCCTTTCTTCATGGGCGTAGATAGAAGCGTGAGGAGTTTTTATGATTTATTTTATTTATTAGTTTATATTTCGTAAGATAAATAAAGTACGGTAAGTTAGTTCCTTTTTTCATTATTTTAACTGTTAATTACATAATTGAATCGCTTATTATTAAAAGGGATTAAGTCACTTTTCGGCTTTTTCGAGATATACATTGCTCTTTACTAAAGCGATATAACTGAATCGTTTGATGATAAAAGGAACTAAGTGCCACTATGCCATATTATGGTATGTAAATGTGTTTTATTTAGGTTTATTTTTGAAAGGGTCTAAGTCACTTGACTTGATCCCTTTTGAAATTACCGCCGGTTTTGATAGTTGAGTAATAACTTAACCTATAACACATTTCTCAAAATAGTACGGACAATAAAACGTTGTGTGCTCTGTAGCATGATTGTTAATATTATTGCGCTTAATAACGCTGTTTAAACAAGAATGTCTAATAAACAAAGTGAACATTTTATTGAGAGTGAGGACGATAGAGCGAGTGTTGATGAAATACCAAAAAAGCGACGCAAAGGTATACGAAATGATGAAAATTATAAGAAAAACGTTATTAAGAAATGTAGGGTTAAAGGTGCCCAATATGTTAATCATAGGGGCCGTACAGTTTTAGCAAGAAAACAGGGCACCCCTTGCAGGTAAGGAAATTATATTTGGGAAACCTATGAGAAAATGTTTTTATTTGTTTTTTTTTGTTTCTGTATAGATGCGCAATGAAGTGCTTTGAAAAATTCAGTGACGCTCAACGAAAGTACATATTCGAAAAGTTTTATATTAATTTCATAACTAAAGATGATATATAGGATATATACTTACAATCAGTTATTGTAGTCACTGACGTTGCTAAGCGACGAAAACGTTTAAAACACGGGAAAGAAAGAGAAAGGTCTTTTATTAATTTTGCTCCACAATCTGACAATGACAAAGTAAAAGTATGTCAGAATGCATTTTTAAGTCTGCATGGGATTAGTGTTAAAAGAGTTAAAAGACTAAAAGCATTGTTGATAAATAAATCCACTCCTCGTGATAAACGAGGAAAATGCTTAAAAACTCATGCCATATCCGATGCAGAAAACATGTTAGTTCGTCTACATATATCTTCTTTTCATGTCAAAGAGATACATTACTCTGGAAAAGACTTTCACTATCTCGATAGCAGACTGAATGTTAAAATAATGTACAACATGTTCAAAGAAAAATACCCTAGCAGCAATGTTAAATATAGATACTACATTAAATTTTTTAATGAAAATTTTGCTTTGCACTTCGGTCGTCCCCAAGTTGACACATGTTGTAAATGTGAAGAGCTCTCTCTCAAAATTAAAAGTCCATCGTTAGGTGAAGCTGCTAAACGGGTGGCCGTTGCCGAAAAAATAATACATCAACGTAGAGCTATGAAATTTTACACTTCATTGAAAAATACTATTGCTGAAGTAAAAGAAACGGATAGGATTACTGCTGTAGCATTTGATTTTATGCAGAATCTGCAACTACCACTCGTTCGTGTTCAAGACTCTTTCTATTTAACTCAACTAAGCGTTAGCGTTTTTGGAATCCACGACTTGAAAACTGGAAAAGTTTACTATTACGTTTATCATGAAGGTATAGCTGCGAAGACACCAGACGAAGTATGTTCATTTTTGATGGACTACCTTGACAACTACGCAGATCCAGGTTCAAAAGAATTTAGGCTTTTTTCAGACAATTGCCCCGGCCAGAACAAAAACCATACTATGGTACGGTTCTGTATGGCACTCATTCAGACAGGAAGATTTGAAAAAGTACAACAATTTTTTTCCAATTCGGGGACACTCTTTTCTTCCCTGTGACAGGGATTTCGCTGTCATAAAAAGACATTTAAGAAAACTTGACAGAATATATTCAGTACACGAATATACTGAAAAAATCATTCATTCCAGTCAAAGCAGCAAATTTGTTGTAAAAAAGGTGCTAACGAATGACATTTTAGATTGGAAAAAATGGTGGCCGACTTACTATAAAAAGACAGGTATATCAAATGATTCCTTAAATCTACCTAGGAATCAGAAAGTAAGCTTTACAATTTCCAAATATCACCATATTTTACAAAACAAGGACATGCCTGGACTTGTTGAAGCTCGCGATTTGTTTAATGGGCTTACTGTTCATCATTTCGATTTAGCACTACCAAATAAAAGGTACAACATATCCATGCCTTCACGAAAAGCCTACACCGGAGATAAAATTCCAATACTGGACACCAAAATTGAACACCTTAAGCAGCTGATTAAGTGGGTGGATGAAGATAATATTCCATTTTACCAGAATTTGATCGACACCTGGGATAGGAAGTCTAGAAAGGATAAAAGCGGAATAAATGAAGACCCTTAAACACATAATTTTGAAAGTTGTTATATTTTCCAAGTCAAACAACAATATTTACGCATGTTTCAAACACATTTAATAAAGATATTACGCAAAATATCGACTATTTTGTTCTTTATTATTAAATGGGCTAAGTCAGCTTACTAAAACATAATTTTTAGCTAGAAAACAAAAAACATATATACTAACAAAACTTAAAACAATACTTATTATCCAATTAAATAATGAAACAGTAACTGAATTCATCGAAAAAAAAATAATTTTTGAACTTGGGATGTTTCTTCTCTTTTTCTCAAAACCTGTTAAAATGACTTAGTTCATTTTAATAATAAGCGATTCAATTACATAGTTCGTAATTTTTGTAATAGATCCTCTTTAATATCGTTCAGTGAATTTCGTTTAAGTTTCAATAACTTACGCATACATTTTCAGTTGTATTTTCTTCAGGAACACTGGAAATTTGTCAAAACTATACGCTTATTTTGAAAATCAAATTAACGAATGGATTAACCACATTAGATGTGGTTATTAATAATTTGCAAAATATTCCCAAGTGACTCCGGATGTGGCCTTCGGAAAAAATTAGATGCAGTTTTTAATAGAAATCCAGATTTAATAACATTGCGGCAATTGTGTATGGGGACAATGCCTCAAAATCTAATTGCTAAATACGCTGAAATAAAAGTATATTTCCAGTGTGCACCTATAACCAGTTGCGATGTAGAAAGGACGTTTTCTATCTACAAGGATGTATTTCATTCAAAGAGAACAAATTTTATAGAAGAGAACCTTGAGAAAGTATTGCTAGTTAGTATTAATACTCCTTTACTCAACTTGAACTACAAAATGAACAAATAAAAATGTATTTCGTATTTTATATGTCACCACCTGTTTATTTTCCAATTTTATAAATAAAAATAAAAACTCTTTAAAAATACAAACTTTCAATAGTACGCCTGTGAGAGATGAGTCATCCGCCTCACGTGTCCGATCCCTAATTATGATGGACTGTACTTATTTCAATGTGTTCAAGTTGCTTGATGCTTAAAATTCGATTGAAATATATATAAAAAAATAAATACTAGTTCAAGCGGCTTAGACTTTTCGAGATAAACGACTTGACCAAATTAATTACATGTTACTAACACTACTAGTAACTACCACCAAATAAAGTTAAACTTCGAAATCTCTCTGACTCACTTTACATAATAAAACATGAAAACAAAAAAACAAAATATTTTGCGGCTCAATAGGCTTGAACCCGGATCATGTAGTCCACAGTCAAACGCGATAGCCACTGTACCGCGCACAATTTGAAAATTTTTCTAGGAGTATTCCCGAAAATTGTTAGTAATTCAGCTTCTAATAAAGATTTTTAAAATTCGGTATACAGGATTAATATCTTTGATATGGCTACTTTAATTTGAATAGTTCTTTCTAAAATTAAATGCATATCTGGGATTCGATGAGGATATTTATATCCGAATCAGACATCCGGTTTAGCCGGAAACGATGTTAACTTTTTCATTTTAAACGAAACACCGTGTATATTTTACAAACTTCAATAGAGCTCTGTTCTGGGAATTCAGATATGATTTGTTTTGTTCAACAGCGACAAAGATATTTAATTAAAACTGATATTTCAAAATCATGTTCATATTTAGTAAATCATGGAATTAAAATTCGGTGCTTGACTTAAACTGTCACAATTAGCTTTGTAGAGATCCAAATATTAATAATGGTTCAATTACCTAAAAAATAACGTATTGAAATTCTGATGATGATTTCTGATTACGAAGTATGCGACTTATTTAACAATTTGCATCAAGATCGGCATTCAATATCACTAACTGACGTTGGTAAAACTTTGAGAAGGCGTAACTTGAACGGAAATGTTAGAAATTTACCAAAAAGTGGCCGACCAAAAGTCGCAACTAATAAAGGTATTAAAGAGTAATGGAGATATGCAAAAATGACCAATATTTATTTTCCGACGAAGCTAGGTTTTGTTTGAATGGTACCGTTAATCGCCATAATTGTCGATATTGGTCAATAGATAACATAACAACATTGGGAGAAATTAAATGTTTGGGCTGGTATTTTCAAGAACGGTATTATTGGTCCTTTTTTCATTCATGGAATACTAACTGGACAGAGTTATTTAGATATTTTACGTGATCAGGTTGTTTCTAATATTGAGGAAGATGTGTTTGGTTCTAATAAAATGGAGCACCCCGTCACTATGCTCTCAATGTTAGATGTTTTTGAAACGAAACATTCCCAAATCGGTGGATTGTCGTGGAGGATTTATTGTCGCCAGGTCTCCAGATTTAAATTCCATAGATTTTTTTCCTTTGGAGTCACTTCAAATCTGTAGTTTATACTAGACGACCAACATAATCTGGAGGAGTTACGGCAAAGAATAATTGAGGAAGTGCATTAATTCGCGAGGAAGCTTTGGTAAATGTCATACAAGAATGCATTCATAGAGTTGCATATTGTCAAGAAGTGCACGGTAATTTCGAAAACTTTCTTAATTGATATTGATTTTGTTTATATTTTTTGGTGTTAATTTTTCTTTTCTAAATAAAATTTGCATTATTAGATTTAATTAAATATATCTGTCGTTGTTGAACAAAAGGCTGCTAAACCTTATGTTATGTTAGTTATATATTACTCTGAACTCCCAGAGCAGAGCTCTATTGAAATTCGTAAAATATACATGGTGTTTCAATTAAATTCAATTAAAACATCGTTTCCGGCTAAACAGGAAGTCTGATTCGGATATAATTGTGCTCTTCGAATTCCCTATTTAATTTAGGCGGGTTTTTTCGCGACGACGGTTTGGAGTGAGTTTTGCTTGGTTTGTTATTTTGGCGATAAGGTAATGACGTCACATTAAACGCGGTTACCTTTGATTTGTCAAATCGGCTAACCGTCCTGGTGGGTAGAGTTTAGAGCGGTTAATAGGCAAATAGGTTATGTTATTGTTATGTGTACGGATGTCGACACGTACGGAAATGTTTATAAAAATCTTCTTAGAGATATTTTGATATCCAATGATCTTAATATGGTATTAGAAAATGTTTTCGCCGTTCGAATAATAGATATAGACAATATTGAAATTTTCGCTCGCTTACAAAATGATACAAATTCTAAATGCCAACGCTGGTGTTTTCTAATTATATAATAGCAACTAGAATTACAGCGATATCAATAAACCTGCAGTTTACGGCTCCCTACCGAATTTCCCGCCACTAGCATACGGAATCAGCTGCAACGTTGACAAATTTCGTTGACTTGGCATTTTGTCATTGAAACGTGTTTTTGATACTTATTATTGATTTGTATGAATTCGTTATTTTTTCAGAATTTCGAAATTTGTAAGAAAAATATCAATATTTTTGTCTGGCCGTTAGTCTGCATTGACTTCGGATTACCTTGTCTTATAAGACAACATTATATTATTACTTAAATGCTACTTGGCATTTTGTCATTGAAACGTGTTTTTGATACTTATTATTGACTTGTATTAATTCGTTATTTTTTCAGAATTTCTATTAAAATGGCAGGTAGAGGAGGTATTGCAGGACACACCATTATTCAGGCAGACGAAATAATGGAAATTCAAGTTATTCGTGAGGAAAAGGTTATGGTTATTAATTTAGTTTTTCGCGAAGAGATTGAAATTCTAAGGTGGTTGGCTAAACGCCGACTAATAAAGAATTTAAATAATTGTCAGCATTCGGAAGTGCCTATGACATTTGTAAAGAAGAGGACACTTAAAGATAACTATCGTTGGCAATGCAAAGTTTGCCGTACATCAGCAAGTGTTAGACAGTCCTCCTTTTTTGCAAGTAGCCATTTGAAACTTCAACAAATTATTATTTTCATTTATGAATGGTGTCGTGATAATTCGCAGGTAAACATTGCACATGAAGCTGGACTTGGAAGCCATTCAACGCATAGAGTTGTAGATTGGTGTAACTTCTGCAGGGATGTTTGCCAGCAGGCTTTAATCGAAAATCCTACAATAGTTGGTGGATTAAATGAAAATTTTGAGCCGATTGTAGTAGAGATTGATGAATCTAAGTTTTTCCACCGCAAATACCATCGTGGCCAGTGGCGTGAAGGCCATTGGGTTTTTGGTGGTATAGAACGTGGCTCTGGCAAATATTTCCTTGTGGAAGTTGCTGATCGAACAGCCGAAACCCTTATTAGCTCAGATCCGGAGGTAAGCAATAGAAAACTACTGACATATACTACTTTTTAAGATTTGTCTGTTTCATTTCCTAGATTTATTTTACCTGGAACCATCATTATGAGCGATGCATGGAGAGCATACAGAGGTACCAGCGAAATGGATGGTGGTGTATATGAACATTGTGTTGTCGTTCATCAAGAGAATTTTGTTGATCCTGATGATGATAATGTCCGTACACAAACTGTCGAGAACATATGGATGAGTGCGAAAAGGAAGCTTCGACGCCCGTTTGGAACGTCTGAACACCTTTTCGAAACTTACCTACACGACTTCCTGTGGAGAAGTCAGTTTCATCGAGATTATCATTTTGCAGAGTTTATTATTGCACTTTCTCAACAATATCCAATGTAATTCAAGTTTAATTTTTATTATAATATAGTTTAGATCATAAATCAATTCTCTGTTGTATGTATGTATAGGTAGTTTATACTTATTCTATTTTCATTTTTAAGGTAAATATATTGTATTTTCATTTTGGGTTAAGGTAAATATATTGTTTTCATGTTGGTTTAAGGTAAATATATTGTTTTCATTTTGGTTTATATTGTTTTCATTTTGGTTTACGGTAAATATATTGTACATATTTTCATTTTTGTTTAAGGTAAATATATATTCTTTAATTAATCTAGACGTACGTATTATTTTAATACATATATCCTTCCCCTAAAGCTAGATTTTCATTATAGACATTCACATATTTTAAAAAACTTTAGCGAAATCCGCTTAAAGTGACAACAGCTTAAATTGTCTTGTTTACCAATATTTGTTAATTTGTTATTGATGTTCGGTTTGGCAACGCTGCCATACTTTATTGACTTATGCGCATGCGTATTAGAGTCCGATGTGTCAGTTTAAATGGGAGCCATAAACTGCAGTTTTACCGCGATATCTTCTGCCATTATTACAGTTTTTAAAAGTTCGAAGTGTTCAAATTTGCTAAAACAACAAACTTAAAAGCCAGTTAATCAAAGTTAACCGATGCGTTTTTCGCGAATCTGAATATGTTAGTGACGTCACACTAAACTGCTCTAAACCTATGACCAGGTTAGATTAAATGTGGAAAGATATTTGAATGGATTCATGCATTTGCCTAACCCTGTATATAGTATTAACATTAATATTAGATACAGTATTAATGTAAAAATATTTTTTGTTTATAATTTATAAATATTTCAATGTAAATGCAGATTTTGACAACAATGTTATCATATTCAGTAGGAACTTGAGTATTTTAATTAAGTCACCTGTAATCGTGTCACAAAACATATAGTACCTTACAGGTTTACAGAGTTTTACAATAATAAAAACACGTGCAGCTATATTATTTACAAGTGTAATTTAAATATCATTTAAAGAAATAGTAACTATTTAAGATACCACGTTGAGAAATTTATATTGTGGCAAGACTGCTTTTAGGGATCTTTTATGTGTTTGTTGTTTTTTGAATATAATTAAATAAGAATTAGCTTGAAGTAATTGCACGAGATATAAAGAAAATTTAAAACAGAGTAGATCTTGAAATAAAATTTGAGTTTAAATAAATTTAATATATTTTGTATAATAGGTTAGTAGCTATTGATTGACACTTATATTAAAGAAATTTTATCTGTCCTGATTTGGATTAAAGGTTATTCCTTTAAAATATATTAATTTGGCATATTTACTAACAAAAAGTAAAATTATGAACTATTTTTATCTTTTTAAAAAGAGAGTAAAAATTATATAACAATCATAGAAATAAATATAATATAATAAAAAACAAATTAAAACTGAGCAGTTCTGAATTGATTCGCTGGATTAGACATTTACAAGAAACACCTTTCCTGCGTATATTTCAGGTATCAATAAGAATTCTTTTTAACTATTATTTGAAAAGTGCACGAATCAATATAGAAAATATGATGCACCCATCGTTTCATTTATCATATTATAACCCCTGATTCGATTTAAAATAAAATTTTAAAAATTCTAATGTATTTAAAGTTTTATCGATTCATTATACCACATATTGGAGACAATCACAGTGAAAATACTAAAAAAATTTAAAGAAATATCTACTTACAGAATTCGTCAAAATCCAAAGATGTCACATAAACCACAAACGCGAAAAAAAATACTCGCAATAGATTCTGTACGGTGAACTGTCAAAGAAGTACTCTCGCGTTAGCAGATGTTTTTAGTAGGAAAAAAAAGCAAGTCGTGAAATCGTTATATTCGGCGGTCGTGAACAGCTGACTGTCGATACGGAAACAAACGCCTGCGCCAGACGACGTTCTTGGATGGAATGACCTCTGCAAGGCCCTTTTGCTTTAATATAGGGGATGCCACCCCTTCCCTGTGCCTAATACGTCCATCTATATGAATATTTAAAGACATATCCGGTTTTCTTAAAACAGATAATTCCTTATTTTATGTAATAATGAGTTTATATTTCCTGCTTTGTTGCTGTATTTTTCGTTCAAGGGAAAGATAAATATGTTAAGTACCAGGGCTTTTGTGCGCCTTAATTAAATAATGGGAGGTTCCTCATTATGCGGTTGTCTATTCTAATAAATATATTATAAAACGACTTGAAAAGATCTAGAAGACTTCAAGGAAACGTCTGTTATCGTTTAAATCTAAAACTATAATTGTCGAATACCGCATGGTAATGCAATAGGTCCTTTATTATCCATTTTATAAATAACATTTCAGTTTATTGTATTGTAATTTTGTATTACCTCAATGAATTTAAATTCCTGTAAGATAAAATATAGCTTTAATCCAAATAATTTGCTGATTTCTTTATTTTAATAATATTTGTCAAATTAATCTAAATATACAATTGAATTATAATTAATAAATTTAATGGCCGTAGCCAGAAGAGCTTGTAATATAACATAGCGCTTCTTTGAGATTTAACGGAGAGTTATATACTTATTTTTGTTTTCATAATGTTGCGTTGCGTTAAATGCATCGTTAGAATAACGTGAATTTTTTGACCAATTAAATGATTTAACGAAACGTTATAGTTGTTAAAATCGTGTATATTAACTAGTAAATTGAACCAAAAGGAAATTATATAATGAACAAGTGATTACATATGCTTAAATCGTATACAATTTCTTATGATTTTACATTTTAGTATGGTTTCATCCTCTAAAGAATCTGATATAAAATTTGTTGATGTGTTGCATGCAATGCCACGGACAAAAATAGAGTTAAAAATGGTACATTTCAAATGTTTGATGATACAGATTTTAAGATGCGTGATAAAATACAGTAACCTTATTAATAAAGGCAAAAATATATGCAAAAAAAGAACTGAAAATATGCGCATAAATATGCAGATGTTTTAGCCTAAATATGCACTTCCTTATGAAAAATATGCAGGTAAATAAATACGAGGAATGCTAGAAAATGGAATACTGTAGAAAAAAATATTCTATTGTGTTTACTAAGTTTATTTAGAATAGTTTACAACATAATTAACTATGAAAACAATTTACAAACACATATTTCTCAGTTTTCAACAGAAAAATTGTGACGCTTTTCTGAAAACATGTATTTATATATTGAAAAGGTTCGTTCTACGTCGACGCTTGTTATAGGAGCATATTTAAAATTAGAAATAAAATCTATTGTCAACTCAATATTTTATACTGAATCACCACACAAGATTTTAGCTTTTTAAAACCCTCATTTTTTCCTATTACAGTTAAAAAATGTTCATACACTGTCCCACTTCTCCTTTAACATCAAACCATGACTTTTAAAATTTGTTTATTATTTCAACGCTCTCGATTAGCGACACATAGTGTTTTTCCAACTGCAATATAGAAGTGGAACTAAAACTGTAATTGGCTTTAATAAACGCCAATTGTTGAGGTATTTCTTTATGGGAATACACCTTTTGGGCATCTATCACAGATTGTGTATCCCTATCAAGATCCATAATAATTGTCTTTATTCCTTCATAATGATTTGCATGAAAAATAGCAGCCTCCAACCACGTTCCCCTTCGTGTGATTACTGGTTGAGGAGGAAGCGAAACACCGTCTAGATGTTGTTTGTAAAACAGAAATGGGGCCTTTAAAAATACTTTCTTAACACTACTAATTTAAAGTATTTACTAAGGGAAAATGGTTTCTGACTTCTTCTACAACACGATTTAGTCGGTGCGGCAAACAAGTTGTGTGAATTAAATTTGGGTAAAAGATTTTCAAGTTAAAAGCTGCCTTCACCATGTATGGTGCAGCATCCGTCAAAATCAATATTGGAATCGATTCCGGTAAGAAGAAAGTTGCCTGTTCTTCCTGTATAAATCTTGTTATTGTCAAATTATTTGTCTTTTCAAACTGTTTGGATAAAATTAAATAAGATTTTGCTGGAACCGATACGTTAAAGATACCAATCATTAAATGAACTATATATCGGCCCACACTATCAGTAGTTTCATCTACTCATATATAAAGATAATTGTTTGCAACAACCTTCTTAATGCTATTCAATGTTTCTGTATAGATACAGCGAATATATTTTTTTCTTGACGCTCTCGTCGGGAATGTTATATTTGCCGATGTACTTTTGTATAAATAACTTGACATTTAAATTGTTTAATTTATGTAGTGGAATATCTGCCGACACAAACATTTGACACAAATTTTCATTAAATTGTTCTTGTTCCGATTTTTTGGATGTTGTTGGCAAACATTGCGGTAATGTTTGCTGACTCTTCTTCGCCAATTTCATCTTTGCTAGTTTTGCAGCATGAGATGGAGTTTTCATATGTTGGTCGACTTGGAACTTTCTCTCACTTGTAATCTGCAAAAATAATATCACATCATCGGTTGTTTTCTTATCAAATAAATGTTAGTAAAAGATAAAGGAATAATTAAAAACTTAATCAATTAATAAGGGGAAATAAACTTGAAATTTTACTCACAATCTTACAGCATGCTACGCAAAACACTTTTTCTTCAGCCATACGCAATTTTGAATAAGGTGCAATCCATTCAGGCGCAGTCGCTATTTTCGGAATTTTTGCTATTATATATCACAACTCACAAGTTTGCACTTCGAAAAGCCAACGTAAAATGAAATTTAAAATAAAATTTATTTCGAATATGGGAATAAATTTCTCCGAATAGCAAATAAACACATATACTCCTAATTTTCTGGTAAAATGTATTTTTGTATTTATTTAGAAGTTTTAAGGTATAAGCTTTTCCTGGAATTTTGTCTCGGCCAGAATAATTTAAAGAGGACTGTTTAATTTTTGTTTGTTTGTTACATCCACGACATATTTTTAGTAATGCCTATAATAAATTTGATCTAGTAAATAAATAAAACTCGGATACTTAAAATATGCAAAAATGCTAAATTACTACAAAATATGCAAATAATATACAAAATGCATATACTATGCAAGCTGCATATAATCCGGCCTCTACTCTAATAAAATTGGGCCACAATTAGAAAAAGCTACGCAAAGGGCAAATAAAAATGGATATACAAGTTTTGCGGTTTTGATACTTGAAATGAAGTCTACTTTACACTCCTAAAATTTGAACATAACGATACGGGACAGCTTGTATAGTGTTAGCAATGTATTTAAGGTTAATGTGAGACTATGTTATTGCGTAGGTTTTCAATATTCTGTTTCTTGTATATTTTCTTTTGTACTCTTCTTAAAGTAGTCGTATTAGATGTCAGTGTTTATTTGGTATGTGGATATTGACGCTCTTAAATATGTAAGAAGAACTTTGACCATCACCAAGATTTTATTTTACTTTAAATTGTTGACTTACCCTATGATACTGTAGTCAAAGGAATGAAAATAAATTATTATTACCAAATATAACCACAAAAATTGTTTGTCACAACCTAGCAAAATACCGTTTGACAGACTGACTTAGTATAGACGCAGCTCGCACCATCTAGGGCTATAAAGCTTAACTACCATCGTTTCGCGCGCAGCATTAAAATTCCGAGAATTTCTGAATGTTATTTACTTTCGCAAATTACTGCTAAAGGTTCGAAAGTTGCTAGTCGATAACAAATTTATATTAAGATAAATAATTAGCTACTTCTCCATTTAGCAATAATGTTTTGTAATTATTACAGACTGGGATTAATGTAAAGTCATATTAATATTAAACAAAAACTAAATTTTCTAGAAAAATACATATTTAGTAATTACTTCTTTCCGTTCTTTTATATATAAAAGAAAACAATGTATTCTTCTCCGATGTGACATTCTCATAAAAAATACCGCATCGTTTCTTATAATCACGAATATACTTTACTTACCTATTGTTAATTTTAAATACCCTATCTGTCTCTTTTCTTAGTTTCGCACTCCTTCCATCAGGAAACAGTAGTGAAAATACGATTTCCTTAGTTCTCTGAACATCCTGTTATTTCCAATTGTTTCTCGTTAATCCATCTCATTGTTCTCATTTTTTTATTTCGTCATTGTTGTACCATACTATTCGATGTATTGCGACGACGGCTAAGACTACTTTAAAGTAGAAGAATAAGAAAGATAACTGTATGAAGTCAACGGCGATATCAAAATTGTAAAAGAAATATGAAAACGCGAGATAAAGGCTGTCTCGATAAGGACTTGAATTTTAAATTAAAAAAGTAACATATTTTTTTAATGAAATTCCTCGAAATTTTTATCGATTTGTAAAGAGTAAATGCTGACATTAGACAAGAAATAAAATGTCAGGTAAGTGGCCACCGCTGCTCTGTTGGCAGGTATGTGCCCTTTCGGTGAAATTTTGGAAGACGTTTTCAAGTAAGAGCGTCTGAATTTCACGAATGTTGGGTACGATTTCTTCCTTGAGTTATTAAACCGCTTCAGGGTAGTTTATATAAATTCTGCTTTTCAAATAACACCCGAGGAAAAAGTCCAGAGGGGTTAAATCGCAACTTCTCGGTGGTCAGTCTACAAAGCAAGGGATGACACGATCTGCGAACTTTGCTTGCAATTAATGTCATTATTTTGCGTGCAAAGTGACAGGTTGCGCCATCCTGTTGAATCCACATGTCATTTACTTCCATTCCATCTAATTCCCGACAGAAAAAAGTTTGTTAACATGCCATGTTAGCGAACGCCATTGACAGTTACGGATACATCTTGATCGTTTTCAAAAAAGTACAGTCCGATGATCTCTCCTGCCCACATAGCACACGAAACTGTCACTTTTTGAGAGTGCATCAGAAATTTCTGCATGACACCTGCATTTGTAACTAGATTCTTCCTTAAAAATTTAAAACAGGCGATTTTGAAGCCTACTTAATAAATATAATGAGAAACTCAAAAAGAGCAAGAGAAAGACTTGGTGAAAATTCTATGAGGACATTGAAGATGTCCCTGATATTGTCAAAATTCTCAGAAAGATTCTTCCGAAGCTATCAAATCTATACAAAAACTGGACGGGATATGTACAAGTATTGTGGAAGAGACTTTAGAGTATCTTCTGAGGTACACTTTCCAGGTTCGGAGCGTATGGATGGCTGTGATACCAATTAACTTGTCGCCTCTTGGAGGGCGACTAGGAATGTTTGGGAACTATCAAACGAGATCTTTAAGCCTCATCTAATCAGATGGGCGATAGGGTTGAACTATGCAAATCTGCAGGACCAGATGGAGTATTTCCAAAGCTCCTGCAAGAGGAAATTGTGGATGTTATAGGTCCTTTATTAGAGATATTCAAGGCTAGCGCGGACTTTCTGTTCCCCAGATCCTAAAATTCTGTTTGTTGACGTAGTCATTGAGGTGAAAATGCACGTCATTACTAAAGATGATTTTGTTGTGGAATGCTTCGTTAACTTGCTATTGTTCCATAATTCAGTTGACGAAGTTTCTGCGCTGTATATGCTCGGTTGAGTTCAGTTTTTGAATTAATTGGATATTATATGCGTTAAGGCGCAAATTCCTCTTCAAAATTCGCTTATATATATATATATATATATATATATATATATATATATATATAATTAGACCAGGAGTCTTTGCCGTTAGAACATGTATTGAAAGGATAATTGTTTTTTTGGAGAATCCAGCAAAATTAAACTCTATTACTTAAGTCAGTTCTTTATGTGTTTATCCCAATATTTCGCATCAAATTCGTATGCTTCCTCAGGAGGTCAAAATGTGAACTGTTTTTTTTTTGAGAAATTACTCGTCTTAATATTCATAATGTTTGCAATATTCTAAATTAATACAACTAATATCACGCCGTTGATATTATTGAATACATATCTACATATATACGAGTACATATATATGTATTAACTTTGTGACAATAACATGTGTTTGTGCGAGTAGTGCTTTTGTTCGTCAAAACTACACGTGTGGCGCTCTTTTAAATGTGTTTGTTCTGCTTTTAAAATGTAATTTCGCAGTAAACTATTTGTACGCCGTTGATATTTGTTGTATTAATTTAGAATATTGCAAACATTATGAATATTAAGACGAGTAATTTCTCAATAAAAAACCAGTTCACATTTTGACCCCCTGAGGAACCATACGAATTTGATGCGAAATATTGGGATAAAAAAATAAAGAACTGACTTAAGTAATAGAGTTTAATTTTGCTGGATTCCCCGAAAAAAACAATTATCCTTTCGATATATATATATATATATATATATATATATATATATATATATATATATATATATATATATATGTATATATATATGGTAAACTTAATAAGTCAGCGATTAAAGGTCTGGTTTATTACTTCAAAGTATATATATTTAAAACAACCCTACATGTTTCGGCAATGATGCCTTTGTCAAGGATATAAAAAATATAAATGACAGAATATAAATGTCAAATAATTTAGTTGTTATGGTTTAAATTATTCAAAGATACATTCCAATAATAATAATAAATCATGCCTTAGTATTCCAAAAAATAGATAGCAAGGTGTGAACATATGTGTTGTTCGCTGCTAGCAGCTTGTGTCTCTTTCTGGGCATGAACTTGTGTGTTGGTTGCTGCTGGCAGCTTCCGTCTCTCTCTCTGGGTGTGTGGTTTTGTATTTGTGTAAGCGCGTAAGTGTAGGGTTTTGTATGTTGGCGCGCTCGTGCGTGTGTTTAGTGTGTTTATATATATATATATATATATATATATATATATATATATATATATATGTAAATGTGAATTATTTCTTGGAATTCCGTTGATTACTATTCATTAAATAAAAATGCTTCTTTTAACGTTTCGACTTTTATTTTGTCTTAATTAGAATAAATTCGATTACAATACTGTTTTCCTGCAAAGGTAAATTTAAACTAACAATAATATAATGTATAATGTTTTTCATAAAATGTAAATTTATATAGAAATAAAACTAACGGTTAAAATTTTTACAAATATATATTTATGCTACTTACAATTTTTATTCTTCTTTTTTACATTTTTTTAGCAGTTTGAACTATTTTACTTAAAATATAAAATCGGCACATTGTAAATTCAACATATGGAAGTAGACTAAATTTTAGTAAGCCTAAAGTATGTATATATTTTAAATTTTTGTGTTTTGCCCTTTCCTGTAATTTGATACTTTCACCTAGGTGTGGGTTAATTTTAAAGGATTTAAGTGTTATTGAATTTGAATTTTTACGTTATTTATATTACGAATGTTTTAGATTAATGGGAGATATAATTTTGACAGATTTGCAATTTCATGACGGTCATTACCGGCATTTTCTTCATGTTTTTTAATACACCGACGAATCATCCTCGACCAAGACAAAGCAAGTTAGCACACAGCTTGCAAGACAATTGAATTTTTAACGCAACAAAACGTCGAATTGTTAGACCATCCTTCGTAGAGTCTCGACATAAATTCCAACGATTTCTTTGTCTTTACGAAAATCAAGGACGAACTGTATGGTTAAAGGTTACAGTCGTTAGAAGGAGGAATCGATGCCTTCAAAAACGAAATTTTGACTGTACCAACCAACGAATGGAATAACTGCTTCCAGAGTTGGTTCGAGCGCATACAAAACTGCATTAGTCTTCGTGGAGAAAACTTCGAAAAACAAAAGCTATCTAATGCTTTATTTCAGCTCTATATGCAAAATATAGAAGACAACCCTTGCACAAGTGTTCATTTTTATTGTCTTCTCTTCTAACCTTTTAGTCAATTTTAGTATCTCTTCCTGACTTGTTGCTAAGACCACTAGGTCATGCACGAACTCCAAGCACTGTTGTTTTGTTATGATGTTCCTGTTCTATTGGTGTTTGTGTCTCTTATGATTTTTTCAATAACAATTATTACCTCACTTCTTTTGTGATTTCAAACCTCATTTAAAATCATAAAGAATCATAACCGGAGAAGCATTTCGTGAAAAACATACGACTTATAATAATATAGGAATAATAACTCTATATATTTTAAGTTTGATTTTGCAAAATTTCAACTTGAAACTATTAAAAAAAGCTTGTGTCAACTGATGCAAACCGTAACCTGTTTTTGCTCAGATCCGTGACCTGAACATTTTCATGACATCCCTCGTAATTCTGTAAAATAAATACGAGGTGCATTCAAGTTCTAAGGCCTCCGATTTTTTTTTCTAACTAACTACTCACCCGAAAACTATGAAACTGGTGTTACTTCTCGACGTAATCTCCCTGCAGACGTACACATTTTTCACAACGTCGACGCCATGATTCCATGGCCGCGGCGAAGGGTTCTTTAGGAGTCTGTTTCGACCACTGGAAAATCGCTGAAGCAATAGCAGCACGGCTGGTGAATGTGCGGCCACGGACAGTATCTTTCTTGTTGGAAACAGCCAAAAGTTACTAGGAGCCAGGTCAGGTGAGTAGGGAGTATGAGAAATCACTTCAAAGTTGTTTTCACGAAGAAACTGTTGCGTAACGTTAGCCCGATGTGCGGGTGTGTTGTCTTGGTGAAACAGCACACGCGCAGCCTTTCCCGGACGTTTTTTTTGCAGTGCAGGAAGGAGCTTGTTCTTCAAAACATTTTCGTAGGATGCATCTGTCACCGTAGTGCCCTTTGGAACACAATGGGTATGGATTACGCCCCCACTGTGCCAGAACATGGACACCATAATTTTTTCAGCACTGGCGGTTACCCGAAATTTTTTTGGTGGCGGTGAATCTATGTGCTTCCATTGAGCTGACGGGTGCTTTGTTTCTGGGTTGAAAAATGGCATCCACGTCTCATCCATTGTCACAATCGACGAAAAGAAAGTCCAATTCATGCCTTGGTTGCGCGTCAACATTGCTTGGCAACATGCCGCACGAGCAGCCTTGTGGTCGTCCGTCAGCATTCGTGGCACCCACCTGGAGGACACTTTTCGCATTTTCAGGTCGTCATGCAGGATTGTGTGCACAGAACCTACGGAAATGCTAACACTGGAGGCGATCTGCTCAACTGTCATTCGGCGATTCCCCAAAACAAGTCTCTCCACTTTCTCGATCATGTCGTCAGACCGGCTTGTGCGAGCCCGAGGCTGTTTCGATTTGTTGTCACACGATGTTCTGCCTTCATTAAACTGCCGCACCCACGAACGCACTTTCGACACATCCATAACTCCATCACCACATGTCTCCTTCAACTGTCGATGAATTCCAATTGGTGTCACACCCCGCAAATTCAGAAAACGAATGATTGCACGCTGTTCAAGTAAGGAAAACGTAGCCATTTTAAGTATCTAAAACAGTTCTCATTCTCGACGCTGCCGCTACAATTCCATCTGCCGTACAGTGCTGCCATCTCTGTGACGTATTGACAACGAACGCACGCTCATTTTAAAACAATGCACATGCTTCTATCTCTTTCCAGTCTGGAGAAAAAAAATCGGAGGCCTTAGAACTTGAATGCACCTCGTACTTATATTCACAGAATTGGATCCTAGAATCTTTCCTTACGACATTATAATTTAGTACTTTTGATTCTTTTTTCGCTAAATATTTGATTTGCAGTTTTTCAGTTTGTATAGATTCTACGTTTGCGATGTTTTTAGTGCCAGCTAATGGGAGGAACAGTCATTGTGCATTTGCCATTATATCATTGCAATCGAATTATATCATTGATCAAATCATGTGAACGTAAAATAAATATATTTCATCAGACAACAACACATAATAATATAAATTTTACCATTATCTATGTAATTAACATTCATCCTTTTTAAACGTGCTACCAACAACAGCGAATTGGTTCCTTTGTAACAAACAGGAAAAAAATGCATAGTTTTATTAGAAATAATAAAAGGGAAACAAATATCATAAAAACCGGATGTACGGGATGTTTCCTGTTTCAACGTCGATGACGGGTCCGTCATCAATCGGCGAGTTTTGCCACAAGAACGACCTTCGGCTTTTATTCTGTTATTTTGTGCCTTTTCCTACTTAACAAGACGAGCTCGTTAAAGACGGAAACGGATCATTGTGGAAGATGCGTGTATTTGTTCGTGTGTGTGTGTGTGTATATGTGTGTGAGTCCGATGGTGCGTACTATATGATGCCCCTTCTTCATATCGTACCACCCGGACACAGGAAACCGGAAAACGCATAAAGATATTGAAAGGCTATTTACATGAATAACGAAAATTGTCGGATCTATGCATACAGTATTGTACAAAAGAAACAGAACTTTTTAACTATTCTACTTTGAAATCTCTATTTTTACGAGTATAGAGTAAAACATTTTGTGGAAATTATAGCAGTTTTATTTATACAGGTTGGTCCGCGGGAACGGAAAGTTTTGATCAAATAATTTATCCGTGTATGCCATTAATCATGGAACAATGGTCTGGTTATTTCGTATGAGAGGTGATGTTAAAAAAAATTGAAATGATGCATTAGTTAATAAAATAATTTATATACTATAGAGCGTTTCACGCCCACGATGAAGTATGGGCTCTTATGGAGCATTCCCCTCTTTTATTTTCTTTAAGAAATTGCATCGCGCTATTCTTTTCCACCGCTCGCTATGTCGAAAATTTATATTAATTTTTATTGGGGATTTTTAATTCGTACAGATAACCAGACTGCTACAGTACAGTAGTTTGTTTACTTTGTTATCTTGTCAAGTGTCAAATTGTTCCTTTCCGTATTTTTATTAAACATTATTTGTTGTTCTTCGTTCTTGTTATATTGTTATAGTGTTATTATATTATATACCTTATATTCTTATTATTATATATTATATTCTCTCTCTCTTTATTATATTCTCCCGTTATTGTTTACAAAAGTTTGTGGTAAGCTGGAATGTGAAGGAAATGTGCTCGTAAATAAAAACATTACCGTTACAGATTCTAAACTTCAGTAATGGAGCCTGGAGAGAAAAAATCACGAAGGGGTGAATGTTTTAGTCGAAGAGAAAAGTAGATGATACTAAATGTTTTTAATCATTTTCTTAAAACACCTATGACTGTTACTGTTGCTGAAGTAAGTGAAGCACTACATTGTTCAGTACAAAGCATATACAACATGAGAAAGGAACAAGAAAAAGGGCCGTTGTTGAGTCCAAAAAAAAAACAAGCAGAAGAGAAAAGGGGTACAAGTAAATGCTCGTCTACATCGTTATGCTGAAAATATACACGCACTTGTACGACAACAATTTCATAGATTTTTCATGCAAAACATACCACCCACTGTGAATACTGTTCTTGCTACCATTAACAATGACAACGATCTCCCTACTTTTACACGATCAACATTATATAGACTTTTGAAAGATATTGGTTTTGAATTTCAAACTGTTAAACGGAAAAACATACTCATTGAACGAGATGATATTATAAGATGGAGACACAAGTATCTGCGAGATATCAAGACATTTCGAAATGAAGGTAAAGTTTCTTTGTTCTTTATATAAAAGCATATACCTAAAATAATATTTGTTCCAGGTAGGTGTATAGTTTGCACAGATGAGTCGTGGGTTAATGTAGGACACACAGTAAGTAAAGTCTGGCAACATACTATAATAAAAAGTACTCGAGAAGCATTTGTTCGAGGATTGAGTACAGGATTAAAATCTCCGAGTGGTATTGGTCCTCGCTTTGCATTAGTACATGCTGGCAATGCAAATGGCTTACTTCCTGGTGCCGAATTAACATTTCTATGCAAGAAAAATGCAGTTGATGCATATAGTGAGATGGATGCAGATACGCTTGAAAAGTGGTTCATTGAGCATTTATTGCCAAATACTCCTGAAAATGCTGTAATTGTTCTAGACAATGCATCGTCCTACAGCAGAAAGGTTGAGAAAATACCTACAAATGCATGGAGAAAAGAAAATATAATTGACTGGCTGACTAAAAAAAATATATCCGTTGAAGATAATATGTTAAAAGGAGATTTGTTGTTTAGTGTATCACAAGTAAAATATCAATATGACAAATATAAGCTTGATATGTTGGCGAAAGATGCTGGCGGAGAAGTTCTACGTTTATCACCTTACCATTGTGAGCTGAATCCAATAGAGATGTTTTGGGCCCAAGTGAAAAATCACATAAAGATGCACAACACTACGTTCAAAGTAAAAGATATGTCACCATTAATTACGAGTGCCTATAGTAATGTGACAGCTGACAATTGGAAGAATTATATTCAGCATGTAAAAAAATTGAAGAAGAAATGTGGATTGTCGATGGATTGCAAGATGATGTTGAGGAGTTTATCATCCATGTAGGAGACTCAGGTTCAACTGATGATATGGAGGACGATTTATTAACTGACCCTGTCGGCTATTCGAATGCTGCTTCAACATCCAGTGGATTGTAGGTCTGTTCCAAGAACGAATCTCTGACAGTTTGCATCTCTTTTAGCCAATTGGTAGGCAGTATTACAGTACACGATGGTGGCTGTAAAACAGATTTAAATTCCGATTCACTAAAAATAATAGGGATTTTTCTCGGAACAAACCTATAACTAATATTACTACAGCAGACAAGTTTTAATTTAATTTAAAAAATAAGGTTTTTAAGATGTTGATATTTTTATGTTATTGGTTAAATATATCTATATTGCAGTATTTTTTGTATGTTTATGGTCTACACAAAAAACTTTTTATAATTATTGCTTGTATTCTAATAGACAAATCAAAATATTTTTTATAATAAAGGAAACCAATATATATATAAAATAATTGTTTTAATTCAAAACAAACCTTGACTATACAAATGCTGTGTTGGTTAAACCAAATTATAACTTAAACATACAATTTTAAGTAGTTTGTTAATATAATGATTTACCTTTCATATACATTAACTAGAATAATATTTCACTCTTATTTACTTTTTCTTGGCATCGAATATATTATAAACAGATGCAAACTAACAATAATAATTTTAAAATTTTGTTCATTATAAATACAATTAAGGTTATGTCAATACAATACTATTGACAGCGGCCTGATTAACAGCAATATAGGTATGTTGGTAGGGATGAGTTCGCGACTTGGCAACTATGTACGCTATCTCCATATGGCCTGTACTTCATCATGGGCGTGAAACGCTCTATAATATCTAATTTTTTCAGCCAGTCCAGTTCGGCCTGGGGGGCTGACGAATACCCAGTCGGGTGTATTTCGCCAGGTCGGAAGAGGCGACTAAAAGGATCAGTTCGTTCATTCCATCAAGAACACTGTTTCGGCCTGACGAATACCCAGTCTGGTGTAATTCACCATGTCGTAAGAAGCGACTAAAAGGAGTCCTGATCCGTTTTTTCATTCAATGTAGGACACTGCTTCAGCCTATCTGGGGGCCTAACGAATACTCAGTCTGGTATAATCCGCCATGTCTTAAGAGGCGACTAAAAGGAGTCCTGGTTAGCTTGTTCCTCGTTTTCTTACTTTTAGTTTCCCAATCTGCGTTTTCTTTTCCTTTTGGAGTGTTTGTTACTTTTCCGTTTGGGGAGTTTCCCATTGTTGGAGCTCTTGTGGAATATATTTTTCTTGATTTCTTGATTCTTGATTTTTCTTGATCACGTTAAGAAAAAAATATATTCGCCGTATCTGTGCAGAAACATTGAATAGAATTAAGAAGGTTGTTGCAAAAAATTATCTTTATAAAACTACTGATAGTGTGGATCGATACATAGTTCATTTAATGATTGGTATCCTTAACGTATCGGTTCCAGCAAAATCTTATTTAATTTCATCCAAACAGTTGGAAAAGGTAAATAATTTGACAATAACAAGATTTATACAGAAAGAACTAGCAACTTTCTTCTTACCGAAATCGATTCCAACAGAGAAAATTCTATTGTTTTTGACGGATGCTGCACCATACATGGTGAAGGCAGCTTTCAACTTGAAAATCTTATGCTCAAATTTAATTCAAACAACTTGCTTGGCGCACGGACTAAATCGTGTTGCAGAAGTAAGAAACCATTTTCTCTTAGTAAATACTTTAATTAGTAATGTTAAGAAAATATTTTTAAAGGCCCCATTGTGAGTTCAGTTTTACAAACAACATCTACACGGTGTTCCGCTTCCTTCTCAAGCAGTAATCACACGATGGAGAACGTGGTTGGAGGCTGCTATTTTTCATGCAAATCATTATGAAGGAATAAAGACAATTATTATGGATCTTGATCGGGATGCACAATCTGTGATAGACGCCCAAAAGGTGTATTCGAGTAAAGAAATACCTCCACAGTTGGCGTTTATTAAAGCCAATTACAGTTTTATTTCAACTTCTACATTGCAGTTGGAAAAACAATTTATGTCCCTAATCGAGAGCGTTGAAATAATGAACAAATTTGAAAAGTCATGTTTTGATGTTAAAGGAGGAGTTGGACAGTACGTGTATGAAAAATTATAAGTCTAATAGGAAAAAATGGGGGTTTTAAAAAGCTAAAGGACATTGCTAAAATCTTGTATGGTGATTCAGTAGAAAATATTGAGTTGGCATTGGATGATATTTCTAATTTGAAATATGCTCCTATAACAAGCGTTGACGTAGAACGAACCTTTTCAATATACAGGCTGATTCATTTTCGTCCCTCACCATGGGGATCTCGCTTATTATTGGAGATAGAGTATAGGTTTCAATTTGGCAAAGTTGTTAAATTTTGTGTTTGTTATAAATCCGTTAAGAAAATAAACCTGTGACAAATGACCTTCGTTATTTAAAAAAAAAACGCGAAAACCCCATTTTCTTCTTTTACCTGTAGCACCGACATTTGGCCTTGTAGAGAAAATATAGAAACACATCCTTGTAGCCATTTCTAAACCTCTATCCAGTGGTGTACTCTAAATTTTTATACGACGTTTCGTTTCTTTCTGGCCATCATCAACTATCTAATTTCTTATAGGCGCCATATTGGATTTAGACATCTTCAGAAAGAGTTTTTTTTCTGATTTCAACCATGTACCACATGCTGACTAAAGTTTTTGACATTAGGTTTTATTTGAAAGAATAAATTATAAGATTAAATAAGGTAGTCATGGAATTTCAATCTGTCAAACATTTCATTTATTGTTCATTAATAATACAAAAATGTCATACACTAACGAAGAGAAACGAGATATGATAAGTATTTTTTATTCTTCGAACCGAAATTCAACAGTAGCGAGTACAAGATATCTACAATTATATCCAGAACGACAACAGCCTCATCGTACCATTTTTCTAGATCTCGACAGAAATTTGGTCGAGAATGGATCGTTTACTAAGCCGCGTAATGGTCAAGACAACAGGAATTTAAATGAAAATCGACAAGATATTTTACAAATGGTAAATTAAAAGCGTGTTTTCAAATTTCATGTTAATCTTGCATTTTTATAGATAAATAATAATCCATCAATTTCTACACGTGAAGTAGCGTCAGAATTAAATTTGTGTCAGTGGAGAACTTTACATAAAAGTAGGTTTAAACCATACGGGATCCATGTTAGTCACTCTTTACTGCCTGGAGATAATTTGAGAAGGCTAGAATATTGTAATTGGTTAATGGGAAGGATAGAAAATGACGAAAATTTTTTAAGCAAAATCATCTGGTCAGATGAAACAAAATTTACAAATTCTGGAATGTTCAACAGAAATACGGAGCACTATTGGGCAGTACAAAATCCCCGACAAAACAGGGCTAGAAGACCACGACATCGTTTTGGAATAAACGTTTGGATGGGTATTTTGGCAAATCGTCTCTTAGGACCAGTTATGTATGAAGAACATTTAAATGGAGAAAGATATTTGAACATTTTACGTACATACGTATCTGACTATCTTGACGACAATATCCCATTAAATCAATTACAATATTTATGGTGGCAACAAGATGGCGCACCGGCACACAATGCAGCTGTTGTTAGAAATTTCTTAAATCAAGAGTTTGCAAACCGTTGGATTGGAAATAGGGGGGTTGTTGAATGGCCTGCGAGATCACCTGATTTAAGTGATTTAGGTAATAATATTTATAAATTAGATGCGCTACAAAACATTGAAGAATTACGAGACAGACTTCAGAATGCCTTCGATGCAGTTCCTAGAAGAACTATATAAAGGGCAGTACAAAATGCCAGAAGGCGTGCCCAATTGTGCATTACCGAAGATGGCCAGATAATTGAACATTTACTGTAATTGTTTATTGTTTACTTTTCTATGTATTTTTATTCATGTTTTTGTTATCTTGGACTCGCTACTGTTGAATTTCGGTTCGAAGAATAAAAAATACTTATCATAGCTCGTTTCTCTTCGTTAGTGTATGACATTTTTGTATTATTAATGAACAATAAATGAAATGTTTGACAGATTGAAATTCCAAAGGCTACTTTATTTAATCTTATAATTTATTCTTTCAAATAAAACCTAATGTCAAAAATTATAGTCAGCAGTGGTAGATGGTTGAAATCAGAAAAAAAACTCTTTCTGAAGATGTCTAAATCCAATATGGCGCCTATAAGAAATTAGATAGTTGATGATGGCCAGGAAGAAACGAAACGTCGTATAAAAATTTAGAGTACACCACTGGATAGAGGTTTAGAATGGCCACAAGGATGTGTTTTTATTTTTTCTCTACAAGCCCAAATGTCGGTGCTACAGGTAAAAGAAGAAAATGGGATTTTCGCGTTTTTTTTTTAAATAACGAAGGTCATTTGTCACAGGTCTATTTTCTTTACGGATTTATAACAAACACAAAATTTAACAACTTTCCCAAATTTAAACCTATACTCTATCTCCAATAATAAGAGAGATCCCCATGGTGAGGGCCGAAAATGAATCAGGCTGTATAAATACATGTTTTCAGACAAGCGTTACAATTTTTCTGTTGAAAATTTTGAGAAATATGTGATTGTAGATTGTTTTCACAGTTAATTATGTCGTAAAAATGGTCTAAATAAACTTGTAGTAAACATAATAGAATATTTTTTCTACAGTATTCCAATTTCTAACATTCCTCGTATTTTTTACATGCATTTTTTTCATAAGAAAGTGCATATTTAGGCTAATACATCTGCATATTTATGCGCATATTTTCAGTTTTCTTTTTGCATATAATCCGGCCTTTATTAATAACATTGATTGATCGCGTAAGAGTAACTATAAAAGCAGGCTAAAACGTTTAGTTGGAAAATAATACCAGACATGTCTAAAGCTTCTTTACATATAATTTAACTTTCATTTTGTTCAAATCATGTTGCAGAACAAAATCGATATTCTGACCAACCGCTTCTCCATATATCCGGCTATACAAATAGACAAAATAGCTATTTACGAAATCAGGAAAATCCACAGGAATATCAACAACCGCTTACATGATCCAATTATTACAGTATTGTGTGCAATGTCTGCAATGTGAATTAGTGGTCTCTGCTTCTACGAAAATTAAAACGAAAATAGGCAACACCTTTTTTATGAAACGAATAAACATATTTCTACAAAACAATGAAAACACCATTGGAAACTCTACGAAGATTGCTTCCAGATCGCATCATATCCACGCATGGGGACATAAAATAGCACGCAAGATCACCAGATCTTAGGACATGATTATTTTATGAAGAATAAAATTTTTATTGATAAACCTAGAAATATTTAGGAGGTAAAAAGAAAATTTGTCGAAAAAATTGCCAACATTCCATGGGATAAGTCACGTCGTGTTATGAAGAATTTCAAGGACAATTTCAAGAGTACAAACAGAGAAGTGGGGGTCATTTAAGCGGTACAAATTTAATAAAATAAAAATGACGTGTAATTAAATTAATATTGTCATATTTTGTTTCAAATAAATACATTTATTTGCTCACCTTAGAAGACCTAATTTCTTAACTAACAAATTGGAGACTGTGGCTTATAAGTGAATAAAATAAAATTAAAGAACCCTTACTACAATGGAATTTAATGATTCTAAATAAGTATTTTCTACAACCACGTTGTCATCTTCAGTAGAAAAAACAGTGTAACACTTGAACGCACAAAAACACTCACAGAAGGATTGTTCTGAACGTCTTCTAGTTTAACACTAAATTCTTTAATCTTAAATGCTACAAAAATGACCTACATTTTGGTAAACCCCACCTATTCATGCAAGAGCATTAACCCATTATTTGTAAATTCTATAGAAAAACCGTTTAGAAATATTATAAAAGCCGTAATTTAACATACATTAAGAATCCAATTATGAAACTAATCCTTAAATTATGTTGAAATATAAATTTGGAAATTAATGTTGAGTCAGAATATTTTAATGGCACATATTGTAATGAAACGAATTTAAAAATAAACTCCATGGATTCGAATATTTTTTAATGGTTTTCCTATTTTTCTTGCTTTAATAACATCTGTCAATTAACTAAAATAAATAAAAAATAAATAAAGAACCTGGTATAGGACCCAAATCTGCGTTAATTACGTTATTCCTATTTTTAAAGATAAAAATGCTCTCAAAACTATCTAATTCGCGGGGGCCTGTGACGTTTTTTTATTAATCTCAGACAGTCAGATGTTACGTTGTGATCTGATTCAAGAATATGTCGGGCAACACTTGATTTTTCCGGTCTATTGAATCTAATATGCGAAACATGTTCTTTATAACGAGTTAGAATCGAACGTTTTGATTGGCCGACATATTTTTTATCACAATCCTTACAATTTATTTCATAGATTCCAGATTTGTTGTTTACCTCAACTTTGTCTTTCGCGTTGCCTAAGAGAGATTTTAGGGAGTTAGGGAAAAATAGGAAAACCACTAAAAAATATTCGAATTCATGGAATTTATTTTTAAATTCGTTTCAGTACAATATTTACCATTAAAATATTCTGACTCAACATTAATTTCCAAATTTATATTTCAACATAATTTAAGGATTAGTTTCACAATTGGATTCTTAATGTATGTTAAATTACGGCTTTTATAATATTTCTAAACGGCTTTCCTATAGAATTTACAAATAATTATAATTGGTTAATGCTCTTGCATGAATAGGTGGGGTTTACCAAAATGTAGGTAATTTTTATAGCATTTAAGATTGAAGAATTTAGTGTTAAACTAGAAGACGTTCAGAACAATCCTTCTGTGAGTGTTTTTGTGCGTTCAAGTGTTACACTATTTTTTCTCCTGAAGATGACAACGTGGTTGTAGAAACACGTATTTAGAATCATTAAATTCTATTGTGGTAAGGGTTTTTTATTTTATTTTATTCACCTAATTTCTTGTATAAGCTGGACAGTGGACTAAATATCGAGAACAATTTCGATAAAACTTTCCAATGACCTTGAGGCTGGGACACCTACCCATCGCATACATTGTAAGGGAAATTATGATTTTTAAGTGTTCATTCATAAACTATTCGTAGATATTATCCAGATGTAAATGCACTAATTTCCCAAATTCTCAAAACGTGTCCGCCAATTTCACAGACTGAGTCACAATACTCCTGTGATTCAGGACATAGCCGATTCTTGCACGTTGGGGAAGATGGTAGAGGCAGCGTTTTACTATCATAAATATTTAGAAAATGTTAAGAACGTGGTTTTTAAATTCGGTTCCAAAGAAGCAATAACATCAGTAGATTTACAACGCTCATATTCTGCATTTTAGCACATCTTACTGGAATAAATATCTCTAATTACACAGACCTGCATAAAATTTGTGATGACGTGATTTTTGTTTGTTAAGCTCAGTTTTTATATAGCAATAACTAATTAAAATACAGTTGGTCTCTACCACCCACAGATTTTTTTTTGCACAAACGAAAAAGAAAAAAATATTAAAAAAATCTTATAATAAGCGTTTTAATACATTTTAAAATGAATGTACTACTTCAAATTCTAGGTATTAACCCAAAAATGATTTTCTGTTGTGGTATTAAAGAAATATGTTAAATAGGCTCTCATTACCTGATGTAAATCTTTTATTACATGTATTAATTTTGGACAAGATTTCCGGGAATTTTTACCTGATAAATCCTATTTATTATGCTTTCACTTTGTTAGTACTGCGAAGAAGGATTTGAAGTTTATCACTCCAAACAAAATGTATATTTTAATGTCATTTACTTCATTATAGCTCTGAGTGTCGATCAGTAAACAAGTAAAATTAATTTGTCTTCAGTGTTGTGCGTGGTATTTGATAAATAAACATTGCTTAAAAATATGTTTAGCCGGTGTTGCAAAAACAAACCAGATGATTTCTGTTATATTTGTGGATATTTCGTCTTGAAAAATTTTAAGAGACCAATTGGTGAATTTGTGAAAAATTCATATTATGCTTATTTCAAACTCAAATTAGGAGATCAAGATAAAGATTGGGCACCGCACGTTGTTTGTAAGGTATGTGAAGAAGGTTTAAGATATTGGACCAAAGGGAATAGAAAAAGCCTTCCCTTTGGAATATTGATGGTTTGGAGAGAACCGCAAAATCATCATGAGGATTGCTACTTTTGTCTTTGTGATATTAAGGGGCATAATAGAAAAACTTTGAAACATATTTTGTACCCAAACAATATTAAATCAGCTATCAGCCTATACCTATACCCCCAAAGTACTACAAGAATATATTGAAACCTCTTCAACTTCCGGCTCCGTACAGATGGATAGTGATTTTGAACCATCAACCTCAGGTCAAAACCAACCTCAGCTATTTTCACAAGCCGAACTGAATGATTTAGTAAGAGATTTGGGACTTTCAAAAGATCTTTCTGAAGTACTGGAGTCTAGGTTGAAACAAAAAAATAAAAGCAGATTTGAAATCAGCGCTACCCAATTACTAGAAAACAGTTAAAATTTTTAAATCAACATTCAAAGAGTTGAAAAATGCAGGCCTATGTTATTAATATTAAAACAATTTCTTTTATAGTAATTAAGTAATCAGCAAAAAAAAAGTAGAAGGATTAAAAGAAATTGAAATATGCGTAACATATAATGTCATTTTCTTTTGAACAGCGCTGTAGATACATAAAATTATAACCGACCACGGCGGTCTCGGAAAAAAGGAAGAGCTCTATTTAAAGTTTGGTTCGCTGTTTAAACGAAACGGGTACGAAAAATTCCCTCGACGCGACTCTCAAATACAGCAATAAGCATTGCAAAGCGTTGTTTATTTATTCGAACGAGAAAAGAGCGGAACTCGATGAATGTCTAAGAGGTGGGCTCCCATATACAACTGCGTATTCACATATACGGGCACACACACATATAGACGCCCGGTTCATGTTTGTTTTTACGGATTTTATGCGGACATTTGACTGCATATTTAGTTCGTGGAAGAAAACGATGTGGAAAGAATTAACGAGAATGCGTATGTTTGCACATGGATTTGGTCCCCTATAAACAAAGAAATATTTACATATATTTAAAAAACATGATCCGATGCGAATAGATGTTTGGATAATTGCGTGGAGATGGTAATAAATTTGTCAGAAACTAGGGCATCGATGAATAAATATAGAAACATCAATTATTAAAATTATTCCAGCAATAGTCAATAAACACAAACAAAATCTTATTTTTAGTTTGTCTGAATCAAACATGAACGGAAAAGTAGTTGGAAATCTTAAATAACTTAAAAACACGAGGAAATTCACGAATCATCGTCTTCAAGACAGATAGAAACAATTTCAATCTTCGAAGCTATTTTATTTTTGAACAAAATCTTCTAAAAGACCAACGCATTTGACGCGTCGATTACACTGGTCAGCACAGTTTGTTTTTTTATACACCAATATGTGTAGCCTTTTAAAATTCGTTCCATCATGTCAGCATTTTGAGATATTTTCTTACATAATTTTCACAAAAGACGTATTAAATTTTACAATTTTGCAATTTTACAAAATTTCAAAATACTGTTCTGTCGAACATTGAGTGGACATGTCTGAACATGCGTGTTTCCTACGTCAAAGCACTTAACCACGCCTATTTTTGCTCTAGAATCAATCAAATTAAGAATTGGAAGATATCTGGCTATGTGGGTATATAAAGAGTTACACATTAGGGTGGAGCGATTTTTTTAAATTTAGCAATAGCTTTGGAATACCTGTAAAAAGTTGCTCTATTATCTCCCAAATATACACAGAAAATTTTATTTCGCACATGATATATTTAGAGGTGCCCCCGACATTATTAAGTTTGGCAAAATTCATGAATTTAGTCGAAAAATCAAAAATATTTAATGAACGCTAAATTACACACTGAGTGTTGCGCAGTTAGTGTAAGGTAGAAAAATATAATCCGAAGCGAGTGTATTAAGACGCGTGGGTGTTGAAGCACGTGGAGACGATTTCGCAACTCTCCTAAAACGTTATTCGAACGCTATAGTCAACTCGCGTGAGTACTATTTCACTTGTGATACCCTTTGAATTTTACGTCTGAGATCAAGAAATAAGACTCATGTAAGTAGTATTTTCAACTTCCTATTTAGGTTTCAGATATTATTGTAATACTTTAGCACATATTATATATCTTTATTACAGTAAAATGTCTCAAGTCAAAACACGACAAATGATGACCTGTGCTGTGTTCGGATTACCAGAGAAGTTACCAGTATCTCAATTACCAATTTATAATAACGTTATGAAAAATTGCCTATTCATTAAAAATGAGTTAAAGCCCAATAAAACAGTAAAAGAGCCAACCGTTCATGACGTATTCGAAACATTGGCTCAAGAAGTTTTAGAAATTTGGCAAAAAGCTTCGCTGCCAACTGTTAGTGTTAAGAGAATTCTACAACTTATTCGTTCCTACCATGACAAATATAGAATCGTAATGAAACCTTATAAAGGTCGTCAAACAAACAAAAATTACAAAGAAAAGATCAATAGATTTATAACTGAGTCCCACAGATTATTTGATGTTTGCAGTGGCAAATGTAAACTTTTTTCAAATTGTAATTGTTTAAAAGGCAGTCGTGTTCCCAAGGAAGAAATAAATTTTTTACTCGATCAAAGAACAACAAGAAAAATGGTCATAGGCGGTGTAGATGTGGTTGAAACTATAAAAAATAAGAAAAAAGAAGAAAGAAAACAAAAAAGTTTATCGCGTAACAGAGAGATAACTGATTTTGAGAAACCGTGTTGTTCGCGTTCTTTACCTGAAGACTTGGCCATCGAAAGCGACAGTTCAAGCGATAGCGTAGCTTCTGTAACTTCTGAAAAACTAACAATATTCTCAAACAAGTTTTGAGTGGCGTCCAATATAAGTATAGTTAACTAACATTATTGTGTTTTCCACGTTTTCCATTGGAAACTCGGAGAGGAAAGCTGTCTCATTAAAGAAATTAACGGATTGAGCATCAAAGTTGGACAGTATCGTGGTGAATAGTGGTTCATTTTCATTCTAACCCACTATTCATAGCAATATGTTATAGAGAAGAGGAATTCAATAACGTAACCAACACACTGAAACTAAACGGATATACAGAAAAGACGTTGTCGAAAGCAAGAACTCAAAGACAAGAACAAGAATAGCAAACATGAACAGCAATAAGCGGCAATCCCATATGTCAAAGGTCTATTGGAAAAGTTACACGACTTAATGATGTTAAATCCTAACCACCAATTACTTTTCTACCAGTTTAGTAGAAAACAGACTAATTAATTTTAAATTGCTTCTTCGGGAAATAAAAATGTAGAGTTAAAAAAAACTTTTATTTTTTGAACTCTACATTTTTACTTCCCGAAGAAGCAACAAACTCGTTGCGAAATATAGAGATAATTATTAAATGAATTTTAGTTGACAGATATAGTACGGTCAATTCTTTCAAAATAAATTATATAGGTATATACATGTATAATACCAAACAATTTAACTTCTATTCTAACCTATGAGTAAAAGTAATTTCAACCTTGAACTAAATAGAATATACACAATAACATTAAACAATGGTTACTCTATAAATATTGTCAATAACATCTTAAATAGCCAACAAAAATCTAGAACCCTTTCCTTAGTTTATCCAAAATTAAAATACAAGATAAGTAATTCCTATAATTCAATCACTTACCTAGGAAAAATTGGTACTTTCATTAAAAAACTTAATAACGAACATATATCATTTAAAACACGACTATACTATACAGAACATTATTAAAAACAACAAAGATAAAATAGACAACGGGGAGGACATTCAAAATTAGGATGAAGGAACACGAGAGAAGCCATAAAGAAAAGAAAACAGATTCAACTTTCGCAAGTCATTGTATAGATATCAATTATAGATTTAATATAGATTTCAAAATTTTACACATTCAAGAAAAAAGTAAAAAACTTAACCTGTTAGAAAACTTAGAAATTAATGGATACAATAGTTTAGGATTAGCTTTAAATGACCAACTAGATTTAAACAACCCCCTCTACTAAATTTAAGATTGTAAAAATTTTTCCACCACCATTTCCCCAATAATTTTCACATAAATATTCAAACTTGTATTGTACATATTCAGTATTTCATCTACCTGATGAAGCATTCTCACTGCGTCGTCTGTGCGAGCAGTACACCAGCTGAGAGAACATACGATTTTACACCGCAAATACGAAGCCGGAAGCAATGGCCGGCCGAATTGTTATTTTAACAAAGTTAATTCTTAATCCGAACACCACGATCCTCTGGTCACAGGAATTAAAAGAAGAGACACTCGAGATAATCGACCGAACATTTAATGAACGAGATATCCAGCACATACTACGGACATCGCCAAACATATTTATGGTAGATCCAAACCAGCCAAAAATACAAGTCAGGATTCCAGAAAAAAACACCGAACCGCTCAAAGAAGAAAAAAAACACCGAACACAGAACAAGATGCAAACTGAAATCATATCCGCAGAAGACTTCATCTACCCGAAATTCACGAAGAAACCAAAAATAGACGAAACAATCACCCCGATCGAAACTAAAAATTCTTACGACGCCCTCGACAACAAAACCGACGAAAAGATGGAAGAAGAAACTGCCGAATCCACTCCACAGCCTTCAACATCAGCCAGCTCGCCCAGGGTAAGTGACAAAACCACCACACCTAACACAAAAACACAAAAAACACACAAAATCGCACCAATTATCATAATCGAAAAAGACAAATGGACATACATACGACAATTACTTAAATCAAACAGCATTAACACAGTAGAAAACAAAATGGTGAAACCAGGAATACACATCGAACCGACAACCGACGAAGACTATCGAAAACTAAAACACACACTAGACAACGAACAAATTCAATATTACACATTTCAATTGAGAAGTGAAAAGACACTAAAGGTGGTGATGCGTGGCATTCCCACCTTTATAACAGACACTGACATCACAGACGACTTGACGGACCAAGGATACCCGACTTTAAAAATTAAACGCATGAACGGCAAACACGGAATACCAGCACCACTTGTACTAATCGAACTGACGAGACAATACAAGTCAATCTTCAACTTACGCGACTGCTGCGGACTTACAATCAAAATAGAACAACTCAACAAACGGACTGACATTATACAATGCCACAAGTGCCAGACTTTCGGACATCACCAACGGAATTGCAACATAAACTACAAATGTATGAAATGCGGAGACGGACATTCGACACATCTATGTACTAAGACAAAAACAACCCCACCAAAGTGTGCAAACTGCGGTGGTCCTCATCTATCCACTTTCATAAACTGTCCCAACAATCCAAACAATCCTACAAACAAAACCACACCTCAACCTAAATACATACCAGCACCACCCACAACAACAAATCCATGGACACAAAGACAAAAAGACACGACACTTAACACAAATGACGAACTAGCACTTGCCTTAGGCAATATGATAATAACACTACACTCGACAAACGCCACAAAAGAACAAATACAATACTTCGTAACACAAACACAGACAATAATAACACTCTACAATAACAAACATTAAACACACACTCAACTGAAACGCAAAAAAAAAAAAAAAAAAAAAAAGCGACTGACACACAGACTTTACACAAACACAACACACACAGGACCACACAAAAAACACAACATCCAACGATTACATCAGATTCAAACACGTCACAACCCTGGGAAATACGAAACAACGAAGTGGAAGTGGAGGCAACTTCGACCACAGAACAAAACTCAAAGACCCATGAAAAACCTGATGAAGCCATTGTATGGCGAAACAATATTGTAGTGGTATTTACAATAAAAGAATTTTTGAAACTAGAAGTTTAATTACTTATTTTTTAGCGTTATAATGAAGTTTCAACAAGTACCTCCTTCGTCAATTAACTATATAAAAGAAGATTGCTGTCTCGACTGTCTAATATTTCCTATTCAATTTTTATTTATTAATTACTAAGTTAATAACGCAACAATAACAAACTAAAAACAAATATAAAATCATCTGAAACTATGCTTAATTCAAATAAACTACTAGTAATTGCTTCAGTGTATTTTACGACGCTTAATTTCATTACTTTTATTACTCATCGCGTGCTATTTTAAGAAGAAGTTCATGAACTTTTCTATATTTTCAACGTCAACAAAACGACAACCTGCTTACTTAGTCCAATTTACCCGAGATATTTTTAACAATCCAAGGCACGGTGCTATAAAACTACTCACATCTCTTTAATTGATATCCCGGATGATTTTCCGACCTTTACGAGTGACAGCGACAACATCTGCTTGATATTCTCTGTATATGATGTAAGAACTACGTACGTAGTTTATTAAGTATGCACCCCGATGCCGCGGTATCGAGTGTTCCATCAACAAGAACACAAGGATACGCGTGTAGTAATTATTTGGTTGAAAAAAAACGGCGGGAAGATTTCCGTTTTGTGGTGGATGTGTAGATATATCTTGTCATTAGTTGGGAGTTCTTTGTCTGTGGAAACAAGTGGTTAAATTAGAAAAAAATATTGTTTTAGTTGTTTATACGTATTTAAGATGCAAGAAAAATTACATTAACATTTATAATTAAAAAAAATTATTCCATAACTTTGTAGAAGTTTATAGTTCAGTCATTTGGTAGTTTTACGTGGAAAGTTTTCCAGGAGTTTTGAAAATTGGTATGTTTATGGATTTCGACGTGCTATTTTCGAATTTTCACTTTTCCACTTCGTATTTTTGCCGCTCGCACCACCAAATTGGAAAAATGGCGCCAAAAAACAGTTTCTTGACGATATCTCGGTTCCGACTCATTCTACGATGAAAATAGTCGTATGATAAATTAAACTATAGAAAATATCCTATAATTTATGTACTAACCTTTTTTTTTAATAATAAATAGTTTCCGCGTACGAGCGTATTGCGTTAAATGTTCCAATTACTTAGAAAAGCGTCGAATTGTCAATTTTTTTAATAGTACCTAATGGTAATAAGCGGATAGATCATACATCATTAGTACAGAGTGGCCCAAAATGACCGAAGGGGTTTTAATTCCTTACAACTTTTTTATTATAATTTTTTTTTTTTTGTTTTCAGTATTTTGTAAAGAAGACTTGGGGAATTTAAAATGGAACAGTACACAATTGAACAACGTGCCAAAATCGTTGAACTTTATTTCTCAAATCAACGATCCATTGTTTTGACTCAGCGTGCATATCGTCGTTATTTTAACATGCGGGTTGGACCCTCAGAGTCAACAATAAACCGTCTGGTTGCAAATTTTCGAGAACAAGGGGCAGTAAGGAACCTTCCTGGTGCCGGCAGACGACGAACGGTGCACACGGATGACAATATTGAACGGGTACAGGAGAGTATTCTGGAAGATGGAGAAACATCAACCAGGAGACGTTCGACACAACTTGGCCTCCCAAGAGGGTCGCTGCAGAGAATTTTGCATACAATAAGAATGTTTCCGTACAAAATTCAGCTTGTCCAACAATTGAAACTGACAGATTACCAGCAACGACTTGATTATGCAATTTATTTTCGTCAAAAAGCAGAAGAAAATCGTGATTTTATTCATAATATAATTATGAGCGACGAAGCCCATTTCCAATTAAATGGGTTCGTTAATAGGCAAAACTGCAGGATATGGGCTACGGAAAATCCAAGAGTAGTTCAACAGCGAGAATTACACCCACTTAAGTGTACCGTTTGGTGCGGTGTTTTTGTCGGAAAGGATAATTGGCCCATATTTTTTTGAAAATGAACACGGTGTCGCCGTTTCCATCACTGGTGTTAGATGTCGGACAATGTTGGAAATTTTTTTAAGGCCAGCCGTGGAAAACCATCCGCAAGTATGGTTCCAACAGGATGGAGCCATAGCGCACACTGCGAGGGACGCAATGGCTCTTTTACGCGACATCTTTGGTGAACGAATTATTTCCCGTACAAGCGATTGTAATTGGCCTCCGCGTTCACCGGATTTAACCGCTTCAGACTGTTTCCTTTGGGGTTATTTGAAAGGAAAAGTCTATATTAATAAGCCTCGAACCATACAGCAATTAAAAAATAATATACGCGACGAAATCAACAACATAACACCTGAAGTTTTGCGAAAGGTTATGGAAAATGTTTTGGAAAGAGCACAAATATGCGAAGCAGAAAATGGCCACCACTTGCGAGATATAATTTTTCATAATTAAATTAAAAATATTCTCCATTAATATACTGTATTCAAAATTAAAAAAATTTAATAATTATGTCTTAAATAAGAAGTTATAATGAACTCAAACCCCTTCGGTCATTTTGGGCCACCCTGTACTAACCTTTTTTTTTATAAAATAAATAGTTTCCGCGTACGAGCGTATTGCGTTAAATGTTCCAATTACTTAGAAAAGCGTCGAATTGTCAATTTTTTTAATAGTACCTCATGGTAATAAGCGGATAGATCATGCATCATAAGTAGAGACCCGACGCATCAGGCCAAAATTTCAATGGACCATATAAATAGTCTATAATATCGCTAAGTACAACAGGCAATTACGTCAATATAACAGTGAAATTCCTTTCTTAATGCGCGTAGATAGAAGCGTGAAGAGTTTTTATAATTGGTTTTATTTATTAATTTATATTTCGAAATATAAAGTACGGTGAGTTCTTTTTGTTTATTGTTTTAACTCTTAATTACATACTTCATAATTTTTATAACAGATTCTGCTTAATATCGTTTCATAGAATCTACTTCATCCACTTACTATGACGTAAGTGTCCAGTGAATTTCGTTAAGTTTCAATAACTTACGCAAACATTTTGAATTTTTAGTTATTTTATTTAGATTAAGGGTCATACTGATTGTATGTCAATTGCCAGTGATTCCAAAATTTATAGCAAAATCTGTGAAATATCGTTAAAAAATTCTAAAAAATCGCACGTAAAATGTCACTTAGCATCGTAAACACATACACAGAAATTAGACCTGTTGGAATCTCACAATTTTAAAGAAGAACTCTGTGAAACTTTAACGGCGGCAAATATTCAATTAAATAAACTTAACAATCTCACCTTCAAAACTTTTCTTCAAAAATATGGTGGTCGAAATGTTTCTGGTGAATCCACCTTACGCAAATATTTTGTTCTCAAGTGCTACATGAAAGCAGTAGAACGCATTAGAACGCATTAGACCCCATCTTTTAAATCAGTACCTATGTGCAAGTGCCGACGAAACTGTCGATATATGCATTAGGACGGTATGTGGTAAATCTTGTAGCTGGTGTACTATACCCAACGATTCCATGTAACGCATATATAATAGCAACAAAACTTATAAATACAGTTGATGCGGAAACAGTTGATTGGTCCTGTCGTTCTTCCTGGGAGTTTAAATGCGGACAATTATCTTCAATTTCTTATTGACGAACTGCCAGGTCTTTTAGAGGATGTCCCACTGAATGTTCGACGAGACATGTGGTTTCACATGGATGATGCAGCACAACATTTCGGAATTGCTGTCCGAAATTGGGTTAACGTCAATTATCCAAGATGGTCGAGGTGGTCCTGTTGCATGGCCACCCAGATCACCAGATTTTAATCCCCTTGACTTTTACTTATGGGGGTACATGAAAAATTTAGTCTACGCGCAAGTTTCGAACACAAGAGAAGAGTTGTTGGATCGTATTCACCTGGCTGCCGAGCAAATCCGTCAAAACAAGTATGAAATTCGGATAAGTACTTCTTCTGGTGGCTTACAAGCACAAGCCTGCATTCGACAAGGAGGTAGACATTTAGAAAATATTATTTTTTAAATAAAATCAGTTTTTATTGACTTTAGGATTACATTTTTTTTCATGATCTGGCAATCACATTCATAGATTTGTAACTTTGAAATAAATAAAAATGGATATACAAGTTTTGCGTTTTTGTTACTTGAAATGAAGTCGTCTTTACACTCATAAAATTTGAACATAACGATACGAGACAGCTTGTATATGATTTGGTTTTTCGGAAAATTTGTTTTTTTCGTCTGCATAATTGCCTTGCAAATTTTTATACTAGGTCCAATGAAGCTGTAATTTTCTAATACCATTCATATAGTATAATTTATCCAGGTTATCAAATAAGGTATTGTTTGGTCATTAATCCCATGATTTCATGTAAAATTCTCTCCCGCAAGCCATTTCGTCATTTTGGGAAATATATAATAGTCTAAAGGAGATACATCTAAAGAATGGGCCGTGTGCTGAAGGGTGCTGAAGGGTGCTGAAGGAATTACATACGAATTTCTTTATGTATTTATCTTGGTGGTTGGGTGGGCACGGGCACCTGTGCTCTTTAGTACCAGCCGCCACTGACAATTAGTTAGGACTCTTTTAGAAAAGTTTTATTTATTTTCGCATTGATTCCTCCAAAAAATTTTAAGCAAAATCTAAAATGTTAAATAAAAAAATAGTGTTATGTAATGGATTTTTTTACTATTTTTCTCGTAATCGGCGCATTAAAAATTATCGGGGACGCTTCCCAGATCTTGAGGGGTAAAACCACTGTAGGCCTGTGATTACAGTAATAGTATATCGATTTACTCGCAATATATTAATTAATAAAAAGCGTTCAAATAAGCTTTGCCTCTAGTAGGCCATTCCTTTAAAAACGTATGATTATTAATAATTTAAATTTGCATTAGTTGTCAATTAGACAGATGCATAGTTGACAAAAATTGCTTTGTAATTTAAAATTGATTTAACATGGTTTTTACTATACAACACAAATCATTCATGCTAGAATCTTATTTTCGAAACGGACGTAAGATTGACGGACAATGGCAGTATTCTCTTCAAGATTGTTTAGAAGAATTTAGAAATGAGTTCCCTAACGTCATCTTTGATTATGACAGTTTTCGGCACACAGTGACACATTCCGTTATGGTTTTCAGAGAAACTAGGAGTGTTAAACAGAAAGAAGGCGCAGGTCGGGTGAAAAAGCGTACAGAAGAGCTAGTTGATAATGTAAGAGAAATTATAAATAATGCACCAAGAACTTCCGTACGAGCATTATCACAACAAGTGGGTGTGTCAATTGGCACATGTCATACAATTTTGAAAAAGGACTTACATTTATTTCCATATCACATGACCTGTTATCAAGAAATCAAGGAAATCGACTATCCCAGAAGAATAACGTTTAGTCAGTGGTTCTTAAATAATTTTGATAATGACCTTCTTGACAAAACCTTTTTTTCTGATGAGTCATGGTTTTATCTGAATGGATATGTGAACTTACAAAATATGAGGATGTGGACTAATGAGAAACCACATAATTTTTTTGTTGAAACCGCACTTCATCCGCAGAAAATTGGTGTATGGTGTGCGATTAGTCGAAGGAGAATTATTGGCCCTATTTTTTTTAACGGAACCTTAACAGGAGAAAGGTATCGACAAGAAATTATTATGCCATTTATCGAACAGCTTGACGACGAAGAAATAACACAGGGTACTTTCAACAAGACGGAGCTAGAGCACGCACAGCAGGTGAAACAATTAACATTCTGCAGCAATTTTTTCAAAATCGGTTGATAAGTTTAAACACTGAACATGAATTTCCACCAAGATCTTGTGACATTACCCCATGTGATTTCTTTTTATGGCCATTCTTAAAGAACTCAATTTATCAAGTACAGATACCTGATCTTGCAGGCCTTCAAATCAGAATTGCTGAAAGAATTAATGGAATTGACAATGCGATACTACAAAACACTTTTTCCTCCATTAGAAGAAGATGTGAGAAATGTTTCGAACAAGGTGGTGGACACTTTGAACAATTTTTATAAAATTTTGCTTGTTTGTTGGAAATAAACATATTTCATTCACTTAAAAATGTTCGTTTTATTATTTTGACATTTGTCATTTCAATCAAATATCTCATCTCATAACCAACAAAATTCCTATTAAAATTAGTAACAAGCTAAGACATAATCATAATTTCCAAGGGCTACTTTGAGGTAAAATTTATTTGAATTCTTTGTATAATGATAAAGCTGGTATATCCAAAAATAAATATAAATGCAATGCACCAACAAGTCTGCGTTTCTTTCTTACATTATTACCGGATGGAGACATCAATCAAGTGAATTTAGACAGCAGGCATACTTCTCCGGTCATCTGCCACAGTATCTTTTGATAATTTCAGTTTGTCCATTGTATTTTATGTTCGGACACGAAGAGGGATTTACCATCACCGTTACTAATCCCCGTTCCATTGTCGGTTTCAAGGTTGCGCCTGCATTTCAGCCGGATACATCTGCCTTCGGGTTCGTCATGACTACACATAAACATATTTTTCTTATAGTGGCCTCAGGTCGTCCGAAAAAACAAGTAATAACACAAAAAAAGGAGCGGAACATAACCCTCTTCCCTCGAAGCAAAGTCGGTTAACACCCAGAAGACGAACAGGTGCGAAACGCATAACAAGCAGCAGATTTCCTGGTCGTACTGATGCGTAGAGGTGTAACGATTTGTTCTGTTGTGTTAAAAATCAAAGTAAATGCCGTCACTGCTGTTTGAATTTACGACTGGAGCGAAATGACAAGTGAATTGTATGTATTTACGTGTTTACTGCAGGGGATATTTGCAATCAAGTTGTAAATCATTTTAACACTTGCATTTTATTGCTTCTGCGTTGTAATTTTTCTTCTTTATGAACGCGCGATAATTCTAAAGGATGTATTTATTAGGTGCGACCGTTTTGAAAATAGTTTATTGGTTTATTGAGGAAGTCAAATATGTGTTTGAAGAATGACTTTGCTTTGAACGAAAGAAAAATAATTTCTTTCTCACAATTCTTTTAAGTCTCACGCAATAATAGATCACAATTTAACCTAATTTTATTATTTTCCAAAAAGAAATACGACGCTTTTTTTTCAAAGAGTTGAATATAAATTCTAGACTGACTACAACGCGGAATTTGTTACTGCAATTTATAATTCGCCGTCAAGCAATACACGAGGTGTAATGATTTAATTCCCGTAACTCATCTTAGATAAAGATTTTTTGAAAAATAAATAAAACCGTCTTCCAAAAATACGCCATAAACACAAAAGCAACGAACAATAATTTTGCTCTAAAAGGAAAAAAGTAATCTATTTTTTATTTTATATCATTATTTATTACTAGGAACCGGACACGAGTGGCCGATAACTCTTCGCCCACAGACGTACTATTGAAAATTTAAATTTTTAAAGAGTTTTTAATTTTATTTATAAAATTGGTGATCTATAAAATACCAAATACATTTTTATTCGTTCATTTTGCAGTTTCAGTTGAGTATTAATATCAACTAGCAATACTTTCTCAAGGTTGTCTTCTGTAAAATTTGTTCTCTTTGAATGAAATACATCCTCGTAGATAGAAAACGTCCTTTCTACATCGCAACTGGTTATAGGTGCATACTGGAAATATTCTTTTATTTCAGCGTATTTAGCAATTAAATTTTGAGGCATTGTCCCCATACACAATTGCCGCAATGTTATTAAATCTGTATTTATATTAAAAACTGCGTCTTACTTTTGCCGAAGGCCATATCCGAAGTTACTTGGAAATATTTGTCAAATTATTAATAGCCAAATCTAATGTGGTTAATCCATCATTCAATTTGATTTTTTAAAGAAAGTACAACTAATTTTTTTAATTTAGAATTTGTATTAGTTTCTTGCACTCAATACTTTCAGCATCGTCACATTTAAGCATGTAACGAAATTTGTAAACTATCGAAATTCTCTGCGTAAAAACTAGTAGCTTCTAACCATGTTCCCCATCTAGATATTACTAGAGAAGGAGGCAGTTACAAAGATGGAAGTTTTTCTTTGTAAAGAGCTACTCTCAATGGTGCTCTTCTGAAAACTTTTTTAAAAGCGGATACAAGTCTATCAACTTCCGGAAAGGTGTCTGATATATTCACAGATTCTGTGGAGAGCATATGCTACACAAGTAATATGCAACATATTAGGATATGTTTCCTTTAATAGTCTGCCTATTTTTAACATATATGCAGCACTGTTACTGACAAATAAAAGTATCTTTTCTTTGTACCTGTCGTCCGAATGAAGCATTTGGTGCATATTCTCGTAAATGATTTTAGATACATAAACTTCTAAAACCTTTTAAGAAACCTTACATATATAGAAATAATAGTAATGTCACTAATCTAGTCTAAGTAAGATTAGAATTAATAATCACATATAATTATATATATATATATATATATATATATATATATATATATATATATATACCGGGTGCGGCAATAGCGTGTTGGCTGAGCTTAGCATGAAAACTAATAAAGTTATATCAATGAAATTTTACGTACACATGTAGTATGCTACAGTGCATTTTCTATTTTTATTTATATATTTACAGGGTGTTCCAAATTTCCGCAATCACTTTCAATTTTTTTTTAAATAGATTGCTATACTTTCTTGTTATTATGATGATAGCCACCTAAATTATCTTTGCAATGATATAGACAATGTGCACTTACAACTGTTAGTTTTGGTTTTATTGCAAATTTTGTTAAAATCTTGACAGTTGCAGCGTCTAACATTTTAAGTCTTAGCCTGAAATTGGGTGCAGTGCCTCACGTAACTCTTTTGTTACCAATTTATGGACTAACATATTATATGTTTTGAGGCTGAAGAACGTGACAACATATATAGAGTGTTAAATATGTCGTACCAAAGTTATCGAAGTTTAAAGGCTATTTTCTCTTTTTTTTTAAATTGAACCTATAATTTTTTTATTAGTCAGCAAATTCCTTGTAAAATTGCCGTTAAAATGGTACCAATAACATAGTACTTATTTCTAGTATTTTCGAAGTTATAACCCTTTAATGGGATATACCTATGTTTATAATATTCAATATGCGGTGCATCTAATAGTTGGTTGGCTATGAAATGATATCAAACAAAGTAACTTTTACAAACACCTGTTTTTTAATACTTTATTATTAGTTTTAGAATTACATTTTGTAATTTTTCCATAATAAAACAAAATTAATTTAAAATGTGTTCAAATATATGTCCATTCTGCTCTACACATGCTCTTAATCGCCTCTGCATCGGCAAACTTACATTTTGAGCCATGTTGTTTTCACTTAATCGAAGATAAGCGTTTCTGATTCATTGGTGCATGTTCTCTGCCGTTGTAGGAAGTGTTTCGTAAACTACATTTTTTACAGTAGGCCACAGAAAGAAATCACAAGGGGCTAGATCTGGTAATCGCGGTGGCCAGCTTATAAAGCTTCCTGTCCCAATCCACCTATTGGTGAATACCCTATTTAAATGTGCTCTCGTAATGTGCAGGTGCACCATAATGTTGGTACCATAATCTCCTTATAACGTTATCTGGTAGGCCTTCTAACAGCAATGGTAAATTATTTTGTAGGAAATTTGTGTAGATTTCACAATTTAAAGTAGTATTAAAAAAAGAATGGACCTATAATAGTGTTTTCTATGATGCCTCCCCAGGTTTTAACACTCCATTTTTATTGGTATAAAATGGGTTGCTCAAAATTAGGGTTTCTAGTGTCATAATAATGAGAATTTTTTCTGTTTGTTATTCCACAATTAGCAAATGTTGCTTCATCTGTGAAAAGCAAATGATCTAGAAAAGTTAGATCTTGTCGTAATTGGAAAAGTAGCCATCCACAGTAACCAAGTCTCCTATCAAAATCCGTTTGTAATAAGCCTTGATGATTTTGAATTTTGTAAGGGTGAAATTTATGTTTTTTTAAAATCCTTCTTACAGCAGTGACTTCTATCCCGTGTTCTTTCGAAATTATCCTTGTAGATACGCGCGGATTTTCCATAACGGACTGGACGACTGTCACTTCATTATCTTTTGTAACCATAGTCTTAGTTCTTTCATGTTTGACGTAATTCACTGAACCCGTCCGAAGAAACCTTGTCAACAAATTTTCAAACGTCTTAATATCTGTTGCTGTTCGGTGAGGATACTCCATAGCATATGTTCTTAATGCTAAAAGTGGATATCTATTGCTAGCACCAAGAACAAATACCATGTCTATTAGCTCCTCTTTCGAAAAATTCATTCTAGGGAAACACAACTATAAACTATTACGGCATGTAAATAAAAAATAATGACAACAAAACGATATAACTGGCAACAAGATAACAACCAATAACGAACAAAAGCAAATTGATAATTAACTAGCCGAACTTAAATTATAACAATTAAACGCGATTACAGCAAAGAGGACCTATAGAAATACACTTTATACGGAAATTTTAAGTATAAATTTGACGTTTCACATAGCAATTTTTGCTTAATATTATTTCATGGCCAACCAACCAACTATTAGATGCAGCACCGCATATTGAATATTATAAACATAGGTATATCCCATTAAAGGGTTATAACTTCGAAAATACTAAAAATAAGTACTATGTTATTGGTACCATTTTAACGGCAATTTTACAAGGAATTTGCTAACTAATAAAAAAAAATATAGGTTCAATTTAAAAAAAAAGAGAAAATAGCCTTTAAACTTCGATAACTTTGCCACGACATATTTAACACTTTGTATATGTTGTCACGTTGTTCACCCTCAAAACATATAACGTGTTAGTCCATAAATTTGTCACAAGAGAGTTACGTGAGGTACTGCACCCATTTTCAGGCTAAGACTTAAAATGTTAGACAGACTCTGCAAATGTCAAGATTTTAACAAAATTTGCAATAAAACCAAAACTAACAGTTGTAAGTGCACATTGTCATATGTCATTGCAAAGATAATTTGGGCGGCTATCATCATAATAACAAGAAAGTATAGCAATCTATTTTAAAAAAAAACACTCTGTAAATATATAAATAAAAATAGAAAATGCATACTACATGTGTACGCAAAATTTCATTTCTGCACCTTTATTAGTTTTCATACTAAGCTCCGCCGACACACTATTACCGCACCCGTTATATATATATATATATATATATATATAATATATATATATATATATAATATCTTCGTGACCTTGGTATGATAAGGTAAACTTAATAAGTCGGCGATTAAAGGTCTGGTTTACTTCAAAGTATATATATTTAAAACAACCCTACATGTTTCGGCAATATGCCTTTGTCAAGGGAATACAAAATATAAATCTTATATTTTTTATATCTTAGATTTATATTTTGTATTCCCTTGACAAAGGTATATTGCCGAAACATGTAGGGTTGTTTTAAATATATATACTTTGAAGTAAACCAGACCTTTAATCGCCGACTTATTAAGTTTACCTATATATATATATATATATATATATATATATATATATATATATATAATTCAATCAGTTGGCGATTTAAGGTCTGGCTTTACTTCAAAGTATATATATTTAAAACAACCCTACATGTTTCGGCAATGATGCCTTTATCAAGGATATAAAATATAAATGACAGTATACAAATGTCATATAATTGAGTTGCTATGGATTAAATTATTCAAAGATACATTCCAATTGAATAATAAAAAATCATGCCTTAGTATTCCAAAAACAGATAGATATCAATAACAGGGAAAAACAAGACATGAGTTATTATTATGTATGCGCCCTTGGAGCGTCTTAAGATGCAAAGTTGTCGGCATTCGCCTAAAACGAGAACGAAAACCACGAAAACCTGCTCGGACAACCAGACAGGAATCAAAACACGGAACAGTCAGCATGATAAGCAAATGTACATGATATTTAAATGAAATTGATATTTAAATAACTTAAGATATATAATTATATAACAAAAAAAAAATATTATGATGGTAAATTGCAGATCGTTACACAATTAAGTTATAGTATATACTGCTTCAATTTTTTATATAATTTCTGTTGTTAATTGAATTTTTTTCCTGTTTAATACTAATCATTTCTTTAATTTCTCTTTTCATTGTGTGTTGTTCTTTATCAATTATCTGTGTGTTTTCAAAATCGAAATGGTGATCGCGTTGTAGTATGTGTAAAGATAAAGCAGTTTTGTCTGTTTTAGAGTATTTGTGGGCTTGTATTCTTTTGTATAAATATTGTTTCGTTTGGCCTATGTAGTAACTATCGCAATCGCGACATGGTATTTTATATATGACATGTGTTTCTAGATTTTTTTCTATTTTAGGTTTAAGTTTTGAAAATAAATGTTTATTAGTATTACTAAGTTTATATGTTGTAGCTATATCATATTTTTTTAAAGTGTATTTAATTTTTCGTGATAGTTGTGGAACATATGGAATCGTGATATATGTTGTGTCATTGTTCAAATTTTTATTGGTGTCTGCAGTGTTGTATATTTGGTGTACTCTTTTTTTAAATAGTTTGGTCTATAAGTTGTGGTGGATAATTATTATCTGTTAAGATTGTTTTAATTTTCTTGATGTTACCTTTTCTGTATTGAGTATGTGATAGTTTTACTGCCCTATCAGTCATATTATTTATAATCATTTTATTGAATACTGTAGGAGCATTTGAGTGGTAATTCATATATCGAAAAGAAGCTGTGGGTTTATTATACCAATTTGTATAAATAGTACCCTGTCTATCATAGCTCAAAGAAATATCAAGAAAATTAATACTGTTATTAATTTCTTCTTCAATAGTGAATTTTAATTTGTTGTGAAAATTGTTGAATTTATTTAAAAGATAGTTTATTTTGTTAGTCGGAATACATGTTATGATATCATCAACATATCTTTTGAAAAAAATGGGGTGGAAGTCTAATGAATTGATAACGTTTTGTTCTAAATGTTCCATTACTAGATTTGCAATAGGAGCAGCTAAAGGAGAGCCCATGGCAATACCAAATGTTTGACTATAAAAAGAATTTTTGTATTGAAAATATGTGTTACCGACACAGAAGTGTATACCTCTAATAAATTCGTTTTTATTTAGTGATGTGTGTGGACTAAATTCATCCCATTTGGATTCTATTATGTTTATAGCTAGATCTGTAGGAATGTTAGTATATAAAGGTTCTACATCAAGTGATATAATTTTGTGATTAGTTGGTACTTTTTGTTTCTTGATGAAATTTTGAAATTCAGTCTTTGGTATGATATTCAGTTTTTCCTAACATCTTAGATTTGCTATCACCTAGGAATTTTGCTATATTATAAGTAGGGGCTTGTATGTTAGATACTATTGGTCTTAAAGGGATATTATTTTTGTGAATTTTAGGTAAACCATATATTGATGGAGGGTGGGAATTAAAAATGCGAAGTTTGTTTTTAGTGTTGAAATCTATTAGATTTAGTCTATGTCATTTATTTATTAAGTTATTATTTTCTTTTTGAGTTTTCTCTGTTGGATTATTTCTTTCTTTTTTATAGGTGAATTTATCGTCTAATAGTTTTTCTATTTTTTGCTCATATTACTCTTTAAGAATGATCACTGTTTTATTTGATTTATCTGCTGTTGCTATTATAATATGAGGGTTGTCTTGGACAAATCTTTTTGTTTCTTTAATGAACTTATTCATATATAGATTTGATATATGTTTTTTATTATTTACTTTCTTATGTTTATGGTTAGTGATTATATTACAGATTTTGTTACGTATTTAATTTTGTTTGTCTTGTGGTAAATTTTGTATTCCTGTTTCAATGTTAGCTATATAGTCATTAATGGGTATTTTATTAGGTGGAATGTTAAATTTGGGTCCTAGGCTAAGTATGTATTTAACATTATCAGGAATATTTATATTGGTTAAATTGATAATCCAGTTATAATAATAACTCATGTCTTGCTTTTCCCTGTTTTTGTTATCTATCTGTTTTTGGAATACTAAGGCATGATTTATTATTATTCAATTGGAATGTATCTTTGAATAATTTTATCCATAGCAACTCAATTATATGACATTTGTATACTGTCATTTATATTTTATATCCTTGATAAAGGCATCATTGCCGAAACATGTAGGGTTGTTTTAAATATATATACTTTGAAGAAAAGCCAGACCTTAAATCGCCAACTGATTGAATTTACTATATATATATATATATATATATATATATAATTACATGTGATTATTAATTCTAATTTTTTATCAAATTAATATCCGTCCAACGTTGTGTATAAGAAATTATTGTGATAACATGTTTGCTGTTTTACTTGGTCTGATAAACGATAATAGTTCAAACTTATTCTTGATTCATTTGTGTTCCCTAATACAAATATAATGAGTGGTTTCATTATTTTTACTATTCTGATATTTCAAGTATTTGGATACCATGGTAAGAGAAGATAATAGATTTAATATTATAATAAGATAGAAATTTGTGTTTTAAAATTTATGATATTGATAGGCCAATTGAAACCGTATATCTCAATGTATATAGAAAAACAAACACTTAAATATTTATTATAAACGATAGACCTTAATATGTTGTTAATATAGTTTTTTAATTAAATATTTTAATTTGTGTAAATTAGCGTTTTCAATAAATTTTTGTTTGTCCGAACATTTAGTTGTTAGGGTTCGTAGTTGTAATCATTTTTATTAGAATACAAAACCCAAGAAAGAAAATTTATTCTGCTATTACAATAATAAAGTCGCTATTATCTAGTAAATAGTTTATTTGCGGACCAATGAGTATTGAGACTGTTAACCTTATTTTCAACCGTTCTTAAGATTTTTAAACATTGTTTTTTAACACCCTGTATCTCATATAATGGTACCTGTATTTATCGACACATTTCCTCCTATTTTTCAGGATGTATCCAAGTAGATTTTGAATAGTGTTAGGCTTTGACTAACTTTATAGAAGACCCTTTAATTGTTGAACATATCTTACTTAACTTTGCCCTATTTCAACTTTCAACGGACATTGCTTTCAATAGTTATCAACTCTCCAAACTAATTTTATTTTATTTATTCAAACGCGGTTTAGGAACATTAAGATAAAATCAAAATATATTCTTTACTTTAGCAAAAGATTTGCCCTCATCCATAATAAATGGGGATCTGGCTAATATTGAGGACCATCCATACTACGTTTTTCTCCTAAGTGAAAACGAAAATTCTTATTATCTTTGCGGAGGATCAATTATTGAACCGAACCTTATTTTAACAGCGGGTCATTGCGTTGGAGGCAAGATGCTCGTTTTTACCGGCATGACTACAACCGATGATATAAAAGACTCAGACAGATATAAAGTGAAAGAGACCGTGACCCATCCTTTTTATGTCAAGTGGATAGGTCCATTGTTAGGTTCCCTTCACGATCTCGCCCTCTTGAAACTAGAGAAGAACATCACTTTAGGACCTACAGCTCAAGTTATAGAAATCTCGAAGGAGGATCCGGAAGAAGATGACGATGTGATGGTCGTTGGCTTTGGTAAAGACAAGTGCGACACATTCGGTCCCGATTCTAGAAGGTGTACCAATCCTACCTCGAAACATCTTAGATCGGCTGTTTTAACAGTGACCAAAGTATCTTATGGGCAAATAAAAACCGGTGGAATAGATCAGCATGTGTGTAAAGTAAGTATTCTTACGTATTTCTTAAATTGGAATTAAAAGATTCAATGTGTATTCGGCAGAATATATATATTTATTCATTTTTTTTCATAAGCGTAGAGTTATATGAAATACAAGGTAATAATAATAATAATAATAATAATAATAATAATAATAATAATAATAAATAAATATAATAATATATGTAATATCATAAATTTTAATATAATAAAATTATAATTATACCAACCATCTTGTTCAAATGAACCGATGGGTTAACATTCTGGCAACCAAGAACAAATTGAAAGTTCTTTTTAGTGGAGGAAATAATAATAAGAATCATGTAGAGCTAAAATTATGTTAAAGACATAAGATATCATCAACTTTTTAGTAAATTTATTTTAGTCCGTTTATATTCTAAATGCAAAATATTAAAATCCGTGTTGAATGTGTGGTTTTCTTCTGATAGTTGATTGACAAAAGGTGAATCTTGTTTTTTATTTCTAAACGAAGAACAATGTTCAGCAATAAGTTTTTTAAATGATCTTCCTGTTTGAGCAACATTTATCTTGTCGCATCCACGCGTTAACTTATAAACTCCAGATTTCTTATTTTTATCTGTTCTATCTTCAGGTAAGGGTTTTTTAATTTTACTTATAAGCCACAGTCTCCGATTTGTTAGTTAATATGGCTACCCGGCCAAAGGAGTTAAATAGATTTCACTGAAGATGACAACGTGGTTGTAGAAATACGTATTTAGAATCATTAAATTCTATTGTGGTAAGGGTTTTTTAATTTTACTTATAAGCCACAGTCTGCGATTTGTAAGTTAATATGGCTACCCGGCAAAAGGAGTTAAATAGATTTCACTGAAGGTGACAACGTGGTTGTAGAAATACATATTTAGAATCATTAAATTCTATTGTGGTAAGGGTTTTTTAATTTTACTTATAAGCCACAGTCTCCGATTTGTTAGTGTTCTATCTTCATTGTTTTTAATGTGCTTGGATAAATAATTATTAGAAAACCCTGTTTATATTAAGTTTTTTTTTAAATACATTGAAATATCTTCATTGGGTTTCCCAGTGTACGTTTGTAATCTAAATTTTGAATTTTGGTAATCCTTTATTATAAAATACACCGTAGGGATAGTTTTCTTAAACAGTATTTACCAGCATATTTTCAATTAGTATATCTGTGTAGCCGTTATTGATTGCTATTTATTTGACTAAATTTAGGTCTTTTTCATATTTTTTTTTGGATAGAGGATAACTAATTAATCTATGTAAGAAACTATGGAAACTTTCTAATTTGTGTTTTATGAAGTGTGTTGACGAATTATGTATAAATATGTCTATATGGAATTCTTTATTGTAAATGTCAAACTCTATAATTTTTTAATAGTTAGATCCAAAAAATTAATGCTATTATTTACTTCTTGATCCATGGTAAATCCAATATTTATACAGGCTGGCCCAAAATGACCGAAGGGGTTTGAGTTCATTATAACTTCTTATTTAAGACATAATTATTAGTTTTTTTTAATTTTAAATACAGTATATTAATGGAGAATATTTTTAATTAATTATGAAAAATTATATCTCGCAAGTGGTGGCCATTTTCTGCTTCGCATATTCGTGCTCTTTCCAAAACATTTTCCATAACCTTTCGCAAAACTTCAGGTGTTATGTTGTTGATTTCGTCGCGTATATTATTTTTTAATTGCTGTATGGTTCGAGGCTTATTAATATAGACTTTTCCTTTCAAATAACCCCAAAGGAAACAGTCTGAAGCGGTTAAATCCGGTGAACGCGGAGGCCAATTAAAATCGCTTGTACGGGAAATAATTCGTTCACCAAAGATGTCGCGTAAAAGAGCCATTGTGTCCCTCGCAGTGTGCGCTGTGGCTCCATTCTGTTGGAACCATACTTGCGGATGGTTTTCCACGGCTGGCCTTAAAAAAATTTCCAACATTGTCCGATATCTAACACCAGTGATGGAAACGGCGACACCGTGTTCATTTTCAAAAAACTATGGGCCAATTATCCTTTCCGACGAAACACCGCACCAAACGGTACACTTAAGTGGGTGTAATTCCCGCTGTTGAACTACTCTTGGATTTTCCGTAGCCCATATCCTGCAGTTTTGCCTATTAACGAACCCATTTAATTGGAAATGGACTTCGTCGCTCATAATTAAATTTTGAATAAAATCATGATTTTCTTCTGCTTTTTGACGAAAATAAATTGCATAATCAAGTCGTTGCTGGTAATCTGTCGGTTTCAATTGTTGGACAAGCTGAATTTTGTATGGAAACATTCTTATTGTATGCAAAATTCTCTGCAGCGACCCTCTTGAGAGGCCAAGTTGTGTCAAACGTCTCCTGGTTGATGTTTCTCCCTCTTCCCGAATACTCTCCTGTACCCGTTCAATATTGTCATCCGTGTGCACCGTTCGTCGTCTGCCGGCACCAGGAGGGTTCATTACTGCCCCTTGTTCTCGAAAATTTGCAACCAGACGGTTTATTGTTGACTCTGAGGGTCCAACCCGCACATTAAAATAACGACGATATGCACGCTGAGTCAAAACCATCCATTGTTGATTTGAGAAATAAAGTTCAACGATTTTGGCACGTTGTTCAATTGTGTACTGTTCCATTTTAAATTCACAAAGTCTTCTTTACAAAATACTGAACACCAAAAAAAAAAATTATAATAAAAAAAGTTGTAAGGAAGTAAAACCCCTTCGGTCATTTTGGGCCACATGTATGAATAGAATTGACAAATTCCAGTAGCAAGTTTAATTGTGTTTGTGTTCTTGTGAAATAAAATACAATATCGTCTACATATCTATGCCTTAGGGGATTATTAAAAATGATGGATTCTAAGTGGGTCATGAAAATTGCTGATGGAATGGTCTTAAGGGGTTAGCCATTGTTAGTCCTTCACTATAAGTGTATATTGAATTACTAAACTGGAAGTAATTTTGTTTCAGAACAATATTTAACAAATCTAAGATTTCAGCTTTAATTACCGGGTTTGTGTTCTTAGCTATAAGTAAATATTCAATTAAATTAACGGTTTCGACTGGGGTGAGTGACACTTGGAGAAAAAATTTTAACGTCAAATGATACCAGTTTTTGATTATGAGGTATTGAAATATTATTGATTCTATTAATTAAATCATAACAATTTTATATGCTGTGCTGTGGCTTAAAGTTAGTATATTAATGATATCGATAAGTAAATTAGATATTTTAATAGAAATTTTAAAATAATTTAATCAATTAGGATAATTTAGGAGGTTGAGTGTTTTTGATTACTAATTGCTATAAATTTGGGTAAGACATACTTATCTTACCCCAAAAAGTCCTATGTGGTAGTTATACAAGTGTCCCGTATCGTTATGTTCAAATTTTAGGAGTGTAAAGTAGACTTCATTTCAAATAACAAAAACGCAAAACTTATATATCCATTTTTATTTGTTTCAAAGTTACAAATCTATGAATGTGATTGTCAGATCATGAAAAAAAATGTAATCCTAAAGTCAATAAAAACTGATTTTATTTAAAAAGGTTCACTTACTAATATTTTCCATCTTGTTGAATGCCGGCTTGTGCCCGTAAGCCAACAGAAGAAGTACTTATCCGAATTTCATACTTGTTTTGTCGGATTTGCTCGGCAGCCAGGTAAATACGATCCAACAACTCTTCTCTTGTGTTCGAAACTTGCGCGTAGACTAAATTTTACATGTACCCCCATAAATAAAAGCCAAGGGGATTAAGATCAGGTGATCTGGGTGGCCATGCAACAGGACCACCTCGACCAATCCATCTTGGATAATTGACGTTAACCCAATTTCGGACAGCAATTCCGAAATGTGGTGCTGCCCCATCCATGTGAAACCACATCGTCGAATATCCTCTAAAAGACCTAGCAGTTCGTCAATAAGAAATTGAATGTAATTGTCCGCATTTAACCTCCCAGGAGGAACGACAGGACCAATCAACAAGTCATCGATTAGGGCCGCCCAAACGTTAATAGAAAATTCATGTTGAAATTTAGATGGACGTATAGCTTTGGGATTTTCTGATGGCCACCTGTGCAGGTTTCTCAGATATGTAACACCACTTCTCGTGAACGTAGATCCATCTGTTCTGCAGAAATTAAAATGAAGCAGTGACTGTCTTAATATCCAGGTAGAATAAACTAGACGAGCATGGTGGTCTGGTTCAAACAAACCGTGTCCCCTGCGATAGTGATATGGATGTAGGCCCTCACGTTTTAAAATTCGCAAAACTGTCGTTCGTGGCACTCCTAGTTGTCTAGCGATTGGACGTACACCGAGAGTTGGATCCCTTGTTAGGATAGCTACCGCTTCTTCCTCTAAGTTTGCTGGAAAATTTACTCCTTGGTCGAAAAGATAATCACGCAGTCCACATTCCCGAAATTTGTCTGTGTACTTCCTGAAACGTTCTGTAATGAGGAGTTCGCCTATCGGGAAACCGATGTCGGTATTCAATAACTGCTTGACGTGCACTGCCGTTACAGTAGCCATACACAAAATGCATGTCCGCATACTCTTGAGAAGAAAATCGGAAAGGTATTTTGAATAAAGAAAACGTGTGAGTAAGCTGTTGTATGAACTGAAACGTAATGTAATCCTTTATTAAAAAATGCAACGTTAACAGTCATCTGAACATTTGTTTATTGTATGATATTCATGGTTCAGCACTTGCGAAATAAGTAAGAACCTTCTTTATCATAAATCAATTTCCAGTACTCTTTTTTGTAGATCTCCAAGAAATTACTGTATGCACTACGACACGTGTTTATTTATTTTAGGATAACATTTTATTATGCGACGTTAACAATCACAGGCCTGTTATTGAATCGTATAACTTCTTTTAAATAAAAGCAGTTTGTATTGACATTAGGATTACATATTTTTTCATAATCTGACAATCACATTCATATATCTATAACTTGGAAACCAATAAAAATGGATATACAAGTTTTGCGTTTTTGTTAATTGAAATGAAGTCTACTTTACACTCCTAAAATTTGAACATAACGATACGGGCCACCTTGTATAATCCTCTTTATTTATAGTAATAACTGTTACACATTTATCTGCTATAGCGAAAATGATGTCATTCTGTATAGATTTAGCTTTAATAATTTTAATTACGCTACGTTCTTGGTTAAAATAATTCTTCCTGTTTTGTTGTTTAATAATTTTTGCAACATGCAATTTATGGTTTAAATTATTAGGAATGTCTGACAACGCCATTTCAGTTTCAACTGCCAAGTATTCTAAAGAGGTATTACTTATGTCTGGTTGTATATTATACTTAAAACATTTTCTTAATAAATTTATTTCGTCTGAACCGAAATTGGTACATTTTGTAGAAAATGTGGTTAGAAGGTTGTGTTGGGTTATTATCAGGTTTATTTGATTTTTATGCATTAAATGATCAAACTTGTGTTTTCGTCTAACATACTTTGTTACGATATTTTGGCAGGTGGTATATACCCGAAGAAGTTTCGCTATCCTATCGGACATGTTTCGCAGACTTGTTTCGCAGAGGTAATACGAGTTTGCAGGGGGACTTAGGACACTACCGTTAAGAATCTCGGCTAGACTAGTTGTATTTTTGTTCGTTTGCCGCTGTGCGGTTATTTGTAGAGAGTAAATTTATATCGAAATAGGTGGTTTATTTGGCGGCATACAGTGTTTGTCGAACCTCAATTAATAGATTGGATCGGTGTTATTGTCTATGCCACAAATTAATTGTACCCTCGAACATGTCTTTCCCGCTGATTTTCTTTGTGATATTTTTGTACCTCAATCTACGTGTTTCGCTATTTCTAATGCATTAAAATATCATTTGTAGGGTTCTTGATTCTGATTCCTGCTACCGGTCTATAGCTATTTGTGAAAAAATAAATATTGCGGTAAGTGGATGACATAGTAGAGAGGTACGATTCCGTAGAAAAAATCTAGGTAGACCGTTATCACTAGAATACATGTTTCGTTCACGCTTCTTGATTCCACGCAGTACTTCCTTCGCGGTAAAACTCCAAATATCATATGAAACAGGATTCGGATTATTTCTAATGTCATGTAAATATCTGCCAATGACTTTCTATCAATGAACGAGTTGGAATTTGTAGTATGACCCTCGCATTTCCAGTACAGAGAGCTAATTATTGAAAATGAACATGTGTTAATTGTTTTCAGGGCGACTCTGGAGGACCGATGGTCTATAATGGTAAACTTGTCGGGGTCGCTAGTATAGTGGATGTTAATTGTAGTGACTGGAATATTTATACTCGCCTATCCTCAGTTTCCAATAAGAAATGGCTTGAAAATCACATGACACTTTATTAACAGTTTTTGCTTTCTGTTGTGCAGAACTATAACCAAGAAATTATAAAGTTTAAAGTTCAATAAAATATATATTGCAGCAACTAAAAATACCTTTTATTTTTCGGCGATCAGATGGCCGAGAACCGTGCAAGATATCGGCCATCACGGACTAGGTTCGAAATAGAAGGACAAAAGGCTAATAAAAAATTACCAGTGAGTGGGCTTCTTCAACGCTAATTTTTATTTTCTACTAAAAATTTGCGATTTCCAGTATCGGAAAGCATCAACACTTAGGCACTTGTGTCGTTTGACCTAAAAGAGACTTCGCTATATGGTCAGGTCACTCAGACCTGTTGGATTTAACTAAAGAATAATCATAGACTGTATTTCCGTATAATAACTTTTTTGCACTTCCGGGTCTAAAGTTGATACTTTATTACCTATTTTCAAGTGGCTCATTTGATCCCTAGAGAACAAATATTAATTAAACTCCCTAGAAAATTTATTGACAGATTCAAAAACGCAATGCCAAACTTTATTTACTTTTTTATTACAATTTTTGAGACGTATTGATTGTAATGTTAGGGCAATTAACAAATAATTGTCTATTGTTTTCATTGACGATGTTTGATGCAATTCCACAAGATGAGGTAAGTCGTTGAAGTTGATAGGAGGGTTCTGGGGCTGACGTAGAATGGCTTGATATTTGATCAACCAAAGATTTTGTCGGCAATAATTTTCTTGTTATCAATATTGTTAAGAAAGCTTAAGAGAAAAGTGAACATTTGTGTGACAGCGTATATGTATATACAGGGTGTCCAGAAACTCTCCTGACAAACGAAGACCGGAGTTTCCTCAGATAATTTTAAGACAATTAAACCCAAATTCACCTAGTCCGAAAATGCTTCCTAAGGGAGCTAGAGTTCTTTGAAGATGGCGCCTTGTATATATTTTTTTTTAATTCCTCCAGAACGCTTCTATTTATAAAAACAAAAACTGGTATGCTTATTTATCCTCCAGAGATGAATCGATTCCATCAATTGCGAATTTCTAGTACCGGTCATAGGCGTCCGTTTTGGGTAGGTCAACGGTTATTTTAAGGCATAACTTTTTTGTCTTTAACTTTTAAGCATTTGTGACACTAGATTATTAAATTTTCAGGTATTACAGTACTAAAAGGTACTCTTACTTTAAGTCGGTAGGATACACCGTTTTCTAGAAAAATCGATTTGTAAATTTTTCGTTTTTTCTTCATTAAAGTTCAATTTTTTATTTTTTGCAATAGTTAGCTCTGAACTGCCAACAGAAGCAAAACCTACGTTTTTCATTGTCAAATTGTTGTCAGTTCGCGAAGTTTATCTTTTCATTTTTTACTTTGTGTTATTCAAACACAACGATTTCAATTTAAAAAAAAATTTACTAATGAGGAATACGCCGATATGCATTTAGTTTATGGCGAAATGAGGTGTAACGCTCGAGCGGCGCAACGTAGATACGCTGAAAAATTTCCCAATCGTCAGCATCCCACTCACTCAACATTTACAGCTCTTCATCAACGATTAAGAGAAACAGGTTCAGTGGTCCTAAAAAATAATGAAACAGGGGACATAATGATGTAACAGCAGAACATGAAGATGTTATTTTAATGGAAGTTGAGGAAAATCCAGAAATTAGCGTTCGAAGACTATCTGCCATGTACCCCACAATTTCAAAATCTTCCGTAGGAAATATTTTACACAAAGAAAATTTATGTCCTTTTCATTTTACAAAGGTGCAAGCACTGCTAGAAGGAGATTTTCCTGCTCGCGTAGAATTCGCTAGATGGTTACAAAATCAGAAAAATCAAGATGAAGACTTCTTCATGAACATTTTGTTTGGTGACGAAGCTACATTCTCAAAAAATGGAATTTTTAATGTACATAATGCCCATTATTATTCGTACGTTGGTGACAATCCCCACGTTGTTCAAGAATTTAAGCATCGGCATAGGTTTAGCATAAACGTCTGGATAGGAGTAGTTGACGATTATCTACTTGGACCTGTGGAATTACCTGCTCGTTTAAATGGTGCTGATTACTTACATTTCCTGCAAAATCTTTTACCTGATTTGTTAGATGAGGTGCGTTTAAATATTCGGTAAAACTTATGGTTTCCACAGGACGGCTGTCCGGCCCACTTTAGCAGGAATGTACGAGACTTTCTATATAATAACTACGAAGACCATTGGATTGGAAGAGGCGGTCCAGTTGCTTGGCCAGCAAGGTCGCCGGATTTGAATCCTTGCGATTATTGTGTTTGGGGATACATAAAAGCATTTGTTTTTTCCATTCCGATACAAAATCGCGCACAACTCTGGCTAAGGATACAAGATGCTTGCAACGAATTTAGAAATCACTTTGGAATTTTTGCAAGAATTCGGCGTTCTCTAAGCAAAAGGGTAAACTTATGCATAGAGACTAATGGTCATCACATCGAGCAACTTTTGTAACAATCTACCTTTGATACTTGTCCTTTTTTTGTTAGTTTCGTTCCATTGTAATAAATAATTTGTTTTTAATTTATTAAATTAATTTTCATCCATGCCTTGATAGTCCAAGCCAACTTCGTCGCTAAAAATAAGTAGGTACATAATAAATTGAACTTTAATGAAGAAAAAACGAAAAATTTACAAATCGATTTTTCTAGAAAACGGTGTATCCTACCGACTTAAAGTAAGAGTACATTTTAGTACTGGAATACCTGAAAATTTAATAATCTAGTGTCACAAATGCTTAAAAGTTAAAGACAAAAAAGTTATGCCTTAAAATAACCGTTGACCTACCCAAAACGGACGCCTATGACCGGTACTAGAAATTCGCAATTGATGGAATCGATTCATCTCTGGAGGGCATTTAATCTCTCTTCTTTCATTGTATTTCTCAGGAAAGTTTTTATTCTCTTCGGCCGTGAAAACTGGCGTTCCGCTTCGGACGTTGTCATTGGGATTGTAATGACAATTTTTAAAAGCTTAACAACTTCATTAAAGGTGTCGCTTAATCCATCCAGCAGAAGACCTAGCAGACCTACAGCACCGACATCTATATTTTGCCTAAATTCTTCTCTAGAATATAGAACGCTTAATTCAGTTCGTAGTCTGCTTTCATTGAGACATGGATAAAATTTTACTGCTTCTTTAAGGCAATCTTTCGGAAATTTTTTTTGAAAAGAAGAGAACTGTTTAAAAGAAATTAAGTTTGCTAATATTAAGTGCCCTGTATACCGAAATCTAGTTTTTATTTCTAGCAAAATAATATCGCACACTTCAATAGCTTCCCTCCTTCTTTGGCTACCATCAGTTACTCTTCGCCGCTTTGATGGTCGAGGAGTCAGTTCTGGGTCATTTTGTTTAACCAACTGATTATCTGTTTCAGCGATTTCGGTTCGAATTTTTCCAATAGCGCGTTCAAAATTATCTAAATTATTCTTGATTTTTAATGCATCTGTATTGACATTTTGTAATTGATTAAACAATATGTCCACATGTGACATAATTTTACGAAAGAAAGTTAACCAATAGATAAAATTTTCCTCCTCTAAAATTCGCAAATTGGCACCAGCTTGATGAATGGTAGTTTGTAAACTAGCTTCTCCCTCGATTTGTTCTAGAGCTTCAATTATTTCTTCTCGGTGCTCATATATTGCATTCACTGTCCTAGAATTGAAGTTCCATCTTATTTTTGAAGAACGAGGTAAGCTTTTCTCTGAAGGAATTCTTCCAATCTTGCAGCTCGTTGTGGTGAAGTGGAGAAAAATGTACATAATCCCGTCAGATTGGCAAAAAAAATTCTGCAATTACTACTGCTCGATGTAGCATGTGACATAATTAGGTTTGTCTGATGTGCATAACAATGTACAAAATTAGCCCTTGGATACTGGTCTTGGAATGTCTTTGCACGCCGTTAGTAGCCCCACTCATGACTGCTGCCACATCATAGCTCTGTGCAATCAGTTTTTCTGGGTCATCAACAAGCAAACTAATTTCGTTAAGGATGGAGGCAGATAAAGAATTAGCATCATGTCCACTAGGCAGAAGAAATTTCCAAAATCTTTCGACCGGTCTCGCGTTCACAATATATCTTAAAACAACCACCAACTGAAACTGGTTGGACACATCTGTGGTTTCATCAGCTATCACAGATATGAAGTCGGTTGCTTTAATTTCACTGGCAACTTGTTCATGATACACGTTCAACATTGCATCAAGCAGCTCATTCTGTATCGTTTTTGATAATCCCTTAAAAACCGGTGCTGCTTCGATGTGATCTCTGAGCGATTTATCCAATTCTGCCGTAAAATTTATCAATTCCCGAAAAATGCCCTTGTTATTCGACGTTTGCTGTTCATCATGACCCCGAAGTGCCAGTTCAAACGCGCCACAAAATCAAATGCAATTTATTATTAAATTTAACACATGCCTATTTTTTGTTATCTTTTCATTGTGTTGTTTAATTGCTTTTCTATATGATGAATCTAAAACATTCTGAATGTTATTTTTTCCTAACATTCTTAGACTAAATATATTTTTCAAATGCCATTCGGAATTTTCATGTTTAATAATTTTAGCACTAAGATGAATTAAGTCTCTTATTCCGTTCTTTGACCAAGACGGTTCACCACCAAACAAAAGACACGGAAAACAAAACAAAGTATTTTTAATTTCACACCCACAAATCCAGTCATTTTTCTGATAAATATCCATTTTGAATTTTCTTATAACGTCTTTACCTTTAACAGATTGTTTAATTTCTAAACATAATTGAAGCATCGGCCGTTTAAGATTTTTTACTGCGATTTTTTCATCATACGTTAGCCGCGAAAACGCGTTGTTCTCTAAAGCAGAGACGGAATTAATTTTACAACGGCCGTGAGCAGACTGGACCACTTGCTCAGACGCTATGTATTATACGACATTGAAGTAGGGCAAAATACAGTTCTACCCACCTTCAATGTAATGTTAATGGCTTAACGGAGCAACAGTTGGGCTTTGCTAATTATATCTGTGACGACGATCGGTGCGTGTACGTTGTTAGCGTGCCACGTTCCTCGTCAATAACTATGAATACAAATATACATAATAAATAAATACTTTCACAGTTAGTCGCCGCTTGGTTTGTTTTGTTTCATAATTCCAGGGGGTGCAATTGCTCACTCCCTCTCATTAAAGAGCCGCCACTGGTTGAAATCGTTGGTTGTAGATTTCACTTAGCTCAGTCGTGGTAAGTTTTTTCGTATCTATTTTTCTTATGGTTATAACCCTTATGTGTAATGTAGGTAGAGAAAATTTCAAAACCTAGGACTTTCAGTGAAATATAAGCCAGAAAGTATTGGAAAATGGCTTCGCCATTCATTTGGTTTGACTTTCTTGTCTCCCCATGAAGTCGGCGATTGTTTCATAGAAGATCTAATGTCAGACAAACCAGAGGTCGAGTGAGTTGATCAATTTGCGAATTATTTGGTGGAAAACTATATCGATGATGAAAGTTCTTTTCCACCAAACATCTGACCCAACAGACTGCTTCTCTCTCACGAACAACAATTCCATTCCAAATTTAATAATTACAGCTTTTCCGCGCATACCAATATATATGCTTATTTAAATTCACTGAAGTCTATGCAGACAGATACATATATTAGAATTAACCCAGTAACCTTAAACGTAGTTAAAAAGTTAGGAGAGATGTAATTGGAAAACGAAATTTCATTATTGCTAAGGTTTAACAGATGGAATCAAAAAATATTAATAGGTATGATTATATTAAATGTGTTTCTCAAAAGTTTTGTAATGTAATATTATAAAATAATTTTTGTATTTTCTGTTTATTTGTTTTATTTTCTGTAATACTTACACGCAATACATTAATTCGAGATAAGATTAGGATGAGCCAGGTAAGTTAAAATTTCTTGACCGCAATTCGATAGAAGATTAGGATGGGCCAGGTAAGTTAAAATTTCTTGCCCGCAGTTCGTATGCACCGATATATTCAATGCAAAACAATAATATTCATAATTGTTTTGTGTTTTTATTGTTTTGCGTAGATTTAGATTAGTTTATCTACATTTAGCTACTTATTTTCCTTAAATTCATACTCACCATGTATTTAAACTTAAGAAACATTTGCATTTGGGTCATACGAATTGCTATTCAATGTTAATTACATATCTTTATAACCCATGCAAAATTTCTAAATGATCTACTTAAAATTTCCTAATTGATTTAACATGATAAATGTAATTTTGTAGCTCGCCACGTGCCTGTTATTTGGTTAAATATGCAAAGGCGAAATTGAATGTAAAGGTTGATTAAGGGTTCTATGCTTACAGTTTATAAGTCCTCTTTGTTTTATTCATTGGTGGTTTTTCCGTTGCTTATTGATTAATATTCTACATTTCTTAATATAAATTTATTTAATTTTATTACCTTGTCAGAATAATCGTGAATGCGAATCCATAGTTTACCTGTGATAAAAAAACAGTATCTACGAAGAACTACGAAGAAAATATCTTAAAGCATCGATCAGAAAACTCGGCATTATAGTATCTCTTATAGAATAATTAAATAGTTATTTGATTCGTGTTACCTGTGTTATTATAACTTATTATGTCATACAAATAGTTGAGAAATCAATTCGAACTGGAGATTGATGAAATAGAAGAAACCGTAAAAAATGTAATTTTGTATGTATTTCATAATAAAAATGTTTTTCCGCAAATCGTTAGGAAATTTTGACATTCCTGACAAAATTTCTTAAAGAAAAAGTCAACATTTCCTAACAGTTAGGAAATGTTGACTTTTTCTTATACATATTCGTACTTTTCTCTTGATTTCTTTGGCAATAATTCTAATGAAGCAGTATTCATTACCTCAACCAGCTCTGGAAGAGTCCCAGATATGGAAAATTCATCATAACTGATCATTTTACACTGTTTTGCTATCGAAAACACCAGCAGTTAAATTTATATGCGTCAAGTTTGACAATTCAACATTAATACGTTTCCATAGTAACGCAACCAATTATATTACGAATTTCAAAACACCATTTATTTGTGAATAAAATTATTCGCGATTTTTTCAAAATTAATTAATATCTGTCGAATTTTAAACGATTTGCGGAAAAATAGTATGTTTACCTCGTAGGAAAAGCCACATTCCTGGACTCTGTGTTGCTAAGTCTCGGCTTGCGCCTCGACTTAGCAATCTTCACAGTCGTCCAGGAATGTTAGGCTTTTCTTCCTCGGTAAACAATATACTATAGTTTTGATATTCCTAATTTTTACTCCAAATAAACTTTCGAACCAGAATCATGAGTCGTTCATTATTTTCCTAGGAATTTTCATAATAGTATTAACTTCCGTTGTCAAGAAACCATTCTCAAAGAGATCTATAAATCTAAAGATAAATCTCTAGATTTATAGATTTCTTTGAGAATGGGATAACAGCCGAAACAGATGTTAGAGAATTTAAATAAATCTCATAGTGAAACAAGCCAACTGTTTTAATTTATTCTTTATTATTTACTGTATGAAGTGAATATTGTTGTTACTGGCACATACTATTCTATTCTTGATGTTATGTGGAACAAACATTAGCAAAAGATGCGTAAGTATTGTTTAATTGCAGATTAAATATTAATTATATTAATTGAAATATTTTTTTTACTTTATCTAGCGACAAAATGAAGATTTTATCTGCATTTAGTCACTAGATAAAGTATAAAAACTTGAATACTTCTAATACGAGTAAATACATATACATTTAAATTTTCCGCGCAAGCAATTTAATTAAAATCCGCAACTGTAGAGGGCGAATGACTCCACGTATTAACATGGACTTGACATCTCTTGTTTATTCATACTCTCTGATTTACATCAGGAAGCGATCTGTTGTTATCATGTCATACAAATAGTAGCATTATAAACAAAGTGACGAGATTATTGAAAATTGCATGAAACGATGGAAATCAATTCGACTTAAGAAAATAAAAGTGGTGGACAAGAAGGTGTCAAGCTGATAAAAGTTGTGGATTCCAGACGCCGACAAATCCCAAAAAATGTTTCTTATGATGCCAAGAAAGAATATTTGACAGCTGAGCTGAGCAACAACATAAGTTAAACATACTCGTTAGTAAAGCAATACCTGCAATTAAAATCAGCACAATTTAATTTCATGTAATTTGCATGATTTGTGGTGAGTTATATAATTACTCAACAGTCTCACTTTATGGCATGCGGGGACGTAATACCATTTTGAATACTGTAGGTATCGTCTCTGAGAATGACATAGAGTTCTTTTAGTTGTATGTAACTAAAAGATATAGAAATCATGACTGTAACAGATTAACTAGCGAAGCTAGTTATGGTTGAGTTATGGCAGATATTTATAAATTTTTTGAACATCTAATTTCGGTTTAGATACACATCTTGGAAAGTTACAGACTGTTGCTGATTTAAAATGCATTACTTAATTTAATAATGAAGTAGTCAATACGAGATTCTACTGTTGGAAATAAATAAAACAGACAAAATTCACACACTCGAACAATTTTGTATGGCAGTTAATTCTCCGACATTAAAAATCACAATAAAATAAAGCTACTAAAGCACTATAAAGCAGTTTATTTTAATGTAGCTTTGAATCATTATACCTTACAGGAAGCCTTAATGGGAAGAAAGTAGAATTTCTTGTTACTGTCAAAATAACATTTGAAATGGAAGGTATTCATTCATATAGATTTAAAATGCATTCAAATCCATTTTTTTTTTTTATTTTAATGCACAGTATTTCAAAGCTGTTATGATGGCGATATTAGTGATTAGTTGAGTGTGAAAAACCATTAGGTAGCATTTATAGCTCTTTATGAAATGGTTCTCAAACAATTGAGTGTTTACAAGCAATGCTATTAAACTATTGTTTTGTATATATAATATATAATTGTTTCAGCCTTTACTTCATGAAATTCCATTATAACTATTATCAGGATAAAATAATTCTTTCAATGGAGACTGTGGTTAAATAATAATTTAAAAAAGGTATATAACCCCTTACCACAATTATTAGTCGTATCCTAAATACGTAGTCTTTACAGGGTTGCAGTGTATAGTAGTTGTGCGGAAGCGTTTATCTTACTTTACTGTGCACCGTGTGACTTTAATTAGTAGTTTTTACCTACTGATGATGACAACTTAGTTGTCGAAATACGTATTTAGGATACGACTAATAATTGTGGTAAGGGGTTATATACCTTTTTTAAAAGGATAAAATAAAACAAAAATAAAAAGTCAGGAGTCTATGAGTTAACCTGCAGTAGTTGCCCTATGACGTATATCAGACAGACAGGTAGATCGTTTGAAATACACATCAAAGAGCATTTTTCATTTAGAAATAATAAAAGTGACTCTTCATATGCGTCTCATATTAATTTAATGAACCATAATTTTAACAGAGAATTTAAAATATTACACGTAGAAAATAAGGGCAAAAAACTTAATTTATTAGAGTCACTTGAAATTAATAAATTAAAGAAAACCGACAAGATCTTAAATGATCAATTAGAAACAAAGAATTCACCCTTACTTAATTTATTTATTTGATACTCAGACAGTCACATATTGTATTTTTCCTTAGAATTTCTTTACCTCCCTGTAATATAATGTAAACCCCTAGTTTTATTACTTAAGAACAGTATTGTATAAACCGAAGTGAAAGTTTTGTGAATAGACATTTTAGTAATAAAAAGTACCCATTCCTTCAAATATTTAAAATAAAACATGTTTGTTACCATATACTTGCGTTAAAAAATTTGTAAATATAGTTATGTCTGATGAAGCTCAGGTTGGCGCGGAACGATCGTTGCAGTGTGAATTAAAAAGCGAAATTCATTAAAATTTGTTTTATTTTATCCTGATAATTGTTTTGTATTATTTATAATTTTATATATGTTAGGTATGTTGAATTAGCGCTAAATAACTTCAACTTACGTACCCTAAAAATTATTTTTTCAAAGTTTATTTTTAGTTAAAAAACAGCAACCAGCAGTTTCTAACAAATGATATAAATTAATTTTTTCTCTAGACAGTCAATGACATTGAACATATAAAAGTTTTGCCAATTTCTCTAGCGGATGTTAATATTTTAACATAAAATACTAGAAAATTCTTTCAATGGAGACTGTGGTTAATTAATAATTTTAAAAAGGTATATAACCCCTTACCACAATTATTAGTCGTATCCTAAATACGTATTTCGACAACTAAGTTGTCATCATCAGTAGGTAAAAACTACTAATTAAAAGTCACACATAAATTATATACCTACAATATCTAATTATTCATAGACCCTTTTCACGTGAATTGATTCTCATTTAATATAACACAACACAGCCGGATGTCTTGTTTTTTCATGTAACGCCCCTTCTTAATTTTGTCTTTCTCAGAATCTGCAATGAGAATACGGCTTTTACTATATACAATATACGGCCTTTTTAACCATTTGTAAGGGAAATTTTTACACCCCTACCCAATATAGATTTTGTCACTACCTGTGTATTCGAAATAATACGTTTATATAACTACTAATGTGTACAATGCACATGAAATATTCATATAGGTAAATATACTAGTGTTTTGTGAAATTATAAGGTGTTTCATTTAGTTTAATAGTAGGTCACCGTAGCTTTAAAAATCGTTTTTAGTAGGCGCCTTCTTTAGAGAAGAATTTCTGCCGTTCCTTTGTTCGATAATTTTAACACATGTTTAAAACCTTTTCTAAGAGGCAAGTGTTTTGTCCCGTAGTTTGAGAATAGCATGGTAAATTTAGTCTTTACAGGGTTGCAGTGTATAGTAGTTGTGCGGAAGCGTTTATGTTACTTTACTGTGCCCCATGTGTGACTTTTAATTAGTAGTTTTTACCTACTGATGATGACAACTTAGTTGTCGAAATACATATTTAGGATACGACTAATAATTGTGGTAAGGGGTTATATACCTTTTTTAAAATAAAATACTAGATTTGTTTTATAAAACCAGTCCATTCTGATTATATAGTTTAACAATCCAATAGCATAAAAAAATCTACTCTGTTACTAATATAAAAATCTATCAGTAACACCTTCCAACCAATGGATTAATTATCTGTAAGATATAAAATAATTCACCACTTTGATATAAATTAATTTTTAAAGTACCTACCTTATTAACCTATTAAATAACACAACTGAATGAAAAAATTTAATTTAATTCTTTATTAAATCAAACAGTGTTAACTACATTACAGTAATATAATATTACACACTATAAGGTTGATCATCTTCAGATTCATGATATTTTATATATGTTTCTACATGAGTAAAGTCTTTTTTGTCTTCTAGCCAACCACGGTCAGGTGCTTTATCATAATCAAAAGCAGTATCATATTTACCATAAACCTTATTTACAGCTTCTACATGGTCCCTAAATCTACCAACTACCACCTTCTTTTGTGTGAAGGGATCCGTAATATCACCTAGAGGATATACTATTTCCTTAACTGTATGTGTTATCAATCTAGTAAGCTTTTCAGGTAACAACTCTAGTAATACTATATCGCCGGTTTTGCATTTTTTTTCTGGGTCGTGTGCATAAATGTAGTCGATTTTGCGAAAGTACTAAAACAGAAACTCCTCTAACTAAAACTAACCTCACACATAACACCGGTTAAGTTCGCTATTTACCATTAATAGGTTCTCATCTAATTCGAGACGTTTTATTTTAAATCTGGAGGCATTTTGTTTAACGCAGGGAACGCATTCACCTAGTAAAATAAAAGTTCTAGCAGCTTTAATAATTCTATTCATTTTATTTAAATCAAAACATGTATAATGTAAGGTTATGTTGGTAGCACATGATTGTATAGGTATCTATATTTAGTTCGAATCCTACAATATTCAAGTGTTAAAATGAATAGGCTTCTACACTAAAATAATTTTGTGTATCATCAGAATAATGCATATATTTCGAAAATATTTATTTTAATAATATTTTACACTTTAATTTCACAAATATTTTATTGGTTTTAAGATAAATAAAAGTAATTAGATTAATTACAGCGTGACATCTATGTACAAATTTCTAAATTTACATATAATTGAAGAAATCATTTTTATTATTAGACAAAATAACTAAAGTCCTAAACACAGTAAACTATATAATTGCAGAATGCTGTTTAAGTTAATGCTTTTAAAATTTTTTTAGTTGCAATAATAGTCAAAAGAGGCCGCATGCTTGACATTTTGAACTATAATGTTTGTTTAATTTTATGAAATAATTGATTTTATAGAGCTTGACTTTACGACTACTATTGTAATTATTTACTTTTATGAGTTTCGGTATTCTACTTATATCTATCCCAATTCGCAATCTATTCTATATGTATTTATCCAGTAAGCTGTAGTGAGTAAGTATTGTAAGAATAAAATAATTGCTGGAAGTACGCCCGAAGTACGGTAAGACATTCAAGACTTAAGGGGGCGCTATGATAAAGTAGAGAGCACGAAGTCGGTACGAAATACAAATTCATGGGTTTTGACCTATACAAATAGAAAAAGTAATGTTTTCAAAACCGAAAACAATCCAACTGTTGTCACAATTATCCTAAGCTATTTTACCTTTTTTAATTTCATCCACAATTTGCACAATTTGAAAAAAATAAAAAGATTAGTCTTAGGCCAATTGTAGGACCTAGGCTATTAATATAAAGTTTTCAGAAACTCCAAAGTAATCTTAATTTTTACAAAACCCTCGAAATAAGATTTTGGGGATAAAGAAGCAATCTGTAAATAACATATGGAAAGAGCAAAGCAAGTAACCTTTAGCATCTTCCCAAAAGATGGCGCTGGAAAATTTAACGCCTAAATTTAAAAATGATCTTTGATGTAATGTATCGTAAGTTGTCTACTGCAAGTGTTTTTAAAAACTATGTTATTCAATGCCGAATTGTCACCTAGCTCGTTCTTGTGCTGACCGAATCCTTTAATTCTACATTGTGCAATATAGAATACAAGCAAAGAATGCTGTGACTTTACTTTTATTTTCCATAAAAATGTATTCCTTTTTCTTTTATAAAATGTCCAAAGCCGGTCTTATAAAATATGAAGTAGACAAAAAGGAGAAAGAAAATGTTGACTACAATTGAATCAAATGTATGTATACTATCCAATTAAATATATGCAGGTAGAAGTAAACAATAGAAGCATATGTATATAAACATTTTCGAAGTAAAAATGGCACAAAAGGAAATTAATAAATGTACAAACACGTCCTGCTATCTCATTTACCTTTTTGGTTCAACTTGTTTGACAGTTAAAAAACAGAGCACACAACAACGTCTTTTCCAATACTCAGTTTACAAAATATGCAAAAATAAACAAAGATCCAGAAGATTTAATGATTGCTATTGGAGAATTTAGTGTACCATGTACATAAGTGCCACTTGAATCGCTGAAGCCATTATCGCAATATTATTGTAACGTTTTTCGAGGATTAAAAATAAAGTTCAGGTTTACAGAAACAACATAATTGACAAATTAACTTGATTTATTTACAGACTTCAGTATATACAAATACAAAGAAAAGTCAAAAGAAAGCACTTAAACTCATTAATTTTAAATGTTTCGATTTGACTGGCTTCGCTATCGCGAATCATCTAACTTCGAGTGACCGATAACAGCGCAATATTTATATCTCCTGCTACCATTGCTAGAACTTTCTCGAAGTAGTCGTTGAATAATAGTAGTACAAACCTTGTCCTTGCTAAGGCACCACAATTGCAGAGACTGTGGAGTGCAGTCTCCTCTTCGTCTACACATACTGTGACAGGACGATCGTGTACATGTTGCTATGAATAGTGGGTTAGAATGAAGATGAACCACTATTCACCACAACACTGTCCAACTTTGATGCTCAGTCGGTTAACTTATTCTCCGATTTTCCAATGGGAAAACGCGGTAGTAATACTCCTACATTTATACAGCGCCAGTAAAAGAGTATAGGCGAAAGTGTTTATTATAAATAAAAATCTCAATTGTCAATTAAATGTTTAATAAAAAAAAAAAATTATTCTTTATTAAGTACAAAGAACTGTGCAAAACAAACTTACACAAAGAGGTAAAATAATTTGCTGGTATTGACCGCAAAGCAAATGCAAACGTCCTCTAATGACTCGCGGACTAAATTATATCTAATAAATTGCAAAGATGCTTTTCACTTTCAACCCTGATAAACAACCTCTAATGTAAACAGACAAATCTGTCAGACCGAACAAATGTCTAACACATGCGCGATACCACATGTTAAAAAAAAACCCTGAAATCCAAAACGTTCCAGAATGTAACGTAACAAAAAATTTACTTGAAACGTAAAAACTATCTTTGTCATTTATATATGAACTAATATAAATATATATATAGAAAATCTGACAATCTAAACAAAACCCTAAATGCATTCAATAAAGAAATAATAAGAATAATAACAGTTATAAATCATATTACCCAGTAGGTCCAACGGCTCCCTCGAACTGCGCTAGTCAAAACATAAATTCATACATAATACAATATACAAAAAGTTTAACAATTTTTTAAAATGTAAAAAATCTAAAGTTGCATACAAATTAATAGTTGAATCAAAAGTTCATAAACTTTTGAAAATAATCATGGGGAAAAGTTTATAGCAATGTGTTCGTCAGCCTGCAATGACTGGTCAGCGGTCCTATTGTCATCTTCATATTTGTCCTTCCTCTTTTGTGTAGTTCTTTTGCGAGATACATATTTCCACCATTGTTTGGTCCTATTATATTTGTATAAAAGTTACTCTAAAAACTTGCAAACTTGCTCTAAAAACTTGCAACTTCATGTTTGCACTGTATGTTTATCTTTGTATAGTGTTGAATTTCTTCTGGCAAAAAGCATCCAAAGTAAAAGCTCTTTAATTTGGGCAGCATTTTTTCCTTCCATAACTGTTCATTACGATATATCTTTTGGATAAAAATGGGAAAATCATCATCTATGTAAACGACAAAATAACAAAAATTTCGTCTAGTTATATTGAGCTGCCCTTGTATCTAAAAAATAGTGAAAGTATTATAGGCATAGTAATATAATAATAAACGACTTTATAACTGATAATGCTATAGTATGGGAATTTCGGCTACCTGATAAAAGTAATTGTGATTTTCCTTTAGAATTGGTGTCTCATGTGCATTAAATTTCAAATAAAAATTCCTATTTGTTCTTATTGCCTCATCAATTGTCTGCTTTTTAAGATGCAAATTATATGCACACTTTATTTCAATAATAGCATCTTCACCAATCAGCCCTTCAAAACATGATAATTAGAATAATACACAATAATATTTGCAATAGTATTTGTACCATCAGGTGAAGCCGCCAAGTAGCCATGATCAACATCAACAAATAAACCAGCATCATGTACAAGTACTTGCAACAACTCCTCAAATCTGTGTCTTACTATTCTTTCACACCTTCTGCCGTACTCCATCGCAGTGTTGGTAAAATGTGAATACATCATTCTCTTTAGTAATGGCGAGCAAGATGTCTTTTCTTTTCTTTTAATCACAGACCCAAAGTTAGATGCAGTCAAGCGGCAAGCCCTTTCTTGCTTATACAAATCATTATTAAATTGCCCAATGGTGGCAATGGCGAGTTGCCATTGTTGTTCTTGCGTAACCTAATTAAAGAAAGCACTTGTAAAAATTATAAATTAATGTAAATATAATGCAATCGATGCAGCATGCAACTAAATAAAAAGGAAAAATGCCAGACAAACGTCTTGTAAAGCTTTCTACATATTTTTGAGCTATTTATAAAAGAAAATAGTGGGTAACTATAGCAAGATCAAGCGCATACACAATAACTCCGTATACTTTGTAAGAAGAAGAAGAACATGTGAGCAAGGCATTGGGAAAGTTGAAATATTTCACCGTAACCCCCAACCAAAGACGTAAAAGAATTATAGATTGCAAGACCGTATCTCAGCGGTCGTTATGATTAAATCTGTAGTCTTGACTTACGGTCAATAAAAATAAATAAAAATTTCCCATCATTCCTACGAACTTAATTCTTAGTAAAACTAAGTTTTTTATAGAAATATTCTCTATATCATGTTATATATCCTATAAGTAAAATAAAAGTTTTACAGATGAGCTAAAACTTATAAAAACAAGAAACCTGTAATGTTTTCATTCTCCTTCGGTATTCAGACTTAAATTCCTCTTCACTTAGAAGTGCTTCAGCGGCATTTGGACCATACTCCTCATCCGCACTAAAAAGAAGATGTTGTTTCTTCCTCCCTTGTTTGGGTTTGTTACTTCTTCTCTTCTCATGATGTTTCAACCTTTTCAAGAAATAATGACCAGAACTGATACCTACCAGCTCTTGCAGGGCATCAGATTGCCATTGTGGCCCTAAATAGAAGGAAATGATAACTTGTACTGTGTGGCAAAAAGATATTACCCATATTATATTGTAATGCAGCTAATATACTTCTGATTTCAAAAGATCTTCTTTGTATTAAATTAATTCGTTTTCCGCAATTATATTTGGCAAGCAATGACATAAATGATTCGGCCTTATTATTATTTTCATAAGCTATTAGTTTATGAGCTTTAGTCATTAGAGGTTCCAGGGCACCTGGTAGGAGAAGGCCTATAGAAAAAATTTATATACAAATTTAATTATACAGACCATTTAAGTAGAATAATAATCCAGATTCCAAAAGCCTCGTTTTTTGAATTACATCAAGATGGCCAATAATATTGCAGTAACGGCAGTCGGCAGAAGACGAAGATTAAGAAGACGAAAAGGTTGACCCTGCGGTGGAAGAGGAAGAACAGCACGAGAAAAACGACGGACCGAGAATTAATAATGGTTTAGCTATGAGCTCGAAGTCCTTGCAATCATTCAGGCAGTCAAGAAGTTCCGCGTTTATTTGTTAGGAACGAAGTTCGAAATTGTAACCGACAGCTCCGCTTACCAAAAAACTATGCAAAATAACGTTCTTACAACTGGAGTCAAGATGAAAAATAAGGAAGACATACTGCTAAAAGAGATCTTGGAGGATGAAGCCATGAAACAAGAGAGGAACTGAAAGAAGAATGCTAAAAGAACTCAATTTGGATCTGGTTTAAAAATTCACAAGAAATATTTAGGACCATACGAAGTGACAAAAGTCAAACCAAATGAAAGATATAATGTTATAGCAGTGGGAATACACGAGGGACCGATCAAAACCACCACATGCGCAGAATACATGAAGGCATGGGTAGAAGGCCTTGATGAATCGGAGTCCGATTCAGAGTCGGATGGCCGAATGTAGGATTTTAGTTGCGCAATACATCGATGCGACAGCGTCAGGCAGTCAGTCATCAACGATCGTAATAGAAACATCAAAAGTAGACATACCCTGCGATATTACTGATACTTATATGATTATAATGAATTAAATTTAATTGAATCGGCCGATACTTGCTGGAAATCCATTATATGTAAATGGGATTTAAGTAAAACACTTATACTAATTTCCAGTATATATTACACTTTATTATATATTAATAAATGGATGACATGTTTCGCTACGATGTAGCTTCTTCGGATCTTATATTACTACTGAACACGCTCTTCACAAATGTATGGCTTTTTTCTAAACTATTTCAATGGGTTGCACTTGTCTACATTACCTTCCTCCTTATCATTAAATCAACTTTTACAATTCTGTATGCACTTCTTAACTGAAGATTGAAATTTCACTGTGGGATCTGATTTTAACAATTTATATTTTGATGGGTCTAAAAATTGCATAGTTTTATTAATATAATCGTTTTTGCTTAATGCTATAACTGTATTTCCTTTATCTGCTTTTATTAATTTTTTTATTAATATATAATAAAGTGTAATATATACTGGAAATTAGTATAAGTGTTTTACTTAAATCCCATTTACATATAATGGATTTCCAGCAAGTATCGGCCGATTCAATTAAATTTATTAAAGAAGCTTCTATAAGTTTCCTGGCCCCATTGTATTTTAAATTACTACTCAAATGTGCAAAGTGTTCTCAGAATCTATGGTTTTTTGACCAGTGTTCCAAGAAGGGTGTGTTCCCGAATTACATGAAACTAAAAACGAACAATAGCAGTAGACCGGCATATTTAGGTCACAAGAAGGGACTTGAAAAATGGCTTACCGAAGACAAGAAAACACAATTCAAGAAGAGAGGAAATTTACACATATATTTAAAGGTTTTTCATACAGATTTGTTATATAAATTAAATTATGTAGAATTTATTATGTTAGATAGTAATACTAGAGAAAAAGTAAACTCAATAATTAACAAAAAATACATTAAACAAAAACATAAACTAGAATATTTGATTACTAATAATAAAAAAAGAAATGTGAGCAAAAACATAAGTCATTTTTCAAATCATCAATTCTCAGACAAATTTAAAAATTTAACCTCAGTAGAGTTTTCTAACAAAGAAAAACGTTTATTGGAAAAAGGTTTCAAATATAATTTACAGCCGAAACAATCAGCCTCAGAATTAGACAATATAGCAATAGATACAGAAATTGCATTAAAAAATACATTGCATAACACAGATAAAAAATATGTAGTATCAAATTTTTTAAAAGCTGAATCTTCCGTAAATTCGAGTCCAAATCATGAAATGTTTACATTAAAATCAATAATAAACAAATCAAACAGCAATAATATTATTTTCACAAAAGCAGATAAAGGAAATACAGTTATAGCATTAAGCAAAAACGATTATATTAATAAAACTATGCAATTTTTAGACCCATCAAAATATAAATTGTTAAAATCAGATCCCACAGTGAAATTTCAATCTTCAGTTAAGAAGTGCATACAGAATTGTAAAAGTTTATTTAATGATAAGGAGGAAGGTAAACTTATCAATATGAATCCACAAGCTCCAAAATTATATTCATTAATCAAACTTCATAAAAAAGATAATCCTATCAGACCAGTCGTGTCGTTTGTCACAGCTCCTTCATATAAATTATCCAAAAAAATCTTAGAACATATTAGAGAAAATACTAAATTTTCAGCGAAATTTACAATTAAAAATTCATTAGAGCTAGTTAACAAAATAAAAGATATTAAACTTCCAGACAATGCCAAGCTAATATCATTCGACATTACTAATTTATTCCCTAGTATCCCGATAAAAGACACCATTAATTTGGTGGAGAATTTGTTAACAATTCAAAATGTTAATATATTTAAAAAATTAGATATCATAAGTTCTCTTAAAACTATCTGTTTAGATCAAAACTATTTTGAATTTGGCAGTAAGATATATTCATGTAATGATGGCCTAATAATGGGCAACCCATTGAGTCCGCTATTATCAGAGATTTTTATGGATAATTTAGAAAGTCAAATTAAAGAACATCCCAATTTTAAATATTTTATATACTGGCACAGATATGTAGATGACGTATTAGCTTGTTTCAGAGGCACAGATAGACAATTAAACGAATTTTTTGAACACATAAATAATCTACACCAAAACATTAATTTCACCATAGAAAAAGAATCAGATCAAAGCATAAACTTCTTGGACCTTACAATTTCTAGACAAAATAATAAACATGTCTTTTCAATATATCACAAACCCTCACACACAGATGTTATCATTCACAATAGTTCCTGTCACCCGGTAAGTCAAAAACTAGCATCATTCCATTGTATGATACACAGATTAATATCAGTACCTTTAAATAATGAAAACTTCTTTAAAGAATTAAATATCATTAAACAAATAGCGCAAAATAATGGATATAACCCAAATATAGTAGATACAATTTTAAGAAAAAAGAAATATAGGAAAGCAATAGAAAATGTGTACCCAATAATAAAAGATAAACCAAGCAATTATAAATTATTAACATACATTGGACCGATAAGTGAAAAAATAGGAAAAATTTTACGAAAAACAGATATAAAGGTAGCTTATAAAACTAATAATTGTTTAGGGAAATTCATAAAAAATAATAAATCCAAGACAAGCAAAAGTAATAAATCCGGAGTATACAAACTAATATGTAAAGAGTGCCCTAAAACATACATAGGCCAAACTGGTAGGAGCTTTGAGAAAAGAATACAGGAACATTTTAAAAGTTTTATTAACAAAAAGACAGATTCCAATTATGCAATTCATTTGTTGGAAAATAATCATAGTTTCAATAAAGATTTCGAAATTTTACAGTCACAACAAAAAGGATTAAAGTTAAATTTACTGGAATCCTTAGAAATAAATAAACTTAAATATGCAGATATATTGTTAAATGACCAATTAGACCTTAATAATTCCCCACTTTTAAACTGGTTTCATTAAATATTAAAATAACAGTAATTTTAGACGATATATCGGTAAGAGACGATTCTAATGTAGACAAGTGCAACCCATTGAAATAGTTTAGAAAAAAGCCATACATTTGTGAAGAGCGTGTTCAGTAGTAATATAAGATCCGAAGAAGCTACATCGTAGCGAAACATGTCATCCATTTATTAATATATAATAAAGTGTAATATATACTGGAAATTAGTATAAGTGTTTTACTTCAATCCCATTTACATATAATGAATTAGTTAAATACTTGTTATTGACAAAATAAATAATATAAGAAGTGTTCAGGCCTAATTAATCAACCAACCCTAGACAACGGATTAAACAAACCTACATATATATTCAAATAAAAAAAAAAAAACTCCTTCCTACTACATGGCTGTCATGTGGAAAAAGATATAACTGGTGTTCAGAAACATTCGAAGTCAAAGCAGTCCTTTAAAATATGAAGTCATGTCTGAGATAGATTGATTTTGGACAGACAACAGTTGACATTTAATAATTGTTACAAATCAGATATAGCCCAGTCAAAATAGCATTTCAGTGAGTCTCTTCTCTTAGAAGAATCTATAGAGATACAGGAAGAAGAAGAAGGAAGCGACGAAGACATTATAATAGAAGTAGCACTTGAAGATTCTCAATAAGATTACAATTTCCATAAATATACAATTATTAATTTCATTATAATCATTCGCAATAGTTCAATTTTTTAAATTCAATGCAATAGTTTGAATTTTCATTTAATATTTGCACTGTCTAATTAAATTTTTTTCAAGATTGACGGTGGAGTATGCCTACTGGGGAAACCAGGTAAAAAAAAAAGCGCTAAGTCCACTACCTCAGAGGTGGTGTGGAAATCTGAAATTATTCGGAATATTATATTTCTTTGTATTATAAACATTTTAAAAACTATACGAAATAATAATAAATATTATATTTTAATGATATCAATACTTTCATATTTTACTAATGCGGAACAGTCGATGAAGCATTATAAGTCGCATAAGAGTAAATATGAGTATTTTCGATGTTTGAAATTGCGATATCTCTGAAATAATGATTCGTAGAAAAAATAACATAGAGAAAATGTTTGTACAGAATTAATTGTACAGTATTAATTTAATACACATTGTGGTAAAAGCAGCAAATTGGAAACTTAAAATCCTAAACAAATGCATGCAATAATTGCAAAACTGTTACATTTATCTTTTTTACTCATTATAAAAAGTGTCTATAACTATGAATCCAATGCAGACGTAGTTAAGTTCTACCAAAAATAATAGAAATATTGCTAATTACAGATGTATGATCTACTGTACTAACTATAGACAGTGTCTATCACCGTGAAATGGGCTTCTTTTGTACCACACAAATCGAACCAAACGTACACGTGTGATAAGTCAAACAACTACACTACAACAAAAAATAAACCATGTGGATATTGCAATACTCAAATTACCATACAAATATGCAAAATTAAACACTATCACCACAATATCTAAAATAAACAACAAAACACAAAAAAATTATAACAAATACAAAAAAAATAATATATAAATATACAATAACTATTCTACGCAAGAGATTCAGTTACACAATAGGCAACCCATTCACCAAGTACTTGATTTGGAGCTACCATTTGCCTGATGCTACTTTTCAAACATAGATACCAGCACAATGCAGAGGCATCGTACCTATTTTGTTTGTTGAAAGTCCCCACTATTTTAAGCGCCACCTTAATAAAAGATCGGTAGCCAGAAAACGCTATTGGATGAAATGTAAAAATAAGTGCGTTTCTGAAATGTATTGTTTAAAATAACATCATTATTTATTTTAATTTTATTTGTAGTTTTTGTATTGAAACAATAGAAACAGCATTCAATATTTTTGATGATTTGGAAATTGAATTTTATTGTACAGATGAAATTCAAGGTATTAAATCAAAAATTTTAGTGAATTCTTTTAGTTTTAATAGTATAGTAATCAACATGACTAGTCTTATGTGAATAATTGCATTCATAAATGTTTCATATCAGTCGCTCTCAGCCAAAAAAATGAATATTTAATTGATCTAAATAAATCACATATAAGTAATGAATGAAATTGTTTATTAACTTTATAAAAATGAATTCAAATTTTTGTAATAATATAATATAGTTAATTTAATTTTACTTAGTAATTTATATAGTATTTTAACGGGTGTTCAGAAACATTAGAAGTCAAGTGGGCTCTGAACAAAAAATCGTATATCTTTACTTAAGTATCTGATTTGTAATAATTAAATGTCAACTGTTGTCTCTAAAATCAATCTATCTCAGACATGACTTCATATTTTCAAGGACTTTTTGACTTCGAATGTTTCTGAACACCCGTTACCTATACCAACAGGGAACTGTAATCAGCAAGTTCTTAACGATTACAGGAAACTATATCTAGAGAGAATTGTAACAGGTGTTCAGAAAAATTTCGAAGTCAAAGTAGTCCTAGAAAATATGAAGTCATGTCTGAGATAGATTGACATATTTACTTAATACAATTTTATAGGTTATCAAATTGGTATCTTCGGTATTAGATTCTGACATTTTTGATAGACAATAGTTGACATTTAATAATTATTACAAATCAGATACTTAAGTAAAGATATACGATTTTTTGTTCAGAGCCCACTTGACTTCGAATGTTTCTGAACACCCGTTAATTTACTTGAACGAATAGGAAACTATAATCAATAACTTCTTAACGATTACAGGAAACGATATCTATCATTCATACCGACAGAGTTCTAACAAACAGAGTTATTTTGAAATAATAGTGCTCTAAATTTTGCAGTGATTTGTGATTGTGTCGTGTTTTTTGAACTTTGCTTAGTGCCAATTAGAAGTGCCGGTATGTAAACATATTTTTCTATTTGTGACATCTTTTTAATACGTTCTAACAAAAACGCGGCGTAGATATTACCAATATTGTGTTCCCTGCAATTTAGAATTCTTCACAAACCCATTTTTCACATAATTTTCATTAAATTTTAAGGCAATTCGAGTTCATTTACAATCTCTTTAGTAAATACCAGTTCAAAAGAAAAGAAAGAAATTCAAATATGTTAATTTATTACCAAGAAAGATAAAAACAATCAGGAATGTTGCTAATGTTTATTAGCAGCTTTCTAGAGGCGGTTATGAAGTTAGCAATGCTTTTTTTCTAATCCTTTCAACTAAATTTTAGCAAACGTATATGCTATAGAATGATGAAAGAACAGACTAGTAGCCAGTAAACTTTCAATAATAATTTAATTCAGTTACATTAACATGAGAAAAATTTATAGTCTAAATAACAACAGTTTTAAATTTATAAAATCTACAAAATTAACGCTATCTAAATCCATTATTATGAGTTACTAATGTGCGTTAATATTATAATTATAGTAAAAGTTGTAAAGTGCAATAATTTTGTAAAAGAATTTAATAGGTATTATAACCTATTCAGAATAGAGTATCTTGAAATAATTAGTTAATATAGTTTAGACATTTTTTGATAGATGTCTCTGATTGATGTTTTTAAAAAAGAAACGAAAGTTATTTAAGATTATTACATTATTTTCGTCTACCTCTAGAACTTAACTTGCTCTTTTAAAATAATTGAATACTTCAGGCATAAACATTGTACAATAATTTACAATATAAAGTAAAATCTTCGGACAAGCGTGAGTGAAGATGATATTTTTAAAAGACCAATTTGTTCGATTAACATTTCAGTTATAATGTGTATCTCAAAACAATAATATAGGAGAGGCTAGGTCACTGTATAATATTTTTCTGTACTTTTGTTCTGACATTGGTTGATTTTGTTGGTTGTAATACGAGGGTTGTTGCGAAAATTTTTCGAAAAAGTTTTACAAAACAAATTAGAGTGTATAAATGACTTTATTGTATGCTGAACTAACCGTTTTTAAGATCTATACCATTTTGCATGTTGTCGAACCAATTCTGGATTCATTCTTCCCCCTCAGAAGTGGACTTTTTAATAAACCTACGTGTAAACGCGTCAATTGCTTCTTTAGATTGTTAAACACGCATTCTACGAATTTCTTTTTAACAAACAGGAATAGAAAAAAACGAGAAGATAAAGAATCAGGAACATACGAGCAATGGGATGTGAATTCTTCGTTTTAACCTTCAAATATTCGTTTGTTTAACATGCTGTGCTACAGTAATGTAAAATTACTACTGTAATTTATAATTTTGGCGAATTACGGCGGTAAATTAAATTAAGCGCGATCTTCCTCGTACCCCTGTACTTTCGCATATTATTGACTACTCTAAGTGTCTATAGGATGCGTGCTCATACAGTATGTACCATATACTCAATAATAAGTGAATATAAAAATTTTGATTTGGATGAAAGAAGATCATGTTTTGGCTTTTTGGACAAAGTATCCGACTAAATGCTGGCCAAGGTTTGGCTTCCTTTAAATTTTGTAAATCTATCCCTGGTTCTATTAGTTGTGATCGACCGAAAATAGCTTCCCGATCGACCTGTTAGCCATTCCTGGAGAGACGAATGTTGCGCTGAGCGCCAGGAGCGTAGTATATACATCGAGAGCTCAGTAAATGGTCTAGATCGGCAGTAATAATTTGATCGCCGTCTTGGATGAACGTATGTTGGGCACGGTGCGTATTCGTTCGGATGTGTAGACTTCTGCAGGGACTGTTGTTCGTTATATGTAATAATGTCGCAGATACGAGATACGTGTCGTGAAAACGACCATTGTCAGACGCAGTGAATAAGCTTATTAAAGACTTACGCTGGCGCAAAATTCAAATATTCACTTTGCGATACATCTCTAATGTGCTGGACGAAAAGTGTCTGTAAATGATACAGCAGTTTATATTCAATTTTGTGTATCGCTTATTTTGTGAAAGCTATCGTTTACTTTATTAAACAAAGAATCATTTGTTCTATTCTGGAATAAAAACGCGAACTGTTACCTAGTAGGAAAACGTTACAACATTTTGTACCGCTTGCTCTTTAACATATTGAAGATAAGATTAAATCAGAATTGAAAAATAAAAAACTGTGGATATGTCTGGACGAAACAACACATTGTACAATAGATGTTGTAAATGTGGTGATCCTACAATGGAACCACACTAACCGTCATGTTCAATCATGTTGTGGCAGAAATTATTCGTAGAAGTTATCCAGAGGTAGATGCATTAAGTGCAAGTATAGCAAGCGCCAATTAAGTTGGCACGAGGAGGGGGTGCTCAGAAGCCGTTTTTAAAAACGTCCACCCCCACTACTCAAGTAATTGTCAGAATACATTTGTTATTGACGTTTGACGGAACATAATGTCTTTGCTAGGGGATCATAAAGTTATACACGCTCAGAGGTTAGAATTATCTGACATTTGATGTACAAATTTCCCCACTACTTCTAATCCTGCGCGAATTTACCTCTTCTCGCACCAACTTAATTGGCGTTTGCTATACAAAGGCGGTGTTTCGCAATTCACCCAAACGTCCTCGAGAATTTAACAATTACCACAGCCGATTCTTTATGTTGAGCAACAAGGTTACAGGCAGCATTTTACTATCATAAATATTTTGAGGCCATAGGGAAGGTGATTTTGAAATTCGATCTGAAAGAAGCCGCAGGTATCAAGAAAAATCAGACAAAATTTCAAGATAGATTAAAACAGAACAATTATTTGGGACTAATTGAGGTTATAGATAAATTACAAAATTCTTCGGTGTCGTTAGTGGAGTCACTGCAAGTATTAGACGATGTTCACATCAGTAGTACTGTAAAAATATAACGTATCTTCAAAAACTTTCCTCATTAGAGACGGCCATTCTTTTTTTTTTTAATGGTTGGTGACAGTGCCCGTATTCTGTCACAAACGCATTATTTTGATAGTTTGGTTATGTCATGTAAATGTGTGTAATAACACAGGTCTGCAAAAATTTTTTTTTTTTTCAGCTGCATGAGATATTTTTGCTGAATTATATGTTTTAAGGTACGCTGATTTCAAAAATAACTTCTATTACTCTCCATCACGTATAGTTTTTTTGCAAAATAAGAACACAATAATGAGCAAAATCAACTATTTATTACAACAAACACACAGCATAATATTTATCAAAACCTATCAACCATTATTTTTCTTATTTAAATTTATACACAATTTTATGTTTACTCTTTTTCCTTGTGAAGCCTTTTCTTCTTTTCTTTGATGCTTCTCCGAACTCGTTTTTGGTTTCCTTCTTTGGTTTCTCGCTTAAGCATCCAACAGTAGTCCGCTAACATACTGACATCCCATCTTCCTTGGTAACGTCTCTCGATATCACGTACATCCTGGTGAAATCTTTCACCTTGTTCTTCACTGTAGGCACCCAAGTTTTCAGGAAAATATTCAATATGGGAGTTTAAGAAGTGAACTTTTAAGCTCATCTTGCACCCTTGAGCTTTATACGCTGACAACATGCGCTGTACAATAGTTTTATATTCGGGATCCTTAGTATTGCCCAAAAACTTCTGCACTACATTTTTGAAAGAATCCCATGCGTCTTTTTCGATTTCTCCCATTGATTCAGGAAAGAGGGGATCAGATAAAAGATTTCTTATGTCGGGGCTAGTGAAAACTCCTTCTTTTAACTTTGCTTCAGACAATTTCGGGAACTTGGAACATATATATCTAAAACAATCCCCATCTTTTTGCAGTGATTTTACAAACTGCTTAATTAGCCAAAATTTAATATGAAGAGGTGGCAGTAAAACCTTTTCTGGCGGAACCAAAGTGGTATTGATAACGTTTTTCTCGCCAGGAGTTAAACCGTGTCGTGGTGGCCAGTCAGTTTTTGTCCAGTGTAGCTCTCTGGCTCTACTATCCCACAAACATAGAAAACAAGTGAATTTTGTATAACCTGACTGTTGACTCAACAACATTGTTAGTATTTTCAAATCTCCACAAACCATCCATTGATGTTCTTGATATTTGATTTTCTCAAGAATCGTAGCTAAGTCATTGTAGTTTTCTTCCATATGAACTGAGCGTCCCATTGGAAGAGATGCAAATACATTTCCATTATGCAGCAAGACTGCTTTGAGGCTAGTTTTGGATGAATCAATGAATAAGCGCCATTCTGACGAATCATATTCTATTACAAAGCATTTCATGAGCCCACGAACATCATTACATTAAACCAGATTTCCCTCTTTAGTGAAATACTGAGTAAATTCTCTCTCTCGACGTCTGTACCAGGAAAATGTGGTACCAGATTATAAAAGGTTTTTGTTTTTTAGCCTTGAACCTAGCAATTCGGACCCAAGTCTCGACTAGGTCATTGAGCTCAATCTGAGAATAAAGTTGAGGTCCCTCGTCAACTGAAAAATCTGAGCTAGATTCGTTTTGGGGAGCAAACGTCCTCTGCATCACTCTGGATGTCATCTAAATTAGGGGGTGGGTGCGGAACTGGTATTTCAGAGCTATGGGACACTGGACGAATAGCTGAATCAAGGTTAGGGTAAGATATTTTCTTCTTATTTTTCGTATTAAATCCTTTCACGTCTACCAAACAGAAATAGCAGTCGGTTGTGTGATTTTTCTGTTCACGCCATATCATAGGAATGCCAAAACGAAATGCAGTATTCTTACCCTTAAACCACAAGCGCAGATCTTCCTCACATCTTCTGCACACCTTATAAGGAGCCCATGCTTTGTCTTGATCACCAAGTATTAATTTGAAGTAAGCAAAATAAACCTTGTTCACAAAATCACTTATATTTCTTTGTTGACTCTTCACTGTATATTCACCACAAATATAACAGAAGCTGTTCGGAGAAATTACACAACCTCTATGAGCCATAACACACATATAAACAACAAGAGCACAGTAGCGTTTGAATGCTGGATGTCAACTGAGTGTGACACGATAATAATGCAACCGTCTGCCTAACACCAGAAATTCTTTATCCGCCCCCATTTCACTAAATTTTTTACGTCCAGATAATTTATAGAATTTAACTGACGTTCTAATTATTATTTTTCAGTATAAACTTGAAATAAATAACGCTTTACAATTTTTATATTTAAATGGAAGTACTACAAACTCTTATCTAATTTCTGTCAAACTGGACAGACTTGCCACTATTATGTAAGTTATTTAAAGAAAAACCCTAAAAGTACACCGAATGTTGCCACAACAATATTAAAATGAGCAATTGTTATCCGAGTTTGTCCGAAGCCATAGCGATAGTCACACAGAGTACCATTCAAAGCGAACCCCGCTAGCGATTGTAGATATCGATACTCGCTTTGTAGCAGTAGACGTCGAGATCACACAGAGTGTCGATGATGGTTTCAAGTATGAAACGATGTATGGCTCGCAGCTCAATTTCACCTCTTTAGCCACTTGTTTATATGAGATCTACAAACCTGTTGAGTCTTAATCATTTCTGAATTTTCGAATATTTTATCGAATTTATTAATTATACAGGATGTTTTCTAAAGGATGTGTAAATAAAACGCAAAAATATTTTTTAATATTTGCTATACCAGTAAATAGAAGTTACAAGTCACACATACATTATTCATACATTTAAATTTAGGATTTTTCAATAAAAATTCTTAAAACATAATCAGTTTTGTTTTTTAAAATTATCTTCTTCTTTTTCGTTTTTCCTTTTTTACTTTTAAAATAATGTTATTTCTTCATTCTTATTTTTTCTCTTTTTTCGAAATTCAATAATTTTTTTTTACTAAATCCGTGAAAATTCATAGTAACTATGCATAATAATAATATATTACAGATAACTTTTATTAATCCTTTTTGCTTTCATTAAAAATTTGTCCTTTTTACAATTCGTTAATGCCTCCAAATTCACAGATAATTTATTATTATTTTTTAGATAAGTATTTTATCATTTAAGCCTATAAACTATACAATTTTCATCTTTTCAATTTGGAATATACAATACAAGTTATTATCAAAATGTATACTTACATATTTTCATTTGAAATTTATTTTTTGCCTAATATTACAATTTTTTTTTTGGTATTTCCGTAATTTTTTTTTACATAAATATATCGTATTTCGTCTTTTTTTCATTCGGTCTATGTTTATTTTTAGTTTTTGCGCCTAAATTTAAATTTATACAAATTTTAATTATTATATAATATGTAAAAAATACATTTTGTACAATATACAAGGGTCAAACAATAATAATAATAGTAACATTGATAACAAGATGGCGACGACATTTTTATTAATTTTTTTTCGTGTTCATATTCATTTCTATATTATTACATCTCTTTTTTTAAAACAAATTTAAATTTAAACAATCTGTTTATTTCTGTGTATTTCTGTCCACATACATACTAACAATTGCATTCATCCAAATACGCATCTACAGTTCAAAAAAAAAATGATAAGTAGGAACTTACAAGAAACATAAAAAAACAGGAAAAAAATCATCCATAAAAACTAAAAAAAAGCTTCTTTCAATAAATGGCAGTCAAAATAAAAAATGGCATTTTTTATGTATAGTATATATATGTAACCTAGATCTTTTAGCGTTTTATTATTTAAAAAAATTACAATAATTAACTAAATTAGTTATTATAGATACTTATACCTTAGAAATTTTTAGGTATGGTTTGAAAATCGCTCTGCAATAATAATATAATTAATAAATGAGACGTGTCTAACTTCAGACACGTTTCGAATTTGTACATTTCCTGCATTATCATACATTTGGGTGGGGGATGTTCAAACCATCACTTATTTTTTTTACAGTAACTTATTCTGTATGAAGAAATAAACAATCAAAGTAAGTATTGTGTACATTAATAATTTTTGTTATTTTAATTTGTAATAAAATATATGTATATAATATATATACGTGTACAAATATTTCGATAATATATAAATAAATTATTAATTTTTTTTTAATAAAAAAAATATAATAATAATGTAAAATAAATACAAATACGGAAATTATTTATATATTTATATATAATTGTATTTATTTTAATCAGAGATTTGTATAAAAACTGTAGCTGACATATATAAAACAAGTATTTAAAAAAATAATAATAATAATAATTAGTTAATATTTAGTAATTATATAAACAAAAGAGTTGAGCTGTATTACGATAACACCTAAATTTATTGATTGTGTGTAAAACTGCAAATGCGAAGAGTGATTTTGCAGACATTAATCGGAATTCGCAAAATTAGCTTTCGCCCCCAAAAATCGGCATTACTATATATATATAATTGCAATAATTATGCAATTAATTCATTGCATTCGGATACTTATTTCTAAAAAAGGAAAGACAAGAAAAAAATAGATAAAAAGAAAATAACTTTAAAACTGTGTTATAAACCAGTTTTTCATTTTTAAATTTTTTTTAAAACAATTATTCTAATTTTTTTTTTAATTAACGCGTTACCATTAGATTCGAAAGACTTGAATATGTACATGTGTGTTCATGAACTTCAATCGACTAAAAATTTCTTTTGTTTTTTTTTTATTTTCGCGATGTGGGGTAATTCCCAACTTTCCGGGGGAACGTGGGCAAATTTAAGTTTATATTTCGATTCGATAAAAGAAATTAATCATGTTAAAAAAAATCGAATGCTTTTAGGAAAATATTTAAATTTAATTTTTAATTTTTAATTACGTTTGACGTGCGCTAAATTCATTTGCAACAATTATTCTAACCTAAAAATAAGAGAATAATTTTTTATTTATATAATAAATGCTTTAAAGCTACCAGTACGAATTTTAAATGTAAACAAAATAAAAGAACCTTATTAAAAATTATTAGATAAAATATTCAAAGATTTTCAAATTTTATGCATGAATTATGCTATGAATTTTATTTAAAATAATATTTAATTGTAATTAAAAATATCTAAAACATTTGCTATTTTCGATATTATTTCAGTAATGTACCCTATATAAAACAGCTTTGGCTTTGTTTTTACAATAAAATAAATATTATAGCATATTTAATTAATGAATATTTAAAAAATTAATTATTGCACTTTTAAAATGATTAACATTTTAAATAATTTTAAAATCTACAAATTTAAACAAAAACAAAATTGAGGAAAGTTAAATGAAATACGAAATAATATAAATGGAATATTAGAAAAACTTTCGCATTTAATAATTAAATTTAGATCAAACAGTTCAATGATTAAGTTATTTTTTTTAGAGAATTTTAAAATATATACATTTATAAATAAATTATATATTAATTATTTTTAATATATTAACAATCTTGAGGATAGTTTGAATTAATTCAAATAATGATAAAATAGGTAGTGATATTAATTTTTTTTAGAAATACATTTTACTGGATACATGAATTTCGAAAGAAGAAGAGTTTAGTTTAAACAAGTTGGAAAATGGTATAAATAAGGTTTTGTAATAATTTCGTGGCAGAATTTTTAAATAAAATCTGAATTTCCAACAGTTTAATAATTAAATAATAATATTCTGCATATTTCTAATTCATTTTAAGTAATGTATTTTTAACATAAATTGTATACCTATTAAATTAAATTATTCAAATAATAAAGGGGGTTGTGACAATTAATTAAAAATAATACAATTAAAAATTGTAAAAATTCAAAAAATCTGGATAAATAGTTTTTTTCACAAGAATTTTAAGGAATGTATTTAAAAATAAAAGATGGATTAATTAAATTAATACATTAAAAATAACAGAAAAGGGTAGAGCTGGTAATTCAAATGATAGCAGTGATATTAAGTTCTTTTTTTGGAAATATTTAGTATTAGGTATTAATCACAATCGGGAGAGAAAATGAATGAATTGAAAGTTGAGAAATTGAAATTAAAAAAAAAATTCGTGATTTTGTTCCGAAACTTCCCAAAATACGAACTAGTTGCTAAAAGTAAAAATCTATATTTCCAATTTTTTTCTTGACTTCTTTTGTTTATTTAGAGTTAAAAATAAAATATGCTATTATATTTATAAAATGGCATATATCTATATGATCTAGCAAAAGTGTTATTAAAATTCATTAATTTGTTATTATTTCATCTAAATTAATTTTTATAATTTCAAGAAATTCTAAATTTAAATTTTATTTTAATATATAAATCGCTACGATAAATAAATTATAAATAATAGACACTATTTTTAATAACTTCTACTCATAATAATTGTATCTGAAACATAAATTTTGTTTTAATTTAAATCACGATTAATTTTTTTTATCGAATTTTTTTAACATTGCGACAACAATAAATAACAGAATTACCTCGTCGGCGAGGTAATAAAAATGAATCATACGTAATGGATGTACCTTAATTAAGACAAGCAAGAACTAAAAAGAAAGTTTATTTCGTGATATTTTTAATTGTAGAAAATGTATATGCTTGTCTAACATAAAATATTCCGAGTTTGCGAAGATTTCCGAAAACTTTTTAAATTTTTGGCTGCACAGAATTACATTTTATTCAGGTCTTTGGCTGTGGAGTTACATTTCGAGAACAAAGAAATATAACTTGCCTTGAAAGTCATTTTATATGAAAGAAGTACTAAACATCACAGGGATATGATAATAATAATAATAATAATAATATTAACAATGCAATAAGTTTTATTTTATACAATAGTTAAACAGAAATAAGAAAACACCCTAACCACAATGTATATATCAATAAATACTATATACGTATTTTTGCAACTAAGTTGCCATCTTCAGTAGTTAGTAGTTAGTTGCCGAAATACGTATATAGTATTTATTGATATATATTGTGGTTAGGGTGTTTTCTTATTTCTGTTTCAGATTTCAAGCCACAGTCTCCACCAATTTCGGAGTACAATAGTTAAGTCTTTTAAATATTTTTTTTAGCGAAATATTTAGAATAAACACGTTCCGATAATGTCCTAAGGTAATGATCATATTTATTCAAATAATTGTCTTCGAAAAATATAATTCGTTTTTTAACACATAAATTATATATCTTCTCTTAATTATATATATTTTATTAAGTAAAAATGTAATAAATTATGCTAATTATTAAAAATAGCACGTGAAATAAATGTTTAAATTTTTAACTATTGCATTATTTTTATTTATGTTCTATATAAACTTAGAAAGAGTTATCAAATAAGTTGTATGTATATGGAAAAAGGAAATAATAGAAGATACAATACAATATGAACCTTAAAGATGACATAATACCATATTTAATGTAGTATTAATCAAGAAAAAATTGTAAAAGTCTATAGAGATCGAATGAAATATGTAGTTGAGGGATTAAATATAAAATAATAGTATTTATATAAAAAATAAGAAACCAGAGAATGTAAATTATGTCCTTGCTCGCATTTCAAAAGAGGCTCTTAAAAAGGCATCTTTTAAAGTGATATTAAGGTTATGTCTTTGAAATATTAAACGAAATAAGAATCTAACAATAAAATATCAAAGAGATATTAAAGTTTGGTTTTATTTATGTTCGTCTAATAATATGAATTTAATGTGATGCAAACGTACCGATATCCAGGCAGTACATTATTAGAAAATGAGTGGTAAATTTGGATATAATGGATTAAAAAAGTAGCATTTACAAAAAGGGAATTATTAAAAATATACACAAGATAATATGTGCATTTAAAATGCTTGCAATCTTGGGTATTACATTACTCAAAATTAAAGAAGATAGCAGAGACTAGGACAAAATTATTGAGCAAAGCAACGTACTAAATAAAGCAAAAAAGACAACTTGTGTGGAAGGAGAACTAAAGTCAAAATTACGGACAAATAAGCAAGTACATATATACTAAGGAAAAACTGAGTATTAAATATCAAATTAAATATCAGATAGAAAACAGCGGAGAATTGAAGATTGGGTGAATATTTTATAAAATGACTTTTAACATTAAGAATACCATAAGAATGCAAAATTAATGCGTTTCTATTAATGAAAAACTGGTCTGGTGTAAATATAAACTCGAAATGAAGGCAAAAAATTATAAACAACGAAAGAAGAAAATACCAAAAGATAACTAAGAGATAAATATAAAATCAACCGAAACAAATTAGGATAGAATTGGGAGGCATAGAAGATCTGTATCAAGATTTTACAAAACGATTTTTAATGCCAAACTAAACAGAAGAATGTGAAGAAGATTCTTCTTTTAAAAAGTTAGACGCTGTGCTAATGTAAAATAATTGTTTTTCTCTTTAATTACATATAACCTAGTTGCCAGTGCTGGATTCAGAATTTGATGAGGCCCTATTTGAGTTATGGGGCCCTTATAAGTCCAGATTTTCTATGATGTCGGTGACAAATATGATTTTAGGATACCTAGAGGGTTAAATTTTAATACAATACAAAGTATATTAATAGCAAAATAATAAATCTTTAACTCAAAATAATTTTTATTCATAACAAACTTAATAATGCAAACGCTAGTAAAAAGAAATAAAATTATTTTGAAAGAAGTAGGAGAAACCCCCCATCCTTGTGGGGCCCCCTATATTGCGTCTTGGGGGTCCCCCAATAAAGTGGTGGCTCCGTACCTAGTCTAGCTTGTGCAGCTTATACGCAAATCCTGCTCTGTTAGTTGCAAAAAAAGAACTGATCTGATGTAAATATTAAACCAAAATTTTAAGTGACAAAGGAAGGGTATATCAAAAAATACTTCAATGGTAAGTGTTAAATTAGAAAAGTGGGGGCCCTAAGCTATAGCTTGTGCAGCTTATACGTAAATCTAGCGTTACTAGAAAAAAGAACTGATCTGACGCAAATGTTAAGCCAAAATTTTATGCGTATATCATGAATGACTTCAATAGTGTCACATTAAATGAGAAAAATTATCAAAAAAATCTAAAGCAATAAAAGGATTGTTTTAAGATTTTTCCAAACGACTTTTAACGCCTAAAAGAACATAAGAATGCAAGAATTAAAGCGATGTCTTTGGGGCCCTCCAATAAAGTGGGGGGTCCCTACCTAGCCTAACTTGTGCATGTTATACGTTATAATCCGCTGCTAGTTGAGGAAAAAGAACTGATCTAATGTAAATATTAAGTCAAAATTTTAAGTAACAAAGGAAGGGTATATCAAAAAAGATTTCAATGGTAAGTGTTAAATTAGAAAAGTGGGGGCCCTAAGCTATAGCTTGTGCAGCTTATACGCAAATCTAGCGTTACTAGAAAAAAGAACTGATCTGACGCAAATGTTAAGCCAAAATTTTATGCGTATATCATGAATGACTTCAATGGTGTCACATTAAATGAGAAAAATTATCAAAAAAATCTAAAACCATTGTTTTAAGATTTTTTCAGACAACTTTTAACGCCTAAAAGAACATAAGAATGCAAGAATTAAGGCAATGTATTTACGTGAAATAAATGTGTTTCTATTAATGCCATATTGTCAAGTTTCAAAAAGAGATTTAGTTTGGTCGATATAAAGCAAAAATTATTGCTGAGAAAGCAAGACCAAAAAAGAATTAAATAGTAAGTAATAAAAATCAGATGAAAGAAAATGTTTAAAAAACAATATGAAATAAATATGCTAATGTTAATATCATATAATTCAGTGCGGTCAACGTTTCGTCTTCTTCACAAATTTCGTACGACAATTTACGTATGACATTGGTTATAATTTAACTATTGTAGCTACATCGGCAGTTTTCGTTAATAGTTAATAACAATAAACATTATAATTATTATTAGGTTAATGCCTAATTAGAGAAAAATCAACAATTTTTAATACTAATTACCAACATAAATAAAATTCGAAGATGTTCCCCCGAAGGTTGGGTAAATCGTTAATGAAGAACACTGTATTAATGTAATATTGTTTATAAACAAAAAACGTAACATACAAATTGAGTAGCAGAAAACACAACTAACATGAAAACTATTTAATTATTTAGGTATGTATTTATATATTTTTTTGTTTTTTTTTTATGTGGTTTTATTATTATTATTAATAATAATAATTAGGTTCCGTATGAAATTCTTTTAATTTTGAAATTTTTTGATTGGGGAGTTTGGAGTATATTTAATACATTATATAATATTTATATGTGGTATGATGGGTCCGAAATTGATTTGCATCTTTTCCCAAAAGTGACAACTTTTCTTATCGACAACTTATCGATAGGGATTTATTTTATAATATGTTGTGTTGTTTTATTTGTGTGTTGTACATTGCCAAATTTCCCTTTCATTTTTTAAATAACAAACAGATGCTTGCCCTGTTTATACAAATTTTGATTATTACAACAATTATTTTTGAAAATCCAGAAATATACATCTGTTTGCGCATGTATTTTTGACGGCCGGGATAGTATCAAGTGTATTCGTGTTATAGTGTGTAAAGTATATATATATTTACATTATATATACTGTGTATCCAGTCAGTTCGAGTCCTAAAAGTGTACTTTGTATAAGTGACTGTAAATATGTTTAGTGTCGAGGATGTATCTTTCTGAATCAGGTCCTGGTTTGTCCTATGTATCCGTCGAAACGTCAGTCAGTCAGTAAAAACGGTCGATAAAGTATGTGTCAGTGTATAGAGTGTGAACAATTGAATGAAATATATATTTTTTTTATTGTAAAAACACAAAAATCCCAAAACTGCGTACCGCAGAACGTCAAAATTACTTTTTTGTCTGTTCCCAGCTATACGCAATCCTGGAAAAAATCTGAACTGAAGTATGGTTAACCAGAATTTTTGTTTAGCACATGGTTGTATGTACCATGCACGTTTGGGCTATTGTTCATTTTTAACTGAAAATTTAAGGTACAACATCTAAAGTACTTGCGTTATGGTCTTTTTAAAATTTTTTTTTAAATTCTAGGCAATAATTTTATTATCTGCGTGTAATATTTATTATATATTTATATAATTATTACAAATACATACATATTTATCTATTGAATACATTCTAAGACATCCACAAATATATTTCATGCGAATATATATTTTTTACATTACATATATGTATATATTAATATACGAGGGTCATCTAATAGGTATAATTTGCAATTAACAAACATTTAACTATTAATATTAACTGAAATTATTACTGATACATTTAATCTATTGCTTGTATAAAATAATTTTTGCTAAGTATAATTTTAAATTATAATTTTAACGCAGAAATTCGTACACGGTGCTATTAAGGAAGGGGGGCGCTTTATAATTACTGTGTGAGAATATCTAAACTATTTTCTATAATCACATCAATATATATATATTTTTTTGATTCCATATATCGCAAGCACTTTGGACGGTGCATTTTGAAAAACTGAAACGCAACATTGTCAGAAATAAAAATTGGTGAAAATTGTAAAAATCGCATATTGCAACGCAACCGGTTTTAAATAGAGGCAACGTTACAATTACGCGGGTTCTTATCATTTTTTTAACAATAATAAGAGATATGTTTAGTGGGCTATTGCAAAAAAAATATTTTTTGGTTGTAATTTTACAATAAATATTAGGTCAATTCGGGCAGTCTTGACTTTGATATTTATGTAAAATACATTATATCGTGTTGTTTGTTCTGTAATAAATTGGAGGAAAGAAAATGACTGTAAATTATTTTATGTGGAGGTGTTACCCTCAGGGCGAGAAACTAAAAGTGTGAATTCAGCGGGCGACTTTGAAGCGATTCCAATTTAATCAAAAATTGGCCGCTTCAAAACAAATTTGTCGCGCACTGTTTGGGCTATTGCATTTATATTTTTGTTTATGTGTTTATAATAATATATTGTGGGCAAAAAATTATTTGAAGCACTTAGTGCAACCGGGCTATTTTATTATATGTATTTTTTTTTGAGTAAAATGTATTTTATAATCGTCTATTTCGGTTTTTTCTTTAATACGATTTTTGAACGGTCACGTGTCACAGCGACCGTTTAAAATCAGTGTCACAAGTCGGGTTGAGATAATTTTCGTGTAAAACTAACACGTTAGTACATCACGCAACATTGGTTGCATATTTTATTAAATTATGATTCTTTCATAGTCACTTTTTAGGGAAATTGGCTAATTAAATTATAACCTACAATCAGGTTATAATAATCTGCAGTTTTTAGTTACTATTGTCTGTCTATGGCTATTGTTAATTATGGAAAACTATAAATAGAGTGCCCCCTGATATTTAGAATTAACGGAAATAATAATTAAAAGTACGGTGATGGATTTGTGTTGAATTATTTTTTTTTCTAATACAGGGAATTAATAAATCCGCTAATTCACAAACAGGGGGCGCCCCTTGGATTTGTACAGCTATTTACATGCAAAATTGAAGGAGTTTTATATACAAGTTTTATTAAAAACAATTTTCTGTTTTGTAAAAACCACATTTTCCGATTTTGATTAATTTTAGAAATTAATAATGAAGTTGGAAATTAAAATTCGATTCTCGTAATTTGTATCTAGTTTTAAGTACCACGCGGAAAATCTTTAAAGTTGCAATAATATTTTTAAAAAAATTTAAAAAAAGGAAAAGAAAATAGTTGGTTAAAGATTAATTAGTTAGTTATTTTTATATATATAAAAAATATATATTATCAATATTAAAATTTTTATTTCTTATTTCGCTTTGTACAATATTAAAAATCACACGTTCATTTACACTATATATCGAGAAAAATGAAAACAGGTCAAAGAGAATAATAAAAATTAATAAAAACTAAATAATAGTAATAATAAAAAATATAAAAAAAAATGCGGCAATATTAAAAATTAATAATTAATATTATATCAAATAAAATACAATATTCTAATTCATTAATTTTTCATAATAAATTTTTGCTTTTCTAAATTTTTTTTTTTAATTTAAAATTAAAAATTATTTATTAATTATTTTTGATAATCACAGACAAAAATTGCAACAAATTCTACTTCGTATTTATTGCTACTCTTTACAAGAAGACCGGCCCTTATTACCATTCAAAATTTTCATTCTCCATTTGAAAATTAATTTTTTCCTAATTTATTTATCGAAATTTTAATTTGGTTCCCTCTCTATTACACGTGAATTTTTAAGAATCCCTATTTTAAGAATTTACATAAAAAAAATATTAAAAATATAATTCAACAAAAAACGAAATTAAAAATCACAGAAATTTCGACTTTAATGTCTATATATTTCGTTTCTAATCTTTTTTTTTTATTCCTAACGTAAACAAAATTGAAATTAATTACTACAATTAAATAGTGAAAATTGAAAACGATTTTATTATATAGTTCACATAAGTCAGTAGTATCATCCTAATAAAAAGAATTGTGCATTCATAATTATTTTTTTTTAACAGCATTCAATCAGCATTCGTACAATTTTTTATAGACAGTCTAAAAAAAAATCAACCCTATATTTTATCGATAGTTTTTTCTTGTTTTAATATAGTATAATATAATTAATATGTACACTTACAAATTACGTTTTTTTTTGTTCAAATTCTCTCCTTAATTAAAGTTTTTCTTATATTTTTAAACCTAACATATATAACATTAATTCTCTCTCTATACATAGGTTTTAGCATTTTTGCATTTTCATTATTTTCGTTATCATTTCTATTACAACCTGTCTCGTGTTATAATTTCTATCCCTTAATTTATCTTAATTTAACGTTTAAATCTTCATTCTTTACAATTAATTTGTAATTATTTAATAATAGTTGAACACTTGTGAAGTGTAGTTAATTTAAAAATTATAAATGTATAGAAAACAAGTATATAACACAATGGGCTAGCCATTTTTTTTATTATATCCTTAAACTGAACGCATTGTACCACGCTAATGTTTTTTATTTACCTAAAAAGTATTAAAAAATAAAAGAGAAATCAAGAATTTCCATTTTTGGCACATTTCAACGTTCGTCTTTTCAGGCTACCTGCATTACCGACCTGATCTGTTTGTACCCAGATCGGTAAGTTAGAGACCGCTGAAAGAAATTAATCTATGAATAAACTCACCAATTGTGTAATATTTACGTTTTTATAATTGTTTTTTTTGTACTTTATCTTTTTGTAAGTAAAAGAAAAACTAATTTTATTATCGATAAATAGTCGTTTTCTTATTTGAGGAACTTAGTAATAATTATTATATAAAATATAATAATAAAATGAAATTATTATCTTTCGTGGCGACGTAGCGGTCCAAGGCGTTCAGTAATAACTAAAATTTCATGGTTGTTGGTTTTGCTGTTGACCCGATAGTGAAAAGCCCAGCGATCTGGGATCGCTACCGTGCAAGCGCAGAGCCTGTTCGAGCCTCTGTTCTTGCAGACGCAGGGCTTCCGTAAGGTCGGGGCTCAGCTGTTGTGAGGATTGTCCCTGATGGCCTTGGTAGTTGCCATTGTGACGTAAGGGACTGTTGGTATCGTGTTGGTTCAGTTGCGGTAACGCCTAGAAGGATAAAGTCCAACATGATCCATATTACAGCCTTGCATATTCTACTTTTACAGAGAAAAAAAGGAAAAAAAAGAAATAAAAAATGAAAAATTAACTGTTCGGATGACGTGTTCAAAATCAATTATGATATTGTCAAATTTATACTTTTTACAGTCAATTTGTATTAGCTTGCAGTGTTATATCAAAAGTATACAACAGTCTTTTTAAATTATGATGTCTTTTGAAATATGCAGATTACTATAAATGGTAGAATCTAGGTGCCATAACTATAAGTTGAAAGTAATGACTAAGACGGCAGACTATGTGCCCGGTGCATGGTGACAAGAATCATTTCACCATGTGTACTAAATATTATTTTTCATACCTCTCGCTTTGTTTACATATCGGAACAAAAAAAACATATATTTAGAAGTTCCCAAAATATTTCCATACATGCATTTATCAAAGAGATAACAGAATTTGAACATATATTATTATTATTTTTCATTCCTCTCGCTTTGTTTACATATCGGAGCAGAAAACCATATATTTAGTAGTTTCCTAAATATTTCCATACATGCATTTATCAAAGAGATAACAGAATTTGAACATATATTTTACAGTTCTAAATAAAAATAAAAAAAAAACATTATTTTGTATTTCTAACAATGAACGAAACATTTATTCTAAAGAAAAAGTGGTATTATTGGCAATAACAGATGCACCTTCAAAACATATTTATATTATAGTATCCAAAATAATATTTAGTACACATGGTGAAATGATTCTTGTCACCCGGGCACATAGTCTGCCGTCTTTAAGTAATAAGTGATCCAATTCCAGTTTTCTAATTTTTATTTAAGAAAATGTAACATCTTATTTTTCTTTTATTAACTGAATATTTGGTATTATTCATTAATTATGGAAACTAACGACAGGCAAATGTCCGCCTCTGAACTGTCTGCAACTATTGATTCGTACGTTCGATGACTTTTTCGTCAATTTCGGGGGCTATCTTGTTTATAACTTGATGGAAGGTGCTCCAATGTCGCAAGTTTATTGGCGTAGACGCGATTCTTCAGAAAACCCCACAAAAAATCCACCAAATTCATTACGCCACCGCTACGTGAAATAATGCGATCTCTGAACTTTCCAAATCGCAAAACAGCTAACGTTGCACGACATGTGGGCAAGTTGGGCCATCTTGTTGAGGCCTTCGACATCAATATTTTTGATTTCCTGCCGAAAGTAATTGGTTAACATGCTTCTATAGAGCTCACCGTTGACTGTTACTGTCTGAACTTCATCGTTTTCGAAAAAGCGAAGTCCGACGCCGGCACCGCCTGACCCCAATGTGTGCATTGGGGTCAGGCGGCGTAATCCCGTAAAAAGCGCCGTATAAGTAACTGTGTGGTGCCACACAGTTACTTTTTCGGATGTAATGGTGTCTCGTGTATCACGCGAGGGTTTTCCTCGCCCCATATGGGGCAATATTGTTTATTAACATATCCAGAGAATTGGAAATGTGCCTCATTAGAGAAGAAAATTTGCTTTGAAAAATTAAAACTAACTTCTTGCTGCTCTGACACCCAATCTGCGTAAATTCTACGCTGTTCATGATCGTTTCACTTCAGCTCTTGTGTTAACTGAATGTTATATGGGTATAGGTGCAAGACTTTATGAATAATGCGCCAAGGGGAGTCATAACAATGGCCCAAAGTCTGCGAAAGGCGACGAATCCATAATTCTCAGTCTTCACCTGTACTATCACTCACAGCAGCAATATTCTCGTGATATGCCACGGTGATAAACGCGGCATATCCTATCTTCAATACTTCCAGTTTCTTCTTTGTTCACTACGTTTCTAATTGTTCGCTTAGTAGGACGATTAAGTTGACCATAATCTTCCCGTAAACGTCGATACACAGTTCGTACAGAATTGTTACTGCTGTAGAACAATTCAACAATATTATTGCGTTCAGCGGTGGTTAAGCGTACCGTTTCGTAAATGTGCTGTTCCAAACTAACGTTTGATGCGTCAAACACGCACCATTAACGACGATTTTCTAATTTATAGTGTAGCCAATACAGGAAACTCGAAATGGACCACCCGTTATAATTTTCGTAAAATTTGACAAATTTAGTCTAAAAACTGTTGACAGACCAAAAAGAAATAAATTAATATCGTCTATGTATTGATCTAAAAAAGTTAATGTTGTAATTGAATTTTCTCGTGAACAATTTCGAAGGATGATTTTGTATGATTTTCTGTAATTCAGTAATTCAGTAACAACTTATCATCCAACCTCATATGTCGTTGAGTGATGAGTTTCGTGAAAATAATTCTTTGTGTTCATTGAATTCCGCACAACTTGACCAAATCTCAAACAACACGTTCCAAGTGCAGGTCATGAATGCGTGCATATTTACAACATATATACATACACAGACTGTATCATTCTTTTACCGTTCGGTGTCGAGGGCCGAAACGCACCGACTTGTAGTGTTATTTTTACAGATCGCCCATCCAACAACTGACCAAGGTGAAGGCCTGTTTGACTATGTCAATTAGAATACCGTTACTTTAACTACACTGCTATACTGTCGGCGTGTTTACAATTTTTATTGCACCCAGAAATTAAACATAAATTAGCTAAATGGGTGTTCTGAGATGGGTCTAAGGACGAAGAACATAAGAGCGTGTGCGCTCTAGGTCTTTAACAGTTGTTGTGTATTGGTGGAGTGGGGGCAATTCCTCTACCTGTGCCTCTTCTCTTCTTCACAGAATAAAAATTTTAAAGCATATTTGAGTGAGAAAGTTATAAGAAAATGAGTGCAGTGTAAGAACAGATATGAAGCTGTGCTTTTGGTTATTCATTCAAAGTGGCTTAAAATATAGGCGGCAAAGTACTTTAGGGGTTTGTGGCTAAGTGCAATGATATAAAAGTGGCAACGGGGCGACTTACCTGAGAAGGATCAAAAACGATCAATAACAATGGCTCAAGATAAAAATTTCTATTTTTGAACAGAACAAGTAAATTATGTTATGTTCAGGAAAGGAAAAAAATATGTAAATGTGTCTCTAAGTACAATTCAAAGAGAACTGGAGGAAGACGACATTAAACATCAAGCAAAATTATGAAACATTTGCTCTCAGAAAAGCAGTTTGATTGAAGATAGCTAATGTAAAAAATCTTTCTTTGGAGACTGTGGTTAAGTAAAAACTTAAAAAAGGTATATATACCCTTACCACAATTATTAATCGTATCCTAAATACGTATTTCGACAACTAAATTGTCATCATCAGTAGGTAAAACCACTAATCAAGGTGTCGCACATGGGGGACAGTAAAGCTAACACAACTGATCACGCAACAATTTTACACGACGTTCACGTATACACCTTGATTAGTGGCTTCACCTACTGATGATGACAACTGAGTTGTCGAAATACGTATTTAGGATACGATTAATAGTTGTGGTAAGGGGTTATACACCTTTTTTTAAGTTTTTAGCTAATGTAAAGCTAATATTTACCGACAAAGGCATTATTACTATTATTATCGTACTTGCAGAAAGCGAGGATGGATGAAAAAATCGACGTACTAATTGAAAGAACAGTCAAACTTTCGCTGAAACTGCATATTGTTGCTTCTCTGGTTATGATTTCGGAAAATTGATCGTGTTTATCGGAATTATGGTCCCAGTGTGATCGAGATTTATAAAAAAGATTTACTAAAGTTTGTCGAAATGCTTTATAAATATTACAGGTGGATAACGATCCGAACACCGGAACTGTGTGTATATCTAGTGAAATGAAACACACAGTATCACCTAGCAAAGTATTGTTTGACAGACTGACTTAATATAGATGTAGTTCACACCATCTAGCGCACTAGAGCTGTACTACGAGGTCCATTCAAGTTCTAAGGCCTGCGATTTTTTTCTAACCAACTACTCACCCGAAAACTATGAAACTGGTGTTACTTCTCGACGTAATCTCCCTGCAGACGTACACATTTTTCACAACGTCGACGCCATGATTCCATGGCCGCGGCGAATGCTCCTTTAGGAGTCTGTATCGACCACTGGAAAATCGCTGAAGCAATAGCAGCACGGCTGGTGAATGTGCGGCCACGGACAGTGTCTTTCATTGTTGGAAACAGCCAAAAGTCACTAGGAGCCAGGTCAGGTGAGTAGGGAGCATGAGAAATCACTTCAAAATTGTTTTCACGAAGAAACTGTTGCGTAACGTTAGCCCGATGTGCGGGTGCGTTGTCTTGTTGAAACAGCACACGCGCAGCCTTTCCCGGACGTGTTGCAGTGCAGGAAGCAACTTGTTTTTCCAAATATTTTCGTAGGATGCACCTGTCACCGTAGTGCCCTTTGGAACACAATGGGTAAGGATTACGCCCTCACTGTCCCAGAACATGGACACCATAATTTTGTCAGCACTGGAGGTTACCCGAAACTTTTTTGGTGGCGGTGAATCTGTGTGCTTCCATTGAGCTGACTGGCGCTTTGTTTCTGGATTGAAAAATGGCATCCACGTCTCATCCATTGTCACAATCGACGAAAAGAAAAACCCATTCATACCTTGGTTGCGCGTCAACATTGCTTGGCACCATGCCACACGAGCAGCCTTGTGGTCGTCCGTCAGCATTCGTGGCACCCACCTGGAGGATACTTTTCGCAGTTTCAGGTCGTCATGCAGGATTGTGTACACAGAACCCACGGAAATGCTAACACTGGAGGCGATCTGATCAACTGTCATTCGGCGATCCCCCAAAGCAAGTCTCTCCACTTTCTCGATCATGTCGTCAGACCGGCTTGTGCGAGCTCAAGGTTGTTTCGGTTTGTTGTCAAACGATGTTCTGCCTTTATTAAACTGTCGCACCCACGAACGCACTTTCGACACATCCATAACTCCATTACCACATGTCTCCTTCAACTGTCGATGAATTTCAAGTGGTGTCACACCACGCAAATTCAGAAAACGAATGATTGCACGCTGTTCAAGTAAGGAAAACGTAGCCATTTTAAGTATCTAAAACAGTTCTCATTCTCGACGCTGCCGCTACAATTCCATCTGCCGTACAGTGCTGCCATCTCTGTGACGTATTGACAACGAACGCACGCTCATTTTAAAACAATGCACATGCTTCTATCTCTTTCCAGTCTGGAGAAAAAAAATCGGAGGCCTTAGAACTTGAATGCACCTCGTACCATTCCTTCGTGCGCTACATTCAAATTTCCTCGTATTTGTCTCAAAGTTCACTACATAAACTTTTAACGAAATGCAATCTTGTTTATTTATAAGTTTTTATTTTTTTTTTAAATATGCTTATTTTGTGGAAATGGCTATTTGCTGATGTAGAGAGAACTTTTCTTTGGTTTGTCTAGATCTCTATTTTTGATATATTATTATTTTAATTAGGCTTTTTTTTATTCATTGTGGAATAATATCAATAATGTATATATTCTACAAGAATAAAACTGATACAACTATCTGTAAAACTAACTGTGTAAATAGCGTTGAACATGTTTGAATCTAGTAATTATGAGCGATTTGGCAACAAAATTTTCTGCAGTGTACGAAATTATGCATTCAAAATAATATTTTTCGAATCTGTATATCAACTTTTCTACTTAACTGCATAGCTATTAGTTAATTTGATTGAAAATGTATCATTTGTTTTTGAATATGGTACCATTTAGAAAAAAAAATATTTTAGACAATTTTGAACACATCATAACTCTTTAAAATAAAAATAATTCCTTAGAAATAAGCAATAAATAGGTTTAATAATAAAATATCTCAGGCAACATGAAGAATATCCTGTTTGATGCCATACCAATATATTTTTATATTAAACCGTTTCGAAAATTAAGACAGAACAAAGAAAAATTGAGCTAATAAATATTTCGCCAACGCTTACCTGGCTCATGGCTAACCGTAAAGCAGCCTCCGCTTGCGTCCTGAGGAGCGCTTCGGCTTGTTGGTGCATCCTCAGGGCATCTTGTTGTTGTGATGGTTGTGATGATGACATATCCATTACCGATGATCTTACCGCGTCCATATTTCTTATACTATCCATCGCTCTCATGGCATTCATCGCATTTACGGAGGCGGATAAGGTCTCGTTGGTTATAGGAGGTGTCGAAGGGTTACTTGAATTGTTTACTTGGTTAGCCTTTAAAGAGATCGCAGAGTTGAAAAGTGAAAATAACTCAGCGAATAAGTTCATTTCGTACCTGTGTAACTCCTAGTCTCATGGCAAGATTGGCTATGTTAGCTGCGGCTATATTGGCGGCTGCCGAGGAATCAGAACCCAATCCTGGAGGTACAGCACCTTGTCCAACCATGTTGGCGATGACGGCCATCCTATTGGCGTTCTGCAGTTGTTCCTCGACGTTGTACTGATGCAGTCCGTTATTACCTGAAATAGTTCATATTATCACACGTTCAAATCGGCTGTCACAAATACTCGATCTTACTTCTAAGCATGTCTCCTAACTTTGTGTTGCAGTTATTATTATTATTATTCAAGCCGCCAGCTTCAGAGCCAGCCGAAGACAGTCTTCCGTTACCCGAAGAACTGTCACTATGTGCACTAGGTGAAGGACACATTGGGCTAGCGCTTGCTGCAAATACAAAATCGTTGCATTAAGAATCAAAACTATTTTTTTCTACGCAACTCTTAAGAATAACGAATTTCTTATGGAATGGAGAATTTTAAAGAAAACTTTTGAGCTTTAATGCCTAATATCACCCCTTAATAATCCCATTACATGCTACCGCTAACACTACCGATAGAGTCTAGGTTAGTTTAAATAATTTAAGATAAGAAGGGATACTTACAATTTCCAGCAATGCCAGGTAACGCTAATAAACCACTTCCTGACGAAACGGCAGCCAATAAATTTTCCCGTTCTCTCCTCTCCGCTGCAGCTCTCGATAGTACGTATTGCGCGGCGAACTGATGCTTGGGATCCATTCTCATATGTTCCATATGCGTTAGGAGTCCTGTAGAACACCCGATGTTAACCATTGCATCTTATATTCGTCGATGTTCTCGACGTTTTAATAATATTGTGCTTAAATTTTGGTACAACTTACGACGAAAACATTAAATAAGAAATTACAAAGAATAAGGGACCCGAAAAATTTGAATATAACTGAAATAGGATTTTAGTTTTTGTCTCTTTTCTGATTGCTTACCTGATTCATGGGTGAACACAGCTTGGCAAACTGAACACGGCCACATTCTTAACGAACTAGACAGTTGCGACGTTTCGGGATGGCAGGCCAGGTGTTTCCTCAGGGAACCTTCGTTCACGTAATGTTTCCCGCAAACGGGACACGGGTGATTCGCTGTCCTTCTCTTCGCTAAATAAGGATCGATGGCATCAACAGAGAGAGAAAAAAGATATAAAGCAAAGCACCCCAGGATTCTTCAAGAAAGCGTTAGCGAATATATAGACCTTTCGTCGTTTAATGTTTGCTTTTCTGTGATCTCTAATAATAGATGAATGAGACGAAATAAGTCTAGATATCCGTTTCTAAAACACCAAAACACCATGTCTAGATTGCCACAGTAAAAGAAGCTTTATGTAACACGCGCGGTGTTTTAAAATTCCTCTCTAGGATGATAATATGGACTTATAGAAAAGTGTGTGGAAATATAGAAAATTAGACCTTAATAATTCAATAAATTGATATTATATCATACAGACAAGAAAAAGATAATTAAGGTTTGAAGACAAAGTTATTAACGAAGAATGTAGTGTACTTTTTCAAAAATAATCTTGGCAGGTTCAAATATCTTTGAGAGATAGCAAATCTTGACTTAGAATTTGGAGAAATCCAGCTACTGCATCACCAAACATGAATTTTGGACTTAGAGGTGAAAACTTCGGTTTGGAATTATTCAAGGAGCTAGTCTTAATACTTGTTCTGAATGTTGTTATAGTAAATTTTGATTAGCATTATATCACCTTACTTGAAGGTGGTTCGTGTAATAATTCAATTTACTATCCCAATTGGCGAGAAGATTGGATGATCACCTTAGTACGGTTCAGAATATAAAGCATAAAGAATGAAATAATAGCGAAAAAATGAAAATATGTCCAAATAATACATAGTATTTGCTCACATAATTATTACCAGAGACTATTAAAACGTCCTTTAGAACTACTAGTGTGTGATTCAGGTCCAGATAGTTGCTCGTTGCTGTCTGATACCCGCTACCTAATTAGCGATCGGGTTTTATTTTTAAGTTTACATGAAATTTTTATTTCGAAAATTTAAAATTTCAACTGAAAGTTTTAATTTTGACCAGGGCATAAGAAACCTTCAATTAGTTACATGAAGGAATTGCTGTTCACTACGTTATAATCCAAACATAAAAAGAAGGCTTATAGAATATTTAATATGAGGAAAACAATGAATATTAAAATAACAGATATACAGGGTGTTAGATAAGACTGTGTGTATGTCTCTTATTTATTTAAAATTTGTGAACAAAAAGAATAATAGTTTAGTTAACTTAGGCCCAATACAGGCGTGCTAAGTTTTTTGATAAGCCTGCCATTCCTATGTTTATATAAATAATAAAAAGTTAATCCATGTGAAATTAAAAGCAATTCATAAAATAATTAAAATGAAAAGTTGTTGAGATGCAAATGATTGTTGTAATTACTGTTACATGATTGATAAAAGGGATCTATTTTTGCAATATGACTAAGTTCATAATGATTCAATATTTGATCAATGAAATAAACATGGGACAAAATAGAAATTGTCTATTTATCAACTAATTAATTAGTAAATGAAAACCTAAATTGTAATGCAATCCTGAAGAGAAGTTTCATACTGAGAAAATTTTGGTTTTATAATAAATAGTTGAGGAACGATAAAGATAATTGCATTGCTGACAGAACATGAAGCAAAACAGCGTTTTTACCTTTAGAAATTATATAATTCAAATTGATTATTCGAAAGAGCTTCACATATGTAGGTGATAGAAGAAAGAAAAGACGTGAAAATTAAGTAATTTCAATTTCCTTATAGAAAGATGAAACTTAATATAGTAAGGTGTGTCGTAAAAAATCATTTTTATTTTTAAACTCTTTCATTAGGAAGTATCAATTATTTAAATCCATATCGTATTGTAGTAAGCAACTTCAAAGATCTGAAAAAATGTATAAAACCCCTAAAATCGTATCCGAAATACATATTTCGACAACTAAGTTGTTATCATCAGTAGGAAAAGCCTCTAATCAAAGTGTCTAATGCAAATTATATAATTATAATTCTAATTTACTACGTTTACTGTACATATATTTCATTTCTAGGCTCAACCATTTCACTTTTGCATGCGAAATGACTTTATCGTTATTTCTACAATTTGTCGTTGTTACATTTACGTTCATGAATTTACCAAAAACTTTGTTAATTTTGCACCGTTTCAAGAAATTAATATCTGCACTTATAACATTAACTTTTAATATTTAACTTGTGAAATCTAGATTTCATATAAGATTTCATATTTCATATTATAAGTGCAGATAGTAATTTCTTGAATCGGTGCTAAAGTAACAATGTTTTTCCTAAATTCATGAACGTAAATGTAATGACAAATTATAGAAATAACGATAAAGTCATTTCATCTGCAAAAATGAAATGGTTGAACCTAGAAATATCTGTATAGTAAACGTTGTAAATCCCTCCATGTTCGACACTTTGATTAGAGGTTTTACCTACTGATGATGACAACTTAATTGTCGACATACGTATTTAGGATACGATTATTAATTATGGTAACGGGTTTTATACCATTTTTTAAGTTTTTACACTACCACAGTCTTCAAAGGAAGATTGTGTTTGTGGAGATCTAAACGACTTTACAAATACGATGAATGAAATAGGCAGAACAGTTCCTTAGGGAACATTTGCCTAAATTTACAGCGGACCTACTGAATAGAGACAAATGACACTAAATAGAGACAGACAACAAACATATGAATAATATGAGTTTGACAGAGGAAATGGTATGTAGATTCTGTCAAGAGGAAGTGGAAACGGCTATACATTTACTATTCTAGTGTAAAGGTTTGACTAGAACGCGGTTTCTACTAAAAGGATATCAATATCCTGCGGAACAAATATTTAACAAACCGCTCTCGAAGCTACTAAGCTTATTTAAAAGAGGAAGTGGTCTAGCGAAGCATAAAGACCACAATAGATCTAGTCTTTATGACTAGATCTTATGGCCACCTTTAGTATTCTAACCCAATCTAAACTATGGTGGTGAAATTAATTTTTTGAAGACCTAAAATTTATCTAAAACTTGACCAATATTTTTGGATATGAAGAAGAAGTATATTGGGCAAACATTAAGTTCTGAAAAATTTGATTTGAATAGGAATTTAGATACACTGTCAAAAAATACTATGGCAATCCAAACCAAAACTAAACACTTATGACAAAATCAAATTACTATTGTTAATATAAAAGCATTAACCGTGCATATACTAGATCAAGCTGCAAATAAAGGAATTGGGTTGGCGCAAAAGCAAAATGTAAATAATATACTTGTATCGGCTACAAAATAATATTAAATAAAATAATAAAACATACATTGAACATGCAAAACAAAATTCAACAATACAGACAATAACAATACAGTTAATTGACGAAGGAGATACTTGTTGAAACTTCATTATAACGCTAAGAAATAAGTAATTAAACTTCTAGTTTCAAAAATTCTTTTATTGTAAATACCACTACAATATTGTTTCGACATACAATGGCTTCATCAGGTGGATGAAATACTGAGTATTTCATCCACCTGATGAAGCCATTGTATGGCGAAACAATATTGTAGTGGTATTTACAATAAAAGAATTTTTGAAACTAGAAGTTTAATTACTTATTTCTTAGCTTAATAACAATACAGAAAAAAAATCGGCCCCCTCTTTTTTGTATTCATAATTTTCTTTGTATTTAATTTGATTAAATTTAATCTTTTGATAACCTTTTCCTTTCTACAAGTTAAAAAAAAATTAACGTCAATAAGACAAGGGAAACCCTTTAAACACCAAAGAAAAAACTTTGGAAATTGAAAGAATGTAATATTTCAACCCCTTTTCGATCGCTTCCGTACTTCTTTAAGATTCATCTTTGAAATCCTTTTAGAATAAAAAGCGAAATGACTAGAATAAAAAATGGAATTAAGTTAGATGCATTGAAGCACTACTACTTTTGCTAATTCCAAATTGGAAAGAGATTCGAAACGACTGGAACTCCCTTTTGCTATTAATGATGAGATAAATTGTACAAAAAAATAAAGGGGAAAGTGAACACGCGGAAATTCGGACGCGAACAAAAATGCTTTTAGATTTTACATATTCACAGGATAATGTCCGATCTATAGATATTCTTATGGGCTTGGTAAAAATGTTTCTTTTGAATTTTTAAGTGGTGAAATGACGTTGATTTATTACTGGACTATGTCTATACAATGAAATGTGGATTTTTCAGGACAGAGAGGTTAAAAGACTTCGTTCTGTGTGAATTAGTAAGGAGCTGTGTATCCAATGATGTAATGGGGGCTTTAGAAAAAAATAAAGGCTTTCTTTAAAGTAGATCTGCCATATTAGAAATTAGTTAATATGGGTAGTTCAGAATATCTATGTTCAGATGGTGGTATTATTTGAAATCATTAGAAAACGTTAAAATCGTTTTGGAATTTTCAAATATTAATAAATATTTCGCTTTGAATCATAGGTACACATATATACATTATGAATCGGGTACTAATTATATTTTCTGTTGCATTAATTATTTTTATACAGTATAAATGTAAGGTTTAATATTTAAAAAAATCAATAACCTCAAGATTCGAACTCAAAAAAAAATCATTTGGAATACCGTACAGAAGTTGATATTAAAATTAATTAAAAATATTGGAAAAAATCGGAAAAATATTATAAAAATAGATTTATTACCAGCGAGACTTTGTAAAGAATCTACCGTAATTAATTAAATTATATTTATATAACTTCGACAACCGAGACGCTGAAGTTATTAAATATACAAATTAATTGCATTTTCGCGAAGTTATGTGAATGTAAATATTGCTTTCAACATTTTACGACGCTAATTATAATCGCCCTTAAGCAGGAATTGACCCACGTCCATGGTTTGCCGGACCATTGCTCTGTCACTTGAGCTATCAAGGACTGTGGATCCGAATATACTGGGAAGTCTTAAGTTACATTAAGAAACAGATGCGAATATTTTGCCTGTAGTCGGTATTATGTTACAAATTAATTGTATTGTCGCGAAGTAAAGTGAATGTAAATATTTCTTTTTAGTACCATAGATTCTTTACTAAGTCTCACTCGGTAATAAATCTATTTTTATGGTATTTTTCCGATTTCTCTCATTATTTTTAATTAATTTTTCTCTGTCTATTTATTCTCTGTGTAGTATACATATCGAAGGGGGCAGCTCCCATTCACGTTTTCATATTTTTCTACAATTTTGTTTTTGAAAAAAAACAAAAAAAAACGAACTCATACATCTACAGAAATATGAAAATTAAAAAAATAATCATCTTATCGGGTTCCAACCTAACAAAATTCAATAATGTAAGGAATACAATTCGAAAAAAATTAAATAAAATACAAAAAACTTCAAATGAAATGTGACATACCTTTTATCAGCTTGTAGTGCGTGCCCAATTCAGGAAAATGTTGACCACCAATTTTTTTTATAATTATTTTGGAAAAATACAAATAATCGAAGAAAGGAAATAAAAAAAATGGGGGAACGAAGAAAAATAAAAGAAAATTATATTCGAAATGTTTGAATGTGACAATGTATATGTAACGTAAGTTGTACCACTATACATAAAATTTATTTGTTTGTTAAGATACAAAATTGCTTTAAAATTTAAAACTAAGGGGGCTACGATTTTAGTTTCACGTGTTATTGAAACAAAAAATGTAAAAAAAAAACAAAAAGATAACATTAATATGTACATTATATTATTAGTAATAAGTAGCAACAAAAAATATTAATGAAAATAACCATTGCTAAAAATATACAGTACAGCATAGGGTATCCAATAGAGTTTAAGTTTATTGAAATAAATTACCAAAGGTTTGATGATAAATAGATAATAAATTTATGAATTATAAAAAGTATAGGGCCTAACACTCATTTTCTAGAAATTAATAACTTGGATACACTATACGTAATCAAATAAAAATTTACAAGCCTTTCAATTGTAATTGTGTCAAATATATCGTGAAACGAAGATTGTCTATTATACTTACTAGCTACCCCCGAGGCGTTGGGATCTTTGTGTGTATGTTTCATATGCTCCATCAGAGCTTCGCCGCCTAGGAACATCTTGTGGCACAGAGGGCAGGAGGTTGCATTAGGTCCACCAATTAAAGCGGCGTGTTGCTGCAACCGACCAAGACACTGCTGACAAAACTGTAGGTTAGACGATTAAGTTCAATCAAACCAAACCTTCTGGAAGCTTTTTCAAAGGGAATGAGGAAGATGTACAAATGGCAAATTCACGATCTTCCTCTGTTTGCGGTTTTGTTATTAATTTTTTTTTTGCTTGGATCTAGTTTTAGTGTTTTTTCTTTTATTTTGTTTTTGGTTTGATTTAAACTTGTTACGCATTTATTTGTTCCTTTATTTTGATCAAAATTTGAATATGTTTTCGTAATATTTGATTTACGATTTTTGGCTCGCATAATGAAGTTGTTGGCAAATTCTAAATAAATTTGTTTATTGGTTGACTTGGGTCTTCTAAATGGCTTAAATGTTATTGAAATAAATTGTAAAAATATAATTAATAATTATAATATCGTTTATTGTCCAACAGATCAAACCCAATTACAGGACAACAATACTGGAAAAATTCTGGAAAAATGTTCTATAATGGATTTGGATTTAACGAAATTAACTGGAATTACGACTGACGGAGCACCTTCAATGGTTGGAAGTACATCTGGGATAATAACTATGTTAAAAGAGTATTTACAAACTAAAAACATAGATACCAAGGAATTAATGCAGTTTCATTGCATTATACATCAAGAGGCCCTCTGTTCAAAATTATTGGGATTTGAAAATGTGATGAAAGTTGTAGTACCTACTGTAAACTTTATAAAATCACGAGGTCTCAATCATCGACAATTCAAACAATTTCTCGAGGATATTGAAAGCGAATATGGTGATCTCCTGCTTTACACTGAAGTAAGGTGGCTAAGTCGTGGGTTCTCACTAGAGCGGTTTCTTAAATTGATTGAAGAAATCAAAATATATCTGGCAGAAAAGAACAAGTACGTCTCCGAACTCGACAACCCTGATTGGCTGTGTGACTTAGCGTCTCTTGTAGACATCACAAATCACTTGAATGTCTTAAATACGCGACTCCAAGGCGAAGATCAATTGATTTTGCATTTATACTCTTATGTTTCGTCCTTTCAATGCAAACAGAACACAAATCAATTCAGCCAATTACAGCCATTTTCCGAACTACAAAAAAATTATGGAGAAATTCAATAAAACTGATGTCAATTTCGCTTATGTTGAAAAAATTGATATTTTAATACAAGCTTTTCATGATCATTTTCTAGACTTCAAAAAAGTTAACCTCTATTAGACATTTTCAGCAATCCTTTCAACATTTCACCCGAAAATGCACCGGAATCAATACAGCTGGAATTGATAGACATGCAAAATGATGATAATTTACGAAACAAGTTTAATGAAGGCAATTTACTCAACTTTTACCGTTGCGTTGACAAAACCGCTTATAAAGAGTTGCGAATAAATGCATTGAAATGCGCAAGCTTATTTGGATCGACGTATATTTGTGAGCAAACGTTTTCAGTGATGAAACTTGACAAAACAAAAAATCGAAACCGTCTGGCAAATGAAAATCTGGAAGCAATTTTACGTGTGGCGACAAGTAATGTGGAGCCAAACATAAACAAAATTGTTAGGTCAATGCAATGTCATGCATCAAAATAATAAAACATGAAATATTATATTGTAATGATTAGATTACATTATAATTACATTTTTGAATGTTCTTTTATTTTTATCATTTGTAGTAATTCATACTGTTTAAAAATAAAAATATTTGTGTTAATAAGTATTCTTTGTAGTCGCCCGTCCTGGGCTCATAATTTTCCCGAGTGGCCCTTGTTCCCTATAAGTGTGCATCCCTGTTGTATAACAAACAATTACTGGAATAAATATAATAAATATATAAAAAACTTGAAAATGACAATTTTTTTCGGGCAGGTTTTGGTAATTTTTTGCCATAGTATTTACTTTTAATAAAAAGTCCGTACAATTTTTTGCATGTGACATTTTGCAGAACATTTACTTTGGGAATAAACCTAGATGGCGCCACATATTCTCAGTAAAATAACCTTAAACCAATCACTTTTCAATACACTTTTAAATAGACATGTTACAAAGTAAGTTCCTACATATATTATGCACGTATATGCTAAAACGTTTACATTACGCTGGAGTAATTATAGACGGGTTTGTATTAAAATGATACCATACCGGTATACGAACCAACTCACGAGAGAAACAGTCGAATAAATGTAGAGATAGAAAACGGTAAAGCAAGTTGCAATCCATAAATAATAACCGGCGCGCAAAATAAGAGAAGTGGATAGTTGAAAAAAAGATAAAAACGATCAAACTAGAAAAAGAATTTCTCAAAAAAAAATGGAGAAACATGAAAAACCAGGCGTTCATTTCATTCTATCTTGCACGGATAGAACATGTGAGATTACAACAGTACACCTTATGCTTATTAAGATAGGTTAGGTAGGTTATTATAAATACAAAGTGAATGAACTTGCATTTATTTCTAGAATATGCAAGTCGGCATCTCGCTCGCGTATACTTCATTAAATGCGGCGTTAGAGTGAGATGGTAGAACCGCGGAAGCATGCAGGGAATAATGGGTTTAATCTATTGCCTACGCGCTGTTTTCTTTGCGAACCGAAGGCAAAAATTAATTATAATTACACTTATTGGACTTATTTGAGAAGCATTGTTCGATATAGTAGATGTATACGATGCACCATATAAGCTGAAAATTGCTTTGACCACTCCGTAGGAAAGTTTTTCTTTTCGAGGTTACATCGGCGTTGGGTTCGAATTGGACGGGCAAAAAAAATGAAAAGAAGTGGTCTAACGTGTAACGGTAACACGGCGCAATATACAGAAACAATTACCACGATGCTCGAGAGAATATGTTAAGAGAAATTGTTATTAGTTTTTGTTTGTTTGGCTTCCGGGCAAAATTTGAAGATAGATCTGATGAGATGATTAATGTTTTATAATTACGTGGTATTTCTGATATTAAGTAAATACATTTGCAATGGAATTGAACTACAGTATGCGGCAAAACAAAAGTAATTGAAATTATAACGTATTCACAAAATCAATATGTAATTATAACATGTAATAATTAACAAGGATAACACATATCTAAATACGTCGGTACAATATATGGGTCAAATGCTAAAGTTGAAGACGCTGTAAATCAGTATTTTTCAGGTTTAGATAATTAATTTTTCTTGCGGTTCGAAAGGATGGGAAAAACGTAGGAGCAAATGTATTGAGTTACAGGTAGATTACGTTGAAATAGCATATTAAAAAACAAGTTTCATAAGGCACCATTTTGCCGCACGAGATCAGTTTAGAAAACGAGCCGCGATAGCGGCGAGATTTCTAAAGAGCGAGTGCGGCAAAAGGCCTTGTGAAAGGAGTTCTTTATACTATTTTTTCTATTTTGCGTTTTTTACATTAATAAATTGCTTAAATTGGAATTATTTAATTTGAAAGTTCAGAGTTTAATTTTTATATAAAGTATGCAGTTGGTCACATTGATACTTGACATTTTCAAATTTGAATCTTGCTATCCGCGAAGTATATTATATTACATATTATTTATTAATTTTGGTTAACATTACTTGATATTTCATATAAACATGAGTGACATAGAAACATATATACCGTGTGTCCCAATTTCGATGCTCACCATTGGTATCTCGGTTATTAGAAGATATAGAACAACGGTTAAATGGGGAATGTTTTGCAGAATTCAATACTCGCGGTAAATCTCATTTCAAATTTGATCTAACTTTTTAAATATTTAAAATATTTTGAAAAATCAAAAAATTGCCGATTTCGTTATTCCTCAATAACTCGATAACGCTTAGTCTGACCTCTTTTAAAGTTTTACATTGTTCAGACACTTTTTTAAAACAAATTATTTGATACAAACAGAAACCCCCGATTGTCATTTGTTTTTAAGATATTACCACTATCTTTTGTTTTTCATATGGCGGCCATATTGGATTTTGGGTTTGTTAGGTAGTCCTCAAAATGTGCTTTTCAACGATGTATAACATGCCTGAAAAATTTTTATTTATAAGGAAAATATTAATAAAAACGTAAATTAATCTTTAATATTAAATTAGTAGGCTGAAAAATTAAACACCAATGTCAAATGAAAGTGAAAAGATATTCTAAGTATAGCAAACGCCAATTAAGTTGGCGCGAGGAGGGGTAAGTTCGCGCAGGATTAAAAGTAGTGGGGAGATTTGTATTTGGTTTTACATCAAATGTCAGATAATTCTAACCTCTGAGCGTGTATCACTAGCAAAGACATTATGTTCCGTCAAATGTCAATGACAAATTTATTCTGACAATGAAACAAAACGATAACCTGTCAAAGTACAATTAGTGCTGCAGAGATAAGTTAATTAAAACTACTTGTAGTTAGTGATAAGTAATTATTGTCAAGTATTAAGATTTATAAGTATTGATAATGGCACATACATATTCAAACGAAGAAAAAGTTGATATGTTGGAAGCGTATTTCAAAGCAAATAGAAACACTAAAAATGCGTGCACGAGTTATGTAGAGCGTTTTCCAGAAAGACAACAGCCACACAGGACAATTTTTAGAAGACTAGTTAGCAAATTAAAAAACTTTGGAAGCTTCGAACAAAAACGAGCTAACTATGAAGTTAATGATGCTGATACACGTCGAAATAATATTTTGCAGAACGTTAGGAACAATCCCAGCACATCAGCTCGTCGTGTGACACGAGAAACAGGGATTTCAAAATCTACTGTTCACAGAACCTTGACGAAAAACAAGTATCACCCTTACAAACCAACAATTGTACAAGGTTTAAGTGATAATGACAATCTCCGACGATTACAATTTAGCAGGTGGTACCTTCAAAAATGTGAATATGACGCTAATTTTCCTAGGAAAATACTATGGACAGATGAAACACGATTTACCAATAGTGGAGTGTTCAATAGGAATAACTATCATCATTGGTCTACTGAAAATCCACATTTGGTAAATCAAAGAAGATTTCAAGTTCGATTTGGTTTTAATGTCTGGTGCGGTTTAATTGGTATGACATTTTGTTTACATTTTTTTAGTTTTTTAAACTTTTTTTTTCGTTTTAGATAATCAGTTAATAGGTCCTTTCATCTTTGATTACAATTTAACTGGTAACAGATATTTGGAGCTACTAACAAATGAGATAATGCCTGCTTTGAGGCAAATTATTAATCCCGAGAACATGCAAACCATCTGGTTCCAGCAAGATGGTTGCCCGGCCCATAACACTCGTAACGTGCAACATTTTTTGAGAGAAAACTTTAATGAGAGAGTGATTTCAAATAATGGACCCGTGCAATGGCCTGCGAGATCACCCGACCTTACCCCGCTTGACTTTTATTTATGGGGTACCACTAAAAACGAAGTATTTGATTTTGAACCGCCAGAAACTCGGGAAATTTTAGAACAAAGAGTACTAGATGTGCTACGATCAGTAAACGGAAACACGCTACGTAGAGTTTGTAACTCTACTCGAACAAGGTGTCAAAATTGTGTGGAACAGAATGGTCGTCATATTGAACAATTTCTTTAAGTGAATGTGAACTTTAAGTTCTGTATCTTTACTTTTTATTTCTATAATTTTTTATCGTTTCGTTTGTTTACAGTATTACTTAGAATATCTTTTCACTTTCATTTGACATTGGTGTTTAATTTTTCAGCCTACTAATTTCATATTAAAGATTAATTTACGTTTTTATTAATATTTTCCTTATAAATAAAAATTTTTCAGGCATGTTATACATCGTTGAAAAGCACATTTTGAGGACTACCTAACAAACCCAAAATCCAATATGGCCGCCATATGAAAACCAAAAGATAGTGGTAATAACTTAAAAACAAATGACAATCGGGGGTTTCTGTTTGTATCAAATAATTTGTTTTAAGAAAGTGTCTGAACAATGTAAAACTTTAAAAGAGGTTAGACTAAGCGTTATCGAGTTATTGAGGAATAACGAAATCGGCAAATTTTTGATTTTTCAAAATATTTTAAAAATTTAAAAAGTTAGGTCAAATTTGAAATGAGATTTGCCGCGAGTATTGAATTCTGCAAAACATTCCCCATTTAACCGTTGTTCTATATCTTCTAATAACCGAGATACCAATGGTGAGCATCGAAATTGGGACACACCACACCTACTCCTGACGTATCATTGCTTATCCAATCATACGTATATATACACCACACCTACATCTGACCTATCCTTATGCTGACCTATGCTTATACAATCAAATTCTACACTGTACATTCAATAAACATATCGGAGAAGTAAAGCAGCGGGGACGCGTCTTGCTCAGCAGTGTAGTTTTCTTACCTCGTCTACACACGGTATATAAATTTAAGAATATGTCCCTTTCATGTCTTCGTTAGGCTCTGTTCACATGAGTGGAGGTATCCATGTGCGAACTTAAAATTTAGTACAAAATCATCAAAGATGCCGACCACAAATGACGCATTTGTATAATCTGTGGTGCTACGCTGCATTGCTAGATAAATTGACGGCCACAATGATGAAAAAGCGTCCACATTTGGCAAAAAAGGAAATCCTATTTCACCAGGATATTCGCTCGGGTTTACACGCGCATGGTTGCGATATCAAAATTGAACGAATTGAAGTTTGAATTGCTTGCGCATACAATCTATTCGCCAGATATAGCTTCCAGAGACTTTTTCCTGTTCCTAATTTGAAAAAATATCTCTGCGGAACAAAATTAGGGTCAAATGCTAAAGTTGAAGACGCTGTAAATCAGTATTTTTCAGGTTTAGATAATCAATTTGATGGATGGGAAAAACGTAGGAGCAAATGTATTGAATTACGGGTAGATTACGTTGAAGAATAATTTTTTTTGCTTTGAAATATGTGTTTTTGTTGCAGGAAACATTTCAAATATCTCTCGTACAGCAATAACATTTTTATTCAATAAATAATAATAAATTTTATTTGTTCATGCTCTTGTGAACAAGAAAATATACAATTTACGTTAAAAATAATTTAATAAAAAAAATTTAAAAATCATAAATATTGTCATAAAACCTGTATACACATATAATAAATGTCCTAGAATAAATACAATGAAAAACAAATGACAAACAGGAAGTTATTGGTTGTTTTCCTTCAAAATCAAGGTGACAAGACGCCGTGTCATTACGAAAGAGTAAATATATATCTTTACAGCCCGACTTGCAATCGAAAATTTTAAATTTCCCATTTAACAATTTATAATTTCATCTCCCAAAACAACCCCGCTCCCATTCCACATTCGTACCCGTTTTTCTCTTTTTCCGTTTCATTCCATTCGCAAAAACGTCTCTGCGATTAGTTCTAAAAATTAACAAACCTTTTAGGAGAAATATACCTTGTTTTTAATTTAACTTGTTGCGAAACGATCAAGGAAATACGTCCGCGTACAAGTTAACCGTCGAAAGGACCGTTCGCAACGAAAAAGAAACATGCAACGTGAGTCTCTGCTCGATTCGGGCTACCCTTGTAATTATCATGCATTCTTTATCACATTTTGAGTTCATTTGCTTTATTTTTTTCGCCCTATATTCCTCGGAACTCGTTTAAGATTCGCGTTCGCATCTTCTTCTAGCCTATCAGTACGATATCTGCGCTAGAAGATGACGGAAATAGTTGACGTTAAATTAGAATACTCGTCGGTGTGTCAGACGTAAGAAAATACCTTGTTATTTTACAGTTAAAAAGCTATTTTTCCTAAAGCGACGAAGTGCTAATAACTCGCGAAAAGCCCCTGAAATATTCAAGGAGGTCTTTCTGTTAAGTGGCAGTCCGGTTATTTTTGCTTTTTAATGATGGCGTTGATGGTGATGTCCTTTTTTTTTCTAGTCGTGAAAAAAAATATCAAGAGCTAGGCATTTAATGGGGGCAAAATAATTGAATTACGCTCCTTAATTTATTTAGATTCTGTCGGAATATTCTTGATAAATACAGTGCAATTACTAAGGATTTAAAAAATATCGTATCGCACAAGCTACGAAGGGAGATTTTTATGTAATCTATCTAGCCATGGAAACAGTTGTAAATGTCAATGAATTTTAAACATCAAGTAGTATCAAGTTTTAGAAGTATTGGTCGAAATACTTCTAAACCGTCAGTGGTGTTAAAATTGAAGGATTTTTTTTAGTTTTGGTTGCGGTTTGAATAGTGATTAGTAAAAAAATTCTTGTTATGAAACTGTGTATAAAATCTTTGACTAAAAAAGAAATTTGGCGCAAAATAATCAATGAGCGAATGATGACAAGTTCCAATGTATGTTCCGTTACATTATCCAGCAAAATTTTGTTCGAAACAATTTCGTTGAGGTCAGGAATCTATTAAAGATGATCCAAAATCTGTTAGACTTCTTGAGACAAGAACGTAAGAGATAATAGAGAAAATTGAAGGTTTGCTGTCGATAAGTTGTAGAATTAAAGGTTCGGTTATTGCAAGGGAAGGTCAGATATCTAGAGACTCTATTTTTGAAAATTTTCCATGAATATTTAGGAGTGAATTGTCAGTGGGAGAGATTCCCATGTTCCTGTCACCAGCAGAGAAACTTTTCAGGCAAAAAGTTTGCAAGAAAAAATTGCGACTTTTTTTCGAAAATCATTATTTACATTGGAACTGACATCATCCAACGAAACAAGAGTTAACGCATTTACTGGGTACCAAATCGACACCAAAAGAGGCGAATACACGATGTTCAAAGAAAAAATTGGTGGCAACGGTTTTCTGCGAATATAAGAGGTAGTCTATCAACCAAACGCCTTAGGCAATCAATGAACGAATGATGATAAGAATGTACCGTTAGATGTAGATCTCGGTTTCCGGGTTGGAACCGCGTCGAGTTAGGCGTAATTGCCAACGTTTCGTCCACTGTTTCAAGGGACATCTTCAGGGCTGTACGTAGATGTTCGTCGTTTTGCAGTAGCTTGAAGAATGCCCCACCTTGACACAGTGGACGAAACGTTGGCAATTACGCCTAACTCGACGCGGTTCCAACCCGGAAACCGAGATCTACATCTAGAGAACGACCGCGGAAACCTACACCTACATTTAATGTACCGTTACATTATCAAGAAAAATTTTGTTCGAAACAATTTCAGGAATGTCAGGAATGCATTAAAGTTGATCCAAAATCTGGTAGACTTTTTGAGACAGGAAGGTAGGAGACAATAGAAACTTCAGTTTTGAAAATTTTCCATGAATATTTAGGAATGAAGTGTTAGGGATATAGATTCTCATGTTCCTGTCATCAGCAGAGAAACTTCTTCGGCAACAGTGTGCCAGGAAAATTTGGATGCATCACGACTTTTTTTCAAAAATTATTACTGGCATTGGAGCTGGGATCATCCAACCAAACAAGAGTTAATGCAGGTAGGAGACAATAGAAACTTCAGTTTTGAAAATTTTCCATGAATATTTAGGAATGAAGTGTTAGGGATATAGATTCTCATGTTCCTGTCATCAGCAGAGAAACTTCTTCGGCAACAGTGTGCCAGGAAAATTTGGATGCATCACGACTTTTTTTCAAAAATTATTACTGGCATTGGAGCTGGGATCATCCAACCAAATAAGACTTAATGCATTTGCACCAAATGGACACCAAAAGACGCGAGTACGCGATGTTCGACGAATAAATTTGTGGCAACGGTTTTCTTCGAATGTGAGGGGAGGTACTAGCCAAATTCCTTACACTGTTGGGATTATATACAATGTTATAATTAGCATAGGCTATTTCCCATATATTAGAAAAGCTGCACAGATAATAATGATCAAAAACTTGGAAAAAAGCCTAAAAAGTTACTTCCTATCATTCTATCAGTTTAATACTATTTCTGTCAAAGGGTTTTGAAAAGCTATATTTTGTTATAACGCTAAGAACTAAGTAATTAAACTTCTAGTTTCAAAAATTCTTTTATTGTAAATACCACTACAATATTGTTTCGCCATACAATGGCTTCATCAGGTGGATGAAATACTGAATATGTACAATACAAGTTTGAATATTTATGTGAAAATTATTGGCGAAATGGTGGTGGAAAAATTTTTACTCTTAAATCTTAAATTTAATAGAGGGGAGTTGTTTAAATCTAGTTGGTCATTTAAAGCTAATCCTAAACTATTGTATCTATTAATTTCTAAGTTTTCTAACAGGTTAAGTTTTTTACTTTTTTCTTGAATGTGTAAAATTTTGAAATCTATATTAATCTATATTAAATCTATGATTGATATCTATACAATGACTTGCGAAAGTTGAATCTGTTTTCTTTTCTTTATGGCTTCTCTCGTGTTCTTTCATCCTAATTTTGAATGTCCTCCTCGTTTGTCCTATGTATACCTTATTACAATCTTTGCATGTTAACTTATATACACCAGAGTTTGATTCTTTGTCTATTTTATCTTTGTTGTTTTTAATAATGTTCTGTATAGTATTGTCTGTTTTAAATGATATATATTCGTTATTAAGTTTTTTAATGAAAGTACCAATTTTTTCCGAAATTTTTCCGAAGTAAGTGATTGAATTATAGGAATTAATTATCTTGTATTTTAATTTTGGATAAACTAAGGAAAGGGTTTTAGATTTTTGTTGGCTATTTAGGATGTTATTGACATTATTTATAGAGTAACCATTGTTTAATGCTATTGTGTATATTCTATTTAGTTCAAGGTCGAAATTACTTTTACTCATAGGTACATGAATTAATCTATATACCATTGATTGGTATGCTGATAATTTGTGTGTTATAGGATGAAAAGAATTAGAGTGTATTGTGGTATCTGTATGTGTTGGTTTGTGGTATATAGCGAACTCGTGTTTATTAGTTTTGTGTGATATGGTTAAATCTAGAAAATTAATGCTTTTATTTATTTCTGTTTCTATAGTAAAATTTATTTTGGGGTGAATAGTGTTGATATAATTATGTAAAGTTTTTAATTGCCTATGTGAACCGTTAAAGCAAATTAATATGTCATCAACATACCTAAACCAATATACACAATTACCAAACAAGGGATGTGTACTAATTATAGTTTCTAAATTATTCATGAAAATTTTCGCTAATAAGGGGCTTAGTGGGTTTCCCATTGCTAGACCCTCTGTTTGTTTAAAAAATATCTTTTTAAATTGAAAATAATTTTGTTCCAGGCACGTTTCTAAGAGCTGCAAAATTTCGGTCTTTGTGACAATGTTCGTGTTTCTACGTTCTAGTTGTAAAGTAATTAAATCTATTACCTCCTGCGGTGGAATACTAGTGAACAAATTCGAGACATCAAAAGAAATGAGTTTACATTTGTTTCATAATTGCAAGTTTGAAATGTTGTTAATTAATTCTTGGGAATTTTTAACGGAGAACTTAGATTTGAATTTAGTGTGTGTAAGAATTAAATCTATTAAGTCTTTGGACACATTTCTACAAGGTGCTTTTACGTACGATACTACTGGATACTACAACTTTCGCAAGTCATTGTATAGATATCAATCATAGATTTAATATAGATTTCAAAATTTTACACATTCAAGAAAAAAGTAAAAAACTTAACCTGTTAGAAAACTTAGAAATTAATAGATACAATAGTTTAGTATTAGCTTTAAATGACCAACTAGATTTAAACAACTCCCCTGTACTAAATTTAAGATTGTAAAAATTTTTCCACCACCATTTCCCCAATAATTTTCACATAAATATTCAAATTTGTATTGTACATATTCAGTATTTCATCCACCTGATGAAGCCATTGTATGGCGAAACAATATTGTAGTGGTATTTACAATAAAATAATTTTTGAAACTAGAAGTTTAATTACTTATTTCTTAGCGTTATAATGAAGTTTCAACAAGTATCTCCTTCGTCAATTAACTATATTTTGTTAGGTTGCAATCGATAATAAACTTAAAAAAATATTATTTGTAATCACATATTCGTATTTCGCAATAAGTAAGGCACTATAAAGTAAAAATACACAGGCTGGCGAATAAAATAAATGACTTTAATAATAAAAAATATTGCCCAGCAGTTATGATTGAAGCATTCGTTAAGATTTGCCACACTGTTCTATTATATAAACTAAAGAAACTACCTCCTTATTCACACTACATACTCCTTAAATCCTAACATAATTAATATATTTTTTTCATTACACAAAATAATGAATTTTCTTGCTTGCATGCTATCTGGAGTTCCTCAAGGTAGCGTCCTTGGACCAGTATTTTACCTTCCTTACACATCGACACATTCCTGGATAGATGTGACGTTTCACGGAATTTATCATTATCAAGAGTCCTACAAAGATATTTTGGATTCAGCTTATCGGTACAGTGGTTTCGTTGGTATTTAGAGGAAGAGGTTCTTCTATTTTTTCTATTGGTAAAATTTACATAGTTTGATTTAAGTTCATTGATTTTTCATTGTTTGATCTAATTAACTAATGTTTCACTTGCTCGTTGAAGTTTTCTGGTGGAAACTTCTTAATTTATATAAACTGCAACAAAGTCAGTGTCGTCTACGAATGTAGCTATAGTTATCTTATAAAGTTGGCATATCGCTGGTGTACGGGTATTGTTCGGAAATTACGTAGCCTAACACAGAGATGGCGTGAATTATGGCCGATGACCGTAACTCAATAGGTCTGACAATTGTCGTTAATTTCAAGAGCTGTTAGCCCGTTACGGTGATGAATTTTGGCAACGGATAATAATAACCGACACAACGTCGATTCCTTATTTCAATCCTACGACCAAAAGTTAATCCAAAGAATAGCGTAAACCCGAAGAAGGTCCTCCATTTAAGGCGCGTGCAGTTCTGTCTGTTGGAAAGATAATGCTTACTGTATTCTGGAATTACGAAGGGATTATTTTTATGGATTATCTGGCGAAAGGTACTACAATTAACGCAGAATATTATTCGAACTTATTATCCGGACCACTGCGAAAGGTATTTATCAGAAAACGACCTGGGAAGTTGCATAATCGTCCGTTATTGCAACCGGATAATGGAAGATCGCATATCGCAAGAAAAACGAAGGATGTTTTGAACGATTAACGATGGGAATTCACATCCACCTTATTCACTGTATCTCGCACCGCGTGATTTTCATCTGTTTCCAGATTTGAAAAGCCTTTAAGGGGTGATCGTTTTGAGAGTTTAACTCACTTAAAACGTGCTACAAATAGGTGAATTGAGGAGACACGGAAAAAGTTCTTCGAGGACGGTTTAAAAAAAAAGAATTTATCGTTGGGATAAATGTCTTCAATTAAATAGCGATTATATTGATAAACTACATTGTAATATTGACGAAAATTGACGAAATAAAAAAATTATGGCTGACTTCCCAAACCTTTGGAAGCATCTCTCGTAATTAGCTTTAACTAACAAGAGCGACCAAATTTAAGATCCTAATTGATTAGCAATTAGTTAATAAGTATTTAAGTAATATATTTATTGCAAGTCGTGTTGATAGATGCATGAAAATAATTATTTCGTTCTTTATCAACATAAAAATTTTAATGCTGATGTCTGCAATTAAAATAAGAATTCGAAGAACAAAAGAGTAAAATTATTTAGACGCACTCCCGATTAAAAAGAAGCATAACTTATACGTATTACTGCCTGGATATTCTTCATGCTAAGCTACAGCACTAAAACGAATATACTAAAATTTTATAGTCCATAATGTTGGAATGTTGTTGAACCAATGGCCACGATTGCACATACATAGAATACATGCAGTATCCTTGTTACAAGTTATTTTAAATTATATGACGGATTCTAAGAAATACGAGCCTATTTTAATCAATTTACGATATTGGAACTGTAATTTACTGCCGTCCACTAAAAGAAATTTAACGGATAAAAACGAAATTGTACTAAAGTTCGAGTTTATATACACATTTAGACTTTAACATTTCAAAATTTTCTAATATTTTATGGAATTTATTTGACATTGTTTTTGATTTGATTGGATTGTGATCTAGTTTATTTGCTGGGAAGTAAAAGAGTTTCTTTACTTTTGATTGAAGATGATAACGTTGCTATTGGAATGCGTATATAAGATATTAAAATGCATACGTTTCATATTAATTATATTATTTATCTGAAATTATTGTCTCAGGTTGATGCATTAGTTTGCAGAATTTCTGGTTTTTAGAATGAGAGTGCTTCGGAAGAAATTTGTTAGGCATATGTCAAAATTATCTTAATTTATTAATCCTAGGAAGAATATGTAGAAGTAAACAGAGGAAAAATGATGGAAGGGAAAGAGGAAGGGATAACCATGGAAGAACTAAATCAAGCTTTGAGAAAATTGAAAAATGGTAAAGCACCAGGGCATGGCAGAGTAACATCTGAAATGCTTAAAAATATGGGAATAAAAGGGATAGGAAATGAAGCCCGGAAAGAAGAAACTATTCCGAAAGACTGGGAAATGAATATGATATTGCCGATATTCAAAAAAGGAGACAAGAAAGATTGTATAAATTACCCAGGAATAATACTGAGCATAGGAATATAATGTTCTTACTCAATATTTCGTTAATATATTTATGACTTCATCTAGACCTTATTATGACTTACAGCTAGAGTTAAGCATTGGCAAGTCTTATTAATTACTTTGCACATAATTGTCCATTTTAATAATGGTATAATTGTACATAATTGCATATTTTAATAAACAGAATCACAATTTTAATTATGACAATGTTCAAATTTTGGAAAAAGAAAATCATTATAAAAACAGACAAGTACTTGAAACGATACACATTTAGAAAGAAAAATGCACGTTAAATTTTAAAACAGACACCAATAGTTTAAGTGTAATTTACTCAAATTTATTAAACAGATAATAAATAGTCATTTTTAATATTTTTAATGTCGTGTGCAGAACACTGTAACCAGGTAATTTATTTTAGTTACAATAATGTTATGTAATGTATATAGATAGATTTTTGTATATAGACCTTTTTTCTTACCATTCAATTTTTTTACAACCGGATAAGGACCTAACGTAAAAATTAAGAGATATTTGTTTTTTCACTTACAAGTTATACAAACATGCAGTTGAAAAAGTTCAGGTTGAAATTGTTGTTGTAGTAGTGTTGTAGAAACAGTTGTAGTTGTTTGTTTAAGAATGTAATGTTCATGTGTTATTTGTTAGTTGCTAGTGACAATTATGTGTAAAGTAATTAATAAAACTGCCAATGCTTAACTCTAGCTGTAAGTTTTATTTTTTGAATATATTAGTATAAGAGTAAAGTGTATATTGCAATTTTATAGCTACTCCTGAAGAAGTCATAAATATATTGACGAAGTATTGAGTAAGAACATTTTAGCTTTAATTAAAACAAATCTTTAACCCAAATAGTAGTGAATTCATATATGTATATACATATATATATATATATATATATATATATATATATATATACAAGGGAGAAGTTCTTGGGGATTCCAGCAAAATAATATTATTATGAGTATGTAATTCATTATTTCATTCAACTAATATTTCGTATACTATTTCGGAATGCTTCTTCAGGGTTTCTGAAATTTGAACTTTAATTCTTGTAGAAAGTTTGCAGGCTGACATGTAAGAAGATAAAGGTAAGGTGGTGTCGCCACGAGTATAAGACTTTGTTCTTTTTTTTATCACGAGGTCAGAACACACGATACGAACAAACGTAGCACGAACAACAGATTAAAATAATAAGTCTTGATGTAGTTAAAATTGTGTCAAAAATTTAAAAATTTAAAAATATAAAATGAAACATGAATGGACAGCACATAAAACGTGGATAATGTAGACGACGGCACACAAATGTGTGCCCAAAATTTGTGTTATATTAATGTCATAATATACCGAATGTTCGTTTTCAATTGTCATTCTATTACAACGTAAATTCGTTTGTCGCTTGAAAGCCACTTTGTTAATATCTATGTTTTTTGTCAATATACGAATTAACTATTTTCGATTCCTTATTTTGAATTTAGGTACCCTTAGTTTAGTCCGACGTTTCGTTTCAATCTAGCTCTCTGTAAGCGCATGCGCCTGCGAACGCACAACACTTTTCTTAGTTTTCAGTTTCGAGTCTCCGTACGTAAAACTAAGTGGCGCCACCTACCATCTGTTTAGTCAATCCACGACCGTCTCCACTGACTAAGGGCACACACAATAAATACAGGCTCCCTGTTAAATTGTGCGTTACGACTACCGATCTCGACATTTTCCGAACGTCTTCATTATGCTAAGATTGTGTCTGCGCGTGTACGGTAGCAAAATATACCTAAATAAACCTCCCAGAAAAGTTTTCACAAGGCTTTTTTAATGAATAATTTGTAGCAGCTACTTATTTACATACAATAATTTATTATTTTGTGTAAATTTATTTATAAAATTTTTATTACCATTTTGAAATAAATGGTCCAAAAGGAGTTATGTACAATATTTTTCTTTGAATTTAACTATTGAAAAGCAAGAAATTTGGAAAAGACAACAGACTTATGTAACGAGAAATATTAATTTAAATAAATTATTAAAATTATTACTGTAGTAATATATCCGGGTATATATACCTGTATTGACAAATAAAATATATATTGAAAAACAATAAACCCCGTCTATAATTACGCATACATGAAATGCCTTGCTTTTCAAGATATTAAGTTTACATTCCTCTAATGGATAAGTATCAATTTTGCCCGTCATAATTGCTCATTTCTCAGCCTGGGGTCCTTCCAATGCTTGTACTGTTAATGAGTTCATTTGCGAAAACATATGCATATATACGGCAAGTGCTTTCAGTAAATAATTTTGACGTATAATTTTAAATATCCATCAGTAATATTGGCAGTAGTTATGTGTATTTTAGAAATGTTTCTCGTGTTTAATATGAATCCGTTGATTAGTTAATGAAAAGGCTTTTTCTTATACGAGGGTCACCTTTTATATTTTTACAAAATCTGGAAAGAAAACAAAATTTTTGGGAACAAACTATTTTATTGTTTGTCAAAATATTCGCCTTTATGGTCTATATACTTTTGCATGCGTAAGAACCAATTCTTAAAACATTTTTTCCACTCTGAAGGTTGTATTTCAGGAACATGGTTTTCAAAGGCTTCGACTGCTTCTTGAGGTGTTGAAAATCGCTGTCCACGTATTTTTTGTTTCACAGTTGGTAACAAAAAGAAATCAGTCGGCGACAAGTCAGGTGAATATGGACAATGAGACATTATTTCAACACTTTTCTCCTTCAAATAGTCAACTGTTAGACGTGCTGTATGGAAACTCGCATTGTCGTGATGAAGAATAATGCGACGTTTTCGGTTGTTCTTCCTGATTTCGTCTATAACTTTTTGCAAAAAAATTACTGTATACCATTCAGCGTTAGCAGTTTTTCGATCCTCTAAAGGAATTGTTGCGATGTGTCCTGTACAGCCGAAGAAACAAGCGATAATTTTCTTGGAAGTGCTCGTTGCACGAACAACTTTTGTGGGGTTCGGTTCGTCTTGGAACACCCATACAGTAGATTGTTGCTTGGTTTCCGGCTCATACGCATATATCCATGTTTCGGCACCTGTGATGATGTTGTATACGGATTTTGCGGTTCCTACGTCGAATTTTTTTCGCATCTCTTTACACCAATTAACACGCTGCTTTCTGTGCTTCGATCAAGTTATGTGGAATCCATCTGGAACATATTTTTTTTACAAATAAATGTTCATGTAAAATTGAATGAATTGCAGTCTGCCATATACCAAGAGATGCCTCTACCTCACTGTAAGTCACATGTCGATCGTGTTCTATCATTGTCCGCACAGCATCGATGTTTTTTGGAATCACAACAGTTTTTGGTCGACCTTTACGTGATTCATTACTCACTGAACCACGACCATGACGAAATTCTGCAAACCAATTGTAGTCTTCTCTAATGGTGCTTCATTACCAAAAGTTGACTGTAGCGATATAATGCATTCTTGTGGAGTTAGGTCTTTTTTGTAATCGTAAAAAATTTTCCAACGAAAACTTTCACGACTAATCTCCATTTTTTACAAACTCACTGTCTTAAAACTGTTACTATCAGCAAACTACTGACTCAATTTCTAAGCTATCGCGGATTTTTCATTGACAAATGTCAAACTTTAAGATTATTGTCAAAAGCACCATCTAGTGGTCGATTGTAAAAATATAAAAGGTGTCTCTTGTATTTCATCATGAAATCAATTTAGGTTATTTGGACATATTTTAAATTAGAAAAATATGAAAATTAATGACAGCAATAATAGTCGAATTAAAATAAATATAAAATTGATTTTAAACGATAAAAAATATAGTTTTTTTATTCGAGATATCTAGTTACTTAAAAAAATTAAACTTTTTCCAAGTTCATTAAATATTTACAAAATTTCTTGATTTCCACTTTAAGAGAAACGATAAAAATTATTTTGATGACCTATAAATATTTTCTAATTTTAATTTTTTAAGTATAAAATGGCTATTTTGTTCTTGGATTTCGGCTTAATAAATTATTTTTTAAATAAACGTACTTATTTCAACGTTTCAACATCCATTGTCTTCATCAGAAAAATATTGGTTGCAATACTAGGTGGTTAGAGAATTTCTGAAAGTGTAAATTTAACCTAATAATTAGAGAACGGACACGCTTACCACATGACGCAAAGCCCAGTGCAATACTGGCGAAAGGCTGTATTTTTAAATATTTAATTTTATTTATATAATTGGAAAACGACCGGGTGGTGATCTATAAAATTTCGAAATACATATTTATTTGTTGAAAAGTTGTATTTATTAAGTTTTTAATTTTATTTATATAATTGGAAAACATACGGGTGGTGATCTATCTATCTAAAATTACGAAATACATATGTATTTGTTGAAAAGTTGTATTTTTAAAGTTTTTAATTTTATTTCTATAATTGGAACATTTTTATTTGTTAATTTTGTCGTTCAAGTTGCGACTAGCTATAGTTTCTCAAGGTTTTCTTCTGTCAATTTTGTTCTCTTTGAATTAAGTACATCCTTATAAATCGAAAACGTCTTTTCTACATCGCCACTGGTTATAGGTGCATACTGGAAATATTCTTTTATTTCTTCATATTTAGCCGTTAGATTTTGTGGAATTGTCTCCATACATAATTGCTGCAATGTAATTAAATCTGGATTTCTATTAAGAATTGCTTCAAACTTTTGCCGAAGGCCACATCCGAAGTCACTTGGAATACTTTTCAAATTATTAACAGCCACATCTAATGTGGTTAATCCGTCATTTAATTTGAGATTTCGATTTTCAAAATAAGTGATTAGCTTTCGCAATTTTCCAAAGTGTTCGTGAAGAAAGCACAACTGATTTTTTTAATTTGGGATTTGTGTGAGCTCCTTGCACTCACCAATACTTCTAGCATCCTCCTTTAGCAGTGTTACGAAATGTTTTAGACTATCGAAATTCTCAGCATAATAACTAGTAGCTTCCAGCCATGTTCCCCATCTAGTTATTACTGGAGTGGGAGGCAGTGACAGAGATGGAAATTTTTCCCTGAAAAGAGCTACTCTCAATGGTGCTTTTCTGAAAACTTTTTTAAAAGCTGATACAAGTCTATCAACTTCCGGAAAAGTGTCTCTGATATATTCACAGATTCTGTGGAGAGCATGTGCTACACAAGTAATATGCAGCATATTAGGATATGTTTTCTTCAATAGTCTGCCTGTTTTTAACATATACGCAGAACTATCACTGACAAATAAAAGTATTTTTTCTTTGTACGTGGCGTCCGAATGAAGCATTTTTTGCATATTCTCCTTAATGGTTTCAGCAACTGTTTCCGCATCAACTCTATTTATAACACTTGTTGCTATTACATATGAGTTATAGGGAATAGTTGGATGTAGTACACCAGCTACAACATTTACCACACAGCGTCCTAACATATCCACCGTTTCGTCGGCGCTTATCCATATGTTTTGATTTAAAAGATGGCTTCTAATGCGTTCTACTGTTCTCGTATAGCACCTAGAAACATAATATTTGCCTAAAGTTGATTCATCAAGAACATATCGACCAGTATATTTTTGAAGAAATATTTTTAAAGTGGGATTGTTAAGTTTATTTAATGGAATATTAGCCGCCATAAAAGTTTTACAGAGTTCAGATGTGTTTGCGATCCTAAGTGACGAATTTTTGACGATATTTTACGGATTTTTTAATAAATTTCGGAATCACTGACAATGGACATACAATCAGTATGACCGTCAATCCAACTCGCCATTGTTTTACAATGCCGTTCTCGACATTCTTCCATATCATGTCGGAAAAAGTAACTTAAACAATGCTCTAGATCTAAATAAATGAAAACTAAAAATGTGTACGTAAGTTATTGAAACTGAACGAAATTCAATGCACACTTACGTCGAAATAATTGGTAGAAATAGATTCAATCAAACGATATTAAACAGGATCTATCACAGAAATTACGATGTAATTAACAGTTAAAACTATGAAAACAATAAACTTACTCACAGCACTTTATTTATCTTACGAAATATAAACTAATAAATAAAATACATTATAAAAACCCCGCTTCTATCTACGCTCATGAAAACACTTTAAAAAATACTATATTCTCCGAATACAATAGCTCAGTTGTCCATTGTTATCGCAGCGAGACCAGGTGGCCGAGTAAGTCAAACAAATACTTCATTGAATTACGCCGGGATGTACTGAGCGACGTTATACACAATTCCAATTGCCGATTGCGTTTTATGGAAATTGCATTCGTTCTCTACTAATAATACAGTAGCTATACGAGGAAATATCAGAAAATAACGAGACTGGTGCTGTAGTAAACAACGAAACATTTATTTAGAAAACTTCAAGGACTATCCTGCAAAGTACTATCCATTTTGTGCAATACACTTGTCCCATCGTCTTGTCTACTCATCATAAACATCTGAGAAATCATATTTTGAGATTATTTAGTATACCCATCATATACTTGTTGAGCTCTAAATGCGAATCAAATTTTCGACCTCTTAATTCTTTTTGACTTTAAGAAACAAATGTAAGTCACATGTAGCAAGATCAGGTGGGTAAAGAGGATGAACCATAACTTCCTAATAATATTGTTTTAGATATTGCTCCATTTGGTGACCGCTATTTGGTATTTTAATTCCTTCTTTTGTGGATCGTCTAGAAAACACAAGATTCCACCATTAATTACATTCGTTTTTAAGAAATTTGCATTCCTTCAAGTATTTCTAATGGCAATGCACAATGATATACAAGTTTCAGTCGACTATCAATATATGTAGAACAAGTTTTGAATTTAGTTATCGAAGATCAAATTTTTCGATTAAAATTCGATGAATTATAGGTGTAAATATTGCTTCCTACGTTTTACGACGGTAATTATTCGAATTTTTTGATTGAAGATGTTCGAACTTAAAAAGGATTCGATCCTACGTCCACGGTTTGCCGGACGATTGCTCTGCCACTTGAGCTATTAAGTACTGTGGTTCCGAATACATCGGGAAGCCTTAAGTTACATTTAGGAAACAGGCATTAAGACTACAGGCAAAAAATATTAATATATTTTCTAACTTTTCTGAGTTGTTGATGCTATCTAACTAACATCCCCAAATCTTCAAGTATTCGTTGACAAATAGCTGATTTGTGGGCCGAGTATTATCGCGATGCAGGATCCAACTAATATCTTGATAAAGCGGCCGTTTTTTCTTTAATTTTGCCCTTTTGATTCCTCGAAGAATATTAAAATAGTTTTCTCCAGTTACTGGTACGTTCTCTAGGTACAATGTGATAAAAAATAACGCTCCATTTTTCAAAAAAATTAAGTACATTATTTTACTGGTAATTATCACAGTTTTAGCCTTCTGCGGCCTGGGATTGCCTTTGTGCTTCCATTACATACTTTGAGACTTTAATTCAGGATCGTAATTATAAAACCAACTCTCGATACATGTAATCACATTGTTTAAAAACTGCAGTTGCGTTTTCCACTGCTGACAAATCGTCACTCGATTGGCTTTTCGTTCATTGGTCACCACTTTTGGAATCCATTTTGCCGCGACATTTCGATACCCTAAATCTTCATGAATAATTGTTTGAGTGGAACCATAAGACAAATTAACAACGTCAGCAATTCGATGTATGCCAATCTGACGATCATTTTGGATCAATTTGTTAATTGCTGCAATTTTTGAATCAATCCGTGCAGTTGGAGGTCGCCCGCGTCGAGATTTATCTTCCACTGATTCACAACCGTCTTTGAATTTTTTATGCCACTCAAACACTCTTCATCGTGATAAACTATCATCAGTGTATGCAGTTTTAATGATTTCAAACGTTTCAGTTGGAGTTTTACCTAACTGAACACACAATTTTATCGCATATCTTTGCTCCACTCTTATTTTTTTCGATGGGTACGTCAAACACTGACAATTCAGTAATTAATTCGTAATAAACGTTAAAAGTTAAATCAAAGCCTACTTGAGGATAGGTACATTAGAGTTGGGGGTTTCATGTTTTATTCTTTGTGTTCTAAAATTCTAGTTGTGAAAGAAGTTACAGCTCCAGTCTCGTTATATTTTAATATACCGGACAACGTTGTTAATTAATAAATTTTTCCGATTAAAATATCGAATTTTTATTTAGGCAAGATCTTTTTATAATCCGAAATTTATACGCTTTATAGAGACGGATCACGGCATACCCGTTATTAATGTTTGTGGCAGTATCAAACATCATTTTATGACGTACTTTTGCTTACTTTATTCAAAAAGTATTGTTCAAAGCACGGCCTGCATTAGTTGTTTATCTCACAGTTATGTTTAGGCTCATCCTTTCTGAAAATATACTTTGAAATATGTATTTATCATTTTTGTTTGCAGATAGGTTCAGGTCTTCAGGTCTTTTTATTTGCATTGTTTTTACTTTAAGTTACTTTACTAAGTTACTTTAAATCGAAAGTTTGCCGCCTATTGTTATAAACACGCAGTTGCCCGTTAAGCCAGACGGACTTTCTGCAATTTTCATTACAGTCACATTTTCGAAGGTCTTTTGTATAATAGTATTTCGGGCACACAATTTAACAAAGGTTGAGTCTGGGTAAAACCGTATGTACCTGACCAATTTATTTATCTATTCCATACAATGTAACGATGTCAAGTTAATGTAAACTTATTTACCTATTCTGTTCTGACGAATCATAAGAAATAAGGTGGAGTCTTGTGACTACAATTTCTCCCCTGGCTAATATTTTACAATTAAAAGTTTAAGTTTGCTAAGATCTATCAAGATCTATCAAGATCACACGTTCCATTCCTAGCAGCTTCAAGCGTTACAAGATTTATGAAATGTAACCAAGTTTTATAATAATATGTATCGCGTGCGGCTTATATAACATTGTTTTCTTGTATTTAATAATTAAAGAGTGTTGTGCCTTCAACAATTGTTGTTATTTTGCGAACCAATGAACGAGAGATTCTATTCACAACTTGAATCAACGACGTTTCAGCAGAAACTAGTGGTGTGCAAAAAGTCTCTATTCGATACATTTGTATCGGATACCTAGAGGGAACAAATCGTATACCGACAATATAAAGTATCGGATACTATCGATACTATTAAGTACTCAAAGTTTATTAAGTCTTCAAGGATATAAATGTATTTGCATTTTTCTTTTGAATACTTTCGATAGATATACTATACATACATATAACAGGGTTAGTTAAAAGTAAGGAGACGGCGATTTATTGTCGTTAATATTCATTTTAGAGAATTATGTTCAATATAAAAGTTTGTTAAGATATTTTGATCTACATTTGTGATTATTTGTTTTTTTTTTCTTCAATTGTTTTTTTAGATACGCTTGTTCGCGCATTTTTTTTAAATGGGAACTGGTAAATTTTGCTCATCCATTCGATAGAGGTCTTTTTTCTCTTTACAATAATATTTTTGTTTTTTTTTTAATTAATTTTAATAACTTTTTTTACAAGAAGAATTAAACAAATTAATAACAAAGTAAATTAAAGTAATTGTTCAAATTGTCGTCCATTAGTAATTTGGCAATGACCCAATCGATTTACAAAACCCGGAACAGAGTTCTGTAAAAAATCTCGGGGTATTTCTTGTATCGTTCTGGTAATTCGGATTTGTAAATCTTCGACGTTATCGGGCTTATCTTTGTAAACTTTGTTTTTTCCGTATCCCCAAAAGAAAAAAATTTAAAGGACTTAAATCTGGCGAACGGGCTGGCCATTCAATGGTTCCCAATCCATCTGTGGGGAAAAACGTTGTCCAGATATTGACGAACATTTACACCATAATGTGGTGGGGCGCCATCTTGCTGGAACCAGATACTGTCATTGGGCAGGTGTTCATTGTTTTCGTGAGGATAGAGCGTAGCACAAGCAGGTATTATTTCATTTTGCAATAACTGCAAATACAGAGCCGAAGTTAAATTGCCATTGATGAAAAAGGGACCGATAATATGACCACCTAGAATGCCAACCCAAACATTAACATTTTGGGGGTACTGCGTATGGTGCTCCAAAAACCAAGAGGGATTTTCCGATGACCAGTACCTGCAGTTATGTCTGTTTACTTCACCGGTAAGGCAAAAAGTAGCTTCGTCAGAGAAAATAATATTGTTGACGAAATTTACATTATTATTGCAAATATTTAACATTTCTTCAGAATATTGTAATCTCCTATCAAAATCATCTTCCTTTAACTCGTGTACAAGGTGTACCTTATAAGGTTTATACTTTTCACTTTTTAAAAATGACACGATCGATGACTGTGAAATATTGAAATTGGCCGCTAATTGATTGGTTGATAAATGGGGATATTCAGATACAGCCAATAAAATATCCAGTTTGTTATCATCGCTTTTCGCTGTTCTAGGTCTACCACTCCTTGGCAAATCTTTAACGCTACCCGTTTGTTCAAAGCGTCTTAAAGTTTTACCAACAACGGATATAGAAATTGGATTTCTATTTGGATGCGTATCATTAAATAAATTACTAACGTCTTGTAAACTTCTGCGTCTATCTCCATAACCCAACATCATAAGTATTTCAATTCGTTCATGTTCACTTAAACTCGCCATTGTTAATATTAACAGCAACAAATTGCACAAATGAATTACTTCTGTCAAAGATTTGACGTACACAATAACCACTGATAAAATTATGTCGCTCAAGTTTGTTTATCGCTACGCTTCTGTCTATCTGCGATGTACCGAACATCGGTTAAACACATGAACCGGCCGTTTCTTATAAAAAAGTTATTAAAATGAATTTTAAAAAAACAAAAATATTATTGTAAAGAGAAAAAAATTCTCTATCGAATGGTAGAGTAAAATTTACTAGTTCCCATTTAAAAAAACTGCGCGGACAGGCGTAACTAAAAAACAATTGAAGAAAAAAAAACAAATATTCTCAAATGTAGATCAAAATATCCTAACAAAATTTTATATTGGACATAATTCCCTAAAATGAATATTAACGACAATAAATCGCCGTCTTCATACTTTTAACTAACCCTGTATGTATAGGTACGATACGTTCATGTAGACGAATGTATGTTTGTATACAATTGAATATAATTTATTCTTTAGTCACGTTCTTTTTTAAAATTATATCTGAAATAGACTCAAACTACATGTACAGAAATTAGTGTTTTTAAATGTAAAAGTAGTTTTTTTTGAGTATACTTGTATATAAATATATTTTATTTTTCCTATTTATTTATTTCCTGTTTACGAACATTTACATTTAAATATTTTGCTTTCATATTCATTACCGTATTTACTATAATTCAGAATAAAAATTTTTTATTAATTATTCAGCAATAGCTTAAATTTCCCGCAACACCGCATAGTAAGTATTAATTTTATTACATTATTATTAGAGAACGGACGCAATTTCCATAAAACGCAATCGGCAATTGGAATTGTGTATAACGTCGCTCAGTACATCCCGGCGTAATTCAATGAAGTATTTGCTTAACTTACTCGGACACCTGGTCTCGCCGCGATAACAATGGACAAGCCAGCTATTGTATTCGGAGAATATAGTGTTTTTTAAAGTGTTTTCATGAGCGTAGATAGAAGCGGGGTTTTTATAATGTATTTTATTTATTAGTTTATATTTCGTAAGATAAATAAAGTGCTGTGAGTAAGATTCTTGTTTTCATGGTTTTAACTGTTAATTACATCGTAATTTTTGTGATAGATCCTGTTTAATATCGTTTGATTGAATCTATTTCTACCAATTATTTTGACGTAAGAGTGTGCATTGAATTTCGTTCAGTTTCAATAACTTATGCACACATTTTTAGTTTTCATTTATTTAGATCTAGAGTCTAGAGCATTGTTTAAGTTACTTTTTCAGACATGATATGGAAGAATGTCGAGAACGGCATTGTAAAACAATGGCGAGTTGGATTGACGGTCATACTGATTGTATGTCCATTGTCAGTGATTCCGAAATTTATTACAAAATCCGTAAAATATCGTCAAAAATTCGTCACTTAGGATCGCAAACACATCTGAACTCGTAAAACTTTTATGGCGGCTAATATTCCATTAAATAAACTTAGCAATCCCACTTTAAAAATATTTCTTCAAAAATATACTGGTCGAAATGTTCCTGATGAATCAACTTTACGCAAATATTATGTTTCTAGGTGCTATACGAGAACAGTAGAACGCATTAGAAGCCATCTATTAAATCAATACATATGGATAAGCGCCGACGAAACGGTGGATATGTTAGGACGCAGTGTGGTAAATGTTGTAGCTGGTGTACTACATCTAACTATTCCCTATAACTCATATGTAATAGCAACAAGTATTATAAATAGAGTTGATGCGGAAACAGTTGCTGAAACCATTAAGGAGAATATGCAAAAAATGCTTCATTCGGACGCCACGTACAAAGAAAAAATACTTTTATTTGTCAGTGATAGTGCTGCGTATATGTTAAAAACAGGCAGACTATTGAAGAAAACATATCCTAATATGCTGCATATTACTTGTGTAGCACATGCTCTCCACCGACTCTGTGAATATATCAGAGACACTTTTCCGGAAGTTGATAGACTTGTATCAGCTTTTAAAAAAGTTTTCAGAAAAGCACCATTGAGAGTAGCTCTTTTCAGGGAAAAATTTCCATCTCTGTCACTGCCTCCCACTCCAGTAATAACTAGATGGGGAACATGGCTGGAAGCTACTAGTTATTATGCTGAGAATTTCGATAGTCTAAAACATTTTGTAACACTGCTAAAGGAGGATGCTAGAAGTATTGGTGAGTGTAAGGAGCTCACACAAATCTCAAATTTAAAAAATCAGTTGTACTTTCTTCACGAACACTTTGGAAAATTGCCAAAACTAATCACTTATTTTGAAAATCGAAATCTCAAATTAAATGACGGATTAACCACATTAGATGTGGCTGTTAATAATTTGAAAAGTATTCCAAGTGACTTCGGATGTGGCCTTCGGCAAAAGTTTGAAGCAATTCTTAATAGAAATATAGATTTAATTACATTGCAGCAATTATGTATGGAGACAATTCCACAAAATCTAACGGCTAAATATGAAGAAATAAGAGAATATTTCCAGTATGCACCTATAACCAGTTGCGATGAAGAAAGGACGTTTTCTATTTATAAGGATGTACTTAATTCAAAGAGAACAAAATTGACAGAAGAAAACCTTGAGAAACTATTACTAGTCAATATTAATACTCCTTTACTCAACTTGAACGACAAAATGAACAAATAAAAATGTTCCAATTATAGAAATAAAATTAAAAACTTTAAAAATACAACTTTTCAACAAATACATATGTATTTCGTAATTTTATAGATCACCACCCGTTTGTTTTCCAATTATATAAATAAAATTAAAAACTTTATAAATACAACTTTTCAACAAATAAATATGTATTTCGTAATTTTATAGATCACCACCCGTTCGTTTTCCAATTATATAAATAAAATTAAATATTTTAGAAATACAGCCTTTCGCCAGTACTGCACTGGGTGGTAAGCGTGTCCGTTCTCTAATTATTATTTAATTTGCATAGAAGTACGTCTAGAAGATCGCCAACGGTATCGTATTAAATGTATATCAAGTAGCAAAGATGAAATACAAGTATATTTATCGACTTGAATTGAAAGAAAAGTATCGGATACTAAGTATCCGATACAAAGTATCGAATATAAAATTGTAAAGTATTGGTTTTTATTCGATAGATAAAAGTATCTATTTTGCACACTACTGGCACAAACTAGTCAGCGCGGATTTACGACCCGTGATTCGAAGAAGTGTCAAATCCAGCCACATACGCCCTGACACCCTCTTTGTATATTATATTTGGAATAATTACAGCAGAATTACATTAAATTATCTTATAGATACATGTAAGTGTTATTAGCTTAATGCAGATCGTTTTGATTGACAGTGAAGTAAAATTAAGGTAACATTTGAGTCACAAACGCGTTTAAATATTCTTAAAAAGACGTATAATTTCCATACAAAAAATAGTGCTGGTGTTCATCATGTATATTGCGCCGTCGCAATTTTTCGTCGAATGAAAATTTTGTTTAAAAAAGAACTGATCGAATTGGCCAGGGAAAAGCTACGAAAACAAATGAATTAAAAAAAAAACGCGCTCCAGCGCTCTAGAAAAAGTCGCTAAAGTATACATGAATACGCGGAAAAAAGTCATGAACGTAAATAAAACGCGGACCAACCACCGTGCGATCAAAGAGGGTGTGTGTTAGTTCATTTTACTTTTTCTTCTTTCTCCCTGCATGCATGTATACCCACATAAACACATTAAAGTACACATGCTCAGGTTCCAGCGTCCTTTTTCTCGCATCTAGCCGGTCCCGACACCCGATTCGCCTCTTTTTTTCCATTCCCGGGCGTTCGGGCGTTCGAGGAAATAGGCGTGACGACACGACCCTGCGGCACGGACTACTCCGGATTCCCGGAGAAGAGGACCGCGTCAAGAGCGCTTGCCGAGTCCTAGCTAGCCGGTTAGTCGGCGTGTTCGCGCGCCGGCAAAGCGGAAAAAAAAGCGACACGCGAAAAAATTGTGTATTTTCATTTGTTCGAGGAAAAAAATTAGGTAGGGAGGGGCGGAGTTCCAAAGAGAGTGTGTTTGCGCACTTGTCTAACATAGTACGGTCTAACTGTGTTTGATATGTACGGACCGTTCACTTACATATGTTTGTGTGTTCGTTTCTATCTAAGTGAGCACGTTTATTACATGTTTGGGGGGATTATTTAATAGAGAATTTACGTAGGCAAGAAGTAGTGGATATGCGTCAACCTATTCTATGTAAAAGAATTAGCGCGCATGTTCTATTGCCTTGCCTATTCTATGTTATAAGTGGTACATATAATGTTTTTGGCGCATTAAAATGTGTAAAGCTAAGGAAATAGGTTCAGTTATACAAGATATAAGCATTAAAAAAATGTTAATTGAAAAATATGTAGTAACTAATTGGTATCAATATATTTAAAGAAGATATTCAAAATATCCTCGTCATACGTCGATAATTGCATGTAATGTGTTATTCAATTCTCGTTTCTTAACTTTTATTTAAGAAAAAAAACGCATAAAATATAACATTATCTTATTTTTTTTTAATTAATCGAATATTTGGTACTCCCTCCGTCCATAAATAAGTGTCCGATTTTAGATTTGCTTTCGTCCATAAATACGTGTCCACTTTCTCAAATCAAATTTATTCCTTATAAGTTAAAGTACAAATTTCATAAAACTAAAGTTAGTTAAGATTATTAAACCAGAAATTAAACTAAATTGACCATATTTTGAACTTTTGTCACAAGATCAATATCATAATTAATAACAAAAGGTAGCGTCCCATTTCTTTGTAAATGATCCCTTCCCATATGAAGCAATCGATAGTTATTACAACCATCAATTCTCATAGTTTCCATCATACACTGCTGCTGAGTCAAGATGGTTCTATTCAGAGTATCACTATCAAATTCAGCATAAGCATTTATAACGGCATTGATTAATTTGTCGACTGTTTCGGAAGCGGTTTTGTGCTGCAACGACTGAATGGCATTCAAAAATCTCAGATCGAGAACGTTCATATCAGGACTATTTGATGGCTGACTTTAAGTTAGTTCTTTAGCAAGCTTCATTATAAACCTATATCCTCAGGATTGATATGCGATATTATCTTGTAGAATCCAGATTGTTGAAAGAAGATTCGATATAGGCTATTTCTGTTCAATTGCAAGTAGCAATTTTTGGATTATCATTTTTCTGTAATCTTCTCTAGTTATATATATATATATATATATATATATATATATATATATATAACATCTCTACAGGCCCTCAAGGCCCTTGGCTTTTATTTCTTCTACCACTTTCTTCCATTTCTTTCGGTCCCTCGCTCTTTTCCTCCAGTCATCAATTCCTTCTTCCTCTATATCCTTTAGCACTTCCTGTAACCACTTTTTCCTTGGCCGACCTCTTCTTCGTTTACCACCCTCTCCTCCTTGCAACACTTTCTTCACAATTCTTTGTTCCGGCATCCGAGAGATATGTCCCATTTCGTGATCGTGATCGAATTAATTGAGTTATGTTTGGTTTTCTATACATTTCTTCTAACTCTGTGTTTGTTCTTCGTCGCCACCTGCCATCCTCCTCCTTAACTCCTCCAAAAATTTTCCTAAGCACTCTCCTTTCCCAGATTCTCAGATTTTCTTCTTGTTGTTTTGTCATGGTCCATGTTTCGCTTGAGTATAGAACAGCTGGCTGGATTATTGTCACGTATATTCGTATTTAGAAGTTCTGGATACGTATTTTCCTCTTAATATTCGTGTTAACGCGCCAACTGCTCTATTTCCTCTCACCATGCGTTTTTCAATTTGTTTTTGTTCTTGCCCTTTACTGGTTAGTGTTACACCCAAGTACTCTATCTGTTTCACCTTTTCGAACTTATATTCGTTTCGACCTGATTTGAATTTGGTATATCTATTTTCTTCTGTCACTTCCGCTCTCATTTCCATATACTTTGTCTTCTCCTCGTTCACCTGTAATCCGTGTTTTCTTGCTTCTTCCACAAATTGTCCAAATACTTTCTCTAGTTCCCTCTTTGACATCGATAATATGGTTGCATCATCTGCATATGCAATAACTTGTACATTGCTGTGGAAAATTACGCCGTTTGTTTGAATGTTGCTTTCCCTCATGATTCCTTCCAGCACCAGATTAAATAGGTCAGTCGAAAGCGGGTCTCCTTGTCTTAGTCCTCTTCTGGTTGTAATTTGTTCCGAGAACCTTCCATCCACTAAAATTTTACTTCTCGAATCCGAGAGTGTCATTCTTATTAACTTTATTAGTTTGTACGGTATTTGTAATTCTGCTAAAGTTTCATACATTTTCTTTCTAGAAATTGAGTCGTACGCCTGTTTAAAATCCATGAAAAGCATGTGCAATCCTAGATTTTGCTCATAACTGTTATTTTGCAGCATCTTTAACGTGAATATTTGGTCTGTTGTTGATCTACCAGCCCTGAAACCCCCTTGATATTCCCCTATTATCTCATTAGCATATATTTTTAATCTGTTTCGTATGATTTTTGCCACGACTTTGTAAGCGACTTCCAGTAAAGCTATTCCCCTGTAATTTTGACACAGTGTTTTGTCCCCTTTCTTGAAGATCGGGCATATGACTGCCCTACTCCATTGCTCCGGCATTTTTTCTTCTCTCCAAATTCTTAGTACTAAGTGATGCAAGCATGCAACTAGTTCCGCTCCTCCTTGTTTTAGGATTTCTGCTGGTATACCACTCTCACCTGCACTTTTGTTATTCTTAAGTCCCTTAATTATTTCTTTTAGCTCCTGTTCTGTTGGTTCTTCTATTTCTTCCTGCTTGTTACATTCTTGTTCGTGTTGTTCTGTTGGTGTTGTTGTTTGTTCCTCCATCTCTACCTCTACATTTAGTAGTTGTTGAAAATACTGCGCCCATCTACCTAATATGTCCTTTGGATCTCCTAACAGTAGCCCATCTTCATCTCTACAGTAAATCAATTTTGTGTCCTTGTTCTGCCTTGTTCTCTTGATTTCTTGGTTCTTGGTTCTTCTCTAGTTACATTCGAAATAACTTTACTTTCCATTGTACCAGGAGGGTGAATTTTGCTGCTTCTCTTAGCAAGTTCTTCAAAAAATGCCAAGTTTACCATCAAAATGCTTATTATGAGAGTGATTGTAGCGAGGACGACTAACAGTGACTAGAAACATTAGTTTCGTAAGGAAGCGTTTACTTTTACAGGTTCTATACGGTTTCTGTTCACCCTCTACCAGGTAACAAGTATTGGATGTTTTCGTGATGTAAAACCATTTTTCGTCTACATGGATTAGATCAGTCATAGTCATATCCTCGAAATGATGTGCTCTATTAGCTACACTTTCTGGCTTAAACATTGACTAGCAGTACTTTAACCGTGCAATTTCATTGACATTCGTCAAATATGGCTTTATAGCATCGGAATGTCACTTTATTTGTCTAGATTTTAATCGATTATGAACTGTACTTTTACTAATGCTAATAGAATGTGCAAGAGAACGAATAGAACGCTGATTATTAAGTGGAACTGTTTTAATTGCTTCTATATCAAGCATTCTTGGTTTTCGGTCAACACATCCCATTTTGCAAGAGGATACACAGCTACTGCAAATCCATCGTTTAATGATTGCTTTCCTCGATGCCATAACCCGCTAGCAGTTTTCTCGGATATTCTGTATTTGCTGGCAGTAATTTCGATGCAGCCACGCTTTAGCTTACCGTTGTTACTGAGTTCTAATAATGAATGGTAGAGAGCTTGCCGTGAGTTTGAAGCTAAATCAGGTTTATTTTGTGAAATTGCAGCCAAAAGATTGATTGAATTATCCATATTTGAGACAAAATTTTTTTTAAAGATGCACTTTTCTTTTACAAATAACGCAGACAACTTTATTATGCTTACAAATTATGTATTATTCGTAACTTTACTTTTAGAGTCAAATCTGACATTTACTTATCAGCAGTCAAGGTATAATTTTCTTAATTTTTCATTAGATCTCAAACTTATTTCTGGATGGAGGGGTAATTTTATCAATTATGGAAAATGATGTCAGACAAATGTTTGCCTCTAAACCTTCAGCAGTGATTCGTTCGAGATAATTTTCGATAACTCTTTCGTAAGCTTCGGGGCTATCTCGGCTATAATTTGGCGGGTGTTAAGTTTCTAAAGAGTTAACAGACAAGTATTATATGTTTTATAAACGTTATGGCGGACATTTTTTTCAGATTTTCTTCTAAATTGATATTTGTGTTCAGTATTGATTGACAAATCAACATGAAAAGATACACAATTGTACAGCGTTTAGAAATTGTTAAAATTTATTACAAAAATAATGAATCTGTTCCACGTTTCACGCATTACGTGAAATTTATGGTTAACATAATCGCTTACAGAGCTTACTATTCGTAATGTTATTAAAAAATTGGAGGCAAATGGTAGTGCTTGTGATAATGAGAATCCAACCTGTGAAAAATGTGCGAATGATGCCTTTTTCAAGGAATATAAAATATAAATGACAGTATATTAATATTGTGTTAGAGTAATATACTGTCATTTATATTTTATATTCCTTGAAAAAGGCATCATTTGCCGAAACATGTAGGATTGTTTTAAATATATACATTTTGAAGTAAAACCAGATCTTAAATCGCCAACAAATTGAATTTACTATAACATACAAAGGTCACGAAATAATTATCTATATATATATATATATATATATATATGTATATATATATATATATAACTAGACCAGGAGTCTTTGCCGTTAGAACATGTATGGAAAGGATAATTGTTTTTTGGGGAATCTAGCAAAATTAAAAGTCAGTTCCATATTTTTTTATCCCAATATTTCGCATTAAAGTCGTATGCTTCCTCAGGGAGTCACATTAAGAGTAGATGGAAATAAATTAAGTACTTATTAACAAAATAAAGTCGTTAATATTTACAAATGTGAACTGGTTTTTGTATGGAGAAATTACCGGTCCCAATATTTATAAAGTTTGCAATATTTTAAATTAATTCGAATAATAACAACGGCATACACATAGTATACTCCAAAAATATATTTTAAAAGCCAGGACAAACACATTTAAAAGAGAACCACAAGTGCAGTTTTGACGAACAAACGCAGAACTCGCACAAAAACATGTTATTTGTCACAAAGTTAATACATATAATGTTCGAGGATGAAAAAGATCCGGTAAAGTTTTTTTTTTGAATTCCAGATGTGTAACATCGAATTGGAAAAGTTACTATTCATAATCAAGGTCACTAGTTATATACACTGGTGTGCGATAGTCAAGGTGGCTATTCTTTAAAATGTGTCGCCTCACAACAATTTTACATTTAGAAAAGAAAAAACGTGTTATACAATTAATAAATGTCACAAAAGATTGAGAAGGACCAATGTGTTAAACGGTAATAGATAAGTTGGTATTTTGTGTGGTTTGTTGTTTAGAATTTATGTTCATAGAGATGGTTAGCAAGTAAGCATATATTGCACTTAGGTTGTTCGTATCAGATCTGAAATTCATCGAATTAGCGTTGTTATTAATAACAACGCTAATTCGATCCGGTAAAGTTTTATATATATATATATATATATATATATATATATATATATTTCGTCGAATGTTTTCGCGGTCGTTTGTTGAAGCGTTGTTCTTCGGGATATTTCGCCGCGTTTGGATGATTTCGTCCTGAGAAGGACAACTTTCTTCCTGACGTTTCGGTGATATCACTTTCACCTTTTTCTAGAGGATCTTCTCGTTGCGATGGTAACTTCAAGAGTGCGTCCCCACACGCGTTGCCACTAAGGGACCATATAATAGGAGCGGCACAGGAAATCGACGGACTCTTGAAGTTACCATCACAACGAGAAGATCCTCTAGAAAAAGGTGAAAGTGATGCCACCGAAACGTCAGGAAGAAAGTTGTCCTTCTCAGGACGAAATCATCCAAACGCGGCGAAATATCCCGAAGAACAACGCTTCATATATATATGTACATATATATATATATATATATATATATATATATATATATATATAATAACTTCGTGACCTTGGTATGATATGGTAAACCTAATCAGTAGGCGATTAAAGGTCTGTATATTACTTCAAAATATATGTATTTAAAAACTCTACATGTTTCGGCAGTACGACTTTATCAAGAGAATACAAAATATAAAAAAATTAAAATTTTTTTATATTTTGTATTCTCTTGATAAAGGCGTACTGCCGTAACATGTAGAGTTTTTAATACATATATTTTGAAGTAATATACAGACCTTTAATCGCCTGTATATTACTTCAAAATATATGTATTTAAAAACTCTACATGTTTCGGCAGTACGACTTTATCAAGAGAATACAAAATATAAAAAAATTAAAATTTTTTTATATTTTGTATTCTCTTGATAAAGGCGTACTGCCGTAACATGTAGAGTTTTTAAATACATATATTTTGAAGTAATATACAGACCTTTAATCGCCTACTGATTAGGTTTACTATATATATATATATATATATATATATATATATATATATATATATATATATATAAATAAATATATTTACGATAATTCCTCCATAACTGTGAGACCTACAAAGTTTTAAAAAGTTTAAAATCTAAGGAAGTGTGTAGAAAAGGAAAAAGCTATGAAAGAAAATTATTGAGAAATATTTTTTCGTAAGACAACCTTGCAAATAGATGCAAATAAAATTCACCTGAAATCGACATTGAATGTAATATAATGGCAGCTTCACCCTTTAGACATATATTCAGATAATAATTAAAAATGAAAATGTAGTTTTGCAATTTATACCCTTAACCCAATTAATTAGTTCCATTGACACAAAAAATAGTAATAAAAGAATTTTCCTGGTACTAACTTCAACCCTTTTCCACGTTTTTTTCCCTTAAATGACTAGGTATTTCGTCGTTAGCTTTATAGGGGTGACTCCACTAACATACATTTTATGCAAGCAAAACAGGGCGAAAGGGTTGCCACAGTTGCAATTCTCGCGAAAAATTCGCTCGATCCTCTACTAGAAAGACCTTCTTACCTTTAATTTTGCACCCTTTACGAGTTAGTATTTAAATTTTTCTTTTCCCATAGCCACAGGCTGGGAAGTAAAGATCACATGTACATAGAAAAGTAGGAATATTGTAATTCTGATGATTTTTTTTAAGGTTGCCGGACAAAACAGATAGGGGTAGTTATTAATTGTGTTTCTTCCACCCTCAGTGAGTCATCGCATATATATAGGTCAATAATATTAACCCTTTCGCCGAGGAAATTCATCGATTCATTTTAATATACGTTTTGTTATTCTTATTAGAAGACTTGGAAGCTTGTAATTTATTATATATATTATAAACTATTGTGAGAATCCATTAAACATTTTTTGAATGTCTCATAAAGCCATGACCCTTTTTTACTGTGTTATTTATTTTCTGTCACCTTTTCATCGCCGTCCTATTATCATTTCTTGTTTATTTAAGACTGTACAAACGTTCTGATGTAAGCTAAAATGTTTAGAAATAAGTTGACATGACAGGAGGTTTGATAACTAAACAATGCGATGATTATCCGATATCTACATTAATTAATTAAATATTGAGGAGTTTTTGTTTGCTTTTAATATTCTCGACTGGTATAAAGATGTGTTTCCATTGATTATATGACAAATATTGTCCCTTTAAGAAAGTGGTAAGCTTGTATCGTAAAAATTCTATTATAATATTACTTTATGCGCGAATTTATGATGAGATAAAGGGTTTACAAACAAAAATTAATAAATGTTTTCATTTATTGACGAATAAAGTTGATTAATAAGATTCTTATAGACTGAAAAAATTAAAAATTAGGAAAAAATAAAACTAGTTACTTTTGAACTTCGATATTTTTTTTATATTTCAAGAGATTTGGATGAAACTTGAATATGTAATGATTCATTACATTGTTCTGCTGACGATGATCTGACAGTTGTTTTTAATTAACATTGGTACGCTAATACCAAATATGAAACCCATTTGTCCCTATCACGTCAAGTGTTCTACGGCACTTCTTGTTTGGCGATTTCAAAATTCTTGAAAATCGTTAGTAAATGCAGTAAATTTTTAATTGTTCAAAGTATTGAAAGACATTCCAAATACATTATCTCATTAGCATAATGTACACTTGTACCTGATAATATTTAAGTACAGTGTACTCTCTCTTAAGGGGACAGCTATGGGACTGAAAAATTTGTCCGCTTATGAGAAGTGTCCGCTTATGAGAAAAGTACAAAAAGAGTAAATAATAATTTGTAATATATTTATCTTTAAACAATTTTATTTTCAAAACAAGAACATATAAATATTAGATAAAGTAAACAGAATTTTCATTAACATTTTTGCGAGAAGTAAAAAAAACAAAATTTGTTATGCAAGGTATTCAAATAGATTTAAAAAAGTCAGAAATTTTAGCTTGGCGCGTTTTTCCTTTAATTTAATTATCTTGGAGATGTATTTGAAGATCAGTAAGCAATTGAACACCTTTAAGGTCGCTGTGATACAAAGAAAAAGCCTTTAGTTTTCTTATAGCTAAATAAGCCTCTTGATAGGAAGTTAACTTGTCTTCAATTTGACTTTCTAGGTCATCTTCAGACGAGTTGGCGAGCGTTTCTTGGGAAGCAATTAACATTTCAGTATTAATGTTTTCCACATCTTCATCATTAATGAAGACTTCATTATCTAAATTAATATAGTCTTCGACGTCAATTTGGATTTGGCTCTGAACTTGATTAATAATATTGGAGAACTGAGCAAGTGCTGATAGTGGAACCGCTATCGTCATTTAGGATATCTGTTTTCTCAAAACCAGCTTTCCTGAAATAATGTTTTATTGTGTGGGGACCCACTTGCTCCCACGCTTTGTGTATGAAATAAACGACATCTAACAAATTTATTGATTTTGGTAAATCCAAAGCAGAATTTGCGTCTTGCATCTGCAGCAAAATATTTTTTAAAAATAACGATTTGTACAAAAACTTAAAGTTTTTTATAACGCCTTGATCCAGGGGCTGACAAAATGCTGTTGTGTTTGCTGGAAGAAAAATAACTTTAACATTTTTCAATTTAAGATCGCGAGGATGAGAGGCCGCATTGTCTAAAAATAGCAGAACGTTCCGTTCTTGAAGTTGCATTTTTCCATCGAACTGCGCTAGAAAATCAGTCATCAAATCAGACGTCATCCAAGCCTTTTTGTTTGATCGCCACGTAACTGGTAAATTGTTCAAATTAATATTGCGAAACGCCCGAGGTTTTGCAGCTTTCCCAATAACAAAAAGGGGTTCCCTTTCTCCAGCCATATTGACGCAGTGCAAAATCGTTAGCCTATCCTTAGCCATTTTTCCACCAGTGCATTTTTCACCTTTTAATGCAAATGTTTTATCGGGTAATGCCCGAAAAAACAATCCAGTCTCATCCGCATTATAAATATCTCGTGAATCATATCCTTGAATCAAAGATGGCACTTTTTCAGTAAAACTTTTGACATCATCTTGGTTTACACTAGCGGCTTCTCCAGAAATGGCACGGAAGGTTATGTTATGACGTTTTTTGAACCTTTCCAGCCAGCCAGATGATGCACTTAAAATCTGCGTAATTCAATTTATCTGCAATTTCTTTAGCCTTGCTCCTGATAAGTGTGCCCGAGAGAGGAATACATTTATTTCGATCTTTCACAAACCATTCGTAGCACAATTTATCAATGTTAACGCCTTTGACGTTCAGCATACTCCTTTTTCTATCCGGATTGACATCAGTGTCCCACAATCTTAAAATTTGCTCTCTGTTTTTGATGATACAAGCAGCTTGAGTTCTACTGATCTTACATTTCTTTGCTAACTCGCGTACACTAAGTTTCTCATTTTTTTGAATTTCAATGACATTAACTTTGTCTTTAATAGTCAACACTGCTTTAGGCATAGCGATTCAAGTATGTATACAACAATAATAACAATCTATAAATGTACTATGTATTTACGAACTACATTCAATATTCAAATTTAGGGAATTCCCCTTTGTACATACACGTATTATTCAATAAGCAACATCTGTACGAATGTACGAATATGAAGAAGAGTAAACGGAAAAACAGTGTTACTGTGTTGTAAGCTGTCCGGTTATGGCGAACTAAAATCACTTTGGTGTGGGAAAAAAGTGTCCGCGTCCGGTTATGGGAGGGTTGTCCGCTCAAGAGAGAAAAATTTTAAAAATCCCTAAGTAATCTTTTGGTACTGCAAAAAGTGTCCGTTTATTGGAGGTGTCCGCTTAAGAGAGGTGTCCGTAAGGAGAGACACTGTATTTATTTATACACCTCAATTGGCTTTAAGGTGACGAATCATAATTACATACTGTCAACCCAGTGAAAAAAAATTTTTGCATAATGTAATTTACTGTAGATCATTGTTTTTATTACGATTCGCAAGCTAAATTTGTTGTAAATATTATTTGCTTCTTTCAATGTTATACAAAGGAAATGTTTAATAAATAAAATTTATTTTGTTTAATCTTTAAAAATGAAGGTTTAATCAAAGTAGGTAGATCTTGATTCAAACGAATTGCATTTTCGCGAAGTAATGTAAATGAATGAAATGCTACATTTTACGACGCTAATTATTCGAATTTTTTACGGAAAAAAAATTTTTCCTGAAGCAGGATTCGAACCTATGTTCATTGATTTGCCAGACCACTGCTTTTACCATTATGCTATTAAGGATTGAAGTTTCGAATCGTCGGGAAAGTCTTAAATCACATTAAGAAACAGATATTAATATTGTTTGCCAGTAGTCGGCAGATTTGATGCAAATCAGTTGCATTTTCACGAAGAAATGTAAATTAATTAAATGCTTTCTACAAGGGCGAATTTTTTTTTGGAAAAAAATTCGAATAATTAGCGTCGTAAAATGTAGAAAGAATTTAGTTCATTTGCATCAAATCTGCCGACTAGAGGGAAACATTATTAACATCTGTTTCTTAATGCCATTTAAGATTTTCCCGACGATTCGAAACTTTAGTCCTTAATAGCTTTATGGTAAAAGCAATGCCCCGGCAATCAAAGGACGTAGATTCGAATCCAGCTTCAGCGCGAATTTTTTTTTCGGAAAAAAATTCGAATAATTAGCGTCGTAAAATATAGAAAGCGTATATTATTAGGTAGCTCTTGAAATTTTGTTTAAAACTATAATTTCTCATTTTCAATAACTTTCCTAATTTTACTTCTTGACTTCTTGAAATTGTCTTCACATCAAATATGTTTTAATTCCAAAATCATAAAACAAAATTCAAAAATTTTTAGTCCTTCGCACCTGTTGTAACACCAATCCTGGGACACACTGTATATAACACAAAGTAGATTAATTCAACTATTTTTCCCCGTTCCGGACGTCACATGTTTTCCACAAAAATAAAGTTCATTTATTTCCGACGACCCCTCAAATAGGAGGTTCGGCTGAAAAGAGGGAGGAAGACAGAGAGAATCTAAATTAACGTTTTGACAGTCGAATTTGTACAGAGAATAAAATAACTTCTACTTCAACTCTTTTTAATCGAATTCTTTTCTATGTGGAAGGTGGTGTTTTCTTGGTTGGACAGGTGTTATTTTTCCCATGCCCGCGAAAAGAAGTAAATTTCCAACTAAAAATGGAATACTTTCATTCAAGTTCCTTTTTTTCCCTTCACTCCCGAAGTTCGTACGCTTTTGAATCGGTTGAAAAAGTTTTTCCCGAACAAGTTTTTCACGTATTTCTTGAAGTTTCTTTTGTGTGTTGCTTTATGGAAAAAATTAAAGAAATAAACAATATTGTCGGTACTTTTTTTTATATAAAATATGGACATATTATCCCTGTTAATATTGTGATTATAAAACTAACTAATATTATATAAAAGTGGAGTTTTTATTTTAATGTGAGTCATGAAATTACGTCACCCGCTTACGTATTCGAGAGACGTACGAGAAGCTTCCGGAAAACACAGGAAGAATCTAGAATGCGAACGCCAGACCATATATATATATATATATATATATATATATATATATATATATATATATATACCAGTGGCGGCTCGTGGTGGTTCACATAGGGAGTGCATAATTTCAAAATTAAAAAGTGTAATACAAAAACGCTTACCCAATCCTTATAAATTTCACCGGCGTACTGTTCCGGACAGGTACTGTTCATTGTAGAGTTTGTTTTGAGGGAATAGTAAATATTACACTACACAGTTTAATTACATCTGACGATAAACGAAGTCTATTTTTCGTGTCTTTGACTTGCAGAACAGTTCTATAACTTTTTCATTAAAGTTTGGGAAATCATTTATACATTCTTTTTCACAAGATAACATAGTAAGGGCATTTAAACTCTCCTGCTTTCATTGTATTTCTCAGGAAAGTTTTTATTCTCTTCAGCCGTGAAAACTGGCGTTCCGCTTCGAACGTTCGATTCGAACTTCATTAAAGGTGTCGCTTAATCCATCCAGCAGAAGACCTAGCAGACCTACAGCACCGACTTCTATATTTTGCCTAAATTCTTCTCTAGAATATAGAACGCTTCGTAGTCTGCTTTCATTGAGGCATGGATAAAATTTTACTGCTTCTTTAAGGCAATCTTCCGGAAATTTTTTTTGAAAAGAGGAGAACTGTTTAAAAGAAATTAAGTTTGCTAATATTAAGTGGCCTGTATACCGAAATCTAGTTTTTATTTCTAGCAAAATAATATCGCACACTTCAATAGTTTCCCTCCTTCTTTGGCTACCATCAGTTACTCTTCGCCGCTTTGATGGTCGAGGAGTCAGTTTTGGGTCATTTTGTTTAACCAACTGATTATCTGTGTCAGCGATTTCGGTTCGAATTTTTCCAATAGCGCGTTCAAAATTATCTAATATATTCTTGATTTTTAATGCATCTGTATTGACATTTTGTAATTGATTAAACAATATGTCCACATGTGGCATAATTTTTATGAAAGAAAGTTAACCAATAGATAAAATATTCCTCCTCTAAAATTCGTAAATTGGCACTAGCTTGATGAATGGTAGTTTGTAAACTAGCTTCTCCCTCGATTTGTTCTAGAGCTTCAATTATTTCTTCTCGGTGCGCATATATTGTATTCACTGTCCTAGAATTGAAGTACCATCTTATTTTTGAAGAACGAGGTAAGCTCTTTCTCTGAAGGAATTTTTCCAATCTTACACCTCGTTGTGGTGAAGTGGAGAAAAATGTACATAATCCCGTCAGATTGGCAAAAAAATTCTGCAATTACTACTGCTCGACGTAGCATGTGACATAATTAGATTTATCTGATGTGCATAACAATGTACAAAATTAGCCCTTGGATACTGGTCTTGGACATGTCTTTGCACGCCGTTAATAGCACCACTCATGACTGCTGCCCCATCATAGCTCTGTGCATTCAGTTTTTCTTGGTCATCAAAAAGTAAACTAATTTCGTTAAGGATGGAGGCAGATAAAGAATTAGCATCATGTCCACTAGGCAGAAGAAATTGCCAAAATCTTTCGACCGGTCTCGCGTTCACAATATATCTTAAAACAACCACCAACTGAAACTGATTGGACACATCTTGTTCATGATACACGTTCAACATTGCATCAAGCAGCTCATTCAGTATCGTTTTTGATAATCCCTTAAAAACCGGTGCTGCTTCGATGTGATCTCTGAGCGATATATCCAATTATGCCGTAAAAATTTATCAATTCCCGAAAAATGCCCTTGTTATTCGACGTTTGCTGTTCATCATGACCCCGAAGTGCCAGTTCAAACGCGGCACAAAATCTAATGCAATTTATTATTAAATTTAACACATGCCTATTTTTTGTTACCTTTTCATTGTGTTGTTGAATTGCTTTTTTATATAATGAATGATGAATCTAAAACATTCTGAATGTTATTTTTTCCTAACATTCTTAGACTAAATATATTTTTCAAATGACCTTCGGAATTTTCATGTTTAATAATTTTAGCACTAAGATGAATTAAGTCTCTAATACCGTTCTTTGACCAAGACGGTTCACCACCAAACAAAAGACGCGGAAAACAAAACAAAGTATTTTTAATTTCACACCCATAAATCCAGTCATTTTTCTGATAAATATTCATTTTGAATTTTCTTATAACGTCTTTACCTTTAACAGATTGTTTATTTTCTAAACATAATTGAGGCATCGGCCGTTTAAGATTTTTTTACTGCGATTTTTTCATTATACGTTAACGCGAAAATGCGCTGTTCTCTAAAAAAGACACGAAATTATTGTAACAACGCCCGAGAGCAGTCTGGTTCAGTTGCTCCAACGCTGTGTATTATAGGACATTGAAGTACGGCAAAATACAGTTCTCCCCACCATCAATGTAATGTTAATGCCTTAACAGAGCAACAGTCGGACATTGCTCAGTATATCTGTGACGATGATTGGTGTATGTACGTTGTTAGCGTGCCACGTTCCTCGTCAATAACTATGAAAGTATGAATACATAATATACATAATAAATAAATACTTTCACAGTTAGTCGCCGCTTGGCTTGTTTTGTTTCATAATTCCAGGGGTGCAATTGCTCACTTGCTCTCATTAAAGAGCTGCCCCTGATATATACCGTTCGGAAGGGAGACCAGATATTCAACGAGTAATCGTTGTCGGGTTGATACTGTGATATAAATATGAAATAAATATTGAAATAAATACTGTTGTTATTAGTTATTAATTATTAATGTATTTAGTGTGTTTTATTATTAATATAGTGTGTTTTAAATTACCGTTAGTTTTATTTAAAAAAACCCAGAAAGACAAATATTTCACAAACGAAAGACCAATATTTTACATTATGTTATCTACCTAGCTGTGAAAGAAAGGAGTTAGAAAACAAAAAAAAATTTCATCGTAAGAACCTTTAACATAAACACACTTATTCCGACGTTTTTTTTTTTAATAAAGCTATGCCTTCGAAAACAATTTTTTTGGTAATTCCGCAAAATACGATCTCAAAGCGTTTTCCACGTCGCCATTCGATACTGTAATGTGCGAATTTATTGATCACTGCTTGAAAAATTCGTGCCTTATGCACTCTGCAGTTGTCGCGGTAGAAGATCTTGAGCAACTTGTAGCAACACACGACGAACCTCTCAGCAATGAAGATCTGATCGAGTAACAGAATAATCCCATCAACGATGAGGAAGAACAAGTAGAAGAGAGAGTTTTATCTTCAAGCGAAATACAAAATGCTCTTTCAAAAATTTATTCAGGTTTGAACATATTGCAGAGCATAGACAGTGATGATGACCGTTTTGACCGCGTGTCAAACAATTAAAAACCGCGTTGGATGTTATGAACGTATTTTACAAGAACGTAAAAGAAACGCTACCGAAAAGACAATAGATGTATTTTTCCGTAAAAGAAACATGTAATATTGCATCAAGTGTCCTTAGAATTAAAGTGATTGATTCAAATGATTTGTATTTTTTTGTGTTAACTTTCAACTATGTTTAATCGTAAACCCCTATATACGCGAATTTCACTTAAGCGGGGTATTATTGTACTCGTATGCTGAAGAGATGGCAGATGCTATTGAGGAGCAAGATTGGACCAGATATTCAACGAGTAATCGCTGGCGGGTTGATATTGAGATATAAATATGAAATAAATATTGAAATAAATACTGTTGTTATTAGTTATTAAATATTAAGTGTATTTAGTGTGTTTTATATTAATATAGTGTGTTTTAAATTACCGTTAGTTTTATTAAAAAAAAATTTCAACGTAAGAATCATTAACATAAACACTTATTCCGACGTTTTTTTAAATAACGCTATGCCTTTGAAAGAAAATTATTTTGGTAATTCTGCAAAATACGATCTCACAGCGTTTTCCACGTCGTCATTCGATAGTGTAATGTGCGAATTTATTAATCACTGCTTGAAAAATTCGTGCCTTATGCACCCTGCAGTTTTCTGGGCAAAATTGTAGGGTCTTTTTTCGCGTATAGCCGTGTTCAAGTTTTTAATTGTGTCTTTGTAGACACTTTCCGTTACTGTAGTCCCTTTTGGCATATACTCAATTAAGAGAATTCACTCCGCCGCCCAGAAAACTGTAGCCGTCAATTTTCCGGTAGAAAATTGCGTTTTTGCCTCCTTGGGTAGTGGAAAGCCCTTATAAATCCATTGCATGGACCCTTGTATCGTGGGATAGTCCAAGTGCTGTACCCAAGTTCCATCCCCAATTGCAATTATATTTAAGAAGTCTTCATCTTGAGATAAAACAGTCAAATTGTCTCGCAAATTTGTCATCTACACCATTTTTGTTCGGGACTGAGCAACCTGGGAATTGATCATGCCCGACACTGTGCTCATGCACATAATTTAAAGAAAACTTCTATTCACAAGATTGAAAATCATGAACGGTGGTATCCGTATAAACCTTGTATTGTTCAAGAATTATTTGTGGGCGACTTGGATCGAAGGTTGGAGTTTTGCGAATTAATAACACGTCGATTTGAAGCTGACACTAATTTTCATAAAAATATCTTCTTCACTGGTGAGGTAACCTTTTGTTTGAATGGTACAATCAACAGGCAAATTACGCGTTAGTGGTCCTCAAATAATCCTAATTGGTATCTGGAAGGACACTACGTCGATAAAAAATCAATAGTTTGGCTAGAATTATTCAAAATCGAATGCTGTTACCGTATTTATTTGAAAATACTTTGAATGCAGATATTTATTTAAATTTTTTAAGATTTCAACTGTTTTATATCCAAATTTATCAAATTTATATCCATAACAATATATGGCTCTAGCAGGATGGTGCCATACCTAATTTCGGAATTAATGTGCGCCATTTTCTGAATGACACTTTTGCTACTCGACGAATAGGTAGAAGAGGTGTAATAGAATGGCCAACTCGTTCGCCGGATTTAACTCCGCTAGACTTTTTCTTTGGGGCTACCTTAAAGATTTTACCTAAAGAGTTTACCTAAATATGCCGAGAGGACTTGAAAGCTTAAAAGATCGCATTCAAGATAAGGGCTATCACATCAGAAACGACAGCAAATGCTATTAGCGAATTTGAATTTACGGGGAATTTATCGTTAACAAACTGTCAATGGAGCACAGTTTGAACAACTGCTGAAATATCCGCGGAAAAATTTGAATATCTTTGTTTATTTATTGGTTAATAAATTATTGAATGTTAATTTAGTTTTAATTTCAGTTTCTTTCATGCCCCTCAATAAAATTGTGCCTAAACTTTTAATTAATTATTTCTCGAAAATCCTCCTCTGCAAGATATCAAACATTTTATGCTGTCACCTAGACAATCGAAGGGCCTCTCAAAATCGGAAAAAGCTAGGGACTATACTTCCAGAAACAAAAGATGAAGTTATCGCTCAAAAATAAATGAATATAGAGGAATGATTTGGGTATGAAAATGTGCACAAAATAAAATCGACGCGTTTAAAAAATTTTTCATAAAATTACTTGTTTCAGTTCCATTCGCTATATTCCATACTTTCCGGACACGGCTTAGTACCAACACTAGTATACTAAAATACTAAAAAAATATAACTAATTTTAGAAATAATTGCAATAAATTCACTATTTAAATATAATAACAATTTCACGAGAATTGTGAACATCTCTTTTTTAATTTAAACCACCCTGTATATTCTAAATTATTATCTGCCTCACGGAACAGCCGGTGTATTGTTTGGCGTTCTATTACACACATACACACACAAATACACCGACAAATTATAAATGTGACAAATCTGCTTTCAACACAAATTGCCCAACAAGGAGCAGGTGTCTCTTAATCTATACCTGTGAATTGGTAACCTATAATCAGGGGACATTATTTCACCCGTTTAAAACAGTCTCGCGTAACGATAAAATGTGTTATCATTTTTCAGATAGCCTATTATTTAGGTTTGTTTTTAATTCAGAAGGTTTTCTTTTGCGTACGTTTCTGTGTTATCAAGCTGTATCAGGGTTAAAATCGGCTTCGAAATAAAAGTAAATTAAATAGTATTTGATACTTTACAAGTGGAAGCAAGGACGGAATTTAAATGTTGAAGCTGTTATCAGTTCAAGTTTTTGTAATTAGTAATTTGTAGTTATTTCTTAAATAATATTCAATAAGCGGTTTTATTTTATTCCTAAATTATAAGTTTAGGTTTAGACCATGAATAACTTAATCTAGCTTATAATCAGGGGATATTATTTCACCATGTCGTAACTTATAAATATTTGGGACTAGATGTGTTACAGGACGGTACTTTGGATGAAGCCATACGATATAAGAACATTGAGGCTAGAAAAGCAATAACTCGTTTAAATAGTATTCTCTGGGATGAAAAGACTTTCAAATAAAATAAGATCCTAATATACAAAACAATTGTTAAGATCATAGCATAGCATAGCATAGCAACTTATAGATCTGAAGTTTTGCTACTTCAAGACAAAACAGCAAAAGTTTTGCTAATAACAGGAATTAACTTCTGGAGAAGAACTGGAGGTAGATCTAGAAGGGACGGAGTCCTCGACATGAAAGAATAAGAGAAGTCATGGGAGTCAAGCATACCATAGTAAACGGCATCAGAACGAAACAACTTCGATGGTATGGACATGTGCAACGGATGGCAGGTGAACTCCACAAGGAAAGTATAGGAGAGGGAGACCTAGAAGGAGTTAAGAGGAAAAGAATCGACAAGGAGATTAAAGTGAGAGGTTTGGAGAAGAAATTATGGGGCATTTTTGGGACCACAATTTCAATTATACTTAATTCTAAAGCTTTTATACTTCCCACACCAACGTAATATTCTTTTTTAGCCCCTCTTTTGTTGATTTCTTCAGTTGCTTGCGCTTTTTTGGAGGAATAACCATTGGAGCAAATCTATATTGCACATCATAATAGATACGATGACCTGAATTCTTAAAATCTTTGGACCGAGCTCTAAGCATCCAATTTTATCAAAAGTATTTTTTAATAAAATAAGTACAAATAAATTGTTTTGTATTAAAAGCCTTGTCATAATCCATATAAATTTATCGATTATCAATTGGTTCAGAAATTTACTATGTACTATGTTACAAGTTAGTATTGGTTGATCTAAGAGTAATGAATCCATGTTCTATCGTACCGTTAATATTGATTTTATAGTCCCCGAAGAGGGAGTTGTATCTAAACTACTAGTTAACATTTGGAACTTACTGCAAGTGAGAATTAATGAATATTAAATCTCATTCTTACATGTAAATGTCGACTTATGTGATGCGTTCATAACTACAATCCGACAAACTAAGTTTGTACCAGTATGAGATTTAATATTCATTAATTCTCACTTGCAGTAAGTTCCAAATGTTAACTATATATACAGAAAGTATAGAAATGAAAAGCAATGTCCGTCTTCGAGGAATGCCGTGCATTGAAAAGTTCCAACCAGAACGAAACGCGTCTGTACGTTTCCCGTTGATTGACTTGTTTTTTTCAGCAATTCTAAACTACTAGTGTTACTAAGAAATCTGATCCACTTGTAATTGCAAATACAGTCTACTCTTTTGGAAACAGAAGTTATTCTATTATTCAGAAGGAAGATGTTTGGATAGATAGTCTGATAATATATTTACAGAAAACTGGTGTTGGGAACTTCGAAGTCCACCTCCAAATGTGTGTAGTCTTCTTAATTCACTTTTCGTTTTGTACCATCTTATTACTACCAAGGGACACAATCTTAAAGCTGCTAGTAGTAATATTAGCAGTAGAGATTGTAGCAATTTTAGAGCCATGGAGAAAAATATTATAGAATATTAAAAATCTATCGTATTATACGAGGGATACTGCTAAAATTCGCGGAATCAAGTACTCCTTGAACTGCCAGCATTCCACAATTATCATAATGGTAAAATTTGACATATTTAACCTATAATTCAGTTGACAGTTCGATTTAAAACCGAACAGTTTTGTCTCAACAGAATGTAACAAAGTAATTCACAATTCAAGCGTGGAAGACAAACGTTTGGTGACGATCTTCGTGAAGGGCGTCCTTGCACCTCGGTTGTTGTGAAAAGTATCGATGCTGTGCTTGAGTGAAATGATTTTATCAGATCGACAGGTAACGTACAATGAGATAGAGGCCTCCTTAGGCGTTGCGACGAAACAAATACATACGATTCTGCATGATCATTTCCATGTCAGGAAGTTTTCCAACGTTGGATCCCTCAAAATCTAAAAGACAAGCAAAAACAGGCACATATCAAGTGGTACAAGGAAATGTTAAAAAAATTTGATTGTGGTCGTTCAAATTCTGTATATAACATTGTAACAAGTGACGAATCCTGGATATATTCATATGAACCTCAAACAGCAATCAACTGTATGGGTGTTTCAAAATGAACCTAAACCAACAAAAGTGCGGTCACGAAGCGTTTCGAAACGAATTATTGCTTGTTTCGTCGGAAAAACGGGTCATGTTGCATCTGTTGCATTAGAGGATCGACGAACAGTTAATGCTAACTGGCATACGTCAATTTGTTTGCGGGAAGTTATCGATGAAGTCAGAAAAAATATCGTAAACCGACGAATCATTGTTCATCATGACAATGCAAGTGCTCACACAGCACTACAAACTAGCGAGTTTTTGACCAACAGGAACCTCAAATTAATGACTCATTGCCCATATTCGCTCGATTTAGCGTCCAATGACTTCCTTTTATTCCGAAACATCAAAATAAAATGCGTGGAAAGCGGTTTTCATCGCCTGAAGAGGCTGTTGAAGAATTTAAATCACTGGTTTTGGAGATACCTCGCTTAGAATGGAACAAGTGTTTTGAAGATTGATTTTATAGGGTGCAAAAGTGTATGCATCTTAAAGGGGAGTATTTTTAGAAACAGTAAAGCGATTTACATAGCGTAATTTGTTTTATTTCTCAATTTTCCGTAAATTTTAGCAGTGGTCCTCGTATACGGAGATGGATTCTTTTTTATTCGTGCTTTATCACGAACTTCATTTAGTTACTATTCCGTTTCGTATTGTTAAATAGATTGTTAAGAAAATTTTGAAGTCTACCATATCATCTATTTCTCCAAAGCTCTTCATTGCTATCAAAAAAACAAAATTCTAGTGCTGTTAAAACAGTTACAAGAAGCAGATGTAGTATTTGCTGGATCGTGATAGAAAGTATTGGAGTATGTATGATAACATTATGACGTGTTTTGTAAAATAATCTTCTTTTATTTAATAAAAATTTCTTTACTTTGATATGTATTGTAGATATTATATATTGACGAAATATGACATTCAGGTTTTCGGGACAGTCGTTTGACGGGGTTAAAGTGTCTTCTATCAGGGTCGTCTTGCAGATGCTGATGTTTCGCCAGTTACTATTTCCGACATCATCGGAACGATACTGTATTGCTCCGATAATGCCTGCCACAGTAACAGGCGAAATATCAGCCTCTACAAGACCAACATGTCAGAGACTGATAGAGGACAATTCCATCACTATTTACGAAATATTTCTCTTGATTTAAAATTATTTAATAAAGTACTGTTTAGAATATTGTACAAACTATTTATAAAAATACATTAAACATATGAATATCTTAAATAAATATTCCGAAATCATTAAATTTTTGTCACCATCATTGACACGACCGATTTAACGATTTCTCAAGCTATTTTTTCGAATTCTACCATAGCGCCCAAACGATCGTATTAAGGTGAAAGTAGAAATATCGTTCTGGCATTTTTACGAGGCCATTAAGTACACGAAAATATTAATTTCATACCTCACCTCCGCGCTCCGAGTTCTAAACCGTCTTTTTCCCCAAAAAAGCACCGCCATCCGTTCCCATCTACATTTTCTACCTATACCGCTTCGCCACCACCACCACCACCCACCAAAAATGGGTCCCTACGCTTTTTCCTCGCGATTCACCCAGAAAAACGCAGGACATTTATTTTAATGTCAATCGCTAGGTGGTGTGGCGTCTTCGAAATATATTTTCTGCTTGTGCACTTTGTTATTAAAGTTTGTTTACATGATTTCGTTGACGTGATTGTTTTCTGAGTGGTGATGTAGGGTCGTGGGGATGGTGAGGGAGGCGATGGGTGGGGGGCCACAAGATATGACGTTCGAGCAATTTTGTCAGGAATTTATTTGATTATTTCTGTGTTGTTCATCGGCTTAATTGCAGTCGAACAGGACATTCTAAAATTTTTCAGTGCGATTCCAATTCCATTTTCTCTGTTCAGTTCATGTTTATTCTCTTTTATACGCCAAGAAGATTTTAATGTTTTCATTAGGAAGTGTATGCATTAAATACATTTAATAATATTTGCGTTTGAATGCAAGAAATGAGGAATTTGTATCCCTAAAATTAGTACGAACATTTTTAAAAATAAATATAAAAATGTATGCCTTTTATTTTCAAAATAATTCTTTTAATCCCATCAATAATGTTGATATTACACTAGTTTTTCAAGCATTAACAAGAGAAGTATTCGTAAAAGTTTAATCTTGAGTTCGATGTAAATGCTTTCTACATTTGCTCTAAGAAAAAATCAAGAAGAAATTGGAATTAAAAAAATATTTAACCGATTATTTTACACATACAAATATAAACCAATCAGATTCGCGTATTACTGAAGCAACTCGAAATTACAGCGGTAATTTATCGATAATTTTCATAGTAGAATAATTAGGCGTTGTTATGGAAATGCGGTTAATAAGGATAGACATTTCTAAAGTTCTGTCAAAAAACTGGTTTCATTGTCACAAAACAATGCTGAGATTTGGGGAAGAATCAGTTGTAAACATTGATCAAATAGTAAAACAAGCTGAACAGGCTAATACGAAAAAGAGTAAAGCGTCAATTTGGCGACAATTTTGTGAGTTTTGTGATGCGAAAAACTACAGAATCGAACAAAATGTTACAGAAGAGGAATTTGCAGATATTCTGAAAGACTGGGCCTTCAATATGAGGAAGGTGAATGGGGAAGAATATAAAGAAGGTGTTGTTAAAACGATGTGGAATGTCACGGCAAAATTGCTACAAGAGAAGTTTAATAACGAATATAACAGAAAAATTGATCCTTTTCAGAGCATCGTATTTAAAGCAGCCCGCGACGCAAGGAACTCCAAAAGGAGAATTCTTCAAGCGATACCTGGTAAACGGAAAATGAGTTCTGCAGCTTTACAGAAAAACGAATATGAAAAAATGATAAATGTTTGTGATGAAGAAAATCCAGATCGACTACAAAAGAAATTTTACCTGATAATGTCGATTGAATTGGCATGGCGAGGAGGAGAAGGCGCGGCATGTTTGATTCATTACTTCCGAGATGAAATGAACGTATACAATACACCGACTGGAAGAATAGAGTACAATCCCATATTCACGAAAACTACTCAAGGTGGAGCACAAAAATGTGCTGACAGTAAATGGTTGATACCCAACAAAGTAAAACCAAGTAATTGCCCAGTCAGACTTTTTAAAACACTCATTTCAAAGAGGACAGAAAGCGCTCGTATAAAAAGTGATAGACACTTTTTAACTGTCAATCCAGCGTGGAATAAGAAAAAGGGTAGCTGGTATAAAAATATGCCTATTGGAAGAAATGAAATTTTGAAATGGTTTAAGAACAGTGGTGAACTCGCTGGTTTCAACACAGAAAACCAAAAAATAAGTAACCATTCCAGTCGCGCGACAGCTGTCTCAAATTTAGCAAAAGCTGGTGTAAATGAGCAACAATTAATTAAAATTTCTGGCCATAGTAGTTCGCATTCTATTAAGCCGTATCTACAACTAGATAAAGAACACCATGAAACTATTATTAATCAAATGCGAGGAAATAGTTACAACAGTGCAAATATTGATCCAAGCACATCCAATAAAAACCAGAATGTATATAACAATTGTACCTTTCAGTGTACATAATTTATACATGAATTAATAAATAAAGAGTTTAGATAAATTTCATTTTGTATTACGTAAAATAATTTAATCAAATACCATACGAGCTTTGAATTAAAATCGATAATTTCACTCATACTTCCTGCATAACGACTTCGACTCGTGTCAATTTGACAATTAAACCACTCCAGCCCTACGGGCTGTCGTGATTTAAATGCTTGTCAAACTGACACTCGTCTTCGTCGCTATGCAACAAGCATCCGTGAAATTATCGATAAATTCAAAGCTCTTATGGTATTACTACAGATTATTTTGGAAACATGCGGCGAATTATGAAGGAGGTTTCGTAATTAGTGAGCCTAGGAAATCAAGCACAAATGTTTTGGCAAAAAATGTTTATTTTTAATTGTATCAAGGTGAGTACGTTAGCGTGTTTCCTAATATACTTGGCATAACGAAAAGTTTCTATCACCCTGTATCCCAGCAATCAAGAAAGCTTCTTTGATGCAGTATTTTTTTTAATAACCCTTATGCATGATTACATCTGTCTCCTTAATGTAACTTAAGGCATCCCTATGTATTCGGAATCACAGTACTTGATAGCTTAGTGGTAGAGCAATGGTCCGGCAAACCATGGGCGTGGGTTCGAATCCTGCTTAAGGGCGAATTTTTTCAATTAAACGAAATTCGAATAATTAGCGTTGTAAAATGAAGAAAGCGATATTTACACTCTTCCCTATACATTATAATTGCCATCTGTTAGCGTTTTTCACGAAAATGTACTGGAGCTCCACTAGGACACCTCTTATAGTATAATTGATATAAAACTCCAAGCTTTTGAACTTTGATACACTTTGATATGTCTTGACTATAGATAATTGCAAATCCGTAGAAAAGATGTTTCAAAAAAAAGTGTAGAAATGGACTTTTGCTCCCGACTTTTTGTTCAAGGAAATGGATATTGCTCAACAGCAGTATGATTTTCATAATCTCTATGGCCGATAGCGTTGGACATACTTTTTCGTATTGAAAAAGAATGGGTGTAAAGAGATATATGAAAAAATATGCAAATTTGGAAGTAAAGTTCACTCGAATGAAGGATCCTGGCTATTTTAAATAAATGGCTGAAAATTTGTGAAAGCAATCTGCATTATGTGCTGTAGATGGCACTTTTTCCTATTATAAATCTTTGTTAGAAGCTGAGCGATTAACAATTTTCGCCATCTACAGCTAGTCAAGTGGGTATCACGTTTGGCTGTGGACTATATGATCTGAGTCTGCACGGGTCTTAATGTCAATGTTTGACAAGTGAGACTACTATTTGATTGATAATAATCAACAGCTGACTACTGGGTAACTTAGCCGGAGTTTTTAGTGTAATTAGTTGCTTACTTTACTTAGTTAAACTTTATCAGTGTGCTTTAAAATCGGTTCAAAAGTTCACGGGAAACGGAGTTCTTTAACTTACGGATCTCTAATTTTGGCTCATACAATTGTGGCGTTTTAAGACTAGGTTCGTTACACTGTGACTACCGTGAGATTGAGGCATCCCTGGGCATTAGTGTGACAAGCATATATAAGATATTGAATAAACACTTAGCCGTGAACAAGATTTGTTCGTAATGGATCTCGCATAATTTGACAATCGATAAAAAAAAATTGGTGCAAAAAAATACTTAAAAAAATACAATCGTAGTGCGTCAAAACCTTTGTATAATATATACACAGGTGATGAATCTTGAATTTTGCCTACGGTCGGAAACCAAACAGCAGTCGACTATGTGAGTGTTGCAAGGTGAGTCAAACCCAAGAAAAGTTGTTACGCAAGAAGCACTTCGAAGCAAATGGTGACCTGTTTTTTTGGGAAAAATGAACATGTGTTTACAGTGGTGCTAGAGTATCATAGAAGGGTAAATTCTGAATGGTAACCTAACCATTTGTTTGTCAGAAGTCTTTGGAAAAATAATAAAAAACAATCAGCCACCTAGGGTCATTCCTCACCATGACAACACACCAGCAGAAATAACTCAATATTCGACCGGTCAAAACGTCAAATGGATCATTCATCGTATAGTCCTGATTTGACACCAAACGATTTATTTTTGTTCCCATGCGTGAAGAATAAACGTAATCAACGATTTTCTACACCAGATGAAGTGGTCGATGCGTTCAAAATGCATGTTTTGGAGATACCTCAATGACAAATATTTGTTTTTGTTTGTTATTCCGGATATATAAATAGCAAGCTATTATTATTCCAAGAGTTATTTCTAATGTTACATTTTAAATGGGACATAGTAGGTAATATACGGAGGGGTGTTTGTAATGTTCTCGGCTTGGCCAAGAAAACTCAAGATTTTGGACAAATTCTTAAACGTTTAAATCAACGACACTGCAATCTGGTAATACTCCCAGATAATATAATTTGTCCAACCTCCCCTAAATAAGCAGTTCTCTTAACTTTGACTTCATCATTTGAAGTGAAACCACGTCCAGTCACACTCATATCTTTAGGATTGGAAAGAGGCTAGTAAGTACTTCGAAGCGTAGATCATTAGGCTTTTCAGCGTCTATCCAATATCTGGCGTGTGTGCAGGCGTCTTAACATGGTGAATTAATTTGGTTAGATGTGAACGCTTCGCTTGTATAGCCCCTATCAATTGATCCAGTAGTGTAATAAAGAGTGATAATTAATCATGTTTTACCACAGATAGTCAATGAGCACCACACTTCGAGTGTCACAGAAAACCGCACTTATAACTTTTCCTGCAGATGGAACCGATTTCGTTTTCTTTGACACACATTCATATGATTCCACCTGCGGTTTGAAATGCTGCCCTTGTCTTTGTTGTGTAATGGTGAATCCACGTTTTATCTACTATTATTAAATGTTTTAGAAACTCAAGGAAATCGCGTTCAAATAAGTCTAAAGACTCTTGAGAAGTTTTCATTCGAATGCCTTTATTGATGACTGCTAACAAACTCGAAACACATTGAGCAGAACAATTTTTCACACCCGAAACGTTATGCAAAATGTAATGGATAAGGTCTATCGAGATTTTTGCAATGTCAGCTAGATCAAGTACCTTCAGTCGGCGATTGTGGATATTCTTGAGGATTTGGTGAGTCGTAGCAGTTTTTGAGCGTATTGAGCATTCGTCATTTGCAATGGACGTACGATCACCATTAAATTCAGTAAGCAGCTCTTTTTACTATCGAAAGGGAATGGAAAAAAATCATTTAAAATAAATCTAAACTCTTTTTTATGTTCGTTAGGGCCAAACCCCTTAAAGCAAAGTATTTTATTAACAATTTGAATTTCGATTTTGTCTATTTTTTACAAAATATACAAATTCATTTCCTTTATTCGATCACCACAAATAGGAAACTATACACACTTGCGCCATCTCTCTGTCAGTTCGAGAACATATTAAACTCTCCTCGTATAATTTCATTCATTAAATTTTTGCAAGAAAATCATGTTTTGAAGATTTTCCTCATTTTCTTTTGCAATGTCGCATGATAATTTTACATTAAATATTTTATTAAATTTTACACAGAAAGATAAATCACGAAGGCGATACCGTTTTGTATGATATTTCACACGCATTTCTTCGGTTTGCACAAAAAGCATAATTCTTCGGTACCCAAAAGACGACGGAGAAACAAAATTTCTATTCCTTCGACCACTAACTTTCGCTTCAATGATGTCGTTATAACGTTTCTCTTTCTGTGCCGCGCAAAACCCCGAGGTTTTCTTCTACAAGAGACAAAATTTATATCCCGTGCATTTTATTTTCGAAATAAATTAAAGAAAACTATACTACTATTGTCTCAAAATAAAGCGCTAGTGACCGTACACCTTGCCAGCGGAGCGGCCAATACGAGAAAAGTGTTCTCGATGGTAAACTGGGTCGCCAGAAGAGCAGCACGTTCGCCAGCATGGGGTGGTACGCACTAGAACAAAGGGTTAAAACAGAATGTGGCTAAGCATGCGATGATTTTTAATGTTCCCCGGACACGCATGTGTTTATTAATTTAAGTATTTTATATTTTGCCGGGATATTGCTTGGTGTACGTGTATCGTCTAGATTAGTTTTGGTTAATTCAAATCACTAGACGAAGGGGAGAGATAAAAATAAATGATGATAATTATTTTTCAATTATATGAGATGAATTAATATCAAAATAGGAGTTATGTACATAGAATCTAATGCAATTTCTTTATAAAAAAATGTTTAATGTGTAAAGTGACTGGTGTTTGCACACATCGAATTTATAGCTATTATTTAAGCTTTCAATCCCATAACTTTGGCATGTTAGTATACATATAGACATACAGTGCGTCCATAAAGTATGGATACAAGCCCGTAATAACGTTCTTGTGCATTATTTGACAAAATGCAAAAATATGTCTATTAATGTTTTTATTAGCTATATTTAGATGCTACCATTTTGTTTTTTCCGTCGACCTTGAATAAGTTATGACGTCATTGACAATTTTTTTAAATGTCAACGTCATTTTTTTGTGGATTTTGAAAGCTTTTACAATTCTTTAATCGATGATGTAAAAATTTTGGTATGTTACATTAGAAAATTTTTGAGTAATCATTTTTAACTTTCTGTCATTCCTAAAGTGACAAGGTAATTTTTTTGACAGATTGTAAATAATCCGAATCACAACATTTTTATTTAATCCTAATTGTTGGTGTTTTAATTATGCATTCTCTGAGATGCATTTATCTGAACGGGAACGCATTCAGGTGCTCATGATGATTGGGTTTGGAGATAGACGTCGAAATGTTAGGAAAGTAGCGGTGTTGTTTAATGAAACGCATCCTGAACTGGACCCTATCGGTTTTTCAACTGTAAGTAAAATCCACAGAAAATTTTTGGAAGAAGGGTTCGTTCGAGATAAACCAAAAAGTGGACGTCCATCAACGGCCCTAGACAACCAAGTTGACATTTTGTTAACAGTTCAAGAACGTCCTCACACAAGCACACGGCAACCTAGTCGAGAATTTGACGCAGCAAGGGGTAGAGTCGGGAAGCTTTTGCATAAATCAAAGTATCATTCCTATAAAATGAATTTAGTTCAAGAGTTGATGCAAATTTGTGATAATGACCCTCTATTTCTCTTCAACATTTTGTTTTCTGACGAAGCTGCTTTCACATTGAATGGCACTGTGAATAGACAAAATTGCCGATTTTGGTCGACTGACAATCCTCATTGGATGCAAAAGACACATACTAAATACCCGCAAAAACTAAATGTATGGGCAGGGATTATCGGCGATCGCATTGTGGGACAGGTTTTCTTTGATGGAAACTTGACTGAGGAAATATACTTGAATTTTTTGAGGAATGAATTGATACCCATTTTAGCGGTTCTTTTTCCTAATAATGAGGATCCACATTTGCCAGATCGTAGAATTTGGTATCAACAGGATGGAACTCCTCCACACTATACGCTACCAGTAAGGCAATACCTCAATAATACATTTCCTAGCAGATTGATTGGAAGAAGAGTGGTAATTGGATGGCCAGTTAGATCGCTAGATGTAACCCCATTCTTCTTGTGGGGTTATTTAAAATCAAAAGTCTATGCGACACAACCGGAAAATTTGGACGTTTTACGACAACGTATCATCTACGAAACCAGACTAATGACTCCCGAAATATTACAGAATGTGCGAAATGGTATATATTATCGCTCAGGATTTTGTCAACAAAATGAAGCAAAACATTTTGAGCATTTGTTATAAATTTGATACTGAAAATGTCAAAAATAAAACTTAGAATTAGAATACGAAAATTTTCTTATGTAACATATCAAAATTTTTACATCATCGAATAAGAATTGTAAAAGCTTTCAAAATCCATAGAAAAGAAGGGGTTGACATTTAAAAAAATTATCAATGACGTCATAACTTATTCAAGGTCGACGGAAAAAATAAAATGGTAGTATCTAAATATAGCTAATAAAAAACATTAATCGACATATCTTTGCTTTTTGTCAAATAATGCACAATAACGTTACCATGGGCTTGTGTCCATACTTTATGGACGCACTGTATATGTTTGGTTATTGCAAAACTTTGTATAACCATAATATAAGATGAAGGTCTGAAGATAGATCAAACAAAAACAAAATATATGTGGGTAAATACATCAACTAAACTCTAAACACGATATCAACAAATCATAAAATAGGATATTGTATCAACTGAACGGAAAATACAAGGAATAGAAATGAAATATCTGAAAAATGTGAGAAAAGTAACAAAAATGGACAGACTCAGACGATACTATTTAGAAGTAAGATAACGACAATTAAGCTGGGCTCATTCGCATTTCACTAGGGAAGTGAAAAGATTTGTGAAGCTAGAGCACCTGTAAGAGGAAGACGAGGACGACCAAGAGAAATATGGGAAGATGCAATAGGAAAAATTCTATAAAATGAAGGACAAACATTGCAGCAGGCAAGGCTAGCAGCAAAATATAAAAGACGTGTAAATTGGTTTATAAATAAGTATTGATGATAAGTAATCCCGACACCTCAGGGTAAAAAGGATTATCATTATATACAAATTTGGTTTTGTATAGCGACAAAGAAAAAAAGGGGTGAAAGATATAACGCCTTCATATAAAAAATCGCGGTAGTAACGAGAAAATGATTTTTCTTTATTCGAGTCCGGCCCTGTCGCAGGTAAATATACGTGCGGCAATACGAGCTTCCACCTCTAATTCATCAATAATTCTCTTTACCGACGAATTATTTTGTTCTATTGGTATTTGTCAGTACCACCACAAATTTAAAGAATATATATATATATATATATATATATATATATATATATATAATGTATTTTTGTGACCTTATATTTTATATAATATTTGTGAGATTTTCGGCGTTTTATAGATCAGATAAAACTAGTATTTATTTTTAAATTTTTATTCATTTACCATACATGTTTTGGAAGTGTGTTCCTTTTTCAATGGTGTAGGTTTGGCTGTGTGTAAATTATGTCCATCCTGTTATAAGTCAAATTTTTTTTTATACAAACAACTTATGTGTATGCAATTATACATTTCCAATGTTAAAATGTAAGAATTGTTTTTAAAAACATATAAATAGATAAAATACAATAGAACTAACATGAACGTGATAACATTTTAAAAATTATTTCTTGTACTCTGTCGTATAAACATTTATACGACACACGTTTAAATAACATACGACAGATATTTATATAACATATATACATAGTCATGATGGTAAATTGCAGATTGTTACTCTACATTATTAAGTTATAAGTATATACTGCTTAGATTTTTTATGTCACCTCTGTTGTTAATTCAATTTTTTTCTTGTTTAATATTAATAATTTCATTAGTTTCTGTTCTCATTGTGTGTTATTCTTTATCGATTATGTGTGTGCTTTCGAAATCGAAATGGTAATCGTACTGCAGTTTGTGTAAATAAAGCAGTTTTATCTATTTTGGAGTATCTGTGGGCTTGTATTCTTTTGTATAAATATTGCTTAGTTTGGCCTATGTAACTATCGCAATTTCGACATGGTATTTTATAGATGACATTTGTTTGTCGATTTTTTTAATTTTATTATTATATATATACACACACACATATATATATATATATATATATATATATATATATATATATATATATATACATATAGATAATTATTTCGTGACCTTTGTATGTTATGGTAAATTCAATTTGTTGTCGATTTAAGGTCTGGTTTTACTTTAAAATATATATATTTAAAATAACTCTACATGTTTCGGCAAATGTGCCTTTATCAAGGAATATAAAATATAAAATTGATAAAGGCATCATTTGCCGAAATATGTAGGATTATTTTAAATATATATATTTTAAAGTAAAACCAGACCTTAAATCGCCAACAAATTGAATTTACCATATATATATATAGTGCATTCGTAAAGTAGCAGATAAATTCAATAAAAATTAAAAGAGAAGTTTATCAATAAACCCCCGGCCCGGCTATTTTAATTTTAGTTTACAGTTTTTTTAACGTGAAATTGAAATATGACGTCATTTTTTTTATTATGAACATCCATTTTTTATTGCAGAATTAGAGGGCAGATTTTTTTATATATCACAAGGTAATTTTGGATGTTCTTTACACGAGGAAACTTTGAAGTAACATTATCATAAACATTAAAAATTAAAACATAATCATCTAAATGAAATGTTCGAATTAAATACCGATAACAATCAGACAATAGTCAAGGTGATTAAGAAATTCTTTTTGAACGTTTTCGATTGCCATCTGCGGCAATGTTTCTAATTTCTTGGCGTATTCGTAAATTTTACGAAACTAGATCTCTAGCTAGAAGGATATAAACAAAGAAACAATACAATAAGGATGATGCTTGAACTTTGGTGGCTGAGATAGGTAGATGAAAATTCAAAATTCTCGTTTGCGCGAAAGAATTACAGAACTTAGTAATAGCAAATGTTTGCAGATTAGAATTTTGCCTATGAGTTGGGAGGTATTGTTATGGATAACCGATTTTTCTGTCACAAAATTTTATTTTCGCATCAAGCCAAATTAACTACAAATGGGCCTGTACCATCCCAAAATTCCAGTTATTAGCCCATTTACTATGTACGTCACTGGTCAGCCTTTTCTTTTGGAGTTTGAAAAATTTTCGAAACGTAATGCGTGATACATGAAAGTTACCGTCAGAAAACAAGTCTGAATAGTTAATCTGACTATGGTTTAATTTATATAAAAAAACGTGCGTGTAGCACGTAGAAAGCTGTGTAAGCTTTCTTCAATCAGATAATAACTGAACGTTATGATGCTCCAACAATAAATAATAAATTAATTCCTCTGAGTCTTGGGAATTTGAAGAAGCAATGTTGAATTCTTTCCATAGCAATATTCTGAGCATTATAAAAGGGGTTCCAAATAACAAATCCATATTCAAGCTAGCTCACAATAAACGCAAAATATAACTTTTGGGAAGTTTATGTTATTAAAAAATTAGGTAGATCGTAAGATAAGACTTAATCTTTTAACTACTCAGATATGCTTATTTAATGGAATATCATAGAAGATAATAAAATTAGGTTCTAAAGGTAATTGTTCCAGAATAAATACATATTTTTCAAGTAATTTTTCCAGAATTTCTTTTTATAAAAATTCATCAAAAATAGTAAATATGAGAATTCAAAAAAGTTGGATAAATTTATCCATAATGACCGTATTTTCATATTTAAGCTAAGACAATTTATTGCCTTGGCTTATTTTATAGTCGAATAGGGAAAACAATCCACTTAAAACATCATCTTCATTCCCTTCCTTTTTTCTTCCGTGTCTATCCTCTATCTCTCTCCTTTTTTTTTTTAATTTACCTACGACACAATTAAGAACAAGGGAGTTAAAAATAAAAGAAGATCAAGTCGCGAGAAAATACAGATGTGTCCCTTTTTCACTTCGCTCAGATTATGCGGGGTGGAAAGGGTTGTCTCGGGTGCCCCGCAAGATCGCCCGAGAATTATCGCTAGGAGGGTGATCGTGTGAAGGGAACGGGAGAGCACGTCTTAGATTGCGGACCGCAGGTGTCTCGACGATCTTAAAAATCTCCGTTAATCCGAAAACTGATTCTTAAACGCCGGGGCTAATCGCTTTTTCTCGCGTTATTCATTTTTAGCGGCCGCCGTAAATTTTTCTTTTTAAGTGGCGAAAAAAGTGGTAGGAATACCTGCTGGCGGACGTTTATTTTAATTGACGGATATTACGAGATCGATTAAACTAATTAAAAAGTACATTTAACCGGTAATTTTGTAAGACATATTGTGTTCTAAGTACATGATTTGGAACCTATATTCGTCCCAATAATTTTTAGTTTCAAAAATGGTTAATAAAATCACAAATTTACCCAATAAAATAGTATTGGGTGAGAATTGACATATCTGATAAATTAGTAAGCCAGATATTACTTTAAAAACAGACTAGCTGCAAATTGGTTTCTAAAGTAAGGATATTTTTGAACAATGCATCAATTTCCATAGCATAAAGGTGAAAAACAAAATTTCTAATCTGAGAGTGGGTGGACCTATTGTAGTTTTAAGTTGAGTAGAGGTGAGTGATTTATCTTTACCCGGTCATTTAAAACGATGCCTAAATTATGAAATTTATTGATTTCTAAAGCTTCTAACATATTGAGTTTTTTACTTTTGTCTACTACATGTAATGTTTTGAAATTAGAATTGAATTTCTGGTTATATTCGAAACAGTGATTAGCAAAAGTTGAATCTGTCTTTTCATCTCTGTAGCTTCTTTCGTGTTCTCCCATTCTAATTCGAAAGGTTTTTCCTGTCTGACCTATATATAGTCTGCACACGTCAACTTGTACACTTCCGGGTTTGATCTATTGCCCGTTTTATCTTTATTGTTTTTTATTGCTTTTTGTAAGGTATTGCTTGCTTTGTTTTGATTATGTTCGCTATATATTTTGAAATTTTGCCTATGTAAGTAATTGAATTATAATTATAGTTTCTATTGTCTTTTACGTGGGGATAAATTAGGGATCGGGTTTTTGACTGCTTTAGTTTGGTTAACATATTTTTCATTAACTCTATCGTAAAACCATTATTTATCGCTGTATTATATATTCTATTGCTAGACCGCTATGCATTTATCTCTTTTTGGAATAGTTAATTGACGAAGGAGATACTTGTTGAAACTTCATTATAACGCTAAGAAACAAGTAATTAAACTTCTAGTTTCAAAAATTCTTTTATTGTAGTGTATTTACAATAAAAGAATTTTTGAAATTGTGTTCATGGTTTCGACATTCTACTGTAACATCATTAGATATGGAACGGTCGTTTACGGCATTAATACACGTTTATTTCGCACGTCGCACTAACTTAAGTGAAATAATTGTGGAGACATATCTGATGATTGGAATATTTGAAAAATCTTATGCAGATAATGAATTCACTGATGATTCTTAATGTCTACTCATATAATTTAAATTAAATTCAAAATTGCATGCGTACGCCGCTGGTATGTGTGTCGAATTTGCCATCTTTAGTCATGACTGTAAAGACGGCAGACTATGTGCCCACACTGTTAAATTTAATAAATAATACACATAAGGTGTATTAGATAAAAATGTAGATTTTACAAAATTAGGGCAACTTTTTACCAATACTGAAGATCCATTGTACAGATACAAAGAGCGCTTTAACTATGCAAATATAACATCCTTTTTACCAATACTGAAGATCCATTATACAGATACAAAGAGCGCTTTAACTATGCAAATATAACATTTCTCAACGTCGAACAATCCTTTTCAGTATATAAACATATATATATATATATATATATATATATATATTAAATTTATTATATTATGTTAAATTTTACAGTGTGGGCACATAGTCTGCCGTCTTTAGTCATGAGTGTAGGACTACACTAATAAAATCCAATAAAAGCAGACTTAATTTTTGTGCTGATTTTTGTAATTTTATGCTCCATTAAATCCAGGTCAAAACTAAATTGTTGAACAAATATTGTACGTTTCGATATTTATTACAAATAATTTTGTAAAACCGCCTAGCTTGTCTACAATATACAACGTTAAAATAGAGTTAAGAACAATTTTAGAAAAAGAAAATATGTATTTCTCTAATTGCAAAAACATTAAATTCAGGAAGGATTTAGGACCTATATTATATGTAAAAAACAAAAACAAATATTTGTTGAGCCAAAAATCGTTATCAAAATACGTTTTCAATTTAAAATATGTGAAATTATTGCGAAAAAAGAAACAATTGAAATAATTTTGCTTAATTGCTAAGAAAAAACCAACCCAATACAAAAATGTAAAGAAATCTATTAAAATAAATCTGGAAAAATTAGAATAATATAACTAACAAATATCATGTTTAAAATAATAATAATTTATACAAAATGTGTAAATGAATGTTTTGTTGACTGTTACAGCACAAGTTAACTGTAGATATTTACGCTAAAATAATTCCTATTTTATTTATTTATTGCATGAAATAAACAAATGTTAAATTTTAATAATTAAAAGCTTTAATATTTATTTTATATAAAAATGTATTTATATTACATTAAAAAAGTTTACTATTAAATGCTTATAACTGCTTCTGAAACAATAAGATTGTTGTAGATCTCGGTTTCCGGGTTGGAACCGCGTCGAGTTAGGCGTAATTGCCAACGTTTCGTCCACTGTTTCAAGGGACATCTTCAGGGCTGTACGTAGATGTTCGTCGTTTCGCAGTAGCTTGAAGAATGCTATGACAGAGACCGGTACAACTTATATAGGGGGACCGGGTCAGATGGTGGCCTGCTATTGGCTGGGGAGAATGAGCCAATGGCATGCGTCGTATGGGCGTGGTGATTCTTAGTAGAGTTCAGTAGAGTTTGCCACGTCGGATGTAACGTATAGCCATCGTCTCTATTGAGATTGCGGAGATGTTTGTAAATTTCAATAGATTCACAGGTTTGATTTTACAAACATCCCCGCAATCTCAATAGAGACGATGGCTATACGTAACATCCGACGTGGCAACTCTACTGAACTCTACTAAGAATCACCACGCCCATACGACGCATGCCATTGGCTCATTGTGCAGGCCACCATCTGACCCGCCCCCCCCCCTATATAAGTTGTACCAGTCTCTGTCATAGCATTCTCACTGCGATATCTGCTCTCGCAACATCGCAGCTGAGATCATCTACGACTATAAAACGTCATACGAACCCGGAAGAAATGGCCGGTGAAATAGAAAAAGATACTATTCTCATCACGAATATGGCGCTGAGACCGAGCTTCCAACGAAGATGTACCGAGCAGCAATTAATAGACGCAAAAACCGTAATTGAAGATACCATCGACGAAGAAAAAATACAACGTCTTTTGCGCGATCAATCGCAAATATTTATGGTTGATCGCGACAGCCCGACAGCAACAATTACATTCAACACACATCACACAGAACAAACAGACCCAATAAAACCGACAACCGAAAAAATCACCGACGCATTCACAAGCCCGAAGAAAACAGCGAAGAAACCAAAAACAGAACACGCAAGTACGCCGATAGAAATAAAAAATTCTTACGACGCCCTCAATACCAAAACCGAGGAGGAAAAAATGGAAGAAGAAACCTCCGAACCCACTCCACAACCGTCCACATCAAACAGCAAACCCAGGGTAAGTGACAAAACCAACACACATAACACAAAAACACACAAAATTGCACCAATCATTGTAATCGAAAAAGACAAATGGACATACATACGACATTTACTTAAATCCAATAACATCAACACGGTAGAAAACAAAATGGTGAAACCAGGAATACACATCGAACCGACAACTGACGAAGACTACCGAAAACTGAAACACACACTAGACAACGAACAAATTCAATATTACACATTTCAATTGAGAAGTGAAAAGACACTAAAGGTGGTGATGCGTGGCATTCCCACCTTTATAACAGACACTGACATCACAGACGACTTGACGGACCAAGGATACCCGACTTTAAAAATTAAACTCATTAACGGCAAACACGGAATACCAGCACCACTTGTATTAATCGAACTGACGAGACAATACAAGTCAATCTTCAACTTACGCGACTGCTGCGGACTTGCAATCAAAATAGAACAACTAAACAAACGGACTGACATTATACAATGCCACAAGTGCCAGACTTTCAGACATCACCAACGGAATTGCAACATAAACTACAAATGTATGAAATGCGGAGACGGACATTCGACACATCTATGTACTAAGACAAAAACAACCCCACCAAAGTGTGCAAACTGCGGTGGTCCTCATCTATCCACTTTCATAAACTGTCCCAACAATCCAAACAATCCTACAAACAAAACCACACCTCAACCTAAATACATACCAGCACCACCCCAATCAACAAATCCATGGACACAAAGACAAAAAGACACGACACTTAACACAGTTGACGAACTAGCACTTGCCTTAGGCAATATGATAATAATACTACACTCGACAAACGCCACAATAGAACAAATACAATACTTCGTAACACAAACACAGACAATAATAACACTCTACAATAACAAACATTAAACACATACACAACTGAAACGAAAAAAAAAAAAAAAAAAAAAAAAAATGAGATGATGACCAGCAAACGAACACATTTGATTTAAACGCAAAAAAAGCGACTGACACACAGACTTTACACAAACACAACACACACAGGACCGCACAAAAAAACACAACAACCAACGATTATATCAGACTCAAACACGCCACAACCCTGGGAAATACGAAACAACGAAGTGGAAGTGGAGGCAACTTCGACCACAGAACAAAATTCAAAGACCCGTTTCCTGTCATAGCATTCTTCAAGCTACTGCGAAACGACGAACATCTACGTACAGCCCTGAAGATGTCCCTTGAAACAGTGGACGAAACGTTGGCAATTACGCCTAACTCGACGCGGTTCCAACCCGGAAACCGAAATCTACATCTAAAGAACGACTGCGGAAACCGACACCTACAATAAGATTGTGTTTATGTAAATTAATACTAAAATAATAATTTTTGAAGATACGAGGTTCGATTAAAAAATCTTCAATCATGAATAATATAAAAAAAAACTTAAGTCTTGTGAATAAATATTTAAGTTACAAATATATTAATCTCTAACAGTCAACATTAAAAGAATACAATAATAACAAAAAAACAATGTTCATTAGCATTGATAAAAAGGAAAAAAAAGAAGAACCAGTGTGTACGTACATGGCTTACTTTTGACGTATGCGTTCGCAGACTGGACTCCGTGGCGAAGCCTTTGCCGCATATGTTACAATGGAACGGCCTATTTTTGGCTCTTTCCACCTGAGCGTCATGGTTTCTTAAATGCTGCTGTAAATTGGACAGTTGTATGAAGGCTCTACCGCAGTCTGGAAGATGGCACTTATATGGTCTTTCACCTGAAACAAAAGCAGAAAATTGTTTAATATACATACTTATTACTTTTTGATTGCACTAAATTGTCAAAGTTTCTCTTTGCATTTTAATTGGAATTTATTTTGCAAAAATATGTGACATTGAAATCCAAATTTTGTTTATTTTATCTCCATATGCGTAGAATGTGTTTTTAATTTCAGGTTCAGCACGAAACAAAGTTTCAAGAAGCAAGTATCGCCAGTGTAAAATATAACAGAGGTTTGTTAAGTATAATATAATACTTGCAATGGAAGAAAAGGAATCTATCCGCTAAGAAGTCCACAAATATCCTATCTAAAGCTCGCTTGATTATAATTATCTTTCAGTGTTGGATCCATTGTTTGTTTTATTCTCCAGCCGAATTAACCGAACGATAGCCTAGTAACAATGTACTGGTTTATCATGCCGAGGATCTCTATGGACATAGTCTTAGCTGTGGCTAGGTGCGTTCGCAATGGCATCTTATACGAATATCGAATATACTGATGATTTTAATTTATGACAAAACAGGACAAAATAGTTTTACGGTAAAAAATTTGTACTCAGAACGTTTCCCGAATCGACTTATTTCTTTGACTAAGACAATTGTGAGAACCGTTTATCGACTTCGGGATACAGGATCAGCAATTCCATGTTTCGTATAGCGTAGCCCTCAAAGATCACGTAGAGCGCAAGAAGTAGAAGAAGATGTTTTAAATATCGTAGAAGCGGATCCCGACGTAGGTACGACAACTCTATCGCGGGAAGTAAATGTATCTCAAATTACGGTGCATCAAATTTTCAAAACTAATTTACTTCATCCGTATCATGTTTCTGTGAGTGGTTTCAACACAGAGAACCAACAGAACACCAACGAATTATTTTATCCTGTTTCGCCTACATCGGTACTTGTTAGTACCACTACAAATTTAAAGAAAAAAAAGAATATAAATAATTGCATACAAATAATTAAAAACCACGTATTTGAGTTTAATAACGGACACGCTACATAAAGCCAACAATTTACGATTTCTGTTTCTGTTTGTTTTGTTGTGTTGCTATTATAAACATAACAATTTTATGTTAAAAGAAATTTAACATACAAATTATTTAACTATACAAATGCCCCATAAATTTGACGATATGTTTGACGTAAAAGTTATTATTGATATCCACAAAAAAACGTCCTAATGTTATATCCATATAGGCTGACTATATTGCATAAATTCTTTGGTAAAAAACAACATTTATGCGTATTTTTCAGATTCGCATAGCTTAGACGATATGCAGCGGTAACCATACACAGCGTGAGTTTTTTTGAATGTTTAGCATTGGGATCTCAGAAACTACTGGAGATAGAAAAACGCTTAAATGGGGAAAGATGCGCAGTTTTACGAGTTTGAGTTAAAACTGATTTTGTTTCTCCGATAACTTTCATTGCTTTTTAGATATTCAAAGAAAACTAAATTTTACGATTTTCTTTAAACATGCTTAGCATCGTTAATAGTAATTTTAGGGAAAAAGTGTTCAGACAAAAGTTTTAGATAATTTTATGCCAAATAAAACTATGTAGCTAATATTTTTTTTTCGTTTACCATTATCGAGTTATGACACAAACTTGTGTTTTTTTAAATGGAAACCATAGTTGGTTTTGACAACATTAAAAAGCTTATTTTTTGCTGATTACAATGATATAAGGTTTGATATGGTTATTTTACAAAATAAAGAGGATATAGATATTTATATGCTGTTTATGGAAAACAATTGAATTTCGAACTGATAAAATACAAACCAAACGAAAACTTATTTTGAAACCTTATGTAGTACTAAAATGAAAACTATAAGAACTTTTATTAAGGGCACACAATATTATTAATGTTCAAAGATACCTCCATTATTATTAATACACAAATTGCATCTCTTCACCACAGAATTTGTAGCATTGCGGACTTTACGCCTATCGATGTTATTAAAAGCAACTAAGACAGCTTCTCTTAAATCGTCGATTGTTTCATATGTTCTTTTGTATACTGTGTCCTTTAGTACACCCCACAAGAAAAAATCCAAAACTGATAAATCAGGGGATCTAGCCGGCCATTCAATGGGCGCATTCGTGCATCCGTTGATTAGGGAAGTTCAAATTTAAATAATTGCTAACATTCAGTTGATTGTGCGGAGGCGCTCCGTCATGTTGAAACCATTGCAGCATTGCTCGGGTTCTTAAATTTAAATGATCTAACATTTCCTCGAAATCTTGTAAAAAATTAAGATAACGATTGCCAGTTAGTGATCCATCAAAAATAAAAGGAGGAAGAACAGTTGATCCCATAACACCACACCAAACATTAAACCCAAATTTAATTTGTGGTCTCCTATGTTCAACGTGAAGTGGATTTGTTTCAGACCATATGTGCTCATTGTGCCTATTAAACATTTCACAATTTGTGAAACGAGATTCATCAGTCCATAATATTTTCATTGAAAAGTGTGGATCGTTTTGACACTGATCTTTAAACCATCTACAAAAAGCTATTCGTCTGATGTTATCACCTTCATGTAAAGTTTGTGATACTGATAATTTGTAGGGACGAAATTTATGCTTCTTCGGCACTCTGACAATAGTGCGTTGAGAGGAGCCCATTTCTGTTGAAATTTGTCGGGTCGATGTAGATGGATTCTGAGCGACACTTGCTAATATGTTTATTTCTCTATCTCCATCCATCCCTTTTTTTGATTTTGGTTTAACGAACGAACCATAATCTGGTAAATTATCCCATAATCTCTTAAAAGTAGGTAGCGACGGCTGACGTCGATCAAAATAATTTTCAAAATAAACTTCAGCAGCTCTAGTAGAATTTTTCTGGCACTGAATGTAACATTCAACCATATCACGCTTTTCTACGTTAGAAAATTCCATAGCCAATGCAAACTTATGATTAACGGCCGTTTGCACCGCTTATAGTTAAGTTACAATTAAATTAATTAATAGTTAATTGTCAATGTTTGACAATTAACTTGACTTAAAAGTAAAAATTAACAGCTCTCACTTCTGTGACTCAACGTGAAAGCAATGTTAGTATATTTATCTCGACTGCTCCAACGAACATTATTGTAACTCAAATTTTTCGTTTTTTGAATTACAAAACACCAAACATTTTTTTTTTAAAGTTTTTATCTTATAAAGTCAACAATCATAGAAATGTCTATATCCTCTTTATTTTTTAAAATAACCATATCAAACCTTATATCATTATAATCACCAAAAAATAAGCTTTTTAATGATGTCAAAACCAACTATGGTTTCCATTTAAAAAAACACAAGTTTGTGTCATAACTCGATAATGGTGAACGAAAAAAAAATATTAGCTACATAGTTTTATTTGGCGTAAAATTACCTAAAACTTTTGTCTGAACACTTTTTCTCTAAAATTACTATTAACGATGCTAAGCATGTTTAAAGAAAATCGTAAAATTTAGTTTTCTTTGAATATCTAATAAGCCATGAAAGTTATCGAAGAAAAAAAAGCAGTTTTAAATCAAAATCGTAAAACTGCGCATCTTTCCCCATTTAAGCGTTTTTCTATCTCTAGTAGTTTCTGAGATCCCAATGCTAAACATTCAAAAAAACTCACCCTGTATATACAAGTGCCCCGTGTCGTTATGTTAAAATTTTGGGAGCGTAAATTAGACTTCATTTCAATTAAAGAAAACGCAAAACTTGTAGATCCATTTATTTGTTTCAAAGTTACAGGCCTACGAATGTTAGATATAATGAAAGACTGTTTAACGTTATGACAATTTATTATTTTTTTATATTATTAAAAATACTTTTGTATTATACAAATTTAGTGAGGTTTTACCCACTCAAGTATGTTTCAAATTATGTTGTTATTATTTATTGTCTTCTTCAGAAAAATCTGTACATCTTATGTATCTTACATTGCAATAAAAATATTCTTCTATTCCTCATGTTGGATAGTTTGGTGTGGAATTTCGTTTATTTCTTGGACTCATTGTTAAGAATGTTGTCTTGACTGGTTTTATTAGCTAATTTTTCATCGTTTCTCATCCCAATAAATTGTCGAAACGTTAAACAGTGTTTCATTATATTTCATTCAACAATAATTTCCGAATTTCCAAGAATTTTTAGGATTTAATATATTTAGTGAACGGCTAAGAAATAAATCTATTCTATATATATGACTATATAACTGTAAGATCCAACCATGTATATAGTAATCTCCACCCTCTATTTTTCACTTGTCTTTTTCTCACGATACCCGCCAAACAATGGGAGGACTACACTAAGGATGACATAACCACGGTAGCACGTGATATATCGAACAACAAAGCTGGTAGTTTTTTTCAATTCGATTGAACAACGGACAAATGACTATTATTAATGGGATGTCGCGGCCATCTTCCTTTTTTTTTATCTCTCTCTGGATTTTTAACTGCGACTAAATTTCCCTCTTTTCCTGCATAAGTAAAGAAAAAGAGGAGAAGAAAATTACACGTTTCCACACATGCAAATTCGCAAAGTGAAGGGCTCCGCCTCCTGTATGCTTCGAAAAGTTTTGTTTCGGCTACGTGCATGTATTAAAGCCACGGATTCGAACAAAAGACGACCGACAGGTATCAATTTTTGTTTTGATTGACAATCGGATGTCTATATTACGGAAATATAAGGGTTTCGGTCTTGTAATAGGTAAGCATTTATTAATGGAGATAAATATTATAATAAATTTTATGAAGACATGTTTTTCTGTTCAAAATATCTACATTTTCGTCAGACATCGTTTAATTTAATAGTTTAGAAGTAAACGTAAGTAAAACAGAAATATGTGCATTGAAGGAGAACAACAAGATCTAACTCTGAATACTGGACAAAGTATTAAACACCGCTATATGTATACAATGTGTCCGGGAAAATGTGGAAAATCTCTTGGATTCAGATAGAACATTAAAAAATAAGATGACAAGTTCCCATAATTTTTTTCCTAGCGGCCCTCCCTACGGAGATACGGCCTCCTAAAGGACGCCACTGGAAATAATTTTTCCTTGAATAACTTTTAAACTACTTATTATAAATTAATGAAAATTTAATATGATAAGCAGTAGTAAGGACCTCTTAAAATACTGCCCTTAAATTTAAATTAGCTTGTTTAGTTTACCAGGGGCGGACTAGGTTGTACATTTTAATGCTTACATTTTAACACCCTGTATGATAAGGAGTTAAAAAAAACAAATTTGAATACCTTGAACATTAAGCTAAAGAAAAGGTACTCTTGTCCATTGTCGATTAAATTAACCGTTTTCGAGGAAAATAAAATAAAAGAATTAATGTTTTATTTCTATTAAAAAGAACCATGTTTTTTATTTTTTTTGTCTTCAACAAAGTGTGATACAAAAGTCATTCCAGGAACAAAAAAGTTTTAGTTTAGGTTATTTAATACGACAAAATTACAAAGATTCTTAGAAATGCTGTTTTGTCCCAGAAAGGCACCTTAACAAAAATTATGTTTAGAAATGTACTCACTAAAGCTTGCAGCGATTGAACCTAAATACGCTAATTAGAAATAATCAATTAAAAACTTCATAAGTGGGTTCAACATGGGCTCCGTGAACTATGATACACTCGCGGGCACGACTAATAGAGGACTGCTGTACTCGCCACAACAACCCAGCATTGTTTCTTATCACATCACAATGAAATGTGATTCTCTGTAAAAGTTCCTCCCTAGTATCAACCGGAGAGGAATACACCAAGGTTTTGAGATGACCCCACAGGTGAAAATCCATTGGCGTTAGGTCGGGAGACCGTGGAGGCCAGGCAATGGGACCACCTCTGCCTATCCAACGGTTTGGATAGACGTTATTCAGGTGGTCGCGTACAGCAACGCTAAAATGAGGTGGGGCCCCATCATGCATAAAATACATGCTTTGGCGGGTTGCAAGTGGCAAATGCTCTTTTGAATCCAGAAAAGCGTTCTGAAGGAACTGTAAATAAAGTTCACCATTCAATTGTGGCGGCAATACGCATGGTCCAATCAAAAAATTGCCAATTATTCCTGCCCAAACATTAATTGATTGGAACTGATGTTGATAATGATGAACGACAGTGGCATGAGGGTTTTCATCAGCCCATACATGCGAGTTATGTAAATTTACAATACCATTTTTGATAAACCCTGCTTCATCGGTAAAAAGAATAGTGCTAATGAAGTTTGGGTTTGTTCGTTGCTGATCTAACAGCCAGTTTGCGAACTGGATTCTACGAGGAAAATCTTCAGGAAGTAGTAGATGCACTTTTTGCAGATGATAAGGGTAAAACAACTGTTCTTTAAGTACTTCATGAATTGTCGTTTTTGACGTATTAAGCTGCACGGCTAATCTTCGAGTGCTTATTGAAGGAGTATCACCTACAGTATCCAAAATATTTTCCTCCAATTGCACCGTACGTACTGTTCTTCTCACACCAGCATCAGTACTTTTTTTCGCAAAACTTCCTAAAACATTAAAGAAAGTCAATAATGTTACCTTATTAACTGGAATCGCCCACCAGTCTCTCATAGACGTTGGTCTAGTCGCTGAAATGTTTTCTGATTTGGAATATTGCGATTAGGATATCTTTCTTCATACAACCTTCTTGCTTTCAAAGCATTGCAAGATGCAAGACCGTACATAAGATGCATATCTGCATACTCACTAAATGTGTATCCCATTATCAAATTAAATTTACCAAGATATTCAAAATTCAATAAATTAATATCGAAGTAAAGGATCAACGTGTTAACAATATGAAAGATTACAAGATTTAAAATTTAAACGTCAATGCAAGATATTTATTAATTCGTGGGTACCATAGTAACGTTTGTAAAAACAATGCGATTTTTAGTACTGAAAACAGTTTTATTTCAGACTTTTGTATCACACTTTGTTGCAGACAAAAAAAAATAAAGAACATGGTTCTTTTTAATAGAAATAAATCTTTTATTTTTTTTTTCCTCGAAAACGGTTCATTTTATCGACAATGAACAAGAGTACCTTTTCTTTAGCTTAATGTTCAAAGTATCCAAATTTGTTTTTTTTAACTCCTTATCATGCAGGGCGTTAAAAATGTAAGCATTAAAATGTACAACCTAGTCCGCCCTGGTAAACTAAACAAGCTAATTTAAATTTAAGGACAGTATTTTAAGAGGTCCTTACTACTGTTTATCATAAGTAAAAACACAAGAGCTTTTTTTTTATCGGATAAATTTCTCTTTGTAACGAAATTATTTTGCCAATCAGTAATTTGACGAGAAAAACTTACATGAAAAAATCGCGAGACGATAGTCGAGCGATTTTTTCTAATGTAAGTTTTTCGAGCGAAATTACTGATTGGAAAAATATTGAGTTAAAAAGAAATTTATCCGAGAAAGAAAAGCTCGAGTGTTTTTTGGCAAGATAAATTAACGATATAAATAAACAGAAACAAAAATTATTTTTATTTGAAAGCAAGAGAACAGTTATTAAATGTACAATTATTATAAATAGTTTGGTTTGGTGTACTAATTTTAATATTATTTTCTTTGTTGTTTTCTACACATGTTGAATAATTGTTTTGTCCTATTTTATCGGATTCGCGTAAATTACTGACAAGATTTTCGTGATGTTCAGGGTCAATTTGGAGATAAGGTTTAATTGATGATGAAGAAGAGTGTCCTGTTATCTTTATTAATTGTTGGTCACTTACTCCTGCTTTGGCTAAGTGGGAAACAGTACTAGCACGGTTTGAATGATTGGTAATTTTAATATTGGTGATATCCAGTCCAATTTTAGATGCAGAATTTTTGGTCCAAGTAGATATCAAATTTATTCCTATTGGAACATTTTTATACCAATTATTAGAATGTGCCTTGTTCCAAAAGGGATTTGGAGTTAAAAAAAGTCGTTCAGATGTTATATTTTCTTTTCTTTTTTCTAAGAGTAATTTTAATAATTTAACCGGACAAATACTTTCATCCATATCATTTTTTGTCAACCATTTACTGTCCGTCAATTTTTTCGACCCACCTTGTGCGGTCTTCGAAAATATAGAATTATATTCAATTCTTCCTGTTGGAGTTCCATTTTGATATTTTTCTTCTTTAAAATGGTAAATTTTACATTTTACGGCTTCTCCTCCTCTCCACGCTAATTCATATGAAGCTATATGAAAGAATCTTTTTTGTAATCCCTCTGGTTCATCTATATTCCACAATTTTGCCATTTTTACTATATATTTCTTGTCTATTGGCATAGAACTTACTTTTCTTTTCTCGGGAAGAGTTTGTAATTCCCTTCGTTTACAATTTTTCGCATCGCGGGATTCTTTAAAAATTATGTCGGCAAAAGGATCAATTTTAATATTGTACTCACTGAAATATTTTTCTTGAATCATCTTCGCAGTTGAATTCCAGATTGTTTTAACCGTATATTCTTTATAATCTTCTCCGTTTTTCTTTTTCATATTATAAGCCCAATCTTTTAATATATTTGCTATTTCGTGTAAAGGAGTTGTTTCTGAAAGTTTGTAATTTCGAACTTGACAAAACTCGTTAAATTGTCTCCATATAGATGATCTTGTATTTTTGGTTGATTGCGGTATTGATTTTCTTATATTTGTTGTAATTTCTTTAGATGAAATTTCCCCAAACCGACTCATAATTATACGTTTTACGTTTAACGGTACTTAATAGTTATTACCTGTCAGCTGCCAAAATAAATTAAGTGATGCAGGGCTACTAGATATGTAACAGGAAGAAGCATTTTTATCGGAGGAAGAAGCATTTTTATCGGTGATAAAAAGCTATGTAGGTTTTTATCGCTGTCAAAGTGACAAAAATGTCACCCGCATATGGACATTTTTATATAGGAGTTAATTTATCATATTAAATTTTCTTTAAATTATAATAAGTAGTTTAAAAGTTATTCAAGAAAAATTGATTTCCAGTGGCGTCCTTTAGGAGGCCGTGTCTCCGCAGGGAGGGCCGCTAGGAAAAAAATTATGGTAACTTGTCATCTTATTTTTTAATGTTCTATCTGAATCCGAGAGATTTCCCACATTTTCCCGGACACATTGTATAGTCCGTCTAGAAAGTATCCGGAAAACAAGAAGCACAGTTATAATTTTAAGGTATATATTTTTATTACTTGAATAATAAAATCACAATAAATAATTCATCTCGTTTACTAATACAAACTCCATTTAACTCTAAACACTTAACTAAACGTTGAGGTACTTCTGAAACTAAGTCACTGCTATACTTTTCGGTGATGGTGGCTTGTAAAACTGACCGAATCAAATCTTCTTTATTTCGTGGCGCCGCTCGTTCTATTTCAATTTTCATTAATCCCCATATGTTTTCTATGGTCCTAAGATCTGGGGAAGCTGCAGGCCATGGAATTGTTGCCAAGTTTTGTTCTTACATCTAAGCTGTAGTGTAGGCAGAAGTATGGCATCTTGCATTATCCTGTTGAAAACGCCACCCTTCTGGATATAAAGCATGAGCGGTTTCAAGAAGAAAACCATTAAGAATTTCACAATACTTTGCACTATTAATGGTACCATAAATTATACAGAGAGGTGTAGCACCACCTTGTAAGGTTGCTCCCCAAACTATTATTTTAGTGGGAAATTTGGAAATTTAAACGGTAACTTTTTCTCTTGATAGGATTTTTAGATGATTTGTACCAAGCTGAAAACAACTTTCGTCAGATATAAAAACATCATTGAAATTATCGTCTTGAAAACGTTGGCAAAAATCTATTCTTCGTTGCCTTTGCAGAGGTGTCATTGCAAGGTTTTTTTTTGGTTTTCTTGTTAAGTAACCTTGTCTTTTCAATGAAATGCGGACGGTTTGTGCACAAACTCTTATTTGACGTTGATTTCCAAATATGTTAGCCAGTTTTCGAAACCCTATGCGTGGATTTTGTCGTCCTAAAGTCACTAAAGCGTTCAGATTGTTTTCAATAATCTTACGCGGTCTTCCAGAAACTGGTCCATGGCTCATATCTCTTCCATTTCTTATCCTCTTTATTGTCTCATATACTGCACTTTCTCCGAGTTCAGTCAATTGACGTAATTTTTTAACGTTTTGAACACCTCTTCTGTACAAATGTTCCACCAACTTTCTTTTTTCTACTTGCGACATTATTTCACAAATATTAAGCCTGTTAACAATCAACAATATTTGACAGCTGATATTGTTATATGATTTTGGCCATGGCCTACTGTCGCTACAACCTACTTAATGCATTACTTTTGTATTGGGATGTAATAAAAAAGAAATATATTCAAATTAAGAAAAATAATCAATTCCGAATACTTTCTAGACGGACTATATATATAAGTATTTCGGCCTGAAAATAACTAATGAAGGGAGACTCGAGCAAGCAATCTCGGAGAGATATTTACAAGGAAGAAAAGCAATATCTATTGTGGATAGGGTTTTGTGGGACAAGCATATTACGAAAGATATGTAATGCCATTGTTAGAAGTAACAAGTTCATTTGAAAAGTCAATCTAGGTTACTTTGAAATTTTGATAGAATAAGACACAAATATATTAATATGTGCTTGTTGTTCCGTAAACGTAAATCCAAATGACATTTGATAATGTCAATCACAAATATCAGTTAGTGCATAAAATAATCGTGCGTCGATTCTGGTTTAAATAAATTGCTTCTCAGTTTTAAAATGGCTTTCACTTTAGAACATAAATTTTCTTTAGTCCAGGCTTATTTTCGAAGTGGTAATAAAATTGATGGTTTATGGGTTTATTCAGTTCAAGATTGCATGGTAGAATTTCAAGTTGAGTTTCCACATTTTGTAATAGATTATATACAATTTAAGAATACTTTGGATAGAACTTTAAAACTTTTTGCTGAAACTGGTAGTCTCTTAGCAGCGGAGAAGTTAAGAGACGTACACCTCAAGTTGTCAATTGTGTTGAAGAAATAATGGAAAATGAACCACAAACATCTGTTCGACATTTGAGTCAACAAATAAACCTTTCTGTTGGTACAACTCAAGTTATTAAAAAAAGATATGCAACTTTATCCATACCTTGTCACAGCAGTACAAGAATTGTTAGAAATTGATTACCCACGTAGACTACAGTTTTGTAATTGGTTTGTAAATATGAACAATAATGGAGAACTTTCGCAAAGAGTCATCTTTACTGATGAAGCATGGTTTTATAAAACGGGATACCTAAATTCACAAAATACAAGAATTTGGAGTAGTGAAAATCCACATGTAATTAATGAAGAATCGCTACATCCAGAGAAAATTGGTGTTTGGGCAGCGATAAGCCAAAGGCAAATCATTGGACCAATATTTTTTCAGGGAACGTTACTTCTCAATGGTACCGTACGGAAATTTTACAACCATTTGTCAATCAGTTGCATGATGATGAACTACAAAATGCATATTTCCAACAAGACGGAGCACCTTGTCCCTGTACTGCAGAATCTTTGGATTATTTAAGAGAGTTTTTTGATGAGCGTATAATTAGTCGAAATACTGAAATTGCCTGGCCTACACGGTCATGCGACTTAAAATGTTCTCAGTAAATCACATGCTACTAGATTGACTTTTCAAATGAACACTTGTTATAGTAATGTACAGTTGTGAGGTTTGGCCTTTAAAGCAAAAGATGGTAAGAACTCTAAGGCCCACAGAAATGCACTGCGGGTAAATCTAGAATGGAGTGAGTCACAAAAACAAGTCAACAATTCGGGGCACAGTATGAAATTCTGAATTGTTCTTTAGGAACTGCTTCAAATTTTCTTTTTACATTATCAGCAGTAACTTCCGGTAATTGGGCAAGGAATTGACGAGGATTATATTCAATATTCACGGCGTTTGTTATAGAATATTGTGAGTTTATCGGAATCACTTCTAGATGGCGGATGGCTGCAGGTATTCTGGAATAATTTCCATGTATATTGGCTAAGTTTATCGGAATAGTTGAGTCTATAAATAATTGTTGAGCGTGTGAAATAGAAACAGCATCATCCGGATCCAGTATTTTACGTCAAAATAATAATAATAATATTTATTAAATTGCCCAACAGGTCACCCCAATACAGACAATATAAACAAATAATAATTACATATAAAACATATGTGAAAAAAAATTAACAACAAAGTATAACACCGCAATAATAGAATAAAGAATAGGGACAGAAAGAAAACGTTAAATGAAGAAGCAAACTAGCGAAAAATTGCTGTAGAAAAATTATTTAAACTATTAAAATTCTTGGCAGAATGCACCATTGGAGCCCTCAGAAAAATTTTCGTTCTAGCCGTTAGAAGTAGAAGCGCTTCATTCACTCTTGAGCTTAGACGAGGTACTCAAAAATTCACTTCTTCAAGTAAATCAGCTGAGTCGAGCTTATAAAGAATGACATTCTTTATGAAGTTTGAATTAATTAGGTGTCGTTTTGCTTCCAGATTACCAACTCCATGACGATCCAAGAGCAAGTTATTTTTAATAGACTTTTAATATGTCATAATTTGACGTTTATTAAACACAATTCAAATAGTTTGGCATGAAACAATTAACAATAGCAAGACATTATCTGTTAGGGTAAGAAATGTCAATAAAAAGGCTTAATTGTTGCGTGGTTTTTTGTTTCTAAAATTAGTGAATTTGTTTGCATTAAGTTAATTAAATATAGTTAATTGACGAAGGAGATACTTGTTGAAACTTCATTATAACGCTAGGTATTTCATCCACCTGATGAAGCCATTGTATGGCGAAACAATATTGTAGTGGTATTTACAATAAAAGAATTTTTCTATTTTGCGTTCGAAATGAACTCATTATGAAACTCAAAACAGTATCGAAATGAGCTTAATTTCGATACGCTTTTTTTCATTTCTCAATGTTGGCGTTGTTCGAATACAGAAATAAATATCATTGCTGTCATTTGATTTTAAGAATTTATGTACATTTGACAGATATGATATATGTCCGCATTTTACACAAACAACAACATATATATGTTTCTATGACACTCATGTAAATATTTTTAAATGAAATATCAAGTAATGTTAACGAAAATTAATAAATAATATGAAATATAATATACTTGGCGGATAGCAAGATTTAAATTTGAAAATGTCAAGTATCAATGTGACCAACTGCATGCTTTATATAAAAATTAAACTCTGATCTTTCAAATTAAATAATTCCAATTTAAGCAATTTATTAATGTAAAAAACGTAAAATAGAAAAAATAGTATAATCATTTGGGATACTTATATTTAATTAACGCTATGAAATAAGTAATTAAACTTCTAGTTTCAAAATAGTATATTAAAAAACTCGTTTCATAAGGCCTTTTGCCGCACTCGCTCTTTAGAAAACTCGCCGCTATCGCGGCTCGTTTTCTAAACTGATCTCGTGCGGCAAAATGGTGCCTTATGAAACTTGTTTTTTAATATACTATTTTGAAACTAGAAGTTTAATTACTTATTTCATAGCGTTAATTAAATATAAGTATCCCAAATGATTATTCTTCTACATGAAAGATATTCACAAAGAGAAGTTGCTGGAATTCTAAATATTAACAAATCTGTGATACAAAGGACCCTATTAATAATGTTACTTTTGTTAACTTATTACAAATTATGGTTTAAGTTCATGACAAAACCATTGGTATTTTAGTTTAATTTTCGGCTTTTGTCTCCAAGTTCATAAAAGTAAAGTTTGTTAATTTTAGTAGCCCTTAAATCAATTAAACTCTAAGGAAACACTTGTATTTATAAATTTATTATTATTATTATTATTACTATTATAGTCTGTAATGCCCAACAGGTGATCCCGATTTACAGGACATAAATGTAATAATTACAATATTAAACATTAAAGCAAATGAACATACAATTAATATAAAAAATAAAACTAAAAACAAATTATTATTATTATTATATACTTATTCGGTTCATTAAATTTCGTTTTCTTGTTTTAAAATGATTTTGAATTTTACTGGTGGGCTTTTAATTTTGTCTAGAACTGTATATTAAACACCTTTTGTGGAATTTTTTCGTTAACCATCGTATATGAATCAAACCCCGATAATCTCTATTTTTTCGCGATCGAATTTGCAGAATTAATAACTCTTTTATTAAAAATATGTCAAATTAGCGACGGGAATACGGTGGAGCGGGTGTGGTGACTCAAGAAAGGACGATTTAAAACAGACGCTGAAGATGAAAGAATACCCCTTAGTTCAAATTAAAAAGTTTAATTTTATTATTTCCTCAAATTGATTGTGAAATATTTTTAATTTTCTTTATCTTCCATTGTTTTTTTTTAATATTTAAATTTATCTCGAAGTGTAAGAAAAATTATAAAAACCTACTGGTTTAAATTTCCGATCTGGTTGTAATAACTTTCTTTTGGGGTTCATTGAATTACTTTGGTGCCACTGGTTATAAACTTTAAATTTTACTTTCTATTTACTGTATATTATTAGTCAGTTTATGTATTGTAATAGAGTCTATATAAGACTTTAAAATAATTTCTTGATAAAAATATAATCCCCAAATTTAGGATTTCTAACAAATGAAAACCAAGAAGAAACAGAAATACAAAATAGTACATTATATATCTAGTAGTAAAAGCGATACAATAAGGCGTTAAGCCGAGGCCAACAAGCATTGAAACCCGGAAATGTGCTTTTACTACGAGGTACACATACTTTTTTTTTCTGAAATCGGAATCAATATTATGATAAATTAAAGAATTTTTATAAACGCATAACATTTTCTCATTACCACCTAATTGCCTATGAAATTGTTTCCTTGACAATCACTGTTTGTTTGTTGTTGTGAAAAAGTTCCAGAGATGCATTACTTATTATTTCGCTTTAATACCTACTTACCGCTAAAAATTGTTTTTAAATGAACAGTAATGACGATGTCCTAGTGTGCGGGATAACATCGGAGTTAGTAAAAGCTGCTGAAAATGTTATCTGCGTGTATTTATTTACTGTCTAAAATGTATATAAAAACCGATACGGGGAAGCTGCCGACTTTCTCGGCCTAGGACGAAAAAAACCTTCCCGGACTGTTTTTTTATGTTTGCATAGCAATGGACTAAAATACTAGAATAGCTATTTTGGGATCTGAAATTCCACCCAGAAAGTAGGCAATCTTGACCGATTTCAGAAAATAGTATATTGTTTAACGAGTGATGAAAGTAACGTTTTTTTAATTTATGCTATTATCAGCCTTCTATTCAATGAATTTTACATAGACTTCTTCATACTTCTTTTTCGATTTTTCTCGTAATAATCCCGCATAGGTGTTCTCAGCTTGATTTACTATTTCTGGTGGCGTATTTGGAATATCGAAATCACCTTCTGAATCAGAAATCATGATAAAGTTTTAAACAGCACAAACTGACGTGATTTAAAAATGACGGGATACAGCGACAGTAGGCAACTAGACATAGGTGAAATTTAGTAACTTTCATCACTAGGAACGAAAGTTAACGTTATGGGCTAGTGACGGAAATCAAGTTTTCGCTACAATATTCCGGCGACGAAAAATGTCTTTTTATAAAGGGTCGTAGGAAAAAATATTTACTTGATAATAATCTGCTATTATTCTTATACAAGGGTAGCCATTTATGCATCCGAAGCTGGCAGCGCTAGTGTTGCTAGGCGCCATTTAACATATCCATCTTTAATTTCGACATTTTTGACGTTATACGTACTCAGAATGTTTTGTCATACGGACGGCTATTTGCGTTGTTTACGCGGACTTAGATCTCAGTAAAAAATAGACTTAACTCCTGAAAATTTTCGTGCAACAATTGATTTTCGACAGTGGCGGCTCTTTAATGAGAGCAAGTGAGCAATTGCACCCCCTGGAATTATGAAACAAAACAAACCAAGCGGCGACTAACTGTGAAAGTATTTATTTATTATATATATTATGTATTCATAGTTGCTGACGAGGAACGTGGCACGCTAACAACGTACATATACCGATCGTCGTCACAGATATACTGAGCAAAGCCCAACTCTTGCTCTGTTAAGGCATTAACATTACATTGATGGTGGGGAGAACTGTATTTTGCCGTACTTCAATGTCGTATAATACATAGCGTTGGAGCAACTGAACCAGACTTCTCTAGGGCGTTGTTACAATGAATACGGTATCTTTTTTACAGAACAACGCGTTTTCGCGGTTAACGTATAATGAAAAAATCGCAGTAAAAAATCTTAAACGGCCGATGCCTCAATTGTGTTTAGAAAGTAAACAATCTGTTAAAGGTAAAGACGTTATAAGAAAATTCAAAATGAATATTTATCAGAAAAATGACTGGATTTGTGGGTGTGAAATTAAAAATACTTTGTTTTGTTTTCCGTGTCTTTTGTTTGGTGGTGAACCGTCTTGGTCAAAGAACGGAATAAGAGACTTAATTCATCTTAGTGCTAAAATGATTAAGCATGAAAATTCCGAAGGACATTTGAAAAATATATTTAGTCTAAGAATGTTAGGAAAAAATAACATTCAGAATGTTTTAGATTCATCATATAGAAAAGCAATTCAACAACACAATGAAAAGGTAACAAAAAATAGGCATGTGTTAAATTTAATAATAAATTACATTAGATTTTGTGGCGCATTTGAACTGGCACTTCGGGGTCATGATGAACAACAAACGTCGAATAACAAGGGCATTTTTCGGGAATTGATAAATTTTACGGCAGAATTGGATAAATCGCTCAGAGATCACATCGAAGCAGCACCGGTTTTTAAGGGATTATCAAAAACGATACAGAATGAGCTGCTTGATGCAATGTTGAACGTGTATCATGAACAAGTTGCCAGTGAAATTAAAGCAACCGACTTCATATCTGTGATAGCTGATGAAACCACAGATGTGTCCAATCAGTTTCAGTTGGTGGTTGTTTTAAGATATATTGTGAACGCGAGACCGGTCGAAAGATTTTGGAAACTTCTTCTGCCTAGTGGATGCTAATTCTTTATCTGGCGCCATCCTTAACGAAATTAGTTTGCTTGTTGATGACCCAGAAGAACTGATTGCACAGAGCTATGATGGGGCAGCAGTCATGAGTGGTACTATTAACGGGGTGCAAAGACATGTCCAAGACCAATATCCAAGGGCTAATTTTGTACATTGTTATGCACATCAGACAAATCTAATAATGTCACATGCTACATTGAGCAGTAGTAATTACAGAATTTTTTTGCCAATCTGACCGGATTATGTACATTTTTCTCCACTTCACCACAACTAGCTGCAAGATTGGAAGAATTCCTTCAGAGAAAAAGCTTACCTCGGTCTTCAAAAACAAGATGGAACTTCAATTCTAGGACAGTGAATACAATATATGAGCACCGAGAAGAAATAATTGAAGCTCTAGAACAAATCGAGGGAGAAGCTAGTTTACAAACTATCATTCATCCAGCTAGTGCCAATTTGCGAATTTTAGAGGAGGAAAATTTTATATATTGGTTAACTTTCTTTCATAAAATTATGCCACATGTGGACATATTGTTTAATCAATTACAAAATGTCAATACAGATGCATTAAAAATCAAGAATAATTTAGATAATTTTGAACGTGCTATTGGAAAAATTCGAACCGAAATCGCTGACACAGATAATCAGTTGGCTAAACAAAATGACCCAGAACTGACTCCTCGACCATCAAAGCGGCGAAGAGTAACTGATGGTAGCCAAAGAAGGAGGGAAACTATTGAGGTGTTCGATATTATTTTGCTAGATATAAAAACTAGATTTCGGTATACAGGGCACTTAATATTAGCAAACTTAATTTCTCTTAAACAGTTCTTCTCTTTTCAAAAAAAATTTCCGGAAGATTGCTTTAAAGAAGCAGTAAAATTTTATCCATGCCTCAATGAAAGCAGACTACAAACTGAATTAAGCGTTCTATATTCTAGAGAAGAATTTAGGCAAAATATAGAAGTCGGTGCTGTAGGTCTGCTAGGTCGTCTGCTGGATGGATTAAGCGACACCTTTAATGAAGTTGTTACGCTTTTAAAAATTGTCATTACAATCCCAATGACAACGTCCGAAGCGGAACGCCAGTTTTCACGGCTGAAGAGAATAAAAACTTTCCTGAGAAATACAATGAAAGAAGAGAGATTAAATGCCCTTACTATGTTATCTTGTGAAAAAGGATGTATAAATGATATCCCAAACTTTAATGAAAAAGTGATAGAACTGTTCTGCAAGTCAAAGACACGTAAAATGGACGATTATCGTCAGATGTAATTAAACTGTGTAGTGTAATATTTACTATTCCCTCAAAACAAACTCTACAATGCACAGTACCTGTCTGGAACAGTACGTCGCTGAAATTTATAAGGATTGGGTAAGCGTTTTTGTATTACACTTTTTAATTTTGAAATTATGCACTCCCTATGTGAACCAACCCGAGCCGCCACTGATTTTCGATATGGGTTACCTCAATAACAGTGCATCGATCAACTCACATCGACTTGTGGCGATGAAATACCATCTATATCGATTCTTTAATGAATTCAATTGTAGCCGTCATTCGCTCACGGACGAACTTTATTATCGTGTCTTCACTACTCTTTACGGATCAACTGCATGCGTATATAACAAAATTGGGTTGGTTTTATTTTCAACTTTTCTCTGAAGATGTACCTTCTAATTTTTGGGGTGGGCGCCAGCCAGCACGTGCACAGGCACATGAGCATATTGCTCTTTGTACCACCACCAATACATCTCTCAGTTCCACTTTGTTAGTCTTGTGTCCTCGATAAAAGCCACTATCCTCCTCAGTGGAAGTTTGGGTACTCTCGTAGGATTCAATAGATCTCTTCCGAAGTGTTTCTGTCTGAGTTCCTTCAGTTTCTTACAAGTACACATTACATGCACACCAGTTTTTTAGATTTCCTACACTAGGTCTTCGTAACCAAGCCCATGCCGTACAGATGCTTCCTCATCGGTTATCAAGCCGTTATCTTCTAGTTTTATTTGGCGAATTGTCCTATATCTCCTGTTCACCGTCAGTGTTTTGTTTATTTTCATGCTGATAGTTTCTTAAATAGTTTATCTGAATAATTGAAACATACATGAGTAGGTAAACTCCACCAGTTTTGTATAATACAAAGGTACTTTTGTATCTTAAATTGTTGTTTTAAATATTCAGTTTCTCATTCAAAATCCTTTCATCTTTTGCAATTATTACTACACGATCTGCATATAGTAAATATTAGATATTTACATCTTTAATTTTACAGGTTCACTTTATTTCATTTACTTGCTTTCTTGTCTTTTCAGCTAGCTCATCTAACTATCGAGAACAGTAAGGGATCCCAAGATGAAACTCTGTCTTATACCCTTTGTCGTTTCGAACCTCTGTGATTTCCCGTGCCTAGCCTTTACAAAATATTTAGTTCGTTTGAGAATTTAGAAATTTATATTAAAGAATGCAAACAGTACTTCTCTTATACAAAAAGGTTTTAAATATGTCTATACGTTAAATGCACGTATAAGGCTTTTGTTTCATTATGAAACAGACATGTAAATAATTTACATATCTGTAACTGTATACTTGGACAATACCTCGTATTTTCAGCATTTACTTCTGCTTAAGACATATGTTTCTGCCATTTATAGGCGTCGTCAGTTAAGCTAATGAAGCAATGTATACAAATGATACAAATCTTTATAAATAGATCTGTATCTGTATATGACATTAAGCCGAACCGCCTATCAGATATAGCGAGTTTCATCCTATAGGGTGGCACTTGTTTATAAGTGACATCTTACGGACGAAAGAGACTTTACCAAAGAAAGCGATCTTTCGATTGACCAGCTATGCAAGTACGAACCGAAAGAAATACGGGTAGTCCTTCAAAAACGAGCCAGGTGGCGGTAAATATACAAAAAGGTTTTAAATATGTCTATACGTTAAATGCACGTATAAGGCTTTTGTTTCATTATGAACCAGACATGTAAATAATTTATATATCTGTAACTGTATACTTGGACAATACCTTGTATTTTCAGCATTTACTTCTGCTTAAGACATATGTTCCTGCCATTTATAGGCGTCGTCAGTTAAGCTAATGAAGCAATGTATACAAATGATACAAATCTTTATAAATAGATCTGTATCTGTATATGACATTAAGTCGAACCGCCTATCAGATATAGCAAGTTTCATCCTATAAAGTGGCACTTATTTATAAGTGATATCTTATCTTATCTGATAGGCGGTTCGACTCATTGTCATATACAGATACAGATCTATTTATAAAGATTTGTATCATTTGTATACATTGCTTCATTAGCTTAACTGACGACGCCTATAAATGGCAGAAACATATGTCTTAAGCAGAAGTAAATGCTGAAAATACGAGGTATTGTCCAAGTATACAGTTACAGATATGTAAATTATTTACATGTCTGTTTCATAATGAAAGTACTTCTCTTGTTTTAAGATTCGTTCCAGTTTGTTCTGCCAAATCTAACGTCGTTGAAATAAAGGATGTGTTCAAAGTTATCATTTTCCAGGCCCAAAGTTACACACCGTGTCGATATATACAAATTGTATATAATCAGGAAGAAACAAATATACACTTCCCCATCAAAAGTCAGTTTAGCATGCAAATGTCGACCAAAATTTTTTAAATTTTCGAACCCACTTGCATATGTTTCACACACATTGGAAGTTATAGGTAATTTGTGGAGCGTTTCTTATTTTTTCTTTTTAAAGACATGCAACACAGCAAAACAGCATTTCATTTATTGAAATTTTTACCTCTTTCCTGTCTTTTAATTCTTTCGCTTATGTTTTCTTTTTTATTGTATAGGTTCAATTTATTTATTTCTCTTTCATTTCCTTCCTTAACATTTGCTGATTGTATTCTCATATATTTGGGCCGTATATACATGTATATGGGTACATTAAACGTTTTATACATACACACACACATTGAAACACCGGCATATGGTAAATAGGGACTTGAATGATTATTTTCTTCTCTTATTTGTGCGCCCTCCATCCAAGAGCTCCTTTTAAGAAAGGGACAAGCCGGAGCACCTTTTAAAATTTCTTTATTTAAAGGTCACGGTGTAGTCATCTATCCAACATAACGAATAACCACCCACAAAACTTGTTACTTTAACCCCTTACACGCATTGTTTCAAGAACACATGAAAAAGCGGTACCGAGCACCTGCTGCTGTCGATCAAGCAAGTCGAGGGATATGTGCCGCTTCTCGAGGATGTTCAGGAGTTCGGTTGTGCGATCATCGCCCCGGAAATTTTGTGATTCTGAAGCAACCTGTGATTATCTCTCCTAACACATGGTTTCTTTGACCTACAGATTTTTATATGACCGTAATTTTTTGTGTCGCGATGCATCGATAACTTTTATTTCGATGTTTGATGTTTGGATGATTAAAATCGAGTGAATTTGTTAAAAAAATGAATATTTCAATGCGTATAGAATGGTAAGTGAATGTTTCAATGAAATAATTATTTTAGGATAAAAAATATATAACAGAATAATTTGAAACATACTTGAGTAGGTAAAAACCAATTTTGTATAATACAGTGTGTCTAGTGTGAAGAATACAAGTTCATTATTAATAGTTTTGTGAATGTTTGCTTCTCCAGAGTCGCAGATACGTATTTCATCTTTCTCCAGATTCGTCAGTACGCCCCTGCTGGCGAAGGATACATTAATAAAAAAGAACAACTTCGCTCTCTCACAGAAATGATTAAGACCGAGCGTAGAAGTACTATCAGCGCCCACACAATTGCAAAGGGATAACTGAGAAGGTTTAAATACGTAATTAGAATGGAAAGAAAACAACAGTAAGAATGCCATGCCACACAAGAACGCACAGAAAGAAGAACCTGAAACACAATCGAAGAGGGATAACTAAGTTTGTGTGAAAACGTAATTAGAATGTAAGAAAATACAACGGTAAGAAATATATACAAAGAACATACTGGACAAAGCCTACACAATGTTTCAACCTCAACATTTTTATATCCCCAAAGCTTATTTTGCAATATAAAGGGTGATCCAGATTGGACTTTAGGATTTGAATTGTGCGCCATTTTCGTTCTATGCATGTTGGAAGTTTACATTTTTACAGTTGGTATCTAAACACATGGCAAATTCATCATGGTGTCGTATACAGCACAGCAACGCGTAACTATTGTGCAAGTTTATTATAGAAACAGGCGATCAGTTGCGATTACGCGAAGAAAACTTCGACCACTGTTTGGACGCAATAATGGTCCAAGTGAGCGTGCAATTAGTGATCTACTGCAAAGAAGTGGTATGGTTATTAATACACCAAGAGTTCGCTATCAACGCAGAGGTCGTTCAGATGAAAATATTGTTCCTATACGTGATAGTGTGCAAGAAGAACCAAGCACGTAAATCCGTCACCGTTCACAGCAATTGAACCTTTCACATGGCACTACCCAACGAATTCTAAAAAAATACCTGCAATTAAAAGCGTATAAAATTCAACTGACCCAAGAACTCGAACCAGCGGACCACCAGAAGCGCCGTACATTTGTGAACTGGGTTTCACAAAACAAAGAAGTGGATGCTGATTTTTACAAAAAAAATCAAATGGAGGGCTGAGTCCCACTTTCATTTAAATGGGTATGTGAATCGGCAAAATTGTCGCATCTGGGGTAGTGAAAATCCACGTGGTATACAGGAAAAACCAATGCATTCAGAAAAATGCATTTGGTGTGCACTGTGAGCTGCAGGAATTATTGGTGCGTACTTTTTTTAGGATGAAGCAGATAGCGCTGTTACAGTCAACGGTGTACGTTATCGGGGGATGCTAAACAACTTTTTCTTCCAGAAAACCAATGATTTTAACTTAAATGACATGAGGTTTCAACGAGATGGAGTCACATGTCACAACACAGCACGAGAAACAGCCACTTTACTTCAAACCAAATTTCCTGGCCATGTTATCTGTTAGAGGGGCGACATCATTGGCCAGCGAGGTCTTGCGATTAAACCGCACTAGACTTTTTCCTCTGGGGCTATTTAAAGGAAAGGGTCTATGTCAACAAACCTGCTTCGATTCCAGAACTAAAGGAGGACATCAGACGTGCAATTACTGAAATCGAACCGCATTTATTGAAACTCGTTACGGAAAACTTCGCTAAAAGAGTAGTATCATGTCAGCAGAGTTGTGGAGGGCATTTGGACGATATCATATTTCAAACATAATTGCCAAGTCTATACTTTACACTATTAACAATAAATTTTGGATTTTTCAAATATCTTGGGTTTTATTCAAAGAACAAATCCTAAAGTCCAATCTAGATCAGCCTTTATTTCTCTTGATTTTGAATATAGATATTACAACCTTTCTCTAACATATAAGTTCTATAGGTTTCATAAGTTCATAAACACTTTTGCAACCTGTTTTACACTAACTATTAATCCTAAATGATAAAAACCGTAATTTTTGAAACGCCTATTAAAGCTGCTATTTACTGCTTCCTAAATATTCATCGTCCATTGCTAAAGATTATTTTTAAAACATTGTTAATAGTACAACCTGTATGCGCAGTGTCATTCAAAGACCATCGAGGCTGTTCAAATGGTTTTGACCCCTTGCAACTAGTTGGCTTGGAACTAGAATTAATACTAAATAAAGCCAAACGTATTTGAAGATAATTTTTCGAGTTTTTCTTTCCGTATTTTTCAATACTTTTGTAACAATAGTAAACTGTTTTATTCGTTTGGAAAAATTCAAATTAATAATTTTAGAATTCTTTTATGAATTAGCATACAAAAAACACAATTTAAATTGAGGAAATGCCGAAGTAATAAGAAAAGTGCTCAAACCATTACTAACTTACGGTAATGAATTATTCACGCCAATAAATAGCTAAAGAAGAAAATGGGCATGTACGGAAATGAGATTTTTCAGAAAGATAGATGGAAAAACTAAAAAAGAATAAATAGCGAAGCATGTGAAAAACAAAACTAAATATAGAATTCATAGAAGCAACGGTAGAACAAAGCAATCCGAGATGGCTGGGTGATATACGTAGAATGGAAAATGGAAGACTGCGAAGAAAGTATTGATACAAGGAAATTTGGTAGGAAGCAAAGACGAAGACGAAGAAAGACCTGGGAAGATGCATGGAAGAAAACGTAAAATAAACTAATAACATGGAAATAGGTGCCTTAGCTAGTAACCGAAGACTGAACCAAATTAAATCCAAAATTTTTCGTATGTGTCTCTGATGGGTCTTTATTTTCTGTTTCATAACTTCTCCTATATGTCCAACGTACCTCTTCACATATATATTTTAGTCCTTCATAACATAAAGCATCTACGAAACTTTTCCATATTCACTTATCCTTTGCCAACAATTTTTCCATGATTCTCTTATTACCTTAAATTTCTCTTCTTCCGTTCTTCTCAAAACACACGTTGGCATCTTTCTGCTTCTTTTTCGAAGAGGCATTCATTTGAAAGCATGTTTTATGACATCATTAATAGTGCCTGTCCTATTCAGGTCAATTTTTCCTTTTATTTTATTGACCTTCGATACTATGAATATGTATCGTCGTTTTGGAGGGACAGGATCCTTCGCGAAGGTTTCTTTCGACTGTAGGGCTAATCGAACAGTTTGTAATGCTGCTGTAGAAGAAGATATTCTTGAGATAGTTAATGCTGACCCAAGTACATGTACTAGACGAATTGCTGCTGATGTTGGTATTTCATCGAAGACTGTTTGGAATGTTGTTTATGACCAACCCGTTTCATGTCCAGACAGTACACGCTCTTTCAGATGACAATTTTCTCCCACGATTGCAATTTCGTCGTTGGTTTTTGGAACAAGGCAATGACCCTAATTTTCATAATAGTGTTCTTTTTACCAATGAGTGCAGTTTTTCATCAAGACATAATAAAGACAAGACATAATGAATACTCATATAATCATCAATGGTCGGACGTGAAACCGCATGAAATAGCACATACTCAACATCAACAAAGATTTTCCTACAACTTTTGTGCCGGCATAGTTGAGAACTATCTACTGGCACCAGTATTTTACCACCGAGACTTAATGGTCAGTATTATAAGCAATTTTTAGAAGACGAGTTAGAAGCGTTGCTGGATGTAGTTTCATTGCAAATACGCCAAAATTTATGGTTCCTCGTTAATTTTTTCTAAATTTGTCCTAAATTTAAGTATGATAAAACCGAGAGAAGTTGGCGTGGCTTTTTACAATTAACATTTTAAAAGAAAGTGTTTCTGAAAGTTCTACGCTAGTAGATTACACAGGCCTGCATTTTTCAACTCTTTGAATGTTGATTTAAAAATTTTAACTGTTTTCTAGTAATTGGGTAGCGCTGATTTCAAATCTGCTTTTATTTTTTTGTATCACGTAAGGTTATTTTTCAAACCAGTAAAATCAAAAAATATAGAAAAAACACAATTTATTTCATTTATAAGCTAGTTTTATATTATGTATATTAAAAAAAATACAAAAATATACACATAGAAACTATTAGAAATAGTTATTTATTCTTTATGCTTCTTAAAAAAACGCTTTCGTTTTTCAGACGAGCTTCGTTTGGTTGTTTTTCTGTCATATTCAGCTAAAGGAAGATCTGGGACAAGCAAATTTTTTTGTTTCAACCTAGACCCCAGTACTTCAGAAAGATCTTTTGAAAGTCTCAAATCTCTTACTAAATCATTCAGTTCGGCTTGTGAAAATAGATGAGGTTGGTTTTGACCTGAGGTTGATGGTTCAAAATCACTATCCATCTGTACGGAGCCGGAAGTTGAAGAGGTTTCAATATCTTCTTGTAGTACTTTGAGGGGTATAGGTATAGATACATGATCACTGTGAGGAACTGGTCTGATAGCTGATTTAATATTGTTTGGGTACAAAATATGTTTCAAAGTTTTTCTATTATGCCCCTTAATATCACAAAGACAAAAGTAGCAATTTTCATGATAATTTTGCGGTTCTCTCCAAACCATCGGTATTCCAAAAGGAAGGCTTTTTCTATACCCTTTGGTCCAATGTCTTAAACCTTCTTCACATACCTTACAAACAACGTGCGGCGCCCAATCTTTATCTTGATCTCCTAATTTGATTTTGAAATAAGCATAATATGCATTTTTCACAAATTCACCAATTGGTCTCTTAAACTTTTCAAGACGAAATATCCACAAATATAACAGAAATCATCTGGTTTGTTTTTGCAACACCGGCTAGACATATTTTTAAGCAATATTTATTTATCAAATACCACGCACAACACTAAAGACAAATTAATTTTACTTGTTTACTGATCGACACTCAGAGCTATAATGAAGTAAATGACATTAAAATATACATTTTGTTTGGAGTGATAAACTTGAAATCCTTCTTCGCAGTACTAATAAAGTGAAAGCATAATAAATAGGATTTAGATGAATAGATAATTATCTATCCACGGCAAATGATTTAAGCCGGATAAAATTCAAAAAGTCTTTATTTGGAGACTGTGATTAAGTAATGACATAAAAAAGGTATAAAACTAAGTTGTCATCCTCAGTAGGCTAAATAAATAATAACAGTGTGTAACATAGAATGTATACGTGGACGCCTCGTAAAGCATTTAGCAAGTCTTTATGTTAGCTTTATAGTGCCCCATGCTCAACGCTAATTATTAATTTTATCTACTGAGGATGATATCTTAATTGTCGAAATACGTATTTAGGATGCGAGTTTTAATTGTGGTAAGGGTTTTGATACCTTTTTAAGAGAATAAAACTACATTAATAAATATTATAGTTTCGTTAAAACATTTGAAATCGAATTACTTTTTCAGCGATTATAACTTTATATGTAAGATTTTTTTTAACTTAGCGTTTATAGGAATTGTAAATTGGAATAAATGCCAAACAATTTAGTTCTTAAAATGACTTAATTCTTTTAATGATAGCTTTTCGTTAAAAATTAGGTGTCCTTACACGATCTAAAAAGTAATTATTATAATAACTTAATTTAAACAGAAACCGCAATATATCTACAAGTGGGCTGAGCGGAGCATATGTCGACACATTTCTTTCTGCACTATTTACGCGTGTTTTCTATTTTCTTTGCGTTACATCGTTAATGTTTATAATAGTTTTAACCACAATCTAAAAAAAAAAAAATCGTCGCGTCAACTCGGTACCCCTTCATTCCTTGTATGCCCTATTCCAGTAAAGAGGTAACATCTGTCTTATGTAGCGTCTGGGTCTAGGCCTTGGAAAAAACTTATTTAATCGAAATTTTTTTCTTGTCCTTCAGGTGGGGCCCTTTACTTCCCTCTTCACTATCGTCCTTCGCAACCCTTTCTTGTCTCAAGAAAATTTATATTCCGTTACAGAAACACATTGTCCCCGATTTGCATACGATATACAATGGTCGATAATAGGCACAAAACAAAAGACCTCAGACCGCGACTGAGAAATTTATCTATTTCCTCTACTACTTCGAACATTTACGACGAACGAAAAAGAACTACAAGAGAAGATACGAAAGGCAAAAAAATATAAAAGGGGGACGATATATGAGATGGGGCACCACGCGATGAAAGTAATAAAAAATGAAGAACAAACAAGAAAGAAATAAGGAAATAAACCAACAGAAACTAACCGCCAAATATTTATGCGCCTTGCGGGCGCCCGGCCCCCTTCCTCGGGACAGTAAATACATTTTTTTATTGAATTTAAACGTTTGGTTGTTTTACCTTTTGAAAAACATCTTCCTGTGTATCGTAAATCTTTGGAGTGTTTGCGGCTGTTGGAGCGAAGTTGCGGGCGTGCGTTTTTTTTTTCGTGTTTTCGCTCTTCAACAACTACAACCACCGCAGTCGTTGACGTCGGCGCTGCCACTTGATCCCTTTATTAGGTGTTATTAGTTTTACGACTTTTGTGTACATCGTATCAGTGTTGGTGACACAAAACGACATACGGGGTTGAGTAGTATGAAATTGATACCCCTAAATTTTCGTTAAAATGCACTAAGATGTATTACTTTAGTTGCCTGTAAATTATAGATGCGTAAATTTTCGTTATATACAGGATGTCTAATAACATATGATGATATATATATATATATATATATATATATATATATACATATATACATATTTAGATAATTTCTTAGCCGTTCATTTAATATATCAATTGATAAATTCTTGGACTTTTTCGGCTTTTATATGAAATATTTACAAATATTATCAAATTAGTATGTAATTGCGAAGTAAATGTGAATGTAAACATTGCTGTATACAAATTACCAAGCAAATCATACGAAATTATGTATGGTTTGCTTTGTAATTTGTAAACAGCAATATTTACATTCACATTTACATCGCAATTACATACTAATTTGATAATATTTGTAAATATTTTATATAAAAGCCGAAAAACTTATATATATATATATATATATATATATACAGGCTGATTCATTTTCGACCCTCACCATGGGGATCTCGCTTATTATTGGAGATAGAGTATAGGTTTAAATTTGGCAAAGTTGTTAAATTTTGTGTTTGTTATAAATCCGTAAAGAAAATAGACCTGTGACAAATGACCTTCGTTATTTAAAAAAAAAACGCGAAAACCCCATTTTCTTCTTTTACCTGTAACACCGACATTTGGCCTTGTAGAGAAAAAATAAAAACACATCCTTGTGGCCATTTCTAAACCTCTATCCAGTGGTGTACTCTAAATTTTTATACGACGTTTCGTTTCTTTCTGGCCATCATCAACTATCTTATTTCTTATAGGCGCCATATTGGATTTAGACATCTTCAGAAAGAGCTTTTTTTCTGATTTCAACCATGTACAATATGCTGACTAAAGTTTTTGACATTAGGTTTTATTTGAAAGAATAAATTATAAGATTAAATAAGGTAGCCATGGAATTTCAATCTGTCAAACATTTCATTTATTGTTCATTAATAATACAAAAATGTCATACACTAACGAAGAGAAACGAGATATGATAAGTATTTTTTATTCTTCGAAACGAAATTCAACAGTAAAATACATAGAAAAGTAAACAATAAACAATTACAGTAAATGTTCAATTATCTGGCCATCTTCGGTAATGCACCTTCTGGCATTTTGTACTGCCCTTTGTATAGTTCTTCTAGGAACTGCATCGAAGGCATTCTGAAGTCTGTCTCGTAATTCTTCAATGTTTTGTGGCGCATCTAATTTATAAATATTATTTTTAACATATCCCCATAAAAAAAAATCTAGCGGACTTAAATCAGGTGATCTCGCAGGCCATTCAACAACTCCCCTATTTCCAATCCAACGGTTTGCAAACTCTTGATTGAAACTTGAGATACGTATGTACGTAAAATGTTTAAATATCTTTCTCCATTTAAATGTTCTTCATACATAACTGGTCCTAAGAGACGATTTGCCAAAATACCCATCCAAACGTTTATTCCAAAACGATGTTGTGGTCTTCTAACCCTGTTTTGTCGGGGATTTTGTACTGCCCAATAGTGCTCCGTATTTCTGTTGAACATTCCAGAATTAGCAAATTTTGTTTCATCTGACCAGATGATTTTGCTTAAAAAATTTTCGTCATTTTCTATCCTTCCCATTAACCAATTACAATATTCTAGCCTTCTCAAATTATCTCCAGGTAGTAAAGAGTGACTAACATGGATCCTGTATGGTTTAAACCTACTTTTATGTAAAGTAAGTTCTCCAAACTCTGGACTGGCAAAAATTTAATTCTGACGCTACTTCGCGTGTAGAAATTGATGGATTATTATTTATCTATAAAAATACAAGATTAACATGAAATATGAAAACACGCTTTTAATTTACCATTTGTAAAATATCTTGTCGATTTTCATTTAAATTCCTGTTGTCTTGACCATTACGCGGCTTAGTAAACGATCGATTCTCGACCAAATTTCTGTCGAGATCTAGAAAAATGGTACGATGAGGCTGTTGTTGTTCTGGAGATATAATTGTAGATATCTTGTACTCGCTACTGTTGAATTTCGGTTCGAAGAATAAAAAATACTTATCATATCTCGTTTCTCTTCGTTAGTTTATGACATTTTTGTATTATTAATGAACAATAAATGAAATGTTTGACAGATTGAAATTCCATGGCTACCTTATTTAATCTTATAATCTATTCATTCAAATAAAACCTAATGTCAAAAACTTTAGTCAGCATGGTTGAAATCAGAAAAAAAAACTCTTTCTGAAGATGTCTAAATCCAATATGGCGCCTATAAGAAATTAGATAGTTGATGATGGCAAGAAAGAAACGAAACGTCGTATAAAAATTTAGAGTACACCACTGGATAGAGGTTTAGAAATGGCCGCAAGGATGTGTTTTTATTTTTTCTGTACAAGGCCAAATGTCGGTGCTACAGGTAAAGGAAGAAAATGGGGTTTTCGCGTTTTTTTTTTAAATAACGAAGGTCATTTGTCACAGGTCTATTTTCTTTACGGATTTATAACAAACACAAAATTTAACAACTTTGCCAAATTTAAACCTATACTCTATCTCCAATAATAAGCGAGATCCCCATGGTGAGGGTCGAAAATGAATCAGCCTGTATATTTCAGCTGAAATTTTAAATTACTGAATAATCGCATTATTGGACAAGATATCTAAGATATATTGTATGTATTCTCAAAACATACTTTAAAAGAGATTATTACAAAAAATGAGATGAATTCACTATATTTTAAGAAAGCAATAACAATGTAGATTAATTTTCGTTCGGCTTTTCATCTTTCTTTGCTACTAATAATAATAATATGTTTACTATCCAAAACTATAAAATGAAATAAACACAGATATAATTATACCAATGTATGCAATCATTTATAATATTTAAATCAGTTTGAAGTTGTTCACAGTCAGCAAAAGTATTAATTTTACCATAAATCTTCATATCAACAACGTATATAAACTTCTTCTTTTGAAGACTCAAAATCCTCGACTAAATCTGGTACATCTTCTTCGTCCTTTGGAACAATTTTACCTAAGCTGCCGACGTTGCCAAAAGTAGTAGCCAATGACTTTAGCTGAATAATGCGTTCTGTTCCAAGTTGATTTAGTAACCAGGCAACATTTCTGTAATTTGCTTGATTTCTTCATGGCCGGTAACTGCAAAGATATTTGCTGCCAAAGATGTTGTGCTTTAGGGATATTAAAATGTATGACAGTTCCATCATATTTATTTCTTCTATACCGTTATTTATTAATAACTTCTTCAGGGACGATTGTAATTTCTTATCATTAGTGGCCTAAGTTGAATATACGACGTTCTACTTGCGCCTTGGAGTACCTTTACCTCCAATTCTTACTCGTTTTAATTTTTTAAGTTTTTCTGAATTCATGTCGACTTAAAAGAGAATCGATTTCTTACACTGTTGACACACTGATTACTCCCTTATCTATCATATTCACCATACCTAGCTTGATACGAGGAGATTCAGTATTAATGGTGAGGTGACGCTAATGCCCATTTTAAATGAGCTTCGGAAAGATTACTTCTTTGACAGCTTAAAAAACGGGAATGTCCCTGGGTTAAGTGTATAAAATTGTATAAAAATTATGTTGAAAAATAAAATATACTTTTTACGCGAAAATAAGTATTTCTTTGAAAAGTCAGTTTCGCCCCTAACCACCCTCGCATATATCTTCAAATATTTTTAATCTTCAAAATATCTCATGTTTTAAAGCACAAAATTATATTTAAACATAGAAAGAAAAGAGGGATACGAATGTGAATAAGAAATAATGAAAATGTAGTAATAGTTTGACAAAAAAGGATTTATAAAATGTGAAATTGTTCTTATATTAAAAAGAATTTAAATGCAAGCAGTTAATGATTAATTAATTTTATCTTTGGAAAAAGAAATTGGGACAATTTTCCCCATCTAATACATTGAATTAGTTAGCTGCATAACCTGTAATTTTTATTAAAATGATGTAAGTTGGGAGAGGTTCCTGTTCGACCGTTTTACAATCTATTTTAACGAACACATGTCTATTTAACGCAAGCAGAATGATATTCGACAATAAAACCTAATTATCCAATTCGTTATGCAATAAGATCGTCCACAGTCATCGTGGCAATCATCGGCATTGATCCAAAAACCCAAAGTTATCATAGACCATGTTATTTAAAATATTTCGTCTTTTTTGCCTTCTATTTCCTTCCTTTTTTACGTTTTAATAGCGACAACACTTCCCCCTGTGAGTTCAATTTTTCTTTTATTACTTTATCACTTTTAAGTTTTGTGGGTGTAACTACGTTTGGAAAACGTTTGTTTGTACCTTGACCCCGTATGTCTCTCTCTGTTTGAACTTCCACCGTTTTTAAAACGCAAGGCAGATGGTTGATACATATATGCGTGAAGTCGATTGCCGGGGTCGTCGGCGTTTTAAAAATAAATAGAGAAAGAGGTTAATAAGAAAAAAGTAATTGACCGCCTGCATTCACCCTCCAATCATTATTACCGAAATGAACTAAAGAGAATTGATGCATCACGTGAAGAAGTTAGAATGAGTTGAAAAAATAATTTTCCGTTTGATAAATTTTGGCGGTCGATGTGTGACCTATTAATAAGAGGCGGATGGAGTAGGGAAATATGATGAATGGTGCGCGTACAAATATAAGATTCTAACTCATACTGGTTTTATTTTTCCTTGCCTCGATCGTTACAAACAAATGTCTTAGAAACTAGAAACAACTGAAAATGTTTAAATATTGATCGACTAGATTTTGGTTTTCTAAAAAAAAAATTGTGCGTATATGCAGATACTTTTGCAACGCATTTTTTGAAACGCAAAACCCTTTTTTCACGTCTCTTTTCATTCGGAGAAATAGAAAGAGCAACAGGGAAGTTTTACAAATAAATTTTCCCTTCACACATAATTTATCTCCAGTTTTATTGATGACAGGAACTCATCCAGCCAGACCTTGGAAGAACACAGAAATATACAATTTAAGAGAGATTTACCACAAAATTTTACTTAATAAAACCATTTATAGTCGTTTCTGTATCACATCTTGCTACCGGAATCAATTTTATATATTTTGTATTTTGGTTGTTAGGTTATGATCGTTAACTTACCAGAATAGAGGGTGGGGAGGGAGCACAGGGGTCATGCCACTTTTTGTCAAAAATTGGCACACAGACAGAAGCGTTATTGTGAGGAAAAAACCAGTCATCCGACCGCTGTAAATATTTTCAAAACTTCCAGACAGAAAAACTGGTCAGTGGAACAAACACTGAACGAACGATTCCTCTTACAGCGAGAAAACAAATCAGCATTGTTTTGACGTTTGATTTCAATTGTAGGGTTTTTTTGGAGCGAAGCAAACTTGAAGTCTTCCATTGGCTTGATTGTTGCTTCGTTTCAGGGTCGCATAATTCATCACCTGTGATTACCTTGGAAGGTTCAGATAATTTCGGAATTATTCTTTTAAGGCATATCATGCTTCCGCACGACCTTGTTTTTGTTCAGCAGTCAGCAGTCGAGGAACGAATTTGGAAGCCACTCTTTTCATCTCGAATTTTCCGTTGAAATTCGCTCTTCAGACAGCTCCTTAACTACTTAAATTGTCGATCTTCCAACAAGATCTCCTGAATTTTTTTCAGAATTTTCATCGGTTCAGACCGTGGAAGGACAACATTTCATCTTGAGTTTTCCCTTACAAAGTACAATTACTGCAAGATTTAAGTCAAGATAATCTTGATCGTAGAATTGAATTTTGCGAGGTTATAATGGAAAAAATGAATGCCAATCTAAATTTTGTTTCAAATATAATTTTCACGGATGAAGCAACATTTTGTTTAAATGGTCATGTTAACAGACGCGACTGTAAAATACTGAGCTGATTCAAATCCGCACTGGACGGATCAGGTTCATACACAGTATCCCAAAAATGAAATGTTTGGATGGGATTTAGTGGCAACAATATTGTAGGACCTTTTTTTATTGACGACGTTCGTATTTTCCCAATAGCATTATTCAAGAGTTTCTGAGTAAGTTTTCTAGCACACCTGCTATCCACAATACATGGGGGTGACAACAATGCGAGTAAATTTTAAGAAAATGTAAATCTGTTTGACGCAGCATGTTCGTTAAATAACGCATGGGAGAAGGTTTCAGACTAAAGAAATGGTAAATTTCGGGAAAATATTTAATTTCAAATTAATATCCAGAAGAGCAAAGACCAGAATCTATACAACAGTAAAACGAGCTTCAGGTTTGTTAGACTGCAAAAGCAATTCTGATAAAATTGAGAAATGCGAGGAGCACACTTTGGGGAAAATACTAGAAATTAGACAAGGAAAGGGGAAATGCAGAAAACGAACATTAGAAAGATTCAGCAGCATGCTAATATTGCGCAAGTTGTCAATGCACAAAGATTAATATAATTGGGCTATATGTATCGAATGTTAGATGGATGACTAGTTTGAACATTACTGTTAGTAGGAGTTGGAGGAAGAGAAAGAGGACATGCACTGAGAAAGAGATGGCTGGATAAAGTTCAAGCGAACGCGATACAGCTAGAAGTCCAGGATTGGAAAGGAAAGGTAAGATAGCAAAAAAAAAATGGTGATGAGTGGTGGAAAGAATTTAATCAACGAGTCTTTATGGTTTGTAAAAAATATAGTTGACGTTCCTATCGATTGCTCATTGGAACGTCGAACAGATGAAAGCTTTTCTAACAATCGCCTACATCACTGCAACCGTTTGTTTGCCAGAAATAATCGCCGTGCTCTGAGTAACCAATCCATAACGGCGAATCATCCTGCATCATGACAATGCGAGTTAGCACACAGCTTGAAGGACGATTGAGTTTTCATGGCTTATAACGCCCAGAGCATTATGGCTCGTAACGCCCGGAATTTATTTACAGTTTTTAATGTTGTGTGAGTATAAATAAGGCCCGAGAAGAAAGGATATACTTTTTACAGAACTAATAATTCTAGTTTTTAACAAAGTCTAAAGAAAAAAAGCAATAAGAGTATCTAAACATTGACAACTTGAAAACATGAAAGTGTCAACAACTGTCATTTAAAATACGTAAAACTTAATTTATTTTCAACAATTTCTAAAGAAAGAATAAAATTTTTAACATTTTTTAGCAAAAATTAAAAATACAGTTTTCGAAATGTGATCCGAAGCTTTCCAAGTTTGTTAAAGTATTGAAGGGAAAATATCTTCACAAGTACTTTGACAACCCAACGAGGATTTATCTGATGCTGTAACAGAATTTAATATCATGCTGGATACTCTATTCTTAGAAGAAATGCTTTCCTCTATGTATCTTCTGCTTGCACTTTTCCATTTCCCATGCATTTTTAGAGTCTCGCACCATGCACCGGCCTCAACATATTAGATGCGTAACGACTGTCAATGAACATGACAGTTGATAGAAATCTCGGAACTTTTCCAATTTAATTTGAATTTTTTGCTTAAGAAATTAATTTTTCGTGAAAAATAAAATCTTGTATGAACCACTGGCGTCATGGGAATTTAATTTCCCTCGGTCGACATTCAGCCCTCGGGCTGAGTTAACGTCGACCTCAGAGCAATATAATACTCATAACGCCCTTGATGCATAAATAACTATCGTAACAGCAAAATATTGAATTATATCATCTTCCATATAGTCCCGACCAAAGTTCCAACGAATTTTTTGCGTTCCCGAATATCAAAAATGGATTGTGTGATCGAGGATTTCACTCGCCAGAAGAACCAGCAGATGCCTTCAAAACGGCAGTTTTGACAGTCTCTCTACTGAAGACTGGAATAACCGCTTTAACAATTGCTTTGAACGAATGCAGAAATGCACCAGGGTTTGTGGAAAATATTTTTAAAAGCAATAAAGTAGTTTCAGTCGATCGACTGTTTGATTTTATGGTTACATGCAACATTAAGAAGTCAACCCTCGTAATTACGACATAATGAGATTATTGTATCGTGCGTTCAAAAAAAAGAGTTGGCCATCAAGTTCTTAGGTATGTCGTAACTTAACCGCACCGTTCTGAATTGTCAAATGTTAATGTCATTAGTAGAGCTGGGGATGTTTGCGGTGTGCCAGGATAGTATTCAGTTAAACGCACGAATATAATGACCTTGTTTCGATCGGTGATGCATGCGTGATTTTATTGCTTTACATGCTTTCGCTATTTATATCACTTAGGTATGTCAGTTATGTGTACTGTATATAAATAACACACTTACCTTATTTACGATTATTATAGCATAGCGCCAAGTGGATAAGACCTGCAGTAAGTTTGTAGCATTAGATACCTTTCCATATTTGTAGCGGTGAGCGATGTACGCCGTGATGAATAATTTTTTTTATATTTTGAGAAAGACCGCTCGACATCTACGGATGTAACACACGCACAATTAAAATAATCTTTATAGATAGAAACCGAATCTACACTTGCACCATTACTAATTTGTTTTAATCTGGTAAAATCAAAATCATTGTTTATCACACTCTCGAACTTTTCTATTACATAAACATTTTTGTTGTCATTTACTGCGCATAGCTGGGCGTGTACATCGTCCAGTATTTGCAGTGACTCCGCTAACGATAATGCAGTATTTTGAAATTTCTCGATTGCGTTAAACAATCCTATATGATTGTTATAAATAGTTTGTAAATCTGCATCAAGGGAAGGGTTTTGAAAGAGTCTCTGGCTTTCCTTAATGGCTACAGCTTCGGCAGGATTGAATTGTAGAACCACAGATTTTATTTGTTGGAAATACTTGGCATAATAAAATGCCGCCTTTAACCAACTTCCCCAACGTGTAAGGATTGGCTCTGGTGGTTCGGGAATACCAGGGCACCGACTGTGAAACTCTCGAATTCGTTTGGGAGATTTTAGAAACACTTTTTTTGTGGTTGCTATTAATGCATCCACCTCTGGATAACATTGCCGAATAGTTTGTGCCACAAGGTGTAAAGCATGAACTTTACATGTCACATGCAAAAGTCTCTCACAATCTGCTTTAAGAGAACGGCCTACAGAACGCATTGTCGCAGCACCATCGCTCATAAACATCAGGAGTTGATTAGTTGAAACTTGAAATTTTTGTAGCGTATCGAGCACTACCTTCGTAATTACTTCGCTAGTGCACTTTTCCAATCTTTTGCTGGCTAATAAAATGGGAAATGTTGATTTGACAGGATCTAGTACACGCACTATAATATTCACAATAGAATGTTTTTTTCGATCTGTCGTTTCGTCGACACATACCCATAACTGTTTATCATTTACTACGGCTTTTATTCTGTTTTCAATGTCCTCACGCACAATTGATAAATAGGTGAGTAACGTTCTCCGTGACGGTAGCTTTTTGTTGGAATTGTATTTATTCCAAAAGTCGTGAAAGGCTTTTTTATCTAGCAGGTGAACTGGCACATCGCAGACGAGTAGCATTGTCAATAAATCGAAAATGAATTGCGTTTTAGACAGCACATTATTTTTTTTGTCTTTGTGGTGTACACTTTCAACATGTCTTTTACAGTCGTATTTGTCCCAGCAAAGTAACTGTTTATCGCATAATTTACAAACCACTTTTGCTCCATTATAATACAAATCGGGAAAGTCTCGGATAAATTTCTTCACGTCGTTATACAATGGGCGCTTTCTTGGCTTGGGCACGTCCGTCATACTTATTAAATAGAGCTCAAGACAACACACGATCACGTTGCCAGTTCACGACTAACTAAAGTGTTTCGCTGCATCGTGTTTATACGCTGGTGGGGATGCACTACATACGGTCCTGCCGTACCGCAAACATCCTCAGCTCTAGTCATTAGTGTCATCTAATAAAAACGATAACACGATAACTAGCAATTAACTTGCAATTTTCTAATCATTTAAATGGAAATGTCATTTAAGAAATTCATATTAGTAAACTTACGACATGCTTTTTGATGTTACTTAGAAATCATGGCTCACAAGAGGCAAGATTTTTTTTGAACGCACGATGTATAGTTTGGAAGTGTCTAATATCTTGTGAGTTACTCTTTTTGGGTACGTTTTTATGTTAAACATTTCTTTTATCAGTCTTTTATTTAAATTATTTTTTATTTCAAATTTTAAAAATATTAAGGATAGTTTAAATCCATTAATATTAATCCACTAAATATTTAAAATATGCATTACACTAATAATAATCACGAATCGCTTCCAAAAGCATTTCGAATCACCAAATTAATAATTGTAAATTCCAGCCGGGCTCGTGACAAATTTTTACTAATTTTTTTCCAAAAATTTGACCAATCGATACGTTAACAACCCCCTGTTACTCATTATCCTACACATCATATAGGAAATGGCAAAATTCAAATTATAATATAAATGTGATTTTATTGCCGGGGGTTCTGCGGGGATAGTGGAACCGTACCGCACGGGGTGCCTGGCGGTGGCCGCAGAGGTGTCGCTTGGACCGATTCAGGGGTGGTGACCGGACAAGATGAGGCTACAAAGGGGGTCGGGAGAGGCGTCGAATAATACCATACTCTATCCAAACGTCCAGTTCAGAGCATGGTTGGCAAAAATAATGACAAATTACAAATAAATCTATAGCCAATAGTGCGCAAGTGTTGGAATAGTGTTAGATAGAGAAGTGGCGGTTCGAAAAGAAGGATAGTCGTAGTTTGGCAACGTGGCAAATGGTGTTATATACATCGCACATAAGTGTATGTCATGCGTATGTGCAATGCGCTGTACTTATTGTTATATATTACATGTATGTATATGCAATTACATAGGTTGCATTGTATATATGTATGAATGTGTGTGCATATAGGGGTGGTTAAACGACGTGAATGCAATTTCAGGTTGGATGCAGTTTAGGAACGATGCATGGCCACTTTGATTTCTACCGCCCGCGAATAGTCATTTGATTTCGAAGTCAATCAATATCTTCCGTATACACATAGGTTTATCTCATGCGAAATATATATATATACATCATGTCTAACTACGATCTTCTACCTTGCAATTAGCAAACTAAGAATTACTATAATTGCAGTATTTTTAATGTGTTTTGTTAGTGCTATTTGGTTCATGTTAAACGTTTACACAATTTAATCTGTGACTTCTGGATGTTACCGGAGTTGTTAACATGTCAAAACGGCCTCCCACTCAGAATTAATCCCTAACTATTGTAATTTTAGTGTATGTTACCAACATATTTGTTAACCGCTATAATTCTCAAGATAAAGTTTTTTGGGCAACATAGACTTTGCTTTTACACATAGGTCTGAAGAAGGAGAAAATAAAGTCTCCGAAACGTCGCATAAGAGACTTCCAGTCGTATTATTTATCAAAACCCTCATTCTGTATTAGTTTACGGAATAAATTTACCAATATAAGAATTACCAGTACCAATAGCTGAATAGTTTAATTATTTGCATCTACATATTTTTTTCTGGAGCTGCGCCGTGTAGATGTCACTAAACTCTGCGAAGGCTATTTTCTGGACGAGCTTTCGGAAACCTCTCTGCTGACATTTTCGAGTCGTTGCACTTTTGTATTCGAGTACAACTCGAAAATCGAAGACTCGAATTCAAAGAATTTTAAATTATAAATGACAGCATATTAATATAATGTCATTTAAATATATTATAATAATAATTTAAAATTCTTTGAGAAAGGTATTAACTGCCGAAACATTTAAGAGATTATTTTAAATATATACATACTAAAATAAAATATACCTTATATCGCCAACTATCTAAATCTACTATATATATATATATATATATATATATATATATATATATATAAATATAATAACTTCGTGACCTTGGTATGATATGGTAAACCTAATCAGTAGGCGATTAAAGGTCTGTATAATACTTCAAAATATATGTATTTAAAAAACTCTACATGTTTCGGCTGTGTACGCCTTTTGCTCTTGATAAAGGCGTACACAGCCGAAACATGTAGAGTTTTTTAAATACATATATTTTGAAGTATTATACAGACCTTTAATCGCCTACTGATTAGGTTTACCATATATATATATATATATATATATATATATATATATATATATATATGTATATATATTCTATTTTTCTTAGCCGTTATTTTAGTTATAAATGGTTAATTATTTCTTGAAATTCGGCTTGACAACTATTCATCAAATAAAAATGCTCATTTTAACGTTTCGACCTTTATTATCGTCTTCTAAAAAGAAATGTTGATTATAATATTACGTGTTCTCTGTAAATGTAAATTTAAACTAATAAAAAGACAGCAGACTATGTGCCCCACACTGTTAAATTTAATAATACACATAAGGTGTATTAGATAAAAATGTAGATTTTACAAAATTAGGGCAACTTTTTACCAATACTGAAGATCCATTGTACAGATACAAAGAGCACTTTAACTATGCAAATATAACATCTCTCAACGTCGAACAATCCTTCTCAGTATATAAACATATTATTATTAAATTTGACAGTGTGGGCACATAGCCTGCCGTCTTTACTAATAATACATTAATTAATTATATATGTTGTATGGTACTTACAATTTGGATTCATTATTTTTACATTTTGAACTATTTTACCTAAATGTGACACACCGACTTTCCTACACATGGGAATAAGCTTTGGGCGACCTAAAGCATGTATTTATTTCAAAATTTGTGTGCTTATTCCGCCTGTACTTAAGATAACGTCATAAATTATCGTAATGAAATTGCAAATTTATCAAAATTATATCTTCCTATAATACAATACATTATAAATAAAGTAAATATTAACTACAATGTCAACGCTTAATTATTTGAAAACCAAGTATCAAATTACAAGTAGGGATAAACACAAATATTTTAAAATAAATACATTCTTGAGCTCGGGTAAAATTCAGCTTACTTCTATATGTAGAAATGTCAATATCTCACATTATATTTTAGGTAAAATAGTTTAAAATATACACATGAGTACACATTTTATGTACCGTAAAACATTATTATTAAAATAAATATTTTTATTTGATAAATGTACGCCGAATCAAGCCGAATTTCTAGAAAAATAATTAACCATAGATATTTCAGAAGGAATTTCTTATTTTCTGGGTCGTAATTATAATACGAGATAAAAATAATAATATTTGGGAGTAGCATCCGGATAATTAAAACAGTATTTAATTTGACGTTTCGGTACTACACATAGTGCCTTTTTCAAAAATTTAATTTTTGTGGTGTTAATATATGGTGACTTATTTGTTACGCATTTCTAAATAAATTTGAAATAAGTTTTATGACAGTATATTACTGTCATTTTTTATAATTTAAAATTCTTTGAAAAAGGCAGTTATTGCCGAAACATATAAGAATTAAATTATTTTAAATATATACATATTGAAGTAAAACAAACCTTAAATCACCGACTAAGTCTTATATATTTTATATATATATATATATATATATATATATATATATATATATATATATATATATAATTATTTCTCGACCATTTTATATTATAGTAGATTTAATTAGTCGGCGATTTAAGGTCTGTTTTACTTTGATAGGTATATATTATATATTTAAAATAATCTTACATGTTTCGACACAAAATCTCTTTTTCAAATCATCTCATATCAAAGTAAAACATTAATAATTAAATCTACTATATATATATATATATATATATACATATTATTAATATTATTGATATTAATATTAGGTAAACCTAAATCATATCGTATAACATTTTATCATTTTAAGTATTTTTTACAAGGAATATTTTAATTCTACTAACTTCATTATTGTTATAACTATTTTCGCGTCTTTAATTATATTTCAATTTAGTAGTGTCATTTATTTACAATATGACTGGTTATTTCTAACTCCATCATAAAGACTATTTCAAATCTTCAACCGATCTATTTGAGAAGAAGCCCTCTAAAAGCCCTTTCAGACTCTGACCTTCAAGAGGTGAACGCTACCACACGCATATACAGTGAAGCGCTGGTTTGAAATTTTCTGGGGGTTTTGACCACGGGCCCGTTCGCGACACTATTCAAAGCAGGTGTAACCTGTTCGTCCGATACATATATTATATTAATTACATTTACTAACTCGTGACGAGAACTTGTCGATGAATTATTTAAATAATACGACATTTCGGCAGTAAATCTACTGTCGTCTTTAGGATAACTCTGAGAAGGCCTGGTTTGCCAAACTCATATCCTAATTTTTCCTAATTTTTAATTGCGAAACGTGCCGGTGTGGGATACGAACCCAAAATTCGAAAGTTCTAACTGAATCAAGCACACTAACCATTACGCTATTTGGAGTCTCCTGATGACGGCAGTAAATTGACTGCCGAAAGGTCGGATTATCCAAATCCTACAAACGACGGAAACAGCCCAAACAACTACATTTACTATGCCATTAATTTCTTCATGTCCGTAAATAATTAATCATTGTTATTTGTGTACATATATTTATCTTTTATTCATTTTTATTATCTCAAAGCTTTCTTTTATTTAATACATATTTTTCATCATATTACACACGTCCTGGACTTTTGATGGTTATCATTACATTATTTTAAATCAGTTTTATTATTGTTAGGACGCTACACCTAGCAAATAACTTGAAAAACAACTAGAATTTCTTTTAGTGTCATTTTCTCTCATCAAGCTCGCTGATTACTAATCTTCTCTTATAAATAAATATAAAAAAATATTTCATTTAAACTGAAATAAAGTTTTTCACCTCTAAAATCAATTACTTCAATTACATTGCAATATCACTTCAAATATGTACCATTATCTCATTTCAGACACTTAACATTCCCTATTCGACGCTCTTGTAATGTTAATTGCGGCTAAACACATGAATTGACCAGGTAGATATCGTAACATTTTACTAGGTGAAAGTTTTTGTTCTAGTATCTTTACTTTTGATATATATTCTCTATACATTTATATAAATTAAATCGTTCTTCGGCTACCAGGCTTAAAAGCTTACGAATATGCAATCGTGCTTGTATGTTTTTTTTTGTATTTAGCGCGCGTGTACCGCCGATAAAGTAGAAATTGAAATAAATCTCGGCCTGCTGCGATAACTGTGACATTTTAGGCCGAAAAAAGGATTATATATGTATCTCTGTTCTATTGTTTTGGTATTTAGATACTATATATCTAGGTGATTTATATTTCACGTAACGTAAGTATTTGATAATTCAGATTAATAAGAAGAAGTATATTTTTGACAATTCTACAAGTATATTAATAGAAATAGAATCTTAATTTAAGTACATATTTAGAAACATTTAAACCCTGTTATTATAGAGAAATATTGAGTTGTGAAGCTAAGTGATTAATGGGATATCTTTTAAAAATGGATATTGTGATACAATAGAGTCGGATTTTGCAGAAAGGATATGCACCTTGAATAAAATCGAACTGAAAATATAGGTAGAATGGACGATAATAAGTTTTTATTTGAATGCCACCATGTGCCATGTGCTTAAATCGATAAACACTAAACACTTTGTCGTTCGACTGACTGACGTCACAAGGTTATACCTTATTGAATTTCCTCCTATAAGTATTCCAGTTACTTGTGTGTACTAAATACTGAACTGAACACATAGAACAAATTAGAACTCACCATCTGAATGGAACATCAAGAGGAGTCGGAAAATTTAATCCTATTGATGCGGTCGCTGTTACGGATCATTCTCGTCTTGTTAACGGACATCAATCCAGTATAGTCCAGGTAGATAATACTAAATTTCTGGGTGTAACTATTGATTTTATGTGTAATTGGAAAGATCTTATAGAGTTTTTATGCAGGAGATTTCGTCCTACATGTATTGCCTTAAGTAATCTAAGATGTGAGGTTTATTTCTCGCTGCTTAAGACGTAGTACTATTTTGCTTATTTTCATTCGGTTATGATGTATGGTGTACTGGCATGGGGGTCATCTACGGATATGACTCAGTTTTAAAATTTAAAAAACGAGCAGTACACATAATGGCATGGAATTCTGGTAGAACTCGCGGCAAGGATTTGTTTTCTAAATTAGGAATTCTGAACCGCGTGTCTGTATTTGGATCTTGCTTTCGCATGCTAAAGAGAACTTAGATAGGTAGTCAAGGTTGAACAAGAATGACTATTACATTCGAAATGTATATGCATTAGAAAATTCAAAACATAGATTAAGTTTTAATGAGGAAAATCCTCAATATTTTGCTATAAAATTAATGAATAAATTACCAGATAGTTACAACTGGATCGTGATAGAAAAGATTCGAATGGAATTACTTATTATATTTAAAAATTTTATTAAAGACCAATTTGAAAATAAGGTTGATGGTCATTATGGTAGCAGATACGACTATACTGAATTTTTAAAACTAAGTTTGCTATTTCTTGGAGAAGTAATTCCCGGATATAAAATTGCTAAGGCTGTTGCTGTCAATTAAGAGGACAACTGTGTTATCTAAATGAAGCAAACATTGCTTTGTTGTTTTTCGATGATGAAGTTAGCATTGAAATGAAAATAAAAATGGTAGAACACTTAAATGTTGATGGATACCCGGGTAGGCCACAAAGAATAAATTTGCCAGTAAACAAAATCATGTCATTAGAGTTGTGCGATTTTGTTAGCGAAAGCAACCATTAAAAATTTGTTAGTTGTTAATAATCTAGCAGAACGTGGAGCAGCTTTACTGATTCGATTTAATACTGTTCTAACGCATCTGGAGCAAGAAAAACAGCATATCCTTCATGCGTTGGACCAATATTATAAACCAATATGAATTCAAATCTATTCTAAAACAAAATTTATTGAATATTGGACTAAAATAATGACGATGATAGAGAAAATAATTTAAAAAAAGAATTTCATTACGTTTAAATTTTACATTTGCGTAAAAAATACTTTATAAATAAAATATCGAAAAAAATATATACGATTTAAAAATATGTTTACCTAACAATAAAGTCAAAATTTAAAAAAAAATTAAATAATTTTTTTTCCCTAACTTATGATACTGGGCTTACACATCTTAAAAATTAATGTTTTTAAATAATTTTCTTTTAAATAAACATGTATTCAATTTTCTACAAAATAGGCTTTCCAGAATACATTTTCCGGTCTTTAAAATTTGCAAAAAATTTATTTAAAGAAAAAAACTCATATATATTTTCTTAAAAACATACAGTTTTTGGACCAAAACAGCATTAAATTTTATCCGTATACCAAAACATTCAGAGAACGAAATGTTCGTCTAGTTATGCTGAATAAAAGTTGACTATAGTCCATCAGCGACAAATTCAATATTATACGAGTTACGGACAGGTAAAGCGATCTACCGTTTTAAAGTTTATTTTGTAAACTTTAATCAAACACCGCCTGGGGTTTCCCCCACACATTCCTATTTTTTTTTTGTAGATCTTATTTTTTTTGCCTAAATTTTACGAAAATGGACGGAGAGCAAAGAAAATCACAACAATGGGACATCGGGCTGTTTACATTAAAACTAAAATGTTCTTTCTCAATATTTCGTCATTTATTAATGACTTCATCAGGAATAGAGCTAGAGTTAAGCGTTGGCAGTGTTATTAATTCATTAGCACATAACTGTCACTAGCAACTCGCAAATAAAACAAGAACATTACATTTTTAAACAATAATTAAAACAGTAATAGTTTTAGTTGTCACAGTTTCAGTCTAAACTAAACTTTATTTATAAAATTATTTTACTTAAAAATGACCACAGCAGATATATTTGCTTTACACACTAAGATTAAAATAAAAATAATTATCAAACATTAAAATTTGGATCTATGTAAGTCATAGACACTGGCTATCAAATAGTGCTACTTAATAATAGTTTCCGAACTATTTCCTGACTAAAATGATCAATTATGTCGAAAAAGTCAAGCGTCTTGTCCAATTTATTCTCAATTGCTTGAAATTGCTAAATAGAGAAGGCGACGTTGGCCTGTTGTGTTCCTTTGCTAAGTTTTTAAAGAGTTCGCCAGTCTACTAAAAGACATTTCAGCCGTAAACGCTGTTACTGGGATCATACAAAAAAATCTAATTGCAGTACCTACACAGGTTCAAAAAAATTGATTGAAATTGCTTATAACAAACGGTTTATCATAAATATATAGTTTAAATTTTAAGCTATAATTGTAGAATTTTCTAAAATTTCATTAGATAAAAATATATTAAAAATATTTCTTTCTAGTTTGTATTAAATTATAAATAATAAAAAGAATTCAATTGCGTAGGACTAGGATCAGGCAGGGGCCTTGGACCCAAGAGTCCGCCCAGCCCCACCATTGCCGGGGTCATAGTTTAGTGAGAAGTCATCAATGTACAATGCATAGAGATTAAACCAAAAAATACTGCCTTGTAGTGTAACTAGTGAACACATCTTCTAATTAAATGGAAACTCTACAAGATTAAAAGAGGAAAACAAGGACAACTAAATGGAGAAATGCTGTGATAAACCAAGCTGAAATGAAAGATTAAAAGAGGAAAACAAGGACAACTAAATGGACAAATGCTGTGATAAACCAAGCTGAAATGACACGATGGCAATTCTATCCAAATTGTCCTCATTTCATATACATTAACTAAAATAGGTTATAAGGGTGGTAGTATCTATTTCACCTTCATTAATCGGTTCATTTTATTACTATCGTTTGCATAATTACCGACGTAAGTCTCTTAACTCGTTATATATGAAGCAATATCGTATATATATGTATTGAGATAATGCATAATATAGGACCAGACGTGAATCCTTGAGGAATACCGTTATTGATTATTCTGTTCCATTATTTATATTATTCTATTATATTATTCATTAGTTTGAAACTAATAAAATTATGTCTTCTAAATATATCTTTCGAATATTTAATAATATTTAATTATTTTAATTTACTCCACAAACATAATGCTTCAGATTTAGTGAGATATCAAATCAATTCCATATATTATATTCTTCACTTATATTATCTACTTATAAAAATATTATTCTACTGTAAGTAGATAAATCAACATTTGAATTAATAAAAATTACAGTTTGACGAAGGTAATATACATACTATCGAAATTGAAGTAAGGATTAAATATTGTTTTAATTACCAGGCCGTTACTCGTAAATAAATACTATGTTTTTACGTTTTCTTTCGTATATAATACGTCCAAGATAATTAAGAAGTTCCTTCTAATATATCTACGTCTATATTTAATTTCGAAATGTACATGTATATTGTGACGTTCAAACCCTCCCACAAACCGCTGCAATCTACATCTAAACCCCCGCATAGTGTCTCCTGCTCTGTGGATGCACCCCAACGGGATATGTATGATCTGATGTGTGTGAAATGGTGGCAGGCAGAGAATGCAGTTGCTATCGTTGTCACGAACGCCATTTTGAATAACAAAATTTATTGGAAAAATTGTTTTCTGTGCGAGACGTTTGGGGAAACGTAAAAGGTCATGGTATTTTTCTCAAGAATTTACTTAATAAAAGTCTGTGTTAATAATGTCTTCATTGCATTTCGTTTGTAGTTTATTTCATTTAATAAATGCTGGTAAATTTCAAAGAAAGTATTTTTAATATTGCAGAAAGCTTTATGGATAAAAATAATTTCTTCAAAGGCGTTTTTAATGTTTTTAAAAGTGACAAATACCGTATGTGTTAAATATCATTATGCATAGAAAATCAACGTATGAGTACATACAATGTATACGTACATGAGAAAACCAGTCCAATGCCAGCGAAGACCGCGACGACTGACGATTGTCTCCGATACCGATTGCCTGGAAATTTTGCATTCAGTCTAGCTGCGGCCATTACAGTTTGAAAGCGTACAATAAAATTAATGTATAATGGCTCTTTATACACCCACCGAAAAGCTTCAGTTAGTAAAATGGTTTTATGCTGGCAAGTCTGCAATAGAGTGCATGAATTTGTTGGCGCTGACTTTTGCAGACCGTTATGTACCTTGCAGACAAACAATTTATAATATTATAAATAAATTTGAAACTTGTTTCTGTCTCAATAACTGTACGAAATGCAAACCAAGAGAGGTATCACCACAAAAAATTGAACAAAGAGAACGGCGGGATGTATTAATTTGTAGTATTGTGGAAATTGATAACACGAGATCTACTAGAGAAGTGCTGCCGAGGAATTGGGTACAAGTAACACAACTATTTCACGTATTTGGAAACGTAATGGTTTAAAATGTTTCAAATATTCGAAAACTCAAGAAATATTTCCCGAGGACAATTTCCGGAGAATGGAGTTTTGTCAAGACGTTATGGAAAAGATTCATCGAGATGAAAATTTCGTTAAAAATATTCTCTTCACCGATGAATAAACTTTTCCATTACACGGAAAGCACAATCCCTCTGTTCTTCGATATTGGGCTTCGGAAAATCAACACCGGCATTTTGCAAATCGCACTCAGTATCCTCAAAAACTAAACGTTTGGGCAGGTATTTTAGGTGACCATTCTATAGGCCCCTATTTTATTGATGGTATATTAAATGCCGACAAGTATCTCGAATTACTGAAAAATCAAATACTTCCCGCCATTCAAAACATTGGAATAAATCAGAAAATCGCTTGGTTTCAACATGATGGCTGTCCAGCATATAATGCAGTGAGGGTAAAGGAATTTCTAGGAAATACCTTTCCTGACCGTCTTATTACTGGAACAGGAAACATTAAATGGCCCCCGCAATCTCCTGATCTATCTCCAAATGATTTCTTTTTGTGGGGATATCTAAAAAATATTGTTTATACTCATGAAGCTGGTAGAGCAGAAAATCTAGTTGCCTTGAGAGAAAAAATAACTGAGACTGCGAATTCATTAACTGCCGACATGTTAGCAAATGTAAGAGCTAATTTCTACCACCGCCTAGGACAATGTCTTGCTGTGCAAGGAGGAATTTTTGAACCTCTTGTATAATTTATTATAATTTTTAGAATCCTTTTTTATTTATTTTATTAGGAATATTCTTTAATTTTATTAGAATTACGCTTTTGTTTATGCGACGCACCGCAGCTTAAAAATTTCCTGCATCTACTGAAAGAAATAAGAAAAGCAAATCCCTTGCAATTCGTAAATGTTATTTTAAAACGCATTACAAGTACCTATGTCGATGGTCAAATGATTACTGCTAACTTGTATTTGCGAAACAATCGGACACAATCGCTGTTGGTCGTCGCGGTCTTCGCCGGCATTGGATCGGCTTTTCCATATACATATACATCGTATGTACTCATACGTATTCCCTATGCCTAATGATATTTGACACATGCGGTATATGTAAATAAATTATAATAATATGTATTCTGCGCCGAAATTAAAAGCGAGTGATATTTCGAAAGCACATGCATGGAATGTATACATACTGCACCTAATAAAGTATCCAGTCTTTATTATTGTCTATTACTTTTTAACAAAATTGCTCCAGATTTCCTAAGAAATATTCTACATAACTCATAGGTAGCGATCGCCTAGGTATATTTCGCAGATATTACCATTCAATTATTTATTGTTAATCTTAAATGAAACCGAAGAAGTTTCTGCTTCAAAATCTCTTAAATTCTTTCAATTGGATTGGAATCTGACGAAAAAGAAGGCCACCTTTGCAAAGCTTTTTCCTTTTTTTTAGGCCAAATAAATCTCTTCACTATTTAAGACAGTGGACCTTCTTTCAAAAACCAATCTTTGGAATTTTTGGAGTCTTTGGAAAAGATTCTTTTGATGGAATCTAAATATTCATCATATCCAATTGTATGAGTTAATTGCGTTAGAATCTAGTGGCTAGGTTATGCGATCATGGTTTTGGTAGAAGTATTTTTAATCCCACTTAGACTTCTAAATTACAGTAAAACTAATTGTTTACCTTTAAGCGAATGCCAGAGTTGACAAAAATTTAGATTTATTTTCAATGGATTATCACTAATTGACTCACTCTGTATATTTAATTTTACTTAATGACTTCAAAGAGAGAAATTATGAAATTGCTACACCTCTAGCGAAGATTTTCGATATTTTATTCAACATAATCAAAAAAAAATTCTCAAGATATTATCATTTTTTCACAAATTTCTCGTTTCAAGCTCATTTTCTCGATTACGGTACGTTTAAGACCATACAACCTATACATGTTCTTAATCTACGCAAGGCGAGCTTTAATTTGAGATATGACAATCCTAATTTTCTAAAAATCCCCAATTTGCCCTAATTTAATGATATAACACTTCGCTCAACTTTCTCAACCACCCTTGCAATATCCCAAAATTACTTTATCATATATCAAATTACTGGTGTCAACGTGTAGATCACGAATCCGTAATTTATATGTGGGTGATTTATATCCTTCTCGAACTATTCAGCATCACCTCAGATGTTCACGAACTTCACCTATTTTCACGATTTCTTTTCTACCAAACCATACAATTCTCGCACTGGAACGTTCAATAAGTTATGTACGCATTCTTTTTCTCATGTTTCATAATTTTCTAAATCAGATAAACTGTGCCAAAATTACCCAGATATGGGTTCGTTCTGAACGCTGCATTTCACCATATTTAAAAAATTCATAGCAGCAAACTCACATATTTCTCGTTAAAATTAATGCTGGATTCGTTTTCTACGCCCTTAAATTAGTTTATAAAAAAATCAACACTAGCATGTGGCATGTTTTGCAAACTGACCAATAATCGAAAATTTCCTAAGGGGTACCCCTTCAAAAATTTTCAATTTTTGTCGTATCACTGATTTTTTAAAAATTTGGTATTCTTATGTATTTTTGTCTCCTAAAAACGATTCTGCCATTTATATTCCAGTAAATCTCATTGTTTACCCTCCTGCGAACGCCAACGTTGATGAAAATGTAGACACATAACCATATTTATGAACTCATGCTGTATATTTAACTCTATTAAATGACTTTAAATAGAGAAATGATCATATCGTTAGACTAATAGCAGCGATTTTCGATATTATAATAAGTAAGGTCAGTAAAAATTCTCAAAATATTAACAAATTTCCCTTTTCAAGCTCATTTACCGGCTTATGGCACATGTTAGGCCCAACATGCTTAGTCTAATAAAATGGGTTTTAATTTGATACACGACAAGGCGTATCTTCTCAAAAATCTAAACTTGCTCTAATTTGATAATCTCGCTCAATGACGTAACAACTGTTGACAATGAATGAAATAGGTAAAGACATATTCAAGGTTTGAATGAATTGGATGAAGGAATAAAGCCTCTTGAAAGACGACCTGAAGGATCAAATTTACATAATTTAGTCAGAGCTTATACTGGATTTGAAGTCAAAAAAGTCAGTGAGAGTCAACAACTTTGTTGGATTCTATAATTAGGTCGCTCGATTAGGGTTTTGTGATGCCTCTTATAACTCAGAATATCTAGAAAAAATGTCGATTCCATTTGGGTTTAAACTGATTCGAGTAGATGTCTCAAGCTAAAATTCTAGAGTAATAATAGAAAGTCGGTGAATATCGTTTGCAACATTGATACTTCAATATAGTGTAAGGCTCCTGCTATAACATTAATCAAACATATGGGTTTCTAAGGCCTAGTACAGGATGCTATTATTAATTGTCTTATTTCACTTATTACCTTATTACCTTTCCACATTTTATATTAAGAAATTGTGTTTTCCACTTCGCTTATTAATTGTATTCCTTTGTAATCTACAAGCAGGTAGATTTTTAATATAGGGTAACCCATTTCAACATGTTTGGTTACGTCAATGCCAATTTTTAACTCTGTATTCCGTCTGTTGAAGAAGCAATCAATGGTTGCAAAATATAGAGAGTGAAATAAATGAGTTTACCCGTTTTAATTAATTATTCATTTATATATATATATATATATATATATATATATATATATATATATCTGAAATATGAAATCTTGGAATTCGGCTGTATTAACTATTTTAAATTAAATGTTATTTCGCGAAGTAATGTGAAATGTAAATATTGCTATCTACAATTACAACGCTAATTTTACGAAATTTTTATTTAAAAATTTCGTCCTAAGGTGGGACTCAAACCCACGACCTTTAGTTCTCTAGACTAACGCTCTTCCACTGCGAAATAACATCTAATGGAAAGTGTATTTATGTAGCATATGAATCCAAAATATTGTGAATCAATTACCACGCGAAAACCTCAAAATTAAAAACTCCCTGAAAATTCTAATATCAATGTCAATCAAGGTCAATACCTCGCACAAAATCAGCATTCAAGTAAATACGTAACTAAAAATTAAGACTTGTTTTTGATTTATTTACAAACACATTTTAAAAATTTCGTGCGTATTATAAGAATGTTTTTTTTTCGTTAGAGAAATTTAAATACGAATGCGAAATCGGAATGCCCCATTGTATTCAAACGCGGCAATGTTTATATTCACAAGTAATAATTTTTGTTATGGCAAGGGTTTGATAACCTAAATTAGCTGTTGATTTATATAAATTTATACTTGTAAATTCTTAAAGCTGATATATTGAAAGAACATGCAAGATGTGTGCTTTACGTGCATTTAAGTTACAATCTATTACCTTTAATCGAAAAATTGTGGATCGACAACAGAACGAAGTTAAAGCGAGATATACAATAACAAGACTATTTATTTTGTTTTTGTGGATCACCTTTATCATTTCGTCTCCGATAGTATTTATGAAATATTCAGTAGCGTAACATAATTTTTTGAAATATCTTTATTATTATTTTCTCGCTTATGAGAGGGAATCTTTGGAAAATATTTTGGGTATATATTCTATATAATTTAGTCTTTCCATTTTTCATACGTTGTCTTTTTATTCCAAGGACACCCGATATATATATATATATATATATATATATATATTTCGTTTTGATTACGTTTTTAGACTTCAAGTTCTCCTTGCATTATTCTTGTTTAAAAAAAGGAAACAAACCATTTAATTAAATAAATACTTCTAACCTCAAAATTATTACTCCTACCATCGGCGTCGCATTATCTGCATTACAATCAACTTACGTTTTAATAATATTAAAATTCGCCGGGAATCCCCTAATAGTTTATCAAACGCGTAACGAACTCTCGTGCAATCAGAATGTGCAACTAAAATACCAAGCGATGCACGCGGTCATTCGATTTTCGATCGCGTTATGTCAAGAATGTCGACCAAGTGCGTTCTGATGGCTGGCCTTCGGCCACCGTCCTACAAGCATTCTAGTTGCACGACTTCACGTTGCACACATATTGACTCTGCTACGGTATTAGAACCGGGGGTTGGCAGCACTGGACTGTGCACACGGCCGCCTTTATGCTACCGGGATGAGATGATGAAAATCACATCAAGCCAACGTAATGTGTTCAACATGTAACGTTGTAAACGGCGATTATGACGAAAATGAACCGTTTCGTTATGATTTTGTTTCCAATACGGTAAGTAGCTGGTGTGACTTTTGCTCGTGGTCTTTGATGTTATGAAAGGACTTTAGATAAACGGAAACTCGATCTTGTTTTGTTTGAGGAGATATGGGGATTGTTTTATTGTGGCAAATAAAAGGTAAAATAATAAATGCTGAATATAACTACATCTGCGTTGGATTGAAAATTAAATATCGGATGTCACGGCCGAGTTAAATGTGAAATAAATGCTGTTACATAAATGTGAAATAAATACTGTTATTAGTTATTATTTAGTGTGTTTTATTACATATTAATGTAATGTTTTTAATAACCGTTAGTTTTATTTACAAAGAACCAGACAGACTAGTACTTTACACAAGTTCTATAAGACAAGATTTTTACGCCCGAGTTCAAGTTTAAAAAACGATTCAATAAATGATGTATTCGCGGCTAGTATTATTATTTCGCAAAGAGAAAGTCATGCGATAGAAGACGATGTTGATATGAAAAATAATTCAAGAAATCATTGGAGTACTGAAGCAGATAATTCAGAATGTATACAATAATTTGAAAAGTGAAAATTATGGGACTAAACCAGAGACAATTGTTAGAATATCTAAATTAACGGGTGTGTGTTACGGAACAGTCCAAAAAATCGTTCAGAATGGTTTATTAAAAAGAAAAAAACAAGGACTGACAGAGAAAAAGACGAAGATACTGGCGAGACCACGTCGACCGAATGACGGGGGACCGATGGGCAAAATGGGCAAAGAACGAAAAACCGAACTCAAGGAGACCTCCAGGCCGACCTCCCAAGAGATGGTGCGAGAGCTGGACATCTGCTTCCCAAGAGGCTGAACAAAATTGAAATAGTAGAAGAAACAAGACTAAGTCTTAAGGAAAGAGAAAGAAGAAAGAAGAAGACAAGTTATTAAAATAACTAATGAGTCAAGCACAAAATTTTAAATATCCAAATTTTTAGAGGAATATTTTATTTATAATGCTGCAGCTGAAGCAGGTCACTTCGTACTAGGTCTATCTCCATATTACTGTATCTTCAATCGCATAGAATTGATTTGAAGTTCACTAAAGCAACACATTCGTCGCAAAAATACCGCTCCCACATTTACCGAAACAACAATAAAGGTGATCCAAGAAGTTATATTATTAATAACACCAGATACTTGGAAAAATTGTGTTACAGTATGTATAAGCAACATAATAAGCACTCGTCTTATGCATACAGCTTAAGACTGGTATTTACAGTGCGCAAACTTCATACCGAAATTTATTATACATGTAGATGACGATAAACACCGGATTATATGCAAAGAAAAATTAAAATACGTATATGTGCATATATATGCACAGATTCTTCAGGAAATATGCATAAACTTCGGCCATATATGCAAAAAAAATTGCGAAAATATCTAAAAATTTTATCTAAAATAAATGAAAGCTATGGATGAGCGAAAGATAGTAAGTAATCCTACCTATGCTTAAAAAAATATAAGGAGGATTGTGAAAATTACAGACATTACACTATTAACTACGAAAATAAAAATAGAAAAAGATTCTTAGAAAGAAATTAAGCAAGACAGTAGAATCTTAGCTGGAAGATGTACAAAATTATATCCAACGATTGCATAGCATACACAACCACAATTTCACAATTCAATAAAAAAAATGGAGAAAAGAATATCAGGGAACGAAGAGAGGTTACTGCATTATGTATGATTTATTTGTATGAGAAACGCATTTGACGTAAAAGGAGTCCAACTGATATGGAAGAGTACCAGACCTTAAATCGACAACTAATTGAATACTAACTAACAAATCGGAGACTGTGGCTTATAAGTGAATAAAATAAAATTAAAAAACCCTTACCACAATAGAATTTAATGATTCTAAATACGTATTTCTACAACCACGTTGTCATCTTCAGTAGAAAAAGATAGTGTAACACTTGAACGCACAAAAACAAAGTGTTAAACTAGAAGACGTTCAGAACAATCCTTCTGTGAGTGTTTTTGTGCGTTCAAGTGTTACACTGGTTTTTTCTACTGAAGATGACAACGTGGTTGTAGAAATACGTATTTAGAATCATTAAATTCTATTGTGGTAAGGGTTTTTTAATTTTATTTTATTCATTTTATTAACTAATTGAATCTACTATATATATAGAATCAAACAAATTAAAAGCTGGCAAGCGGTCTGTCAATTCATAAACTCATTTATTAAGTATCCCTATATTTCTCAACAACTTTGTTGCTCTTCCAGAGATAAAAATGTAGAGTTGAAAAAACTATAAAATTGACGTAAAATGACAATAAAATTGATTGTCAATTTTATTGTCCTTTTACGTCAATTTTATTATTTTTTATATATATATTCTTTATATATATATATATAAAGATAATGTTACATGTTTCGGTAAGTATTATCTTTATCAAAGTTATATAAGTGATGTAGTCATTGCGAGAGATACAAATTCATAAATACATTCAATTCAATTAATAATAATTCATGACAACAAAAATTTGATATCAATTATAAATAGAATGGTAAGTCATGAATTATTATTATACTTGCGCCCGTGGAACAACTCAAAATATAAAGCTGTTGGCATTCGCCTAGAACAAGAAGGAAAACCACGAAAACCTACTCGGACAGCCAGTGATCTCAACTCGGAACTGTCAGTTTGTTTTTAAACGTTTTTAAAAGGTTGACTAACAGCATATTGATTTGATGTTTTGAATTTGATGAATTTTAACATGTTTAGTGCCGTTGTTTGCTAAATTTTAACTCTCAATCACACTCCTGATGAAATAACAAATCCGTTATGAAATATAGAGGGGAATAAAGGAGTTTTATTTTTACTTGACAGACCGCTCACCCGTTAATTAATTTTTACTTATACAGTACGGTCGATAATACTTAATAGTCTATATATCTATATATATATTTACATTTTTATTTATATAGATCGAAGATTACAAATACAGTACAATAAATTAAACAGTAATGTAAGTATTCGTTATTATAAATTTTTATTTATTAAGGTGATTTGTATTTTCTAGAAATACTTATTAATTACCTTTACCGTTTGGATGATTATATTGAAGTTATTTATACATTTGAGTATTAAATCTTTAGAAATTAAAGATAAGAAAGATGTTTCAAATAAAAAAAAAGATTCAACAGCAGTTTTGTGACTCTCCTCCAATAACTACGGAGCTCAAGAGGGCTTAAAATTGCTAATTTGAAATATTGGACATCAGTATCAACACGGCGACAGGGGGATATTTAAATTTTTATACCTTTTTTCATCAGTCTTCCTTTTCGATAATGGCTGTGTATGCTTTTGAATATTAAACGGGAATTTCGCCGGCAAGAAAACTTCCTGTCTTCCCGCGAAAGAGAGCAATTTTCTTTGCCCGAAAAAAGGGTGACCGTCTAGCAGAACTAGACGGAAAAAAAAAACTCGACTCTTCCCTTCCACCTCCTATCACCACCCCCAATTCATCGCCCTTTGCGCGTCGTGCACAATCATAAAATAACCCTTTTCCGAATGAGGAGTAAGTGTGCATTAGGAGTCGTTTGCAGCGCTTCTTTTTTTCCTATCACCAGACGATGCGTTGTCCTTTCCTCTCGTCCTCCAAATCTAGCGGCCCATGATGAGTCCGAGGGGATTATTATCAAATCATAATTGGGCGCAATTTAGAAGGACCCCTTTTTTTCGGCGTTCGTTTTTTTTCAGGCGACCCTTCATCGTCCGTTGAATGAATATGTCACATCGATTAGTTTGAGGATTGCAATTGTTAGGACTCGTGAAGAGCAAGTTAATGTTAGAATTGATTTACAGTAACTGGCGGCTTTATAAAGTAAATCGAGTTATTCTTTGTTGGAAAATTCGTTAAAAAAGTTTAAACTATTAACTATCTAAGATAACGAAGTACAAAAACTACAAGAAGGTTTAATCTTAGGCCCTTTACTGTTTGTATTATATACTGTTATTATTATATACTTCTCTGACATATATTATTTACTGTGGTGGCAGTACTGTAGCATTGTAGTTTTAAATAAAAAAAAGTTGCTTCTTCTGGAAGTAATATTGTCATTGACGTCAGCTTCAGCTTTGTTTAATGCTACTATTCGTATTTTGTAATTAATAGAGTGGGCCAGCGTGTCTGCATATCAGGACTGAATTCAGTACGTATCACCACGCGCAACGCAAAAAGCGAAGCAATCATATTTTATGATAGTTCATCTAGTGTCTCGACGGGAAATAATCGAACGTTTCACCGTTACCTGTTAGACGTATATCGGGCGTATAATTTCCGTTATCTTATCCAAATTATGCTACTTAAATAAGGCAAATGGGTTATATATGATATTTATAATTAGATAAATAAACTAACATTATTCTTGTCAGATATATACTTGCGTTAAACTTTAATGAGTAATATAGTAATATAATACGAGGGACGCGCTATATATTTTGAGATGCCACGAAACTAGAGAAGTTAGAGCTGGCAATGCACCATCCTTAAGTAGTAAACTCTGACTGTCAGTGGAGTTGCTGCTGTCATAGAGCAAACGTGGTAGATACGATTTGTCATCGAAACATGGACTTGTCGAGGGAAGATGTATGCCCAATGATCTACTACGATGTTAAGGTCGGTTTAAATGAACAGCAAAGTCTTGAACGATTGCAACTCGCATTTGGTGATAAAAATCCTTCACGTGCAACTGTGTTTCGATGGTACAACGAATTTAAAAGAGGACGGATATCACTTGGTGATGAGGGACGTGCGGGTAGGCCCTGTTCTTCAGTTACCGCTGGAAACATTCAGAAAGTGAGATGTATGATCGACGAAGATCCAAGATGCACCTATCAAGCGATTCAGGTAACTCTTGTTGGATCCGCAATAGTAAATTCAATTTTACATGGTCATCTTCGGATGAAAAAAATTGTTACTCTTTGGGTGCCACACACGCTTAACGATTTCCAAAAAGCAGAGCGAGTCAGAATCGTTCGGGAAACTTTAGAAATGTTAAATAATGGTGGACATCGCATTCTATCAAAAATAGTAACAGGTGATAGAAAGACGGCAGCGATAAAGGAGAAAACAATGACGTAGAAGGCAACAGCGAAATGGAAGTTGTAGATTGAATCTCATGATGGTACATGATGACTTACGCATCCCGAACGAGCAAGTAAGCGATTTTCCTTCAACATTATCAAAACCAAGCGGCGTTTTATGATTGAAAGCCGGACCGTCGCTTAGTTGGTAAAGCGATTTTCCTTCAACATGATCAAAACCAAGCCGCGTTTCATTATTGAAAGCCAGACCGTCGCTTAGTTGGTAAAGCGACGGTAAACCGTAAAACCGTAGACTTGGGTTCAAGACCAAACATAGACAACATTTTTCACTTAAAAATTTCGTATGAGTTGCGTTGTAATTTGTAGACAGCAATGTTATATTCACATTTACTTCGCAATTACATACTAATTTGATAATATTTGTTAATATTTCATATAAAAGCCGAAAAGCTCCAAGAATTTATCAATTGATATATATACTTGTAGAGCTTGGAATAAAATTTGATTACAGAAAATTTGTATTATATCATTGTTTATAAATGTTTTAATATATTTAATTTAACACTTTTACCCTTTTGAGAAGTTAAATTTCTGTTAAAAATTTTAACGTTTAAATAAACCATGTAAACAACATTCTAAACATTGTTTGACATAGTTTCAAAATAGCTGATTGGATTCGGCGTACAAAAATATAAATTAACAAAAAAAATTATTAGTCTTTTCTGCTGTTCTGTGATCGCGTGTTCTTTTCTAAGGTGAACCAGTAATATCGGTGTTGCTTTAGTCTCTGCTCGTCATATGGACAACTAAAAATTCTGTTTCATTTCAGGCTGCTTCTCACAGACGCAAGCAGTTTTTTCTTTCTTTAGGACAAGAACTTATTAACCCAACAGTGGCCAGAAGACTGGAAAATTCAAGAAGAATCAACAAACGCGTTGTGGACGCTATGTACGAATTGGTTCCCCACCTCAGACACAAAGTAGCAACACACAAAATCAACTGAAATCTTCGGGACGGTGTGTTTTATGTCCACGTAATAAAGATCGAAAAAGTAGAAAAACATATTAACTATTATCAGGATAAAATAAAACAAATTTTAATGAGAAAACCATGTCATTTGTGTAAGAACTTTGTTTGTGCCGAACACCAACCAACCGTAGAAACATGTTATAAATGCCAATTGCATCAAATGGAATAGAGGAACCATATATTTACTAAATAAATCTTTTTTTTAGACAAAATATTGCCTCATTTATTCCTTTTTATTTTCACGAGCGCCTGTATGAATATTTTTGTGAGTATACTTAGCTACTTGCAATATGGGGTACATAATGAACCCCTTCCTTAACAGCATCATTTCTACATCCTTCGGTATCGAAAGGTTAAATCGTTAAAAGGTGATATTTGCAATACTTTAACTTATAATACAAAGGTATTTTTAATAATATAAAATATTATTGAAAATCTGGTGTGAAGAACACAAATACAGGTTCACTATTAATATTTTTTGTGAACGTGTCCGAACATATCCCTCCCCAGAGACGTAGATACGTATTTCGCCTTTCTACAGGCTCATCGGTACGCCCCTGCTGGAGAAAGGATATCTTCAGACACATCCACAAAAAAGAACCACCTCGCCATAACACAGAAATTATCCAGCCCGAGCGTAGAAGTAAATTCAGCGCTGCCTGTTGTCAGACAGCCGAAGTACCTCGCCCTGTCCACATAACCAATGCGAACCAACGACGCCCTTCCAAAGATGGCACAGCCATCTCTCTAGAAACTGTATTTTGTTTGTGTCTTCACTCATACTACGGACTAACCGCATGTGTAATGTATCAGAATAATTGAAACATACATGAGTAGGTAAACCCCACTAGTTTTGTATAATACAAAGGTATTTTTAATAATATAAAATATTATTAAAAATCTGGTGTGAAGAACACAAATACAGGCTCACTATTAATATTTTTTGTGAACGTGTCCGAACATATCCCTCCCCAGAGACATAGATACGTATTTCGCCTTTCTACAGGCTCATCGGTACGCCCCTGCTGGAGAAAGGATATCTTCAGACACATCCACAAAAAAGAACCACATCGCCATAACACAGAAATTATCCAGACCGAGAATTTACTTCTACGCTCGGTCTGGATAATTTCTGAATGTGTCTGAAGATATCCTTTCTCCAGCAGGGGCGTACCGATGAGCCTGTAGAAAGGCGAAATACGTATCTACGTCTCTGGGGAGGGATATGTTCAGACACGTTCACAAAAAATATTAATAGTGAACCTGTATTTGTGTTCTTCACACCAGATTTTTAATAATATTTTATATTATTAAAAATACCTTTGTATTATACAAAACTGGCGGGGTTTACCTACTCGTGTATGTTTCAATTATTCTGATACTTTAACTTATCTTTACCAAGACTTTGATTTAACTTAATTAGACTTTAATGGGTTTAAAATGTTCGTGAATAATAACCCGAATTTTACTATTTTTCCAATAATTAGGCCCAATTACATAGAGGAGACAGTGAATATTGAATTTATACATGAATACCACTCAAATGCTGAAATCTTTGACACATTAAAAGAGATTCTCACGAAAAATACTGTTATTTAAACTAAACGACACATAATTCCAATGCGAAAACTGTACGAAATTCATTCGATCACCTAATTTGTTACAAACCTCCCTCGACCATTTTGATTGACCCGCAATCGTCCAAGCAAAGCTCATTCCATCATTTATCATTCAACGACGACCTTGACTTGAACTGAGCGGCCCGCGTGGGTCAATCAAAATCGTTAAGCTTCCAAAAGAAATATTTAATTTGCTTTTTATTAAAAGGCTCGGACACTCCCTTATCATCCTTGCCTTTTTCTGCAGCATACCCCGTCCACCCCCCCAAGCCCTTGTCGCACCCTCTTATATCGCTATTTAATTTAGAATCAATTCGTATTAAGGGTGTGGATTTTTTCATGCCGGACTTGCCCTGTTTTTCGGCTTTGTAGTGTAGATGGAAATAAAAATTAAGGGCGAGTATTTTTTTTTCGTGTTTGATTATGTTCCGTAGGAATTTTTATGAAAAGAATGGGGTAAAGTGAATGAAAAGGGAGATCCGATCGCCGGAAAGAAGATTAAAAATTTTGTTTTAAATACCCGTTGTACTCAACTACTTATAAAGAAATGAATCTAATAGAAAATGGATTAATTTTTTTGTTACGCGTTAGATAACGTTAAATGTAAAAATGCACATCTTTCGAGTTATTCAAAAAGTATTTCGATTCAAAGTAAATGTGTCAACCCTCCAGTAAGACATAAATCGTGAAATAATGGAAAGATTTTTAACCGAAAGACAGAAAAAAACAACATTTTCTCCTAGCCAGAAATATTAGTGAATGTCTAGCTGAAGATATGCAAATTAATTATCTGAACGCCCCATTGAACACCGGTTTTACTCCAAGTTTATGACTCTATTTTTTTTAACTCATTCGTAGTTGTAATTCATTTAATTACAGAGGTTTTTAGCGGTTTTTCGAACATGCAGATATGTCATAATTGCAAATAGTGCAATGCATACAGAAACTGCTTTATTATAACATCGAAATTGTATAGTATTAAACTAGTTATGATGATTTAATATAAATTTTTGCATTAAAAAACCTTGTTGTATAACAACACTAATTTTCTTACTCCCTCCGTGTCAGGGAATGCTTTAGCCAAAATTAAGGTACAGATTCTTCAAAAAAATTCTGCAAAAAAAGCTTATTATCGCGTTTCTTCTAGTCGTATGGTTTTCGAGAAACACGATGTACAGGATAGACTCCAAAAATTTAGGAAACTACTGAGATAATCTGCTTTTTTCTATCATGTGTTCATTAAAATATTTAAGATGTTACTTAATAATATTAAGAAAGTAAAACGTTATGTCAAATTGACAGTAATTCTGCTCAATTTAAAATGGTTCAATATTCCTTTCAAGAGTATGCGGACATGCACTTTGTGTATGGTGAATGTGGTGGAAATACCAGTAACGCAGTTAGAAGATACGCAGAATGGTATCCTCATCGTAAAATACCTAACAAAAATAGTTTCATAGCGGTTGACCAAAGACTTCGGGAAACAGGTTCGGTCGTACCAAAAAACCAAGATGTGGGAATAGGACGTGATGAAAGGAAGGTGGCTGCTGAGAAAAATGTTCTTGGAGGATTCGTGGAGGACTCTCAAAGAATCTCTTTGGTATCCTTATCGTTTCGAAAAAGTTCTAAGTTTGAACAGGGACGATTTTGTCGTTAGACGTCAATTTTCCAATTGTCTGTTAACAAGAATTACAGAAAACCCTCTGTTTTCGAAACAAATTTTAATGAATGACGAATGTAATTTTAATAGAGGAGGAATTCTTAATTTATCCAACATGTCTAGGTTGATATAAATCCTCATGCAGTAATTGAACAAAATTTTCAACGTCAATTTTCTATCAATGTCTGGCCTAGAATAATTGGCACCCGACTTATAGACCCATATGTTTTACCAAATCGTTTAAATGGAGAGAGGAATTTATATTTTTTACAAGAAGTATTACTAGGATTACTCTTTAGAATTACGTAGAATAATGTGGTTCATGCATGATGGATCCCCTGCACATTTTACTTTGCAAGTCAGAAACTTTTTAAATGAAATTTACGGTGAACGCTTGATTGGACGAGGTGGACGAGGCTGGCCACCTCGATCGCCTGATCTTAACAGCTGTGATTAGTAATCACAGCTGTTCAGATCAGGCGACAATATAAACAATTGAATATTTAGAAAATACAGTCATTTTTAAAACTAATTATTTTCCGAAAATATTTTCGCTTTGTAGAATATTATATATACTGGTGTCTCAATAGTGCGGTGTTGGTCGATATCTCGATCCCGTTTGAATGTACAAAAAAGTTTTCAAACAAATGCTTAGTTCTTAAAGGGGCGTAGCCTAAAAATACTTTCGTTTATACAGGTTATCTCAGAGTAGCAGTACTGAACCAAACTTAATTTTTTAAAACGAAGCAGCCTATATTTTATTCCATTTTTAGAGTCTGCTATAAAATCGACATGCTCCTCATATACAGGGTGAGTTTTTTCCAATATTTAAGCATGGGGATCTCGGAAACTATCGGAGATAGATGGGGAAACAATTGCAGTTTTACGAGCTCAATTTAATGAGCTTTTTTGTTTCTTGAAAAAAATGCACGGCTAACTAGATATATTGCAAAAATTATTTTTTTGTTATTTCGTCCGGCGCCTATATCTCTGTTATTATTGACTATAGAAAAAATGTGTAAGGGAGAAAGTTATAAGTAATTATGTGCTTAATAATACTGTAAAATCGAATTTTTCATTTAAGCTATAATTTTTGAGTTACGACACAAACTTGTGTTTTTTCTAATGGAAACCATATCCGGCCATGACTTTATAAAAAAGACCTTCTTTCGACGATTCAAATGATGTACTCGTAACACTTGACGTAGTTATTTTTATAAATAAACAAATTATAGCGGTTTCTTTCCTTTAATTTTCGAACTGATCTAGTAGTATGCTATGAAAACAATGAATAGATACACTTCGCGTTTAATAATAATGCAAATGACAATTATTGACATTCAATTTCTAATTTTATTGTCAATTGATGTTTCGTCAAATATCAATATGAATTTTTCTAATCAGAAAAAGCGTGATATGAGTGTTACATTTTGTGCCATAAAAATACCGTGCAAGCTGCGCAAGATGTAGCCCCGAAGATAGTAATCACTGATTACTAGAGTGGACCATTCCGGAGCGATATTGGTAAATATTTCATATAAAAGCCGAAAAACTCCAATAATTTATCAATTTAAATATATATATATATATATATATATATATATATATATATATATATATATATATATATATATATATAATTATTTCGTGACTTTGGTATGATATGGTAATATTCTCGGCTGTTGTTGCAGATACTTCTTGGTGAAACATTTTAACTTCATACAGTAAATAATAAAAATAAATTAAAACACTTGGCTTGTTTCACTATGAGATTTATTTAAATTCTCTAACAATTGTTTCGGCTGTTATGCCATTCTCAAAGAGATCTATAAATCTGATATGGTAAATTCAATCAGTTGGCGATTTAAGGTCTGGCTTTACTTTAAAGTATATATATTTAAAACAACCCTACATGTTTCGGCAATGATGCCTTTATCAAGGATATAAAATATAAATGACAGTATACAAATGTCCTTTGACATTTGTATACTGTCATTTATATTTTATATCCTTGGTCTGCAAGACTCTTGTAGAAAATGTGGAAGATCTTAAATACCGCTGCAGAATTTATAAGAAATAAGAAAAATTAACTAGCTCGATTAAGTCAGTCACTAAACAGGCGTGTTAAAGCTTGTCTTGAAACAAAATGGTGGAAATTTTCAATATTTCCTTTAATTTTATGAATTTAGCGTTGTTTTAATTTTTGTTAACTAATCGTCATATCGACAGTGCTTAAATGTCACAGCTATCATAGGCATCTGTAACAAATAAACATGTTGCCTATAAGTACATTTATTGTTTTGTATTTTGTCTTTATTAGTAAAAAATTTAACCATACCTTTTCTCCAAAATGGTACATATTTCACAAAAGTGGCATATAACTTTTTTGTTTGTATTTCATAAATAAATCGATGTGTAAATTTTGGCTAAAGCATTTTCTAACACCCTGTATTCACAATAGTTCTGATTGAGGAGTCTTCCATTGGAAACTGTGGCTAAGTAAAAACTTAAAAAAAGTGTAAAACCCGTTAGCACATTAATATTTGTATCCTATATACGTATTTCAACAACTAAGTTGTTATTTTCAGTAGGAAGAAAACAGTGTTGAAGGTGGAGTTGAACAAGAGCAGTTTAACTAGACATTTTGTAACGGGTTGAAGGCAACTCAAACATTACGCTTGTTGCTTTAAAGATTAATTCGTCGTACTTTTTGCTAACACCTCATATATAGGGATTTTTGTCAATTAGTTTTACGAGAACTGGCAGAAAGTCTTGATTTTGCCGTTCAAATTTTGTCTAGTGACGAGAATAAAAATAAACAGATTGGAAAATAATTTTGTTCTCTTATCAACTGTGAATCTCAACAATAATAATGATAATAATCTTTATTTCTAGAAGTTATGCCACGTGTAAAACAAAGAGTGAATCAAAATTTACAGTTTCTGTGAAAATTATTGACAAATTTAAAAATCACTAGGTGGAAGTTGTAGTTTACGGCAAAATACCCTTTCCAGTCTTGATAGAAATGATAGAAATACTTGATATCCTTTACTATGTTTTATTTTGTTATCTAATAAAGTTCTTCCGACATTTTTATAATTATCAAGCAAAGGTCAAATACAAAACAAAAAACAAACGATAATTCATAAACATATATAAGTATAGAGTACTCAAATTCAAAAAAAGAAGGGATCAGGATATTTGTGTAGGCTGTGTACCATACGTGTACACTCGTATCTTGGAACAACGAATTATATTATTGAATACATAAATGCCTAAATCTATCATACACTTCCTATTTACGCAGTCTATTAGATGGCATTACTTATCAATGATGATAGAATTGTATAAAAGTGTCCCGTATCGTTATGTTCAAATTTTAGGAGTGTAAAGTCGACTTCATTTCAAGTAACAAAAACGCAAAACTTGTATATCCATTTTTATTTGTTTCACTATGAATGTGATTGTCAAATCATGAAAAATGTAATAAATGAATTTCATACTTGTCTTGCCGGGTTTGCTCGGCAGCCAGGTGAATGCGATCCAACAACTCTTGTGTTCGAAACTTGCGCGTAGACTAAATTTTTCATGTATCCATATAAATAAAAGTCAAGCGGATTAAGATCGGGTGATCTGGTTGTCCATGCAACAGGATCACCTCAGCCAATCCATCTTGTGTAATTGACGTTAACCCAATTTTGGACAGCAATTCCGAAATGTGGTGGTGCCCTATCCATGTGAAACCACATGTCTCGTCGAACATTCAGTGGGGCATCCCCTGAAAGACCTGTCAGTTCGTCAAAAAGAAATTGAAGGTAATTGTCCGCAATTAACCTCTCAGGAAGAACGACAGGACCAATCAACAAGTCATCGATTAGGGCCGCCCAAACGTTAATAAAAAATTCATGTTGAAATTTGGATGGGCGTATAGCTTTGGGATTTTCTGATGACCACCTGTGAAGGTTTCTCAGATTTGTAACACCACTTCTCGTGAACGTAGATTCATCAGAGGACTGTTTTGTAGAAATTAAAATAAAGCCGTGACTGTTTTAATATCCAGGTGGAATAAACTAGACGAGCATAGTAGTCTGCCTCAAGCAAGCCGTGTCCCTTGCGATAGTGACATGGATATAAGCCCTCACGTTTTAAAATTCGCCAAACTGTCGTTCGTGGCACTCCTAGTTGTCTAGCGATTCGACGTACATTGAGAGTTGGATCCCTTGTAACAATAGCTACTGCTTGTTCCTCTAAGTCTTTTGGCAAATTTACTCCTCGGTCGAAAAGATAATCGCGCAGTCCGCATTCCCGAAATTGTCTGTGTACTTCCAGAAACGTTCTGTAATGAGGAATGCGCCTATCGGGAAACCGATGTCGGTATTAAATAACTGCTTGACGTGTACTCCCGTTACAGTAGCCATACACAAAATGCATGTCCGCATACTCTTGAGAAGAAAGTCGGTAAGGCATTTTGAATAAAGAAAACGTGTCAACTCACTAATAAGCTGTTGTATGAACTGAAGAGTAATGTAATCCTTTATTACAAAAATGCAACATTAATAGTCATCTGAACATTTGCTTATTGTATGATATTCATGGTTCAGCACTTACGAAATAAGTAAGAACCTTCTAATTTCCAGTACTCTTTTTTGTAGATCTCCAAGAAATTACTGTATGCACTACGACATGTGTTTATTTATTTTAGGATAACATTTTATTATGCGACGCTAACAATCACAGGCCTGTTATTGAATCGTATAACTTTTTTTTAAATAAAATCAGTTTGTATTGACTTTAGGATTAGATTTTTTTCATGATCTGACAATCACATTCATAGATCTGTAACTTTGAAACAAATAGAAGATATGGATATACAAGTTTTGCGATTTTGTTACTTGAAATGAAGTCTACTTTACACTCCTAAAATTTGAACATAACGATCCGGGTCACCTTGTATAGAGGAGGTAAAAAGCTTTTAGAAAGACTTGAATAAAGTAAAAGAGATTATCAAAGTGCCACCACATCATAGTGAAAGGCACATCACATGAAACACCTTTATATAGTTTTAATAAGAAAATTAAAAGAAAATAAACTTGAATCAAGATAGAAAAAATTGCAGCAAATTTCGTGGATGTCAGCCATAAATTCTCCTCGATCTTCATCTTCTTCTCTTACTCTCCAAAATTAATTTCAGCCTCTGATATTGTCCTAACTAGACTATTATAGTTCATCCTTATTAAACGACCCAACAAGTTCAACTCTTCCCCTTCGATGATGGCCTAAACCTATATCACCATTAGCTTGCTCCTAATTTGCATGCTTTTGAATCTATTTCTTCTCTTATCTCTAGTAAGTATTTTTATTACATTGATGAAACAATAAACTATTTAACTTCAAGAAAAGTCTTTCTTTGGAGACTGTGGCTAAGTAAGAAGTTAAAAAAGGTATAGAACCCCTTACCACAATTATCAATCGTATCCTAAATACGTATTTCGACAACTAAGTTGTCATAATCAGTAGGTATATCACTAACCAAGGTGTCGCACATGGGTCACAGTAAGGCTGGCACACCGCTTACGCAACAACTACTTTACACGGCGTCCACGTATAGACTAATTTAAACATGCAAACATATCCAACGAAAAGATCGACAAGCTCACCTCTCTTAAGGAAACGGCATTTACATATGGAGTTTACAAATTGGAGTTTAAACATATGTAAATGCCGTTTCCTTAAGAGAGGTAAGTTTGTCGATCTTTTCGTTGGATATATTTGCATGTTTAAATTAGTCTATACGCGGACGCCGTGTAAAGTAGTTGTTGCGTAAGCGGTGTGCTAGCTTTACTGTGCCCCATGTGCGACACCTTGATTAGTGGTTTTACCTACTGATGATGACAACTTAGTTGTCGAAATACGTATTTAGGATACGATTTATAATTGTGGTAAGGGGTTATATACCTTTTTTAAGTATTTAACTTAATTTTTAAATTCACTTGATTTATCTGGATTGCCAACCCACATCATTAATCTGAAGGTTGGTGTTTCCATAATTCTACTTAGAAACAATAATCCATCCCGTCTTTGCAATGTTATCAGATTTGCAATCAAAAAATTATCATACAATCTCATCGCAACAATTTTAGCAAATTTAAAGGAGAGGATGTGCTAATTCCCCAGAAACCAATGATACAAACAGATATGCCAACAAAGCAAGAAAGTACAAGGTTAATTATTGGAAGTATGTGGATTGAATTTGGAGAATCCATGTTTTCCTCATGGACAATTATACGTTGCATGCTCCCGTGTAGTAAAACCAAGCGATTTTTTTGTATGTATGCCTAATGGAATCACCACAAATCATCATTCGAATACTATATTTAACATTTTCGGAACCTCTTTTTCGCATTCTACTAATATCTAATACAATGGGAAAATATAAAATTTGAAGATAATTAAGAAGATATTGGTGATGAATCATTAGTTATTATACAAAACGTTAACAGTATAAAATTTAGGTGAGTAAATTATGAAAAATAGCTTAGAAATTCCACGAATTAGACTGGTAATACTTAAGATTCTACCAAATTAAAGCAAAATATGAAGCAAAGAAGACTTACCGGTATGTAATCTAGTATGCTGTTGGACGTGACTCAATTGTTTGAACCGACGATCGCAATAGGAACATTTGTACGGCTTCTCGCCAGTGTGCACCCTGATGTGTTGTACCAATTGGTGGTTGCTACTGAACGACTTCAGGCATTGCTGGCACTGATGTGGTTTCACTTCACTTCTACCAGTCAACTCTCTGGCATGCATCTGCATAGCAGACTTGTGCATGAAAATCTGCAAGAGCAAAGCAAAACGAACGAATAGTAATATAGATTGAAATGGCGGAATTGCATAACGTGTCAGTGTAGTGTAATAGTGTAATAATCACCTCAATTAGTGTGCTGTAGTGTTATTATTATTTTTCGATATTTACCAGATCTTCTATATTGCTTTCGTAGTTTGGAGGGTCTTTCAACAAGAAGTGTCATTTTAAATCAACAGAAAAACGCAATATTTTTGTGAAAAGTTGTGATATTTTTTAATCCAAAGTACAAATTCTGAGATTAGTAATGGCACACACCGCTCCTCTTATAAATCATCATTCTTTTGATGAAATTTTTCATCACGTTTTCGAATAATTGCTGCTGTATTTCGCGAATAACAGCTTCAATATTGTTTTTGAGTGCTCGAATCATTGCTGGAATATTGGTGTAGAATTTATCTTTGACGCGTCTTCAAAGAAAAAAGTCTAATGGTGTTAAATCGTATGATATTAGTGGCCAATTGATGTCTCCATTTCGAAAAATTACACGTCTAGGAAGATTTTCACGAAATAAAGCTATTGCTTCACCAGCTCCGTGGTGCCAATTCTGCTGTAAATAGAATTCGTAGTCCATAGCATCAATTTCAAGACAGAAAATTCAGTCAACATCGTTCGGTAACGCAATCCATTCACTGAAAGGGGCGAACCAGCATTATTTTCAAAAAAATATGGCTGAATGCCACTCCCAACCCAAAAAACCGCACCAAGCTAGCACTCGTTGTGAATGTAGAGGTTATTCTACAATTTCTCTTGGATTTTCGAGCTCCAGATGCGACAGTTTTGCTTATTTATATACCCAGGCAGATGAAAATGAGCCTTAACACTCAAAGAAATTTTGTTTGAAAAATGAAGATCTTCCATGCATTTACAGCACCCAGCACCCAGTCTTGTAGCTTCAATTTTTATGACAACTACACCTTATAAGCATGTAGGTCAAGATCTTTATGCAAAATGCAGTGCAAAAATAGCTTGTGATATGCCCAATTCCCCAATTGCACCCAAATAGATGAAAATGAGCATGCATTTACAGCACCCAGTGTGGTCTTGTAGCTTCAGTTTTTATGATACTACACCTTATAAGTATGTAGGCCAAGATCTTTATGCAAGATGCAGTGCAAAACTGGCTTGTGATATGTCCAATTCCTGTGATCGCCTCAATATGGACAAATAAGAGTTCTTAGACACACTTTCAGCTAACGTGGTGATATTTTCAGTTGATATGGTCAAACGAACACGAATTGAAATCTTTACATTACTGACTTGTCCGAAACGTCCAAATTTATTGATTAAATTCACTATAGCTGTGTGAGAATGCGCTTTGCGATGATAAAAATCTGCACGAACTTTACGAACTGTTTCCACAATATTTTCACAGTTTTTGTAGTGAATTTTTACCATTTTCAATTCGTTGTGCGAGTGTGTGTCGGTTCATGTCTAAAAATCTCCTGGTTTTACTACAACATTGAACTGTGATCACAATGACAGTGGATAGTTCAAAAATGGTGTTTCAGGCAAAAAAATCAGTCAGCATTATCAACATTATTAATCAGCCAGCATTATTTTCGAAAAAATATGACTCAATGACACAGCCTACCCTAACACCGCACCAAAATATCACTAGTTAGATGTTTTCCTTCTTTACATACTCAGACTGATGAAAATGAGCCTGATCATTGAAAAATCAAGATTTTGTTCAAGCATTTCTAGGATCCGCTATGGTCTTGGAACAACGGCACCTTATAAGCATGTTGGCCAATCTCTTTATGCAAAATGCGGTGCAAACTCGCTTGTGATATGTCCAATTCCTGTGATCATCTTGAGATGGACAAATCTGGATTCTCAGCCACAGTCTCAGCTACAGCGGTGATATTTTCAGTTGACCTGGGCGAACGAACGCGAATTTAAATAGTTACATTACTGACTTGTTCGAAACGTTTATTGATTAAATTCACTATAGCTACTCAAAAAAGGTAGAAAAACCCCACCAACCCAACCAAAATTAATAATCGAGAGCGGAGAATGGATAGTAAACACATGTGATGCCGTTTTTCTTAAGAGAGGTAAGTTTGCCGTAATTTTTAGTCTGCAAACTTTATTTTAAAGTTAGTGTTTACGTGGACGCCGTGTAAAGTTGTTGCGCGCTTATATTTGTTAGCTTTACAGTGCCGCATGTGCGACACTTTGATTAGTTATTTTACCTACTGATGATGACAACTTAGTTGTCGAAATACGTATTTAAGATACGATTATTAATTGTGGTAAGGGGGTTTTATACCCTTTTTGGGTTTTTACTTAAACACTGTCTCGAATGAAAGCTTTTCACTATAGCTATGCGAGAAGGCCCTTCACAATGATCAAAAGCCCTAAAAACATTATGATCTGTATCCGCTATATTTTCACAATTTTTTTAGTAAGTAAATTTTTTTCACTATTTCAATTCATTGCGCGAATGTATATCGATCCATCAGGTTTTTAGTTATTTATAAAAGTCACCACAATGACAGTTGAATGTTGACAGTTCAAAAGTGGCGCGAAATTTAAAATGATACCTCTTGTTGTAAGACCCCGTATATTCTTCTATAAAAATCGCAAGACGTTTTCGAATAGCTGAAATGTATTTTTGTTGGGATTACCCCATTTTTTTTAATGCATTTTTGACAGACAACAGTTGACATTTAATAATTATTACAAATCAGATACTTAAGTAAAGATATACGATTTTTTGTTCAGAGTCCACTTGACTTCGAATGTTTCTGAACACCCGTTATATAGACCACCGCATTCTCGACTTAATGAAAATTATATTTGCTGCTCACAGAAATCTGGAAGGTTTTCGATAAATGCGTGGTCGTGTATGAGTTCGTCTAGTTTGGATGTATGCTGGAATATCGATAGACCTTTGTTTCCGCTACATATATAGACATATTGGAGCCTGTAAGCTACAGCGGTGATATTTTCAGTTGACCTGGGCGAACGAACGCGAATTTAAATAGTTACATTACTGACTTGTTCGAAACGTTTATTGATTAAATTCACTATAGCTACTCAAAAAAGGTAGAAAAACCCCACCAACCCAACCAAAATTAATAATCGAGAGCGGAGAATGGATAGTAAACACATGTGATGCCGTTTTTCTTAAGAGAGGTAAGTTTGCCGTAATTTTTAGTCTGCAAACTTTATTTTAAAGTTAGTGTTTACGTGGACGCCGTGTAAAGTTGTTGCGCGCTTATATTTGTTAGCTTTACAGTGCCGCATGTGCGACACTTTGATTAGTTATTTTACCTACTGATGATGACAACTTAGTTGTCGAAATACGTATTTAAGATACGATTATTAATTGTGGTAAGGGGGTTTTATACCCTTTTTGGGTTTTTACTTAAACACTGTCTCGAAAGAAAGCTTTTCACTATAGCTATGCGAGAAGGCCCTTCACAATGATCAAAAGCCCTAAAAACATTATGATCTGTATCCGCTATATTTTCACAATTTTTTTAGTAAGTAAATTTTCACTATTTCAATTCATTGCGCGAATGTATATCGATCCATCAGGTTTTTAGTTATTTATAAAAGTCACCACAATGACAGTTGAATGTTGACAGTTCAAAAGTGGCGCGAAATTTAAAATGATACCTCTTGTTGTAAGACCCCGTATATTCTTCTATAAAAATCGCAAGACGTTTTCGAATAGCTGAAATGTATTTTTGTTGGGATTACCCCATTTTTTTTAATGCATTATTCGTCAATTTATTTTAGATATTATCGCTTGCATAATTCACAATTGCATTTTACTTATTTTTCTAATGGAATTGAAACGAAAATATCAAATATAAAAATGTGTGCGATTGAAGTGCGATCATAAACAAGAAAGAGAGAAAGAATTTTCAAAAGTCCGATTAAACAGGAACTAGAAATTTCTTCTCGCCGCTTGTAGCGCGCCGGGGCGGTCTGTGTTCGCGGACGAGAAACGCAAAAGAAGGGTGCACTCGAAGTGGGATAATGAAATATTAAAACTGAAGTGTTATTTTAATAATGACGAATTAAAGGGCCAGGTGAGAGCCTGAAATAGATGAAGGAAAATCCCGAAAGGACTGTGATTAAAAACGGCGACGACTGCCTCGGTAGTTGAAATTTGAAAGAAAATTGCAGCTGAACTCGTAGCCAAAGAAAAAAGTCTTCCTTAAACTGTTAAGTAGAAGTTAAAAGTTGAAAAAAGAAGAAGATTTTACAAGAATTGAATTTAAAAGTACCTGAGTTCGTTTATTGTAGTGACATTAAGCTAATATAATTTTTTTATTGTTTATAATTAAAGAAAAATATGAATATTTTTTAGAGGGGCAGGGGGAGGGGGGGTACTTCTTAGTTTGATAATTAATTTTCGGCGAAATTTATTTAATTTTTTTGTAAGATTTAAAGCAATTTTTAAATCTAATTTAGATATTTTTTTTATTATTTATTTATCGTATGCTGTCTACAAAGATAATTAATTTAACAATGTACATCAAGTGTACTGCTAGCTACAATTCTATACCCAGGAATTTTTCCTCGAGCTTCAATCTGTTCGCTATTTTCTAAGTGTTTCTCCTGTAATGCTATAATATCAATCTTATTGTCCATTTACTTGCAAAACACGAACCAGAACCCCGATATCTATAGTCTGGGGGTTTCAATTGTTACCTGTAGATTTCAACCGTGTGAGATGCAATATTTAGTGCGGTTGCCATTTGTGTAGACTTTTAGCCGCTCTGTTTGAATAAAACGTTGCCTGGGGTATACCATCTTGGAGGTTGACTACATTACGTACCCACTACATACATACAGGGTTAGTTAAAAGTATGGAGACGGCGATTTATTGTCGTTAATATTCATTTTAGGGAATTATGTTCAATATAAAAGTTTGTGATTATTTGTTTGTTTTTCTTCAATTGTCTTTTTAGATACGCCTGTTCGCGCATTTTTTTTTTAATGGGAACTGGTAAATTTTACTCTTCCATTCGATAGAGGTTTTTTTCTCTTTACAATAATATTTTTGTTTTTTTTTAAATTCATTTTAATAACTTTTTTAAAAGAAAAATTAAACAAATTAATAACAAAGTAAATTAAAGTAAGTGTTCAAATTGTCGTCCATTAGTAATTTGACAATGACCCAATCGATTTACAAAACCCCGAACAGAGTTCTGTAAAAAATCTCGGGGATTTTCTTGTATCGTTCCGGTAATTCGGATTTGTAAATCTTCGACGTTATCGGGCTTTTCTTTGTAAACTATGTTTTTTACGTATCCCCAAAGAAAAAAATCTAAAGGACTTAAATCTGGCGAACGGGCTGGCCATTCAATGGTTCCTCGTCTTCCAATCCATCTGTGGGGAAAAACGTTGTCCAGATATTGACAAACATTTACACCATAATGTGGTGGGGCGCCATCTTGCTGGAACCAGATACTGTCATTGGGCAGGTGTTCATTGTTTTCATGAGGATAGAGCGTAGCATTAGCAGGTATTATTTCATTTTGCAATAACTGTAAATACAGAGCCGAAGTTAAATTGCCATTGATGAAAAAGGGACCGATAATATGACCGCCTAGAATGCCAACCCAAACATTAACCTCTTGGGGGTACTGCGTATGGTGCTCCAAAAACCAAGAGGAATTTTCCGATGACCAGTATCTGCAGTTATGTCTGTTTACTTCACCGGTAAGGCAAAAAGTAGCTTCGTCTGAGAAAATAATATTGTTGACAAAATTTTCATTATTATTGGAAATATTTAATATTTCTTCAGAAAATTGTAATTTCCTATCAAAATCATCTTCCGTTAACTCGTGTACAAGGTGTACCTTATAAGGTTTATACTTTTCACTTTTTAAAAACGACACGATCGATGACTGTGAAATATTGAAATTGGCTGCTAATTGATTGGTTGATAAATGGGGATATTCAGATACAGCCAATAAAATATCCAGTTTGTTATCATCGCTTTTTGCTGTTCTAGGTCTACCACTCCTTGGCAAATCTTTAACGCTACCCGTTTGTTCAAAGCGTCTTAAAGTTTTACTAACAACGGATTTAGAAATTTGATTTCTATTTGGATGCGTATCATTAAATAAATTACGATCGTCTTGTAAACTTCTGCATCTATCTCCATAACCCAACATTATAAGTATTTCAATGCGTTCATGTTTACTTAAACTATCCATTGTTAATATTAACAGCAACAAATTGCACAAATGAATTATTTCTGTCAAAGATTTGACGTACACAATAACCACTGATAAAATTATGTCGCTCAAGTTTGTTTATCGCTACGCTTCTGTCTATCTGCGATGTAGCGAACATCTGTTAAACAGATAAACCGGCTTTTTCTTATAAAAAAGTTATTAAAATGAATTCTAAAAACACAAAAAAAATTTGTAAAGAGAAAAAAAAACTCTATCGAATGGTAGAGTAAATTTTACTAGTTCCCATTTAAAAAAAAATGCACGGACAGGCGTAACTAAAAAACAATTGAAGAAAAAAAAATCAAATATTCTCAAATGTAGATCAAAATATCCCAACAAACTTTTATATTGAACATAGATCTCTAAAATGAATATTAACGACAATAAATCGCCGTCTCCATACTTTTAACTAACCCTGTATATCAAATCATTGTATAAAAAAACTACAAAATATATAAAATTAAATATGTGAAAAAGCTGCCAATTATGACAAATTTGAATAATTCTTTGCTATTTCTTTACGGATCGCAGATTAAATGAGTTCATATCATCATCATTCTGAATGGAGAAAATAATTAATCTATGCAGTAGCATGGTAAGGGGGGTAATCCTCCGACGAAAACCTTTTTCCCCACATTCCAGGGTCCTACTCGATACAAGTTAATATGTACAAATGTTTCAATATACTCGTACAGTACTGTGCAATAAAATCTGGGACAAACATATTTAAGTTGCGTAGGTCCCATAGTCAGTGTCATTTTTTCCGTAAATTTTCAAACATTAGCTAACTATTAAATTATATACTAACATAATTGAAATGTTCTAAACATTCAAACACCATTGAAGATGCCTCAACATTTTAATGAATTGACGAAAGCCAGGATTATGTCCAAAATAGAAAATGGTTGGTTAATATGAAAAGTGGCAACGTTTTTTAATTTAAATAAAAATACCGTGTTTGATGCAAAAAAGCGGTAGATGCAGGACAGGTTTTTAGCACGGAAAATCGGTTCTGGACGTCCTATGTACAAAGCAGCATTGACGCTGATGATGCGGCTTTGATAAATTACATAAGAATGAATCCCTTTACTATAACGAGGAAAGCAGTTACAGAAACATTTTTCCAGATTCAAGATCTACAAACTGGCGAAGAATACATGTTTCCAATTTAATAAATTTCATTGCCTCTTCAAAGATTTTATTAACCGATGACGCGATTACTATTCGCTTTAAATAATATCAATAACGGGGAGGACTACTGGAACAGAGTAATATTCACGGTTAAAAAATGTTTTCAATCGTCCTACAACGGAAAAGAAAATGTAACGGGTGTTCAGAAACATTCGAAGTCAAAGTAGTCCTTGAAAATATGAAGTCATGTATGAGATTGATTTATTTTTGACAGACAACAGTTGACATTTAATAATTATTACAAATCAGATACTTAAGTAAAGATATACGATTTTTTGTTCAGAGTCCACTTGACTTCGAATGTTTCTGAACACCCGTTATATAGACCACCGCATTCTCGACTTAATGAAAATTATATTTGCTGCTCACAGAAATCTGGAAGGTTTTCGATAAATGCGTGGTCGTGTATGAGTTCGTCTAGTTTGGATGTATGCTGGAATATCGATAGACCTTTGTTTCCGCTACATATATAGACATATTGGAGCCTGTAATGCTATCATCTATAGCACAAACGTTTCCAGACAATACGTATTAAACAAGATAATTGCCCCATCCATACAGCCCGTGTTGTTGGACAGTAGTTCCAGAATCATGATATAGAAGTTCTGATATGGTCTCCAAAAAGTCCAGATGTAGACCCGTTTGAAAATGTATGGGGACTTATGGTCAGAAATGCAAAAGAACTGTGGGAGATCATAGAAGAAGAATGGAACTGAACACCTAACAAGAAATTTAATTCGTTCAATGCCAAGGAGATTAACTCCTAAGTCATTACCCCAAAAGGCGATATAACCAAATACTAAATATATGCATTGCTTTTATCTAATGTCCTTATTCTGTTATTTATTGTGTTATGTTTTAAAAACAATGTTTGGTATTGAATTTTATTTAAATTTTTGGTTTACTAGGTGCAGTCATATACCTACAACTAACAGAATTATAAGTAGAGTTTCCGAAGACCAGTAGCGCAAATATTATCTACTATTATTTTCCTGGAATAATACCTGTTGCTCTGTCACTTATAACCACATGACAGCGTTGAAGCAAGATTTACGATATAACATGTCCCACTTTTTTTTGCACAACTCAACTAGACATTGGCATTGCGAGTTGTCCCAGATCTTATTGCACAGTATTGTACAGCGTGCTGATATATATCGACATATTGATATATATATATATATATATATATATATAGTTCAACCGCCTCGCGTCGGATCTACGCTTAATTAAAGTATAAACACCTGGTCGACACACAATGCATAGAATGAACCTGCTTATTCTCAAATTCGCAATCTTTTGTAACTGGGTGCGTCTCGCAAAAATAAAACTAAACTTTTCGCAAACATACCTTACAATAAGTAATATATTTGTTGATACTTAAATTTATCGGACTGTATATATTAACAAAAATGTTGAGTTGTAGTATCATACGAACACGTGATCTTTATAAAAGTCAATGTGCTTGGAAAACGTTAGTACGTATACAGGCTGTTTCCGATTAACTTGGCCAAACTCAAGAGGCATATTATACTCACCAAAATAATCATAAAAGTTAATTTACAAAATTTACGGAAAGCGCTCTCTTAAATAGTTGTGGATGGCTTTTCACTATTGTTAACAATTTCGAAAATTATGGAATATAACTTTATTATTGTAGTAGTTATAAAATTTTATTATTTTAATGATTGTTCGAATAAAGTTCATCTATATCATCATAGCAATCGGTACCTTGAAATTCGAAGGATGGCCCACCTCCCGAAATCTTGTTCACAAAAAGACAAAGACAAACATTGTCATGTCAATATTGACATTAAGTTTCATACATACATGTCGTATTGAAGTGTACTAATTTTAAGTTTCTCATAATGTACAAATACACAAATGCAGAAATGACAGATATCCATTTTATTTATGCACGTTCAAATGGAAATTCCTGGCTGTGTCGTGAAACATATCCAGAGCGACATTATCCAGTTAAAGGTACATTTGCTGCTATAACCGTCTTCATGGAAAGATAGGATCCTTCGCGAAGGTTTCTTTCGACTGTTAGGCTAATCGAACAGTTCGTAATACTGCTATAGAAGATTATATTCTTGAGATAGTTGATGCTGACCCAAGTACAAGTACTAGACGAATTTCTGCTGATGGTATTTTATCGAAGACTCTTCATGGCCAATTCACAGGCCTGCATTTTTCAACTCTTTGAATATTGATTTAAAAATTTTAACTGTTTTCTAGTAATTGGGTAGCGCTGATATCAAATCTGATTTTATTTTTTTTGTATCACGTAAGGTTATTTTTCAAACCAGTAAAATCAAAAAATATAGAAAAAACACGATCTATTTCATTTATAAGCTAGTTTTATATTATATTAAAAAAAATACAAAAATAGACACATAGAAACTATTAGAAATAGTTATTTATTCTTTATGCTTCTTAAAAAAACGTTTTCGTTTTTCAGAAAAGCTTCGTTTGGTTGTTTTTCTGTCATATTCAGCTAAAGGAAGATCTGAAGGTAGTTCCTGGGGCAAGCAAATTTGTTTGTTTCAACCTAGACCCCAGTACTTCAGAAAGATCTTTTGAAAGTCCCAAATCTCTTACTAAATCATTCAGTTCGGCTTGTGAAAATAGCTGAGGTTGGTTTTGACCTGAGGTTGATGGTTCAAAATCACTATCCATCTGTAAGGAGCCGGAAGTTGAAGAGGTTTCAATATCTTCTTGTAGTACTTTGGGGGTATAGGTATAGGTACATGATCACTGTGGGGAACTGGTATGATAGCTGATTTAATATTGTTTGGGTACAAAATATGTTTCAAAGTTTTTCTATTGTGCCCCTTAATATCACAAAGACAAAGGTAGCAATCTTCATGATGATTTTGCGGTTCTCTCCAAACCATCGGTATTCCAAAAGGAAGGCTTTCTATTCCCTTTGGTCCAATGTCTTAAACCTTTTCACAAACCTTACAAACAACGTGCGGTGCCCAATCTTTATCTTGATCTCCTAATTTGATTTTGAAATAAGCATAATATGCATTTTTCACAAATTCACCAATTGGTCTCTTAAACTTTTTCAAGACAAAATATCCACAAATATAACAGAAATCATCTGGTTTGTTTTTGCAACACCGGCTAGACATATTTTTAAGCAATGTTTATTTATCAAATACCACGCACAACACTAAAGACAAATTAATTTTACTTGTTTACTGATCGACACTCAGAGCTATAATGAAGTAAATGACATTAAAATATACATTTTGTTTAGAGTGATAAACTTGAAATCATTCTTCGCAGTACTAATAAAGTGAAAGCATAATAAATAGGATTTAGCAGGTAAAAATTCCTGGAAATCTTGTCCAAAATTAATACATGTAATAAAATATTTACATCAGGTAATGAGAACGTATTTAACAAATTTCTTTAAAACCACAACAGAAAATCATTTTGGGTTAATACCTAGAATTTGAAGTAGTACATTCATTTTAAAATGTATTAAAACGCCTATTATAATATTTTTTTTATATTTTTTTCTTTTTCTTTTGTGCAAAAAAAAATCTGTGGGTGGTAGAGACCAACTGTATTTTAATTAGTTATTGCTATATAAAAACTGAGCTTAACAAACAAAAATCACGTCATCACAAATTTTATGCAGGCCTGTGTTATTACCCGTTTCATGTACAGAGAGTGTAAGGCTCTTTCAGATGACAATTTTCTTCCACTATTGCAATTTTGTCGTTGGTTTTTTAGAACAATGCAATGGCCTTAATTTTCATAATAGTGTTTTTTTTTACGGATGAGTGCAGTTTTTCAAGAGATAGAATAATTAATACTGGTAATAATTATAAAAGCACTAAATTAATTATGTCTTGGATTTCTACGACATGAGTTGATGACTTCGTGTCTTTGAATATATTTACGTTCGGTTTTTCTTTTTTTAAGTCTTATCGAGGAACTAATCGACGCGAATTGCATACTCTCGTAGTAAAAATATAGAAACCAATTATTCAAAACATGTAAAACTTCCAATCGACTCCGCAACGAAGAGATATGCCTAGTCAAAATGATTCATTTTTAATATATTATACATGCAACGTCAACTATTTATTGCATGCGCTCGCGTTGTTGGACTCATCCATGAATACTTCTTCATACTTTTCTTTCCTTAGAGCCTTCTAACTATATATAAACACACACACATACTCATACGTATGTGTTAAGGGGTTATTTAATACCCCATTTGGGTCGATGGAAATCTCCATTCGGCTGCGAAAATACCTTTCACGGCCTACTATTATTCAACGGCATAAGAAGCCAAGTAATAATTTATGATACGCCCGACTATGTATGCAAAGGGAAGCGGAATAATTGGGTTCCTCGATGTTGGTACCGCTGCTTGCTGCCCGACTAACGTGAACATAACGTACGTGGTGTTTACTTCATGTGGGTGGTTAACTATGGCCACCTTTGATCAATATATATATATATATATATATATATATATATATATATATATATATATATATATATATATATGTATACATATTTTTAAAGTTAATTGTTCAATCTTTTGGATAACGCTGAAAGTAGTGAAGACGAAAAGTACTAGGTGGGAGTATTGATAGAAGGAAAGAATACAAAAAAAGAAGGATTAATACTGAAGACGTAGCCGGCAGATGTTTCTTTACGTATGGCGAGTACTTGAGGTGAATGAGATTCAAACTTCTTTTATTTTATGCGCTTTTTTGTTGTTGTATTTTGTTTTTTTTTTGTTAGGCCGTATGTTCTGTTCATCTGTTTCCAATTGTCGGAAATAAATTGTAACTTAATCGAGGAGAATATATTTCGTTTTGGGTGGCTTTATTTACGAAGAACAACGATTAGTTTTACTTAATGAGGTCGCCATATGCATGTGTGTATAAAAATTAATAAGATTTATAATAAAAAATTTTATTATTTTTAATATGATAGATCTGAAAACTTACAATTTTTATTCGAATATCTCTAATTATCTTTTCTATGAATAATGTATTGCAATCTTTCACGAAAAATGACATTAATCCTTCTATTTTTTTAGATTATTTTACACATACAAATATAAACCAATCGGATTCGCGTATTACTGAAGCAACTCGAAATTACAGCGGTAATTTATCGATAATTTTCATAGTAGAATAATTAGGCGTTGTTATGGAAATGCGGTTAATAAGGATAGACATTTCTAAAGTTCTGTCAAAAAACTGATTTCATTGTCACAAAACAATGCTGAGATTTGGGGAAGAATCAGTTGTAAACATTGATAAAATAGTAAGACAAGCTGAACCGGCTAATACGAAAAAGAGTAAAGCGTCAATTTGGCGACAATTTTGTGAGTTTTGTGATGCGAAAAACTACAGCATCGAACAAAATGTTACAGAAGAGGAACTTGCAGATATTCTGAAAGACTGGGCCTTCAATATGAGGAAGGTGAATGGGGAAAAATATAAAGAAGGTGTTGTTAAAACGATATGGAATGTCACGGCAAAATTGCTACAAGAGAAGTTTAATAACGAATATAACAGAAAAATTGATCCTTTTCAGAGCATCGTATTTAAAGCAGCCCGCGACGCAAGGAACTCCAAAAGGAGAATTCTTCAAGCGATACCTGGTAAACGGAAAATGAGTTCTGCAGCTTTACAGAAAAACGAATATGAAAAAATGATAAATGTTTGGGATGAAGAAAATCCAGATGGACTACAAAAGAAATTTTACCTGATAGTGTCGATTGAATTGGCATGGCGAGGAGGAGAAGGCGCGGCATGTTTGATTCACTACTTCCGAGAAGAAATGAACGTATACAATACACCGACTGGAAGAATAGAGTACAATCCCATATTCACGAAAACTACCCAAGGTGGAGCACAAAAATGTGCTGACAGTAAATGGTCGATTCCCAACAAAGTAAAACCAAGTAATTGCCCAGTCAGACTTTTTAAAAAACTCATTTCATTCCAGCGTGGAATAAGAAAAAAGGTAGCTGGTATAAAAATATGCCTATTGGAAGAAATGAAATTTTGAAATGGTTTAAGAAAAGTGCTGAACTCGCTGGTTTCAACACAGAAAACCAAAAAATAAGTAGCCATTCCAGTCGCGCGACAGCTGTCTCAAATTTAGCAAAAGCTGGTGTAAATGAGCAACAATTAATTAAAATTTCTGGCCATAGTAGTTCGCATTCTATTAAGCCGTATCTACAACTAGATAAAGAACACCATGAAACTATTATTAATCAAATGCGAGGAAATAGATACAACAGTGCAAATATTGATTCGAGCACATCCAATAAAAAACAATGTATATAACAATTGTACCTTTCAGTGTACTAATTTATACATGAATTAATAAATGAAGAGTTTAGACAAATTTCATTTTGTATTACGTAAAATAAATCAAATACCATACGAGCTTTGAATTAAAATCGATAATTTCACTCATACTTCCTGCATAACGACTTCGACTCGTGTCAATTTGACAATTAAACCACTCCAGCCCTACGGGCTGTCGTGATTTAAATGCTTGTCAAACTGACACTCGTCTTCGTCGCTATGCAACAAGCATTCGTGAAATTACCGATAAATTCAAAGCTCTTATGGTATTACTGCAGATAAAATTACTTCTCATCTCCAATCTGTGATTTTACCACCCTTGCCTAGTGAAATTGGGAAAACAATTTCTAATGAATTAAGTAATAGTAGAATTTATAAGTAAAGGATCTATCAATTGGGGTTTGAGAACTTTATTTTTTAATAAAAAACTTAATGTGTAAGATACAATGCTAATTTTTGTATATATTATAGTCTTAGAGTGTGCCGTTTATGTTCGAAATAGAACATCATGTAAATGTCCATCCATCCTCGTGTGCAGGCACGCATTGGCTGAATCCAATTTTCAATTACTTTTCCCAATAAATCCGACTGAATTTGACGAATTTCCAGTTCGATGTTTGTTTTCGTCAATCGTTTGCGGTGTGTTCATCACACGAACGAGCTGGCCAATTAAAAGATCCATTTCGAGAGATGATTGAACCAATAAGGCGATTGTTTCATTGCAGTGTGGGATATGGCACCATCCTGTTGAAACCACAACTCCTCAACATCCAGTTGTTCCAATTTCGGTCACAAAAAGTTTCTTATCATTCCTCGATATCTCTCTCCATTCACTGTAACAGCATTTCCTTCCTCATTTTGAAAAAAACATGGTCCAATAATGCCTCGAGATCAGAAGCCGCACCAAACAGTCACTTTCTGTGGATGAAGACATTTTTCTTTAATCACTTGTGGATTTTTGGCCGCCCAGTAACGTATATTTTGTTTATTAACGAACCCATCCAAAAATGAGCCTCGTCACTAAACATGATTTTCTTCCCAAAATCTGCATCATTTTCCAGTTGCTCGAATACCTAATCTGAGAACACACAACCCATGCGATGGTCAACCAGCTTGCATTCTGGTGGGAGAACGCCACGTTGTCATTGCAGAAAGCCCCAATGCCTGAGAACGACACAACATCGACAAATTAGAGTTTTCGGATACACTGGCTTCCACAGCAGCGATTTTTTCATTGCTACGGACGATTATTACACGATCTCGTGGCTTTTGATCGTGCAAGGTAAAGTTTGTTTCGAAACGATTGATAATTACCGAATCGCTTGTTCACTAGGCCGATTATGACGGCCAAAAATATGGCGTAATGCTCTGTACGTAGCTAGAACTGATTCCGCATTTTTGTAATAAATTTTCTACAATTTCCTAACGTTGTTATGGCGTATATTTCGTCATGATTAAAAGGTTAACTTTACTACCTAAAATGCACACTGACAGATGTCAATCACACTGCAAAATGAAGGCAGTTTACTTTGAAAGATATTATGTTCCTATTGGTAGACACTTTATTATAAATAAAAAAGGACATAAATTACTTGCCTGAGGCACTCCAGATGTTGAAAAATTTTTTTATGAAATTTGTTGCCTCTAATTGCCGTTATAGATTGCCGTATATAATTTCCGTATAGTGCTTTCTATCCATAAAAATAAAACTTAAAGAGACAGATTTATCATCTTAATTCTAACAACAAACGCCATCATCCACATAAAGCAGATAATTATAAATAATATTTTTAGATTAATATCAAGATTATTGACGGGTGACGGGTGACTATGTTAGATTTGGGGTATTAAAACGAATAATCGGAAAATCGTATTATTAGATAAGGTGTTTTAAATTTTAAAAATTTTAATATTCTAATCGTTAGAAATTTCAACATTTTACTTTCTACGGTATATCCAGTAAACATACTATACATTATACATAAATCAAAACGGTGAGAGATACAAGACATTTAACTAACTGTGTTAAGTTTGGGATATTAAAAATATCAACCATAAAATTTTATTAGAAAATGAAGTAATTTAAATATTGAAAATATAAAATTCTACAGAGCTTTCGTCGTTTCAAAGTTTCTTGTTTCGTTGCCAACTTCAGGGAAGGTACTTTTACTTAAACTAACAGTGTTGCAAAAGTCCAACCTTTGACTGACTGTGTTAGATTTAAGATATTAAAGCAATAAATTATTAAAAATATAATAGGGTATAACTGGATTTTCGCTGGTTTAAATTTTATTGTTCAGCTGTGTACGGTGACAATATCTTCCATGAAGGAATACATCAAGAAAATATTGTGCTTAAAAAACTAAAACATGTGAGCTAATGTCTAGAGTATCAAGGTAATATCCAGCATTGGTATAGAAATAAAAAATAAAAATAAAATTTGCTAAAGCTATCTGGATTCTTATGCGCTTAAAAGTGAATTCGGACAAAATATGCTAAATTAAATGTATACTGGTGGATGTATATATACAGGCTGATTCATTTTCGGCCCTCACCATGGGGATCTCGCTTATTATTGGATATAGAGTATAGGTTTAAATTTGGCAAAGTTGTTAAATTTTGTGTTTGTTATAAATCCGTAAAGAAAATAGACCTGTGACAAATGACCTTCGTTATTAAACAAAAAACGCGAAAACCCCATTTTTCTAAACCTCCATCCAGTGGTGTACTCTAAATTTTTATACGACGTTTCGTTTCTTTCTGGCCATCATCAACTATCTAATTTCTTATAGGCGCCATATTGGATTTAGACATCTTCAGAAAGAGTTTTTTTTTCTGATTTCAACCATTTACCACATGCTGACTAAAGTTTTTGACATTAGGTTTTATTTGAAAGAATAAATTATAAGATTAAATAAGGTAGCTTTTGGAATTTCAATATGTCAAACATTTCATTTATTGTTCATTAATAATACAAAAATGTCATACACTAACGAAGAGAAACGAGATATGATAAGTATTTTTTATTCTTCGAGACGAAATTCAACAGTAGCGAGTACAAGATAACAAAAACATTAATAAAAATACATAGAAAAGTAAACAATAAACAATTACAGTAAATGTTCAATTATCTGGCCATCTTCGGTAATGCACAATTGGGCACGCCTTCTGGCATTTTGTACTGCCCTTTGTATAGTTCTTCTAGGAACTGCATCGAAGGCATTCTGAAGTCTGTCTCGTAATTCTTCAATGTTTTGTGGCGCATCTACTTTATAAATATTATTTTTAACATATCCCCATAAAAAAAAAAAAACCTTAAATTTCTTTGTTGACCGCGAAGAAGGATGTTTCCATTGCATTAAAGCACGCTTTGTTTCGGGTTGGTAGTGGTGCACCCATGACTCATCACCAGTAACAATCCTGTTAAGTATGTTCTCCCTTTCCACTGTGTATCGAGAGAGGTGTTGCAAGGACAAGCCCATTCGAATTCTTCTGTGTTCCTCGGTCAGTTGTCTAGGTACCCACAGTGCGCAAACATTTCGGAAATTCAAACTATCGTAGGCTAAACCATGAGAACACCCCATTGCAGTTGCTATACTGTCTATTGTTACCCGCCTGTCAGTTCGAATCATCTCTTCCACCCGTCGAAGTGCTGCATCTGTCGAAATCTGAACGGGGCGGCCACTTCGCTTATCGTCAACAATTTTTGAGCGTCCTTGAGAGAATTTCTCGACACAGTTATATACGGCTTTACGCGACAAACACTTTTCACAGTAAACAGGAGACATTTCCTTATGAATATCTTTTGCAGAAAGTCCTTTTGCCCAGAAAAAATGCACAATAGCACTTTGCTCTTCTACAGTACAATCTTCGAGCACGGTCGCCATTTTAACACTGCCTGTGTTCGCGCACACCAACTGTCACTTGAGAATTATAAAGCTGGATTTTGGTGACACCTATTGACAAATAGGGAAACAACTCACTCCTATTTTCAGCTTTCCTACAGCAGTTTGTGACTTATTTAATGACTTTCCCTCGTAAAAAATATATTTCTTTGATTGTTTCATATATTATATGCAATTGTTTTACATTATAATTATTCTAGTTAAAATAGTAATCATCATTAATAACATAACTAAGTCTTTGGCTTAATGCTAATGCAAAAAGAAATATCATTTAGAGTAAGTGCATGGGATGAATTTAAGAAAGTTTAGGGTACGTTTTTGGGCGACCGAAATTAAAACTTATTTTAAAATTCAGTGGTAGACGGTCCACAATTCACCGCCGCGGTGTGATATATGACCGTCCGCGTTTAGAAAATTGCTTTTTTCATCTACTTCTTGCGATGAAGAACAGAAGTGTATAATGTCTTTTTTATCTGTTGGCGTTTACCGTTGTTTCTGATGCCGGACTCACGGACAAGCACACAGGAGCAGTGGAAGAATAAGGAGCAATTGAAAGGACGAGGATACAGTGCGGCAGAAAGGGACGGGCGCACAGATAAAACCACCGGAGCGACCGCTATTATATTTATAAATCTTGATTTTAATTTCTCCTTTCTGGGTGATAAACGCTAACAACCGGTTTTTTTTCGCATTTGGGACTATTTTTATAAAGTTGTTTTCCACAGTTTTTCACTCACTCTTCTTGTATTCGTTTGACAATGTTTGTAATTTACATTAGTATTATTTCTGGAGGTAATTTACAGCATTTTCAGTTTATTCCAGATTAATCTGAATTTTGTGAAAAAGCTTAATTAAAAAATAATTTAAGAAACATTATTAATGATAATTAAGATTAAGTAGAAGGAATAGATCGTTTCTTATTCATAACATTAACTGAGTACTAACTTTGCGACAAAAGTAAAAATGCATGTAAGTTATGGAACATGAGTGGAGGGCGTATCAAATAGTACAGCAAATGTTATTTTTCTGCAAAACTATTATAGCTAGCCGCAGAAAAACGAAATTGCAAGAATGGTGGTAACAAAAATTATATTTCTTTAGTTAGCAGAAGAGAATACCTTCTCTTCAATCTCTGGCATCTGTTGAGAATCTTCATTTTTATGTATAAATGCAAGAATAAGTGGTTTTTATACTGCTTTTCTTCAGTTTTTTTATCAAATGTTATTTCTGTCCGTTACTTATCTCAAATTTGGCCGATTTCTCCAATACCGCCTTCAATTATTTTCATCTAGACCTTTCTCCCGTTATTTCTTAGTACTTCCTTTGCTGTCCTTTCGTGTGGTATTTTTGAACACAATCCCAATGAACACAATTTCTTTACTTTTATGTTAATTTGTTAAATTTGTTTCGCTCAGTAAATTTTATACTTTTATACTTACATAGATTTTGTGTAATACCTTTTATCCCATGCTTCATATTTATGTGATCCTCTTTGTTGTTTATTCAATTATTTATAATTCACTGTAATATATTTCTTATATCTGAACAAAATTTTAAATGTAGTTGTATTTTCTAAATTAATGTATTACATTTATTTAAAATGTTTATTTCTTTTGTGTTCTAATTACTTTCCTATTTGAAAGTAATTAAGTAATTAATGATATAAATTTTATTTAAAATTATTGATATTTATTTCAATATCAATATTTGAAATTGATATTTATTTATATTTTTTATAGTAGCTGCTTATTATTTATATAAATTGCTGCTTATTTGATTTGAATATAGTTTTTATTATTTTCTATAACGGGTGTTCATTTGAAAAGTCAATCTAGTAGCATGTGATTTACTGAGAACATTTTGAAGTATGTCGTAAATTAAAATTTACTACTTAACCTACGAAGTCGTATATTTTGACAGTTTCATACATACATACAAATAAATAACAAATGTGATTGACATTATCAAATGTCATTTGGATTTACGTTTATGGAACAACAAACACATACTAATATATATGCGTCTTATTCTATCAAAATTTCAAAGTAACCTAGATTGACTTTTCAATCTTGCTTCAATGACTTGCTGTCATTGTTTTGCTTAGATTCAAAGATTGATGACCTCCCAGAGTAGACATTAAACCAAACAATCAAACTGCGTATCTAAAAATTACATGCCCTACGTTCGGCACCAAAAAAAAATTATTAGAAAAAATAAATTCAAATAGATTCAAATAAAACCCGTGGTTGATAATTCCATTACATTATTATTATTAACAAAAATATTTATAAATCTGTTTTTTGTAGTTAATTTTCCAGTGGTAATATTCATTTTTTTTGTCCGAAATAAATATATTAAGTATATCCCCCAACAGGAAGCGAAATTTTTATGCATTTCATTTATAAACATTTAATAATTTGTTCTTTAAATTAAACGTAATAGACATTTTCTTTTAAATTCGTCAGAATAACCAACCAGTTATAACAAAAATATATTTTATTGTATTTTCCATTAAATTCTTATAAAATAAATCAAGGCATTTACCTGCGGATAATCAAAAGGAACAGATACCGTCGGATATGTAGGGAACTGAAAAAAAGTTGAAGGGTGTACCGCAGATGATGTACTAGGCCCCACATCGTAGCTTGCATAAGGATGTACACTGGACGACGAATAAATCGGTGGCGAATTAGTCCAATTACTACTATCTCCACAACTATACATTATCGAATATCAATCGTATTTAAATAACACTCCCGGTATAATTAACTTACTAAATCTTTATCATCACTTCTTATTTATTTATTCTATTATTTAATTTATAATTTATTAATTAGAAGAATCGCTGTAAAAAAATTAATGAAACGTTTTCATTCAAATGTGTAATTCACGACGAAACAATTCAGTCGTTGCGTTCGGTGACTATGTGCTCTATTATTAATATTATTTGATTTGTTCATTTGTTTGTTCTTTGTCCTTTTTTCCGATCTACACTTATCCTTGTTCAACTCACTCCTTGTAACGTGCATATTAAGGCCGTCGTTAAAGAGAGTTTTGCAATTTCCAATATGTATACATAATAACTGAGTAAACTGAGGCAAACTGCAATTATCGTTCATTAATAATTTAAACTTTAGAGTATTTTAAGAGTTTAGATAGATAGATATTGATATTATGTATTTTATGCACGTATTTATGTATAGACGCATTCTGTGTTCATTATAATATATAAAGTGAATGGTTGTTTCAGTATACTAAGTAACTACTACATGAATTTTTCATGTTAATTGCATAAAACTGTGTCAAATAAATTTTATAAATCTATTAAAATGACTGCCGGCCAATAGTACTTGTAATAATGGATAATTAAATGTAATACTACATTTTTTTAATTTTATACCAAAGCCTACAGAACATTGTCAGGCAATTTAATTTGTAATGTAATTGGTTTGAAATATTGCAGATTTTAATGTCAATTAGAACTCTTTATGTGCACCCATTTAGTTTTGTATCATTTTGTAATTGTATTATCAACATTATTAGCACTAATATTTTGTATTTTTCTTCTTTCAACAAAATGTACAGTATACAACATATTGAATGTATACTATGTGGCAGAAAGAAACGAACAATACAGTAAAAGTATATATTTTTAAAGAAAATGTTATAATAATATCTTTTTAATATTATTATGAATAAACTCATACACAGCCTGAAAAGCACGAATTGTTACAAAGTGGGAAAAAACAATCTGATTATTTAATCTTATCCGCTGACGATGACGTAATAATCGCAGATACTGAGAACAATCTTCTGAGACATCGATTCACGAAAACTGCTGAAAGATTACATCATGCGAATATTCACAGAAAAGACTAAATCGTTAGTGGTCGCAAAAGAGCCTATACGATGTAAATTAGAAACGTGTAACAAATTCATCGAATAAATGATGTCCTTTATGTAGTTGGGGGTAGAAATATCGAGTGAATGGAATTACTACAGAGAAGTACGGCGATAGACCATGAAAGCGGCACGAGTATCTGGATATCTAAGCGATGTCACCTGGAAAAATAAATACCTCACAACAAGGAGCAAAGTCAAAATATATAGAACCATGATAAGACCAATAATTACGTAGGCAGCTGAAACCCATGCTGACAAAAGCAGAATTAAACAATTGATGCGAACAACCGAAATGAACACTTTAAGGACGACAGTGGAAAAAACAAGGAGAGATAGAGTTAGAAATGTAGCTATAATCGGAGATGTTAGATTCGTCAGGGGAAGGAGAAAAGCATAGAACGAGCACGTCCAAAGGACAGGTGAGACCAGGTTGATAAAAGTAGCAAGAGACCAAAGATCAGAAAGGAAAGTTGGATCTCCTGGAGCACTTCCACTGAAACGCCATGATGTATGCGTGAAGAAAACAGGTTCCATCCTAAATAAAAGAAGAAGAAGAAGAAAGCAAATTTTGTACAAGCGCTTACTGCGTTGATTAAATTTTCATTGGGAAATTCCCAATCTTTATAAAGAAAATTTTATAATAAAGAATACATTGTGTTATTCGCCTGGGCATGCTTCTAATAAGATGATCTGTAGACTCATGTGAAAGCTCATTCCAATCAACTTATAGGACATCACGCAGTTGTTGTAAGTTCGTTGGACCATTAGGAACCATACCAACCTATCATATTCTAGATATTAATGGGCATATACATATATTGGCAATAGATATGGCGCCCGTGTAGGTCAATTGACAATATCGATGTTGGTGTCTTACAGAAATAGTAATAGAAAGAAACAAGAAAAATCTCTAACAACAATATAAATCAATAAACTCTAAATACGTATTTCTTGCTAAGTTGCCATTTTTAGTAGAATAATCTGAACACTCTGATAACACAGTATTATCCCACTGGGGATTTGGCGACCATATCTTCAGAGATTGTATCTTAGACAAAGGCGCTACGTTTAATACCATTTTTCTTTTTCAGTTTGTTCTACTGAAGATAACAACTTTCTTGCGGAAATACGTATTTATAGTTTATTGATTAATATTGCGGTTAGGGATTTTTCTGGTTTCTTTCGGCTTCAGATTTCCAGTCACGGTCTTCACCAATTCAGATTTCCATAGACTAAATAGAGTATTTTTAAACTTTAAATAAATATCTAACGAAACTAAGACGACCATATAAAGAAAGCTTTTACTCGTGTATTGCAATAATAATACATGGTTGTATAAACTAGAACTTCAGTAAACTAGTAAACAACATAGATTCCAACCTCTAGAAGTTAGATACCTTAGAAGATAAATGAATGGATACAAACAGAAACATCAAACGAAGAAATTGGGAGAAATAATCGAGGAAAAGAAAGATCGTTTGGATATGATATTTTTTTTGGTTCTTCTTGTTTCTTTCTGTATCAGATTTCCAGACATACTCTCCACCAAGCTGCAAGATGGCACCGGACACTGTCTTGTTGGTACGTGGTATTATTTAGCCCTCGAATATATGGTAAAGGGTGTAGTTCGGGCATTTAAATTGCTTTTTTTTTGTCAGTTAGGCTACAGAATAACTATTCTCTTCATATATCGCTATATTCGTTGGTTTGAGTCGATTTACTCCTACTGCTTCCTACTAATCGGGATCTTTGTGGGCCTGTGATGATCGTAGACGAGTCCGACGTCACAGCCAAAGACATTTCTAGAATTTTTCGTAAAACGGGAAACTGCACTTACTAGAAGACTGATGATTGGTGTGTAATTAGCACAGAAAGTAGGACTCTTTTAGTATTACTTCAAGGCCATAGGCCATTTAAATGCTCAAAGGGTCACATGCGAAGTTCTGGAACAATTCACATTACGACATATTCAAGGACTAACTAATGCCATATTCCAACATGACGATACCCATCTTCATGTTACAGCTGCTAGATTACGATTCCTACAAGAGGTCAGCATCTATATTCTCAATTGGTCTGTGTGGTCTTCAGACTTTGAAATTTAAAAAACTGAATGCATCCTTCGCCTATCTAGAAGATTGCATTGAAGATTATGATAGTTGTATAATTACCGAATTAGACATTTTGGACTAAAAATCAACTGAATTAGCTGCTTTAGTTAAGCAACACGTTTCGTCACTTGAAAGTCCATCGTCACTATTTATGGAATAGGTTACATCATTATATTAACCGAGCTAATATAAGTTTAATTAGGAACATATCAGAGCAGCGTGGTGCTTTTTATTGGTAACGGTTCGCTAATGATCGTTCTAGACGCCTTCGTTCCGTATATTTGGGGTCACACAACTGGTTTTCCCCCAATAGCATTATTTAGGAGAATGCCCAGAAATAAGACACTAGCCATAACTAAAAGGTGACGTAACATATACAGAAATGCTAAGGGGAAATACTCGATATTAAATATAACGAAATTATGTGAAGTTGTGTAAAAAATGATGCAATAAAATAAAATGATTTTCGAGTGTAGCACAACCTATCGCCCGTAAAATATATCTGCCTATAATAGGTCGAAGAGTTGGTATGCTTCTTTCGTCTATAATGAACTTACAACACGTGCATGATATCCTACAAATTGCTTGAAACCAGCTTGAAACCAACTCTCACAGGAGTTCATAGATAATCTTGTTAGAAGCATGCGCACAGAATATACTTGTTTATCTGGAGGGTACATCTACTATTAAATTTCTTCTATAAAAAGTACGAATTTTTCAATGACAATTTAATTATTTAATATTATTATTTATTATTTATTATTAATTATTTTCAAATATATATTTTTGCCAAGCAAATTTACCAAAATTCGTAAAAAATATATACTTTTACTAAGTGGGTCTTTTTTGTCCCATAGGGGCGCCACAGAATCGTTCAAACGTGATCGAAATTTAAAAATTCAATATTTTTTTATCATGCCCTATTTTAAATATTGTCTCCCTTTTATTATAAATTAATTTTTCAGAAAAAATTAGGGCCGCTTGACTAAAGAGATGGGAGTAGTAGTGAACGTCTACTACTCCCATCTCTTTAGTCGAAAAAACGCCTTGATTTCTTAGGAGGGAATATTTCGTGCGTAAATGTTTCATTTTAAACCTCTGTAAATTATTCAATATTTGCAGATGGTAAAAATTCATTTTACCAATAGAAAGCGTGTTTTTTTTGGCTGTTGTTGACTATAATAAAAACGACCTTCAGTAGTGCCTTGTATTCATTAATGACCGTCATTAAGAGACGACTCATTTTTTTGGAAAATTTTCAAGTAATGCCCATTATCCAGATAGTTGCTTAAACATCATGATGTATAAGTAAGTCAAAAGAATTTCCGAATATATCCGACTGCAGGGTAGAGAAGAAATAAACTTCAGGGCTGCATAATCAGTTTACTTACGAGTTATTGCTACGTCAGTGTTGCCAGTTATGGCATCTTGGCGCCAAATTGGCTCTTTTTTAAATTTAAATTACCTTAGTTTTTTTTATTGGCGCGTGGCACCTAACTTTGGCATCTAACGGCTGCTAATTTTTTTATATTATTAACGTTGAAAAATTATTGTCGCTAAAATTTATGATGTTAGTTGATTTTCTGTGGTTATAGTTGGTATTTATAGTAACACATATATCAATGTGATATTTTATTTATTTTAACGGCAATTGTCGGGAAGAATGCAAGAGACTGAAGTAAGTACTGCAAGAAGTAATATGGGTAAAGTTAAAAATCTAAGGAAATATAATAGACTATGAGAGGAGCATTAGAATTGAGTGTTTTTCTAAAAAAAAACTGTGATAAAAATTTTGTGATAACCCAAAATACCATGTGCGCGAAAAATTGTGATACTGATAACGAAATTCTGGAAGAGTTACAAATTATAATAGATTCAATGTAGTAATAATTGATATTATGTTTTATACTGTATTATTATTTTAGGCTATTTTATTTGTCATAATGATGGTAAAAAAAGGTAACTACCGTGATTTGTATCCTACCAAAACATGTTGTTTTTTTAAATATAATTTTTAATCCAGTTCTTAATTGCTAATTTAAATGTACTATTTTAATTAATTTTATTTTTTCAAGGGGTGTCAATTGATTTGAATGTGCTGCTTTTTCGTGGGTCAATGTGGCGCTTTCGTTTTAAAATAACTGGCAATCCTGTTTCGAATGCGGTTGCAGCAAAGAGATGTTTTCATTTAGTTTTTTGTTTGTGATTCAGTGTCTAGGTCTTAAATATTAGTTTAGCATATATACGAGGGTGGTTTGACAATTAACTTGGTTCACACACTAATAGAGGGCGCAAATGTAATCTGTATATGTAGTCACAAATTGTCAATCCTATGAGTTAATATTCTCTGGTCTTAAGTCATTCTGACAGTAACTCGTTGTTTGACAGTTATTTAAACAGAAGTGTTTCGAGCAATAGCGAAAAATGGATAAAGTTGGAATTCGTGGTGTTATTCAATTCTTTTATCTGGAAGGGAAAACAGCGAAGGAGATTCATGAGAGAATTTCACCTACATTGGGTGACTACATTGGGTGTCCTTCTTATGAGTGTGTTCGACTTTGGGTAATGAGTTTAAGCGTGGCAGAACAAGCATTAAAGATGCACCACATCCTGGAGCCCCGAAATCAGCAGTGACACCCGAAATCATCGATAAAGTCCACGATTTGATTTTAGCCGATAGACGAGTGAAAGTGCGCGAGTTAGCGGAAACCACAGGCATCTCAACTGAGCGAGTTCACTTAGTTTTGCATAAAAAATTGCACATGCAAAAACTGTGCGCAAGATTGGTGCCGCGTTTACTCACTCAAGAGCAAAAGCGAATTCGCATGCGAATATCTGCCGACAATTTGCAAGTATTTCAGAAGAATGTAGTTGAGTTTTTTCGCCGTTTTGTGACAATGCGTTCCATCTGCTGGAAAGGTCGTGGCGTCAGTTTTTTGGGGCGCAAAGGGAATTCTACTAATTGACTACCTTGAAAAGGGAAGAACCATTACCGGAGAATACTATGCATCACTTTTGGACCGATTAAAGGCGGCAATAACAGAGAAACGCCCGGGAATGGCCAAGAAAAAGGTGTTGTTTCACCATGACAATGCCCCACGTGCATTCAAGTCGTGTCGCTCAGCAAAAATTGGCCGAGCTACGATTTCAACTGCTCCTTCGGACTACCATCTATTCCCGAAACTAAAAACTTTTCTGGCAGGACGAAAGTTTGAGTCTAATGAAGATGTCATACAGAAAGTAAATCAGTATTTTGAAAGCATCGAAGCAATTCATTTCCGTGAAGGAATCGTGAAGCTGGAGAAACGTTGGGGCAAGTGCGTTGAACTTCGAGGGGACTATGTCGAAAAATAAAGTACGTTAAAAAACTCAAATTGTTTTCTTTCATAGCAAACCAAGTTAATTGTCAAACCACCCTCGTAATATAGTGGGCAGTTTATGCAAGTATATTGTTTTTAGTTTTCAAACAACATAAACTGAAATGGAGTGTTGCAAATTAACTCATCTAATTTGACGCAATAAACTAATGGAACTTTAAGCACAGAATATAGGAAAGAAAAAGTATTATGTTTTAGAATTCTCGAAAGAACATTTCTCCGCCAATGGAAATGAAGAATTAACTGAAATTCTCTCAAAATTTGTTAAAGAATTTTTCTTCTCTTCATATGTAAAAAGGTGGCAAAACGCGGACGGGGAAAACGACTGGTTTAAAAAAAAAATGATTACTGGCTGGCGGAAGAAATAAAATTTCCAGATACTCGAATCAAATTTAACATTTAAACTTACTACAGGGTACAAAAGGTAAATATATTTTCGGATTTATGTTGTGATATAATGCATATTCTCCAATTATAGTCGGTGGTCCTAGCAAGAAATTCGACGAATCCTAAGTTCAAATTAAACGTAGAAAAATGCTAGAATTAACAAAAAAAAAGTTGAGAAGAACTTACTTTCGTAACTGCTATGAAACTTAGGGTTGGGAGATGTGTGCCTGGTGCAAAACTTTTAACGGAAACAACATCACTTCTAGTAAAGTGTCGAACTCCTGACAATCAGCAGAATTCTCTCCTATAGAGGCTCTAGATTTGAATCATTTAATTTAGACTTGACCCGCGACAAATACATTACTACACAAGAATTTGATCCCAATGTATATCCACCTTTAATAAAATTCTCAATGTTAAAATGTAGTTTTATTCCGAAGAAATGTTTATAGAGGACAATAAATGGGAGATTTCTCTAGAAAATTTATTTTTGTATTATTGTTTGTTAAGTTGTTTCTTATTAAAATAAAATAAATAAATAATAAGACAACAGTTTGCATTTTCTTTTAATTAATATTTTGATAATATGGTGAAATTTTATTATAATTTAGATGAATAATAAATGTTAGTTTATTTAAAAAAAGTCACTTTTACCCCATTTTGGAGTGGTAATTATTAAAAACATAATTATAGTACGATATTTAATTAAAAATATAGCAGTTAACCTGTATTTTATATTTTCATAGTTGTCTCATCAAAGTGACACCCCCAAAAAGTGGTTGAAATTTATTCATAGAAAAAAATCGAATTGGTGAGCCTATTTAGCATAAATAAATGCATAAATCTGCAAAATTGCCGTTTATTATATTGTTTATTCACGGAGATATTAATTTCGATCACGTTTGAGCGATTCTGTACCACTATAGGGCGGCTTCCTAATAAATTTGAGAATTACTGGAATAACTTGTAATGATTAAGTTTCCAAACAATATTTACTAAGCATTTGTATAGGTTTCATTTTGAAACAATTCCAATAGAATAGTTACAAATTTTAACACTAACACTCGCGCAATTTCGCCTAATAAGCAACAAAAAACATTATGTAATAAGAAGAGGCGTAATTGTAAGAACAATAATAATAAATTACTTTAAACACGTGTTCGAATTTATGAACTTTAAGCATTATTTAAACGCATTTTTAAAATAAAGAATATTACTATAATAAATGATTAGAAATACGATTATTATCGGCATTTTTAGAATTTATTTCCACTAATATCACTATATGAACCATCAATTTTGAAGGACGGTCACCATTTTATCAGCGCCATCTACAGCACGACAAATACACAAACACGCGACAGCAAAAAAAAAAGCGTTCACCAATGTCGACAACCTTAAAAGAAGAACCACTACTAACTGACTAAAATTTAATGAAATGTCTACGGAAAGATTAGGAATTGCACTGATAACTATTTAAATATGTTCCATATTTATAATAATTAATATTGTATATGTGAACATGGATATATGTAACAGCCGCATATATATAGATATACAACATATATTTCATACAGACAACAACGTTCATGATTTAACAAATAAATCAAGTTTGTTTTATTTTATTGTGACGTTGTCTATGATATAATGCGAGCAATTCTAACACTTAAGTTAATGTTTACATAAAGTCCGTCGACGCGTTTGCTGCGAAATTCGAAAATTACAGAAACTATTGGACCGATTGGTTTGAGATTGCGTTCGCAGATCGTGATTTATCAACAGTAAGTGTCTTGGTCGGATGTAATTAGGTCAAATTTGTTTCCAGCAATATCAATGCAGATTGAGAGTGTTTTTTTTCGGGCAGTTTTGTTTTGTTGCATTTTGCTGCACCGGCTCACTTAATCACTGGTCATTCTTACGTTTGCGTCGATCACATTCATGATGTTAAGATACCTTTTCCGTAAATAGTTAATGACGAGTTCGCTTGGTGATTTTGGTGACTTTTTCAAGTAAATGAAAATTGTAGTGCTTCATTCAAGAAACGATAAGGGACTCTTTCAATTTTCATAATGTAATTACTATACAGGGTGTCATTTTGAAAACGTACCACCTTCTATATTTCGGCCCCTATAGAAATTCCAAAAATATGCAAAAACACGTCAAACTTATTTTTAAGGGGGACATTTTGTAGGCTGGTTTTCAATTAAATTACATCAACCCTCTAGCGGGGGTGGACATAACCTCTAAAAATTTAAATGGAAATGGGGGTTGAGTGATACCTCATTTTAAAGGTCGTTTAACCCGCTTTTCAAAAATGCTAAATTCTTGCCTTTTCTTTTTAGCAGTTCGCGAGATATTTGGTGAAAACTGTAAAGAAGTTTGGGTATCAAAAACACTTTGTGATATTGCTTTAATGAATTAAAATAAATGAAATTGAGGTATTACATAACGGTAAATTTTTAAACTATTTTTACTTCTAATATCCAACGAAATAATAAAGACGCATACTATTCAGTTAAACATTATTATTGGAAAGAATGTGATTTACCTAAACTAGTACTTGTGATAGTCGTACAGGTAGTTTAACGTAGGAAAAAAAGAGCCCTGGTTTAAGCATTCTTGACATTCTTGTCAAATTTTTCTTTATTTGTCACTCCATTTATTTTAGCCAAAATTACTTTATTGTAAAATTAGTTTTGCGAGGTAAAAGTTGCGATTTTATTACATTATTTTTAAAAATGGTGTTTACACTTCAACAAAGAATTGAAATTATTCTTATTTATGGGGAATGTGGAAGATGCGCAAGAAGAACGTCAAGAATGTTTAATGAAAGGTATCCGAATAGTAATTTAAAACATAAGTATGTTCTACAATTAGTCGCTAAGTTTAGTGAAACTGGTTCCGTTGCTAACAAAAAAAGAAATATTAGCCGTGTCTTGGATGAAGCAGCACAAATAGAAGTATTAGGCACTTTTACTGCAGAACCCTCCACATCACTTCGCATTGTGGCACGCCAAGTAGGAATGTCTCACGAAACAGTAAGGAAAGCACTGAAGTTAAATAAGTTTCACCCCTATAAAATGCAAATTCTACAACAGCTTTTTGACGACGATTTCGACAGAAAGATTGAATTTTGTGAAACAATGACGGATTTTATAAATGAAAACCAAAATATCTTGCACAATATTTGCTTTACTGATGAGTGTACTTTTTTTCTTAATGGGCATGTTAACAAGCAAAATTGTCGCTACTGGAGCGATGAAAATCCGCGACTTTTTAGGGAAGGTCACACACAGTATCCAGAAAAAGTGAACGTTTGGGCTGGTATCCTTGGGAATACTATTATTGGACCTTCATTCATTGAAGGAAATCTAACTGGTGAGCTCTACTTAAATTTGCTTGAAGAAATAATAGACCTCTTAATAACAACTAGTTTGGAAAATCAAATTGACGCGGCTGGTAACATGGTTTTGTAAGAAGATCTTCTACACTTCCAACAAGATGGAGCTCCACCACACTACTATCTTCCAGTTAGACAGTTGCTAAATGATAGATTTCCTGGCAGATGGATTGGTCGAAGAGGAGCAATAGAATGGCCACCACGATCACCCGACTTATCGCCTCTAGATTTCTTCCTATGGGGGCATCTAAAATCGATTGTTTATAAAACACCGCCTCGAGATTTGCAAGATTTAAAGAGAAGAATAACAGCTACATGTAGAGAACTTCAGGCAGAAGTGTTTCGAAATTTAGAGAGGATTTTGAGAGTAGACTTTATCACTGTTTAGAAAATAACGGACAACATTTCGAAAATTTTATAAAATAAGTTACTTTTTATTAGTTTTTTAATGTTTTATTGCAAAACACTTGATACTTGTATGTTCATGGTTTAACTTGATTTCTTCAAAAGTATTAAAAATAAAGGACAAGAATTTAGCATTTTTGAAAAGCGGGTTAAACGACCTTTAAAATGAGGTATCACTCAACCCCCATTTCCATTTAAATTTTTAGAGGTTATGTCCACCCCCGCTAGAGGGTTGATGTAATTTAATTGAAAACCAGCCTACAAAATGTCCCCCTTAAAAATAAGTTTGACGTATTTTTGCATATTTTTGGAATTTCTATAGGGGCCGAAATATAGAGGGTGGTACGTTTTCAAAATGACACCCTGTATATTTCTAAGATTAACGCTATATTAACTACTAAAATTTACGAGGGTTTATGATTAATTACGATCCATTCCTATTAAACTGCAAAAAGTCTATGTCAACTAATACATCTAATATAATGTGCAGAGAGCGGACTGAAGCGTTTGAATGACCAATTGCCCCGCGGTATCAACGTTATGACAGCCCCACTATTTGCTTGTTCGATTGCATTCGTCGAGCAGATGTTGTTATTTCCGTCGTTATGAATAGTACGTTGTGTGTATTCCTTCATAAATTCTATTTTGCAGTGGCGTGTAAGACGGAATATACATTTATACATTATTTCGTTAGACTGCGTTGAAATAATCGCTTAAAAATTATATCCGCTAATTTCCAAAGTGTATTATCGTGCTTCCATGCTGTTATACATGCATATACATATTGGTATTTATTGTTCTTGAGATAGTATATTTTCTATTCTCTTGAATAAGGGATTGTTTCTGGTATCATTTCTTTCAGTGTTATTTGGTTACAGTTTATATTATTTTAAAAAATAACACAATCTCTTGGAGTCATAATTTATCGCTAAAAATACGAGTACAGTCACGTTTGAATGGAAAACTGGATGTGGCTTATACAGCAATCCGAACTTATTTATCATGCTGACACGTGATCAAATCTAACAATACGCTTGTTTATACTCATTTCTAATACTCTGACAAACATATATAAACATGCTTAACCCAGGCAGTAAGATTCCTCACTTTTTGCTAAAAGCGCGTTTCACTATAAATGAAAGAAACCCTGAATTTTTTGTATTTTTTTGTAACGGTTTTAGTGAGTAAAAATCTATAACTAACATATAAAAATCCTGTGCAATTCTTTGGTTGCAGACCTGTTATTTGATTGCATAGAGAAGCGAAAAAAAGTCATTTTTCTATGTCAAGTATAGGAAGAGGATTTAATAAGTTATGCAAAATCGTGAGAGGGCGCTTATGGTGCCCTGTCAAAGTAATTTTTTTCTTCTAGCATCTCTCATAGGGACGTTCATCAAGTTTCAGTTATATACAGTGTGTCCACAGATTCATTCTCAACATGGGGATCTCGCTTATTATGAGAGATAGAGATTTGGTTAAATGAGATCAAATACTCCAGAGATAAAGTTGTAGCAAACCCTATACACTATACTAAGAAGTAAATTCAGCGCTGCCTGTTGTCAGAGACAGCCGAAGTACCTCGCACATAATCGAGGCGAGGTACTTCGGCTCTCTGACAACAGGCAGCGCTGAATTTACTTCTACGCTCGGTCTGGATAATTTCTGTGATATGGCGATGTGGTTCTTTTTTGTGAATGTGTCTGAAAATATCCTTTCTCCAGCAGGGGTGTACCGATGAACCTGTAGAAAGGCGAAATACGTATCTGCGTCTCTGGGGAGGGATATTTTCGGACACGCTCACAAAAAATATTAATAGTGAACCTGTATTTGTGTTCTTCACGCTAGATTTTTAATAATATTTTATATTATTAAAAATACCTATGTATTAATTTTAATTCATTCGAGCACGTTCTTTCACACCAAAAGCGTTAAATATTCCCCTAAAAAATAAAATATTGCAAGTACTTTCATCGTGGAATATATTTCACTAAAATACAAATTTAGAACACGCAATCCGTTATATATTTTCTTTCGTCTCGTAAATATTTCGAATTAAATTCCAATCGCTTTTATTATTGACATCTATTATACTTTATAACATTTCGATGCAGTAATTTCAATTATGTAACTAAAATTATGCGAAAAATAATTTGTATATGTATTACACTGAACATATCCCCACGCAGTTTCAAACAAATCTGCGTCATACCGCCGATAAATAGAATGATCTTCTTAAAACTCCTGAACGAAAAAAAGTGTGAAATGTGTATTTTAAGCTAAAAGCTTAAGTTAAAATTGAATTTGAATACATGACATAAATAAATTATTTAAGAAATGTTACTTTTTCTAACGTACGCGTTTGAATGTTATATGCTTTTTATTAGTATCTTTAGACCAAATCGATGTGCAAATATTTCAATCGTATACAAATTATTACAAATATGTATAAAACATATCTGCATCTCTCTATACATGGACATACGACCATGTATTTAGATTAATTCGTGCAAATATCAGACAAGACAGCGCAGGTGTACTATGCTAATGATTACTCTAGACTGCTGTATGGTATTGTGTTTTGGGGTGGCTCTTCGGATATGGGTAATGTTTTTGTGGCGCAAAAGACTTGTTTAAGAGCAGTGTTTCGGCTAAAGTCGGGGCCTCCTGCAGGGATTTTTTCAAGGACTACAGCATACTTACTGTGGTATCTATTTACATATTGGAATGTGCACTGTTTGTAAAAAATAACATTTTCCTAAATATGAGATACACCACAATTATCAAACAAGAGGTTGTGATTTTTACAAGAATTCAAAAATCTTGCTTGTTTAGATGCTTAAAGATCTATAATCGCTTGCCCTTAAAAATAAAAGATTTGCCGCCAAATAAGCTTAAATATACTCCAAATAAGTATTTATGTAAGAAAGAGTTTTATAACATCAACGATTTCCCCATAGAAAGAGTGGTTATTTAGCATGTTTGTGTAATTGTAAGATTGTCTAATGTTTTATATACAGGGTTAGGCAAATTTACCGATCTATTCGAATATCTTTGATATGGTGACTTAGATTTAAATAAAAATTTCCACAGTTAATTAAATGCAAATCTGGGATTCGATGAGTATATATATTCGAATCAGACTTCCGGTTTAGCGAAAACGATGTTAAATTTTGTATATTATATGAAACATCCTGTATATTTTACGAATTTCAATAGAGCTCTGCTCTGGAAGTTCAGAAATAATAAGGTTTGGCACCCCTTTGTTCAACATGGATGCAAACATTTGCCTAACGCTGTATATGAATCATATTTTTTTTGGTTACGAATTTCACGCTGTATAATGTATGAAATGAATAAACATTATTATTATTATTTAACCAGAAGTCACTGCAACCGCAGATACATATGCATTTCGGTCTAAAAGATCTCATCAGTGCAAGTTCACGAAGTGACGTCTTATGGTTCGCTCCCGTAAGTAATTTCATCTGATCATTCGAGAGAAAACGTTTATACCGGCAAGCCTCTCTTGTCCATCAGATGTCGCGAGATATCTCTCGTCACCTGACGGTAAGATTGTGATTACTTGCTGGAGCGAACCATAAGACGTCACATCGTGAAATTGCACTGATGAAATCAAATAGATCGAAACACATGTGTCTGCTGTTGAAGTGACCTTTGTTTAAATATGTAGTGCATGTCCACGTTAATAGTACATACTCTAGACTTTAGACGTCGATTTTCTAAAATTCATTCTTATCATGTACGCTAAACTCCTCAATTATTTCTTCGAAAAATCTACACTGAAGGCTTACGATACTAAGAGTAAAATGGAACAAGCTACTGTCTTTCAACGCAATCTGAAAATCTAACAAGACTGCGAATTGAAATGTATTTCTACATGCAATTCATTATTTCTTTCTAATATAATGTGACCCAATTAATTTCGATCGTGTCTGTAAGCGAATAGATATATACAAGGAATAGCCCTTTTTTATTATCTCATATTCTTCTATAAAGCATAATCTTACCCAGTGGCGGCTCTTCAATGAGAGCAAGTGAGTAATTGCACCCCCAGGAATTATGAAACAAAACAAACCAAGCGGCGACTAACTGTGAAAGTATTTATTTATTATGTATTCATACTTTCATAGTTATTGACGAGGAACATGGCACGCTACCAACGTACATACACCAATCGTCGTCACAGATATACTGAGCAAAGCCCAACTTTTGCTCTGTTAAGGCATTAACATTACATTGATGGTGGGGAGAACTGTATTTTGCCGTACTTCAATGTCGTATAATACATAGCGTTGGAGCAACTGAACCAGACTGCTCTCGGGCGTTGCAATAATTCTGTGTCTTTTTTAGAGAACAACGCGTTTTCGCGTTAACGTATAATGAAAAAATCGCAGTAAAAAATCTTAAACGGCCGATGCCTCAATTATGTTTAGAAAATAAACAATCTGTTAAAGGTAAAGACGTTATAAGAAAATTCAAAATGAATATTTATCAGAAAAATGACTGGATTTGTGCGTGTGAAATTAAAAATACTTTGTTTTGTTTTCCGTGTCTTTTGTTTGGTGGTGAACCGTCTTGGTCAAAGAACGGAATAAGAGACTTAATTCATCTTAGTGCTAAAATTATTAAACATGAAAATTTCGAAGGGCATTTGAAAAATATATTTAGTCTAAAAATGTTAGGAAAAAATAACATTCAGAATGTTTTAGATTCATCATATAGAAAAGCAATTCAACAACACAATGAAAAGGTAACAAAAAATAGGCATGTGTTAAATTTAATAATAAATTGCATTAGATTTTGTGGCGCGTTTGAACTGGCATTTCGGGGTCATGATGAACAGCAAACGTCGGATAACAAGGGCATTTTTCGGTAATTGATAAATTTTACGGAAGAATTGGATAAATCGCTCAGAGATCACATCGAAGCAGCACCGGTTTTTAAGGGATTATCAAAAACGATACAGAATGAGCTGCTTGATGCAATGTTGAACGTGTATCATGAACAAGTTGCCAGTGAAATTAAAGCAACCGACTTGATATCTGTGATAGCTGATGAAACCACAGATGTGTCCAATCAGTTTCAGTTGGTGGTTGTTTTAAGATATATTGTGAACGCGAGACCGGTCGAAAGATTTTGGAAATTTCTTCTGCCTAGTGGACATGATGCTAATTCTTTATCTGCCTCCATCCTTAACGAAATTAGGTTGCTTGTTGATGACCCAGAAAAACTGATTGCACAGAGCTATGATGGGGCAGCAGTCAGGAGTGGTGCTACTAACGGCGTGCAAAGACATGTCCAAGACCAGTATCCAAGGGCTAATTTTGTACATTGTTATGCACATCAGACAAATCTAATTATGTCACATGCTACATCGAGCAGTAGTAATTGCAGAATTTTTTTGCCAATCTGACGGAATTATGTACATTTTTCTCCACTTCACCACAACGAGCTGCAAGATTGGAAGAATTCCTTCAGAGAAAAAGCTTACCTCGTTCTTCAAAAATAAGATGGAACTTCAATTCTAGGACAGTGAATACAATATATGAGCACCGAGAAGAAATAATTAAGCTCTAGAACAAATCGAGGAAGAAGCTAGTTTACAAACCACCATTCATCAAGCTAGGGCCAATTTGCAAATTTTAGAGGAGGAAAATTTTATCTATTGGTTAACTTTCTTTCATAAAATTATGCCACATGTGGACATATTGTTTAATCAATTACAAAATGTCAATACAGATGCATTAAAAATCAAGAATAATTTAGATAATTTTGAACGCGCTATTGGAAAAATTCGAACCGAAATCGCTGACACAGATAATCAGTTGGTTAAACAAAATGACCCAGAACTGACTCCTCGACCATCAAAGCGGCGAAGAGTAACTGATGGTAGCCAAAGAAGGAGGGAAACTATTGAAGTGTGCGATATTATTTTGCTAGAAATAAAAACTAGATTTCGGTATACAGGGCACTTAATATTAGCAAACTTAATTTCTTTTAAACAGTCCTCCTCTTTTCAAAAAAAATTTCCGGAAGATTGCCTTAAAGAAGCAGTAAAATTTTATCCATGCCTCGATAAAAGCAGACTACGAACTGAATTAAGCGTTCTATATTCTAGAGAAGAATTTAGGCAAAATATAGAAGTCGGTGCTGTAGGTCTGCTAGGTCTTCTGCTGGATGGATTAAGCGACACCTTTAATGAAGTTGTTACGCTTTTAAAAATTGTCATTACAATCCCAATGACAACGTCCGAAGCGGAATGCCAGTTTTCACGGCTGAAGCGAATAAAAACTTTCCTGAGAAATACAATGAAAGAAGAGAGATTAAATGCACTTACTATGTTATCTTGTGAAAAAAATGTATAAATGATTTCCCAAACTTTAATGAAAAACAGATAGAACTGTTCTGCAAGTCAAAGACACGTAAAATGGACTTCGTTTATCGTCAGATGTAATTAAACTGCGTAGTGTAATATTTACTATTCCCTCAAAACAAACTCTACAATGAACAGTACCTGTCTGGAACAGTACGTCGGTGAAATTTATAAGGATTGGGAAAGCGTTTTTGTATTACACTTTTTAATTTTGAAATTATGCACTCCCTATGTGAACCACCCCGAGCCGCCACTGATCTTACCAACATGTTACCAACTTGAATGTATCATATTTAGTTGGTTCTAATTCGGCAATTTATTCATGAATTTATTCTTGTCGATAAATTTACGATAATATTGTGTATACACGTATGAATTAATTCAAGGACAAACAATTCATGAATGTCTTTGCCTAGATTTTCTTTTAATGTGAATTTGAAAAATTTTATTATTATAAAATATATTTCTTGTACCACATTTGATTTTGAAAATCAAGTTTATACGAGTAGGTAAATATTGGAATAAATCTATTGCTATATATAAAATAATTTAGGCAGGTGTAAAAATTATATTTTATTAAAATTTTATTGTAAATACAAGATCCCAAGTTTGCGTTTATTTCAATTTGAAATTAATTATATATTTTTACATTAAATAAGAAATAAATAAATTATTTATTATATTATCCTTGTCAATAATAAATTTTAAATTAAATTAATCTTTACTAAATATTGCGAATAAACTTCTTTGCTCTAATTATTTTTAAATTGTCGTTTTTCGTCTTTAACTGCTGTTAGATAAGATCAACCTAATTTGGTTAAGAAATTCTTCCTTTTGTTCCCACATTATTATTTTTCTATTCAATCAATTTCTTTTGCTAGTTTATTGTTTAACCACACTATTGAAAAATATCTCAATTACATTATCAACCACCGGAACAGTTTAATAATTCTTTAAAGCAATGACAAAAAGAATTATGCAAAATTTAATCAACTTATTTGTGAGATGTTATTTGCCAATTTAATTTTTTTTTGTTTAAAATGTTCGAATACAAGTGTAATAATTTTCTAATAATTAAATTTAAAAAATGTGTCCAATACCTTTATATATATATATATATATATTGTTATGAAATATTAATTATAAGAGGAAAATAGGTATGATTTCATCTTGAATGTCTTGCATGAAAAGTATAAATAATGTGTATATGTTAAATGTAAATGTCAGGAAGATGTATAGAAAAATATGACAGAAGATTGTCAAGTGTCAAATGTGAAATTATTATTAATGAGATTTATATTTAAAAAATTATACAAGTAGCTGAGGTTTTGAAAGAAAAAAAAGACATGAATTATAATTGATTTTGTTTTTTGATAGCAACGAAAAAAAATATGATTGGAGGAAATATAATTCTGTAAAGAGCATGAAAAAGTTATTACTTCCGCAGTTTAAAAGCATCAAATGAAAAAAGAAACTAAATCTATCATTAAAATTATTTATATTCATATTAAATATATATTAATTTTACATTTATTGACTTACGAGTATACTGAGGAAAATTCAATGTACATTTTATAATTACTAGAACAGTAGAAAATGCATTCAAATTGTAAGTAACATACAACATACATAATTACCTTATTTTAATTTTTGTTTATACACCTAATATCCAAATCAATGTTTCCGAAGAAGACAATAAATGTCGAAACGTTAAAATAAGTTTTTTATTTAAAGAATAATTTATCAATAAGCCGAATTCCAAGAAATATTAACCTTTTATATATATATATATATATATATATATATATATATATATATATATATAATTATTTCGTGACCTTGTTATGATATGGTAAATTCAATCAGTTGGCGATTTAAGGTCTGGCTTTACTTTAAAGTATATATATTTAAAACAACCCTACATGTTTCGGCAATGATGCCTTTATCAAGGATATAAAATATAAATGACAGTATACAAATGTCATATAATTGAGTTGCTATGGATAAAATTATTCAAAGATACATTCCAATTGAATAATAATAAATCATGCCTTAGTATTCCAAAAACAGATAGACAACAAAAACAGAGAAAAGCAAGACATGAGTTATTATTATGTATGCGCCCGTGGAGCGTCTTAAGATGCAAAGTTGTCGGCATTCGCCTTAAACGAGAAGGAAAACCACGAAAACCTACTCGGACAACGAGACATGAATCAAAACACGGAACAGTCAGCATGATAAGCAAATGTATATGATATTTAAATGTAATTAATATTTAAATAACTTAAGATATATAATTATATAACAAAAAAAAATAAATATTATGATGGTAAATTGCAGATCGTTACACAATTAAGTTATAGTATATACTGCTTAAATTTTTTATTTCTGTTGTTAATTGAATTTTGTTCCTGTTTAATACTAATCATTTCTTTAATTTCTCTTTTCATTGTGTGTTGTTCTTTATCAATTATCTGCTTTATCTACACACAAACTACAACGCGATCACCATTTCGATTTTGAAAACACACAGATAATTGATAAAGAACAACACACAATGAAAAGAGAAATTAAAGAAATGATTAGTATTAAACAGGAAAAAAATTCAGGTTCAGAATATACTAATGTTATTATAATTGTATCTTTTTTTAATATTATTAATACATAGTCCACAATGTTCCCCCCGTATCTTCCAAAGAATACAAAAAATTTAAAAAAACACTTGTCCTTTCTGTTAATTTTCTACGCGGCGTAGTTCTTTTCAAAAGCGGAACCTCTATTTTTAAATTCAATTACAGAATTGCCGCTAAATTTAAAAATAACTTCGCCCAGTAAATGCAATTAAGTGCAGGAAGATTTGCGAGACAAGGCCACCCATGATTTGTTTTTACTGTTTTACCGTTTTAAAATTCTGTATTTTCAGAAAACTGACTGTTCTACTGACGCCTCAATGCAACTATTTTTTTTATGTTTTGCTACGCAATTTTAAACTGTAACTGAAACGGTATTCTAATAGTAAAGTAATAAATATTAATTTTTATGTATTTTCGTTTGCCACGGGGCCGATTAAAATGAATGTTCGTGTTTTTAATATACGTACGTTCATTAAACAGTAAAATAATAATAAATATAAGCTTCTTATTAATTAACTTAACTGTAAATATGAAATATTCCTTTGTTGTACTAGTGAAGCTAGAATTCGTATAATATAATATTCTACTATTATGCTGATGTAATTCTTCACCCAGAAGGATTCAGGGACTTTACTGTTAAAAAGCATTAACAATCACTAGCCATCTCCCAATAACATTACTGTTTTTAAAATATGTTTTTCTTTTGCAAGTTTATGGCTACTTTTCATTCCCTAGCTCCTTTCCCTGATTTAAAGGGTCTCGGGTAGTGGATATAAATTAACAATCTTCTTGGTTTCTGCGTATGTTTTTTACAAAAACCGAAAGTAATAATTAGTAATAAGAGAAGGGCAATTTATGATGTATTTCGTGATAAGAAAACGTTGCCTATTTTCTTTCTTTAAGAACCTTCTATGTTTGTCTGCATCGTTTATTGACTTTGTTAAAAATATTGATTTTAAGGTATCAAATGTCGAAGAAGCATTTCTGAAAAACCCAACTAGAATTTATAAAATTATTCAAGATGGAAGATTGGATCTTAATGTCACAGATCGGAAGTACAACACAATCATCTCTTTCACTCTTCATCAAACAACCCTGGAAGAAACTCCTTTTTCTAACGTTGTCCAACTTAAAAATAGGCTTGACAACTTCTTCAATTCCAAACTAACGGATTTCTTCAGGGCATGGAATCCAATACGAGGGATGTCTTTTCTGCTTTGCTACTGGGACATAGAGGGCACCACTAATTTAATGTCAATACTAAAAATTAACTTCCATCTTTAGTTTTAGGTTAAATTCAAAGTTTCAGTGCGATACTTGTAGTGTTGTAACTACAACGAACTGTCAAAGTTGACACGTCAGTCGAAAAATGGAATTAACCCCTGAAAATTTTTGTGCAATAATTTGCGAAGACAATTATCTCAACAAGATTGTCTCACCGAGTTGGTTACTGTTTTAGGTAATGAAGTAACATATCGGGTGTTCATTTGAAAAGTCAATCTAGTAGCATGTGATTTACTGAGAACATTTTGAAGTATGTTGTAAATTAAATATTACTACTTAACCTACGAAGTCGTATATTTTGACAGTTTCATACATACAAATAAATAACAAATGTGATTGACATTATCAAATGTCATTTGGATTTACGTTTACGGAACAACAAACACATACTAATATATTTGCGTCTTATTCTATCAAAATTTCAAAGTAACCTAGACTTGACTTTTCAAATGAACACACGTTATTAGTCAATAATTTCTCGTTGGTATGGAGAATTCAACAATTTGATCGATAAATTAAAAAAAATTACTTATTTAATAGTAAAAATTATGCCATTTTAGAAAACATACTGTACAATTTATTTTTTGAAAATGACATCTTTCAGGTGAGCTCCTTCTCTACGCATTCCTGCAGTCGCTTCGTTACGTTGTTCATGGTTTGACGTAGCATTACAACTGGAATTCCGGCAATTTCTCTTCGAATGTTGGCTTTTAATTCTTCAATTGTAGCAAGTCGATTAAAGAACACTTTGGTTTTAAGGTATCCCCACAAAAAGAAATTACAAGCCGACAGATCAGGGGATATGGGCGGCCATTGAAAGTCCCCATATCTAGAAATTACGCGTTCCCCAAACAATTGGCGTACAGCTGTCATCGATATTACTACAGTGTGTGACGTTGCTCCATCTTGTTGAAACCAGATTGTGTCAATAATTTCTGGAAATCTCTGTAGTTGTTGCACACCAAAGGTTTCAAGCATGGCGACGTAATGATTCATTGCGACTGTGGTCGCATTGCCATTCTCGTCTTCTAAAAAATAAGGGCCTATCACACCGTATGATGACATAGAATACCACGCCGTAACTTTGTTGCTATGCAATGGACGCTAATGTAGCTCCGTAGGATTGTCTTTTGACCAATATCGAAAATTTTGTTTATTAACGAATCCGCTAATAAACTCTGTCCTAGTTTATCTTTTCAAGCATTGATTCACAGAATTTTTGTCGCATAACATGTTCGTTGGGTTTCATATCCTGGACGATCTGCAACTTGTATGGATCACATTTTAAGTACTGTACTAATATTCTTCGAACACTTCAAATGCGCAACTATAAAAATACTGAGTGACGACGGGTTGACCGACGTTGACTTCTCATGACAGCTTCTCGAAGAGCTTGAATATGGTCTTGTGTATGAACACGGCCTGGAGGTTTTTTCTTCATTGCCGAACCAGTTTCTTCGAAAATACGCATCCATGTTTTAACTGCATGTGCTGATGGAACACGATCGCGTTCGTCCTAAACTAAACTGACGGCGGAATTCCCTACGTGCCCCTCTGGACGGATTAGTTTTAGCGACGATCCTGGAGCAGGTGCACCAAAAACGACAGTCACTCAGGAAGACGTTGATGCTGTGTGCAAGCTCATTAACGAATAATGAAATGTGAGATATTGCGAAATTGAGGCATCAGTGAAGACCTCAATTCAAAAAATTTTGCATGAAGAATTTTGTGTAAAAAAGTTAATTTCCTTTTGGATACCGCATCTGTTGACCGAAGAACAGAAAAGAGGGTGAATTGGTGTCAAAAAAGTTTATACCGCTTCAACTCTAAAAACGTGTACAACATCCTGAGTGGTGATGAATTTTGGATTTACTCATACAAGCCAGAAAATAAACGACAGTCGTCTGTTTGGGTGTTCCAAAGTGAAGAAAAGCCGACAAAAATCATGGGTTCTCGAAGTGTCCCCAAAAAGATTGTCTCGAAAGCAGGTCATGTAGCAACAATTTCTCTACAAGATCAGAAAAATGTTACAGCCGATTGGTATTCAACCATTTATTTGCCGCAAATGATCACTGAGCTCCGAGAAACCAACCCACAACGACGAATCATCCTCTACCAAGACAATGCAAGTTCGCACCCAGCTCGCAAGACAATTAAATTTTTAACGCAACAAAACGTCGGATTGTTAGACCATCCTCCGTATAGTCCTGACCTAAGTCCCAACGATTTCTTTACTTTTACGAAAATCAAGAAGAAACTGCGTGGTCAAAAGTTCCAGTCGTCAAAAGAAGCAGTCGATACCTTCAAAAAACACAATTTTGACTGTACCAACAAACGAGTGGAATAACTGTTTCCAGAATTGGTTCGAGCGCATTGAGCGCACTAATCTTCGTGGAGAATATTTCGAAAAACAATAGAGTCTTTAAAAAACATCTACTGTTTGATCTCGTAATTATCAGATCATTGGGAAGCAATTGTAAATAATGTAAAAGAAACTATTTTTGATTTGTTCATGTATTTTGTCTTTTAAAAATCAATAAATTTTTAGATCGATAGAAATGTTACGAACTTGCATCAATCCAATGTTTCTGTTAAAGGTAATGCTTGTTTAAATGATGTAATAATGAAGATTAGGAGTAAAAATGCACAACTAAAAAAGATTATCCATGCGTTTGATTTCAGCATTATAATAAATTATATAATTCTGGTTTTAAGAAAGTGCAATTTGATGTCGTTTCAAAGCATAAAAATGCAAAGTGACACAAAGAGGTACGTTCCAAGCAAATAAATGCATTTAATAAACATGTCCTATTTAATGGGATTTAACTTAGATATACTGGCCAAGATCGTAAAATATTTTTTTAATTTATAGACCCGTCTGGGATTCTATCTTAAACAGTCCCCGTACATACATCAGTTACGCATTTCAGACGTTCCATTGCAAGGTCACTTAAGTCCGTACAGTCCAAGTTTATTGACATTTTTATTCTCATGCGTTTATTTTTCTGCCAGTCTGGATTTTTCAAGATTACTCTTTCTTGTTCGTATTTATTTATCTTGGTCCGGTTGGGTTCAAGTTAAAGTTTAGCGATTTTTTTATTTCCTCTTATACAGTAACTCTTTTTATATTGTTCTTCGTTACACTTTCGCTACCACCCGATCCAGGTTAGATACATACACGTATAGGCGCCCACGTGTATATGCGCTCATTAATTTTAGAACACACGTTATGCAGTACCGGATTTTGAGTGACAGCTTAGACTTATCTAGAAAAGTAAGGAGTTACTGTCGTTTTTAACTGAGAAGGACGCATGTGTGGTTATTTGTACCTTGTATCGACCAATTGACACGCACAAGAGTGCGAAAATAATCTAAGCATTGCGTCATAACAAGGTTTTTTTACTACATTTCTGAAGAAATAACTTATGCTTACGGTTAAAATCGGTAACTACCTTAAATCTCTGTCATAACGATTCTGCCCAAATATCTACCAAAAAATTAGAAAACATTATACTTGTACGGGACAATTTTTATTTCTGTTAGCTCCTTCGTTTGTAATTATTTTTATTCTGCTCTTACTACCATCATTCTATTACTGTTAGTTCCAAAATTTTTGAATTTCATTTTATTATTCTATTTTATTATTTAATTTTGCTCTTTTTGGTTTATTTTTGTTACTATTTCTTGCTTGCAAATTCTATTTTATTTTTTTTTATTCTGTTATATTTGTATTGAATTTTTATTTTGTTTTTGATATTACAGTAAAACCTCTAATTATGGACACCTCCGACAATCGGACACCTCTAAAAAATGGACATTTTTTGTGGTACGAAATTTTATAATGGGGTTTCTTAACAATAGTCACTCCTAATATTGGACCCTCCATAAATCGGACGCGGACACCCTTTATTTCACCGAAGCAATAAAACATCTGTAAATATATCTCTTAATTAAAGACAGACAAGAAGGGCGGCGCCGAATAAAATTTTGCAATTATGTATGTATGAATGTATCTACTTTTATTGCTGCACACGTGGAAGTATATCTACTCGGGTTTTCCCATAATACATATGTATGTACAAAGTGCACACGTGGAAGTATATCTACTCGGGTTTTTCCCATAATACAAAGGCACGACGGTTTACCACTGGCCTACTCGTCAGGTGATAAGTGGAGTGATATTTTGAATCAGTTTGAACTAGCCTTTGATAGTGTCAACATGGATTCTAGTAAAAGAAAGCGGTTAATAATCCAAGATAAAATTGATATTATTGCGGTTAGTGAACAGCAAAGCTTAAGTGTCCGAAAGCTCGCGGAAAACTTTGGTGTCGGAAAGTCGCAAATTAGTGATATAGTGAAAAACAAAAGTGAAATAAAAGAACTTTTCGAGAAAAATGGAAACCTAGCTCAAAAAAGGAAGTTTTCAAAAACTAGTGGTTTAGCAATCGACGGAGCAGTGTTCAACTGGTTCTGTAAGGTGCGAAACAAAAATATTCCCATGTCAGGACCCCTACTCAAAGAAAAGGCGCTGGAAATAGCACAAAGTTTACAACTCACCGAATTCAAAGCGTCTAATGGTTGGTTGGAGAAATTTTGTCAAAGACATAAAATATCATTTAAAAGTGTGTGTGGTGAATCTGCCTATGTAAACATGCAAAATGCAGACGATTGGAAAGTCAAGTTGCAATCAATATGCAAAGATTACTCTCCGAAAGATATTTTTAATGCTGATGAAACCGGTTTATTTTTCCGCGCCCTTCCGACAAAAACATTTGCGTTAAGAAGTGATAAATGTGCCGGAGGAAAATCTGCAAAAGAACGACTAACTATATTGTTGTGTTCAAATATGGAGGGTGATAAGGAAAGGCCGTTAGTCATCGGTAAAAGTAAGAAACCTAGATGTTTTAAAGGAGCTCATGTGGATAAGTTGCCGATAGGATGGATATCTAACAAAAAAGCGTGGATGACTTTGGATATTATGTCAGCTTGGTTAAAGAACTTTGATAACAAGATGAAGAAAGAAAAAAGGCATGTAATTTTGTTTCTTGATAATGCCACTTCTCATCCGAAGATTTCTTGGAAAACGTAAAATTGGTTTTTCTGCCTCCAAATACTACCTCGCATTGTCAGCCTATGGACCAGGGTGTGATTCAAAACTTTAAGGTAATTTACCGGAGCATGCTTGTAAAAAGGCTTTTGGCGTTAATGGATACTGAAAATTCACTAGAAATGGTAGAAAAAAACATTACGGTAGTCACTGCATTAATATGGATATCAGCTGCTTGGAAAAAACTCTCGCCTGTGACCGTAAGAAACTGTTTTCAAAAATGCGGATTCAATCAAAGTGACAGTGATCTAAGTGCAGAGTGCGATATAGAAGATAATATACCATTAGCATTTTTATTTCCCAATTTTAACATCACTAATTTAGATTTAAGCACATACGCATTAATTGATAATGAGTTATTTACTGAAAATCCTAATGTTTCCATTATAGATTGTATCGATGAAATTACTGATATCAGTGATGAAATGGAAAATGAGATTGAAGAGGAATTTGTAACTAGTATATCAAATATTTCAGAAGCCCATCAAAAATTGAAAGATCTTGAGAACTATTTCTTAAGCACTAACAGTTTTAACATTGCTAACAATATTTCTCAAGCTCTTCTTGAATGTGAATCTGAGATATTTAAACATAAAATGAAAAAAGCAAGACAAGCAACAATTAATGATTATTTCAAGTAAAATCTAGCATAAAATATGTATGTATGTATGTGTATTAAGTATTGTAAATTTTTTTCGACTTTCGTCTTATTATGTGTGATTAAATTGATATGAGAATGAATATTTTTTTTCGTTTTTTTTTTCACCTCTACATTTTGGACACCTCCATATATTGGACATTTTAGGATTCCCCGTCAATGTCCATTATAAGGAGGTTATACTGTAGTTTATTTTGTTACCACTTTTTTGAAAATTTATATTATTATCTATTTATTTTTACGAATTTTTATATATAATTTTTATTTTGAATTTTGTTTCCAGACCAATTCTAATTTAAATTTGTCGGATCCATACAGGTAAGATTTCGATTACCCCTTTTGTGCATCTAAAACAATAACACAAATGGAGGAAGCTAATTTTCCATTAACCCGAAGTGTAGAACTAGTGAAAGAATTTGAGGAAGGTTTTCAAAATGCCGCAGGCAAAATGGGGTACAAAATTTTTAAATGTGATGGAAAAAATTATGGATTTCGGTTTCTTAACCAAGTAGCTAATATTTTAGAGGGAGAATTTACTGAATTCATTGATTTGGATCCTGTAATATTAAGCAATTTTAAAGATGCCTCTATTACATCGGTTGATATGGAAAGGAGTTTTTATATTTATAAATTTTTATATTCAGACAAGAGACAACATTTTTTAATTGCGAACTTCGAGAATCATTTAGTGGTATACTGTTTTTACAACTAACGACAACTTGCTTTGTGTAATAAAATGCATATTTAGGTTTAGTTCAGTATTATCGGACAAGTTTAGAAGTGCAAGATTATGATATTTACTTAAAAATAGATTTTCAATCATTTTTATTTTGATTTGACAACATTTATTACATAAATTTGCTTACTTTTTTAATACCAATAAAATATAAATAAATAACATTGACGACTTCAAATAGTGTTTTATTTTCAAAGTTGATTCAATTTGAATTTAGATGTAACATTCAAAGAGTTATTTTTATGTAAATATTCTAAAAAATTTTCTTAAATTTGATTTACTGCTTCCATAGTTAAGATGAGAGTATCATGTTTCAATTATCATGTTCAAATTAAGTTGTGCATTCTTTTTGGGACATCCGATATATGCAAATCGTCTTGTGCAAGTTTTACAGATAATATACAAGTTAACCCTTGTACGCAAGCATAAAATGGAAGCATATAAAGAATAGTTGTTGGAGATTGTGGCCCATGAATAACTCCACCACCTCTAAATAATGGACTTCTGATAGATCCGTGTCTAGCTCTTCCCATTCCTAAGTGAATATTTTACGTAAACAACTAGAAGAATTAAACCCAAAACTTGTATGTATAACTTTTTGTGGATAGGGTTTTTACCACCACCTCTAACTTCTGATCTAACTTTTGTATGTGCATAACTAACAAATCCATACAGTCTTTGCTAAATAATATCTATTCTAGGACTACATGCAAAAACATCAGAGAGTTGGTATATATTACATCTACTATTGAGTCTATTTATCATTTTTTGTTAATCTTTACTGCTGTATACATATTTGATTTTTCTCTCTTTACTTAACGAACATGTGGCGACCTTTTGCTGAAAGTGTTAGTGATTATGATGTGGATAGTGATAATACTGTTGGAGCACGACAGAGAAAGCATATATCAGAAGATGCAAAACAGATAATTTTCAATGTCTATCATATCCTGATGGAAGAAAATAACGAACTACAAACACAGAACATTCAACGAACGCCGCAATTAACCAAGGTGCCTTTTGGAACAATATATAAAATAATTAAGAATAACGCAGGGCCTCGAAAGCAAAGAAGTGACAAAGGAGCACCGAGAAAAATTGAAGAGTATGAAGTACTATTAGGCAGCAAGTATACCCCTTCTACAGAGGAAATGTTGTATCTACACTTGACTGCTTACATAAAAGAATCAGTGATGAGTCTATAAATATTCAGTGTTCTAAAGCAACCTTGTGGCGGACGCTAAAGAAAGCTGGTTTTAAGTTTGACACTATAGACAAACGTCGCACAATTATGGAAAGCCCGAGGTTACAGAAACTTCGATATGAATACTTAACGGCAATTAGTAGGTATAGACAGGAAGGACGATTCATATGTTATTTAGACGAGACGTGGTATGACACCCTTGACACAAAAGGTTGGGTGGATAGTTCAAGTATGTGTCAGTTGGACGCGGGTTTCAAGAGGGAAGAGAATAATCATTCTTCATGCTGGATCAGAAAAAGGATGGATCGGGCAGCCGCTATTATCTGCTAAAAATGTTAAATCCTCAAGTTTAGATTAACATGAAGATATGACCTCATCTTTATTTGAAGAATGGTTTTGTGACACTTTGCTGCCAAGTTTACCAAAAGATAGTGTGATAGTGATGAACAACGCTCCGTATCATTCTTGACAGCAAACCCAAAGTTCCTACAAAATATAATAATAAGAAAGATATTAAAACATTTTTAAAAGCAAATAATTTATATTTTGAGGATAGTTATACAAAAAAACCATTAATAGAGGTGATGAAGACAAAAGAATATTTAAAGGATTATTATGTGGATAACAGAGCCAAAGAAGCAGGACATACAATTTTGCGTTTACCACCATACCATTGCATTTTCAATCCCATTGAATTGATATGGGCCCAACTGAAAAATACCATAAGACGAACAAATCAAACACCGAAATTTAGTGAAAGCAGTGTAACACACATAACAAATGCTATGGAACATATAACTGCTGTAAATTGGAAAAATGCTGTTAAACACGCAATAGCAAAAGAGGACGAATATATGCGCATGTACAAAATGTACGATTCCGATACAGACACCGATTTGCAAGACTACTCAATCATAGATGATTTATGAAATGCGGTGACACATAAAAATTTTATTGTGTATTACAAATAAATTAGTTTTAACGCTAAGAAATAAGTAATTAAACTTCTAGTTTCAAAAACTCTTTTATTGTAAATACCACTACAATATTGTTTCGCCATACAATGGCTTCATCAGGTGGATGAAATACTGGATAGTGGATTAATTAACTATTTAAAATTAGCTTTATATATCTAATGTATCCACTACACATGTTGCCACACGATTTGTAATTTTTTCTTTGCATATAAACCCACTGTACAGATATTTTTTTATTATATACTTGAAATTAACAGCGTTTTATTATTATATTATATGGCCCTAATTTATAGTCAATACGGCCCCTAGATTCATACGTTGCAAATAGGTAAACCGTACCCGTTCAATAAGGAGACCAGGTATAATAATTATCATCACAGAAGGTGGTGCAATAAACGCATTAGAGCCGTTCAAAGTTATATTCTTATAATTTGAAATAAACTATATGTTTAGTTTCAAGTGAATCCATAAATTCATGTATTTTATAAGTATTGTTATATTTGCATATTTTCAACAATTTTGACTAAATGATTTGCATATTTATGCGCATATTTTTGCATTTTTCGCTTGCATGTTTGGGTTTCCCTAATTACTATTATTATCCTAATTTAAATAAGATCTAAATTCTTCAAAAGTGTATGTAACTTTTAAAAAAAACGATTTTTCAAATTTTAAATGAAAAAAGGCTGTAATACGTTACAGACACCTTTATTGTACAGTAAAAGAACTGATAAAGACATAAATAACATTACAAACGCACGTACATGGCCACCGATTACGAAAAAAAAAAAGAAAAAAGAATTAAGAATCTACTAATTGTATGGCTATTAATTCTTTCCATCGAATAGAAATCGTCATATTAGAGACCTCGACGTGAATTCTGCTTCAAATTAAATTGCAATACGACCGTTTCCCTTCTTTTTTCAACGTTAAAGTCTCGATAGATGTCCTCGCGCTACTGTGAAAGAGACAACAGTAAAGTACTTGTCCAATTACTCCCGATTAAACGTTTCTACCTTAGCGCAACTACGGACGAACCAGACCGTATTGGTAACCATAAATTTCTAGTGCACTGTGAAAAAAGTTGTTAAATTAGTTCTAAACTATTTTAATTATAATTTAAATACGGCGTACCGTTTTTATAGTTTAATTTATTGTATGGACATTCTAACAGCAGTTTTTCCTACGTACCGGCCATTTCATTATCATCGTATTTTCTCCACGAAGTCGACTCGGAGATCGATCTCGAGATCTCTCTCGTACTTCATTCTTCCGTAATGATTTTTTCCGTGGGATGTCCTTTTATGAACCGAATACTTTTTCGCTTATTTTTTAAATTTAAAGTCATATCAAGTTTTATACAAACGACGTTTATATGCAATATGAAATATCGTTGATACATATTTAGAGTTCTTTTCTCTAAAAATGGAAACGGATAATTGTATAAATTAATGTGAGATGCTGACGTCTGTACCCGCTCTAAATAGCATTGGGAGAAAGATGTATATAAAAAGGTAATTATTTTAAAGAAACGCGTTTCTGTAAATGGATATTACTCGTTGCTTAAATAGTGGGAAAATTATAAAAGTTGTGTCTAGACAAGAGAGAAAAATTTAATTCATTCCTCTGAATAACAAGAACTGATAACTTACAAGACAGCATATGCCATTTTGACAAACATACTGTTATGATTTTTCCCCGAAGACAATTTTAAAATTTATAATTTATTTATGTACTTTTATTTTGTAGGTCACCAGATATACAGGCTGATTCATTTTCGGCCCTGACCATCTGGATCTCTCTTATTATTGGAGATAGAGTATAGGTTTAAATTTGGCAAAGTTGTTAAATTTTGTGTTTGTTATAAATCCGTAAAGAAAATAGACCTGTGACAAATGACCTTCGTTATTAAAAAAAAAAAACGCGAAAACCCCATTTTCTTCTTTTACCTGTAGCACCGACATTTGGCCTTGTAGAGAAAATATAAAAACACGTCCTTGTGGCCATTTCTAAACCTCTATACAGTGGTGTACTCTAAATTTTTATACGACGTTTCGTTTCTTTCTGGCCATCATCAACTATCTAATTTCTTATAAGCGCCATATTGGATTTAGACATCTTCAGAAAGAGTTTTTTTTTCTGACTTTAAACATGTACCACATGCTGACTAAAGTTTTTGACATTAGGTTTTATTTGAAAGAATACATTATAAGATTAAATAAGGTAGCCATGGAATTTCAATCTGTCAAACATTTCATTTATTGTTCATTAATAATACAAAAATGTCATACACTAACGAAGAGAAACGAGATATGATAAGTATCTTTTATTCTTCGAACCGAAATTCAACAGTAGCGAGTACAAGATATCTACAATTATATCCAGAACGACAACAGCCTCATCGTACCATTTTTCTAGATCTCGACAGAAATTTGGTCGAGAATGGATCGTTTACTAAGCCGCGTAATGGTCAAGACAACATGAATTTAAATGAAAATCGACAAGATATTTTACAAATGGTAAATTAAAAGCGTGTTTTCAAATTTCATGTTAATCTTGTATTTTTATAGATAAATAATGATCCATCAATTTCTACACGCGAAGTAGCGTCAGAATTAAATTTGTGCCAGTCCAGAGTTTGGAGAACTTTACATAAAAGTAGGTTTAAACCATACAGGATCCATGTTTGTCACTCTTTACTGCCTGGAGATAATTTGAGAAGGCTAGAATCTTGTAATTGGTTAATGGGAAGGATAGAAAATGACGAAAATTTTTTAAGCAAAATCATCTGGTCAGATGAAACAAAATTTACAAATTCTGGAATGTTCAACAGAAATACGGAGCACTATTGGGCAGTACAAAATCCCCGACAAAACAGGGCTAGAAGACCACAACATCGTTTTGGAATAAACGTTTGGATGGGTATTTTGGCAAATCGTCTCTTAGGACCAGTTATGTATGAAGAACATTTAAATGTAGAAAGATATTTAAACATTTTACGTACATACGTATCTGACTATCTTGACGACAATATCCCATTAAACCAATTACAATATTTATGGTGGCAACAAGATGGCGCACCAGCACACAATGCAGCTGTTGTTAGAAATTTCTTAAATCAAGAGTTTGCAAACCGTTGGATTGGAAATAGGGGAGTTGTTGAATGGCCTGCGAGATCACCTGATTTAAGTCCGCTAGATTTTTTTTTATGGGGATATGTTAAAAATAATATTTATAAAGTAGATGCGCCACAAAACATTGAAGAATTACGTGACAGACTTCAGAATGCCTTCGATGCAGTTCCTAGAAGAACTATACAAAGGGCAGTACAAAATGCCAGAAGGCGTGCCCAATTGTGCATTACCGAAGATGGCCAGATAATTGAACATTTACTGTAATTGTTTATTGTTTACTTTTCTATGTATTTTTATTAATGTTTTTGTTATCTTGTACCGCTACTGTTGAATTTCCTTTCGAAGAATAAAAAATACTTATCATATCTCGTTTCTCTTCGTTAGTGTATGACATTTTTGTATTATTAATGAACAATAAATGAAATGTTTGACAGATTGAAATTCCAAAGGCTACCTTATTTAATCTTATAATTTATTCTTTCAAATAAAACCTAATGTCAAAAACTATAGTCAGCATGTGGTACATGGTTGAAATCAGAAAAAAAAACTCTTTCTGAAGATGTCTAAATCCAATAGACGCCTATAAGAAATTAGATAGTTGATGATGACCAGAAAGAAACGAAACGTCGTATAAAAATTTAGTTTGCACCACTGGATAGAGGTTTAGAAATAGCCACAAGGATCTGTTTCTATTTTTTCTCTACAAGGCCAAATGTCGGTGCTACAGGTAAAAGAAGAAAATGGGGTTTTCGCGTTTTTTTTTTTAAATAACGAAGGTCATTTGTCACAGGTCTATTTTCTTTACGGATTTATAACAAACACAAAATTTAACAACTTTGCCAAATTTAAACCTATACTCTCTATCTCCAATAATAAGCGAGATCCCCATGGTGAGGGCCGAATATGAATCAGCCTGTATATATATATATTTTGAAAATTATTTAAATTTTTATGCTGGTACACATTGTAATTTTATTGTAATTTTGATGATTTAGATTTATGAATTTGTATCTATTTTAGTTTAATAGATAGATGGTAAAGAGAACTATCATTTCTTATAAGGGAGTTTTTTATTGTCACGATATTCTAGAACATTTTGAATTAAGGTTGGTGGGAGATTTATACTCGTGTTATTACGCATGAGTGAAAGTTATTTACGCATTTGACAGTTGGATCTGTTTACGTCTTGAAGTTGGGGTTAATTAAATTTTGAAATTGAAAGTTTTCTAAACAATCTATTAGGATTAATTTTGCTCACGTTTCAATTGAGGTTTTCATTGTATGCGTGTTAATTATCATACAATGTTTTTCCTCTGTGCTTCTGTATAATGTTGCAGTAGTATTCTTTACATTTGGTAAAGATTTTTTTTTAATAAAATATAAAATAGACTTTTGTGTATTATTACTAATTCGTATTAATTTCCACGTTCCTTTACGGGAAACCCTGGAAGAAGAGGAGTCTCATATAAAAAGAAAAAGCTGACTGAGTTCAAGTTCGGACATATTGTGGTGAATAGTGGACTATCTTTCAATTAAACCCACTATACACAGCAATAGGTATTATTATGTATGTAATTCGTGCGAGTCTGCTACCTCTTAAATATCTCTCACTTATAATCTTAAAACATAAAACAAAGTCGGGTTAGTTACACTATTTATAATTCAAGAACGGCTGGACCGATTTTATTAATCTGATTTGTTGGATTCGTCTCCGCCTCGAATTGCAGAATAACTATTAAAATATCGGAAAAATTCACGGAAAAAAATTATACAGAAAATTAATTTTTAAATAAATTATTTTAGGAACTTTGCCATCTTCCGCTATTAACAGCTTACATCACGCATGCTTATAGTTATTTCTAATAATTGATGTCCATTGCAAATCAGTGACATTAAAGTGCAATTTTTGTTTCATGTTGTCTGTGATTTGTTTTGAAAAAAGCATGTAAAGGTTACCGGTCGATTTCGAGTGTTATTAATAAATCTTATTGTTCGAGTACTATTATTAACGATGCCGCGGTCCAGAAGATATAATCTTTCCCAACAAAGCCGTAATGCAATTAGGCTTCGGAACATTGCGAATCAATCCACTCAAAAAGAACGAGAAATCGCACGAGAAGAGCGCTGTGTTAGTATATCCCAACTTCGTGCTTTCCAAACACAAGAGCGAAGAGAGGCAGCCTGTGAAACGGCTCGGTTGGCAATGAGAAATCGTCGAGAAAACATTCCTCATGTCACTGATTTTGGCTACTGTTCGTGCGAGATCCGACATTGCGGTAGCAGTTGCTTCTTCCGCAATAGCGTACAGATTGTTAGAAGGATGCCGTAAGGCTCATTCAGCGTTAAAATAGACGTTAAACCTTCAAACTACTGAACAACCGACCTGTAACATTGCAAAACACTCCGCAATGGTCAAAGTTTTAGTAGCATCTAAAATCATCATCTGGGACGAATGCACAATGGCGCACAAAACACTTGACCGAATTGAAAGATCTGCGCAGTGACTCGAAATGTTTTGAAGGCGCAATGATTTTACTGTATAGCGATTTCCGCCAAACACTGCCAGTCATTCCAAGATCGACTGCTGCCGATGAAATAAATGATTGCCTCAAATCATCGAATCTGTGGCGCCATGTGAAGAAACTTCAGCTGGCAGCAAACATGAGAGTTGCATTGCTAAACGATCCATCTGCTGAAGATTTCTCCAAGCAATTGCTGGGTATCGATAATGGCCGTGTTCATGTCAACGAATCGAGCGGATTGATTTTATTTCCTCCGAATTTTTGCAATTTTGTCTCATCGAAAGACGAGCTCATCAACAAAGTATTCCCGGACATAATATTAATAGTAATTATTATTATCAGGATAAAATAAAACAAATTTTAATGAATTTCATTATTTTTTACTTAAAACAATCCCGTTTTTGAAAATGAATTATTTTGGTACAGATACGTTGACGATATATTACTAGGTTTCACAGGAACAAAGAGACAATTAAATTTATTATTTGATTATATTAATACATTGCATCAGAATATTAAGTTTACAATGGAACAGGAAACAAATAATAGTATTACCTTTCTCGATTTAACTATTACTCGACTTAACAATAACTGTAACTTTGCAATTTACCACAAACCGTCACATACAGATATAACTATTCATAACACTTCTTGCCATCCAATAGAACACAAATTAGCGGCTAATAACAGTCTTATACATAGATTAATCAATACTCCGCTGAACCAAAAAGATTTTGAAAAAAAGTTAAATTTAATTAAACAAATAGCAATTTAACAATACATCCATTGTTAATTGCTATTTGGCCTTATGAAACGAGTTTTTTATACTACTTTGTTTGCATTTGTTTCATTAGTAAATTGAAATTATTTAATTTGACGTTCAGAGTTTTATTTTTATATAAAGTATGCAGTTAGGTCACATTGATACTTGACATTTTAAAATTTAAATGTTGCTATCCGCAAAATATTATTTCTTAATTTTCGTCAACATTACTTGATATTGTACTTAAAAATATAAACATAAGTGAACTAATATATAAGCAGTGCTTGAAATAATTATTATCAGGATAAAATAAAACAAATTTTAATGAATTTCACTTTTTAATTTACACCGTAACAATCGTTTCGGTGTAAATTAAAAAGTGAAATTCATTAAAATTTGTTTTATTTTATCCTGATAATATGTAATTATAATGGAATTTCATCAAGTAAAGGCTGAAACAATCATATACTTGAAATAATTGTTTGATAGTGGCCTCGGTCGTTTTTTCTTTCACAGCCTCTACTGTCTCAATTTGTTTTCCTTTCAATGCTAATTTGATATTGGGAAAGATAAAATGTCGCATGGTTTAAAGTCCAATGAATTCTAGCTTTTCCGAATGCTCTAATACCAGGATGGTCTAAAAACTAAGGCAAGTAGTGCAAAAGAACATACTTTATTCCAGTTTTTTTTACATTTATTTTTCAACATAGTCCCGTTCTAATTTAATGCTCTTGTTCCAAGATGTTCAAATCGTTTAAGGCCTTCACTATAATAGGTCGAATTAAACGCCGCAAAATAATCATTTATAGGGCATTTCCAACAGACTTTACACCAAAGTCCTTGTGGCTTAGTTGGCTAGAGCGACGGTCCGGCAAACTGTAGACTTGGGTTCAAGTCCCAACGTGGACTAAAAATTGTTCCAATAAAATTACGTATAATTTGCGTTGTAATTTGTAGGCAGCAATGTTTACATTCACATTTACTTCCCAAAATAAGATACTAATTTGAAAATATTTAAAATATTTAATATAAAAGCCGAAAATTCGAAGAATTAATCAAATAATGTATACATATATATATATATATATATATATATATATATTGTTACGCGTCCGTAGTGAGTAGGGAATAGAATTGAATGTGTGAATACAATTAGTTAAACTGGAAGATAAATAAATGAGTTGGGCGCCTTTTAAATTTTTAAATATGGTTTTATCACTGGATCTAACAGCTGATTGGTAGTAGTATCCACAATTGAAAATAGATGTCGTGGAGAGCATCGCAGAATATTCAACTTACTTATCCCAGGATCATCGTGGGTAGTAACACTCGTGTATAACTATGTAAATTACATTAACAATATTAATAAATTTAATTTCGCTGCGCATGATTAAATAAAAGCACCACTTTAAAAATTTACGTATAAAACATTTATTTCATTCTAGAAAACTATACATGCAAGATGTGAAACTCGGCTCAACGGTCAAATCGTATATTATAACTCTATGATAGAGCGGAATTAAATACTTAAAATTGTGGTTATGTTCAATGGGTTAATAAGACACAAACTATTATAATTATATTTAATGAGCAATATCAAATGGTAAGTAATTTACGTATAATTAATTAGATAAAATTCTTTATTTTAATATAGCTAAATTATTATTTTTACTGAGTTAAATCAAGATATAGTTTTGTTATCTTAAATATGATGAGATTGAATGAAGTTAAATTACTTTGAAACATAATAAAGGACCTGTGTTTTGTAGGAAAGGCAGCAAAACTGGGAAAAGTGGCTTCTACGTCTTAAATCTTGATATATCGCTAGTAAGGAGTAAGTATATGCCCGGGTAATTCGGATAATTTGCTGTAGGCCGGATACAGTGTGTATTATCAGGTACTTCGGATGAGGTTTTCAGGTAGGTTAAACACTTTATTACTTTATAAAAGCTTGGGCACTCGGCCTTCACCAGATGATGCTATCGAAGATATTTCTTAGAAAATTATAAGTATAAAAAAATGTTCAAACTTTGTTCTAATGATTTATGAACTTTCTTAACTTGTTTTTGACTACCAATTACTATTTTGACTATATTTATGCGAATTTTAAAACGGACGAAAATATTTTTGATGCAACACAATCAAATTCTATAGACTGTAGTTCTATTGTTTTTTTCAAAGCCTTTTTAAATGGAAAATAATCTTGATTTTCACCTTGACAAATATTATTATTTTAATAGAATTTTAAATGTAACGATCATTTAAATAAGATTATAAAATTAATATTTGAATTTACGAATATACAAGAATGTGTTTTAGATGATAGGTTATGTTTATTGTTTAAATACAACCAGATCTTATTCGCGGCTTTTCTATTTTAAAAAGTGGGCGAAACTAAACCTAACCCGTCCCACCCTAGTAAAATTCTAATAAGATTGGGACTAGTCTAAACTAATGTCCATACAAATTTGAATGTAAATAAATTAAATATCTTTTATTCTCGCGTTAATGAATTAAATGACTAAAATGAATGCAAAAAAAATTAAGAGTAAATTTTGAAATAAATATAATTAAGCTGAGAATATCAGAAAATATCTGGATATTAATTTATTCACACTTCCACGATAATTTTCACATTTTGCGTCCATATACCGCAGCTTTTCGATATGTATTATTCTAATTTCTATCTTTTCATTCTCAGATGACCGTAATACACATGTAGCTTAAATCATAACAATATATATATATATATATATATATATATATATATATATATATATATATATATATATATATATATTAAAAATAATAGATTTTTATTGGTTTTAGGGACCTTTCATTGAATTTAGATGTTTGTTTGCGACGTTTCGACTTTTATCAATTCAGTCTCTTTCAAGCATCTGGAAACATATAACTGGATTATCCGAAAAATTAGACAACATATTCAAACCATTTAATTTTAAAATAGCACACCAAAGCGGTAAAAACCTGAAATTCCTACACACCAAACTTAAAGACTCAACACCTACACTAAAACAATCACACACAATATACAACATACCCTGCAAAGACTGTGACAAAATATACATAGGCCAAACAAAACAGTTACTACAAGAAAGATTGAAAGGTCACAAATACGCAAAAAATCAAACTGCTTAAAAAAAAACACCAATTGACACTAAAACATAATTTTGATTTTGAAAACACCAAAGTAATAACACAAAAAAAGAACACAAAAGCTAGAGAGGTCTTAGAAATGATACACATTTTCAAAAATAGCAAAACAATCAACGATAGGAACGAAATCGATGGGCTTTCAAAACTTTATTACCCTCTCATAAAACAATAGAAAAATAAAAAAAAAACCCCTGCACGCACAAGACAAAAACGGGAAAAAAATAGCTGCCATTAGAAATAACAATGTTAACTTATACCCCTAAATACTGTCCTGACTACCATGCTCATTCCAAAAAACAGAAATTAAACCCCCGCAAACTAAAGCATTAGTTCACTTACAAAATCCGCAGAAGCATGTTCGTTCTAAGAAAATTGGTCCCGGATGTCCAAACACATGTGGCACATGAATGTGTACCCGTGTAGAACAAACAACAAATGTGAGTTTTATTTGACTTTTCTTTGTTCTCTTTACGTATTGTATTGTAATTCAACTTTCCAATCAGTCATACAGTTGTTAATCACCTAAATGTCTCCCTACCTGTTCATTTTAGCCATTCTTATTTTTATTTTATGTAAGTTTCAACGTTAAATGTTAACTCAATTTGTAATCATCTTTAATCTAATTTTAAACTTAAAAATGGTTAATATTGGTTAAGTCTCCAATTAATTCATACAGATATTAATCACATAAATGTCCCCCTACCATTCTAAGCTATTTTAATTTAATGTTATTTAATTTTCAACGTAAAACACTAACCTAATTCGTAATTCATTTCTTAATATAATGTTAAATTTAAAATTGTTAATTCAATTGTTATATCACACAAAACAAACACAGTTCTCATGTTCATTGTAATGATTCTTGTTTCCAGATGCTTGAAAAAGACTGAATTGATAAAAGTCGAAACGTCTCAAACAAACATCTAAATTCAATAAAAGGTCGCTAAAACCAATAAAAATCTATTATTTTTAATATTAAAACACGGCCAATAAAATAAAAAAGAAAAACAAAATTCTTTAAACACTAAATATATATATATATATATATATATATATATATATATATATATATATATATATATATAATAGGAGATATTCTTATTCGGCGATTTAGGATGTGTTTTAATTAAATATGGATTTATTTCAGGTGATTAAGCTCTTACATGTTTCGGCACTAATGGCCTTTTTCAAAGAGTTATATTTAAAATGTGAACACAATTATAATTATAAAAAGTGACAGTATATTACAGTTTATATTGTATTATACTATTACTATATATTAAAATCTAGCAATAGCAAAGCATTTCCGGGTTTAGCTAGTAATATATAGAGAACAAAGATGATATCGTAAAAATGTTGAATTAATCCTTCAATTCTCCCAACTATCGTAATAGAAAATTATAAAGTAAATATAGGTAATCACAACCATATATTAAAAATCACGTGAAAATGCGTCATTTAAAAAAAAAAGCAAATTATTATAAGCAGATGCAATAAAATGTTATTTACTAAATTATAATGTAGGTAAAGCTATTTATTTATATAACAACAATAAAACTCCCTAATAAAAAAATCTTTATTGCAGATAAGCAATTTATTTAATTAAAACAAACAATAAAATGTTTCTGTTGAAATATGTATATGGAAACAAAAGATTTCTATCTGAATCAAGTAATAATAAATATATTCAATTAATATTCAGTGTTGTCTTGTAAGGTTACACTAAGCCATTAATAAACAAAGTAAACAAAAAGGAACAGCTTTCACTTATGGCTCTGATACTGCTTATTCATTTATATTATTTTCATTTATGTTCGTATGTATGTACATGTAAAAAAAAACATTTTCGAGTTCGCCAGTTTCCTAGGTGAAACACTATTCATTGCGTGTTCGCGGAGGTGTCTTACTATAACGTGAACACAGTGCAAATTAATATTTGACTTTAATATTATTATTTATCAATTGCACAGAAACCAACATTAGTTGCTCTGTTATTTATAGAAGTCGTTAGCTCGTTTCGTTTACATTATACCAAAAAGAGAAAATGTATGTGTTCTTTTTCTGCTTGATTGTGTGTTGGTTTTGTTGTTATCAACATCTTATTTTCAAGAATATATTTCTTCCAGGTATAATTCCTTTTTTCTTGTCTTTTATTGATGGAGCAATTATTATGTTCCATTAACACATGCAAGAATGTTTTTGTATGTATATCGCAATTGTTGCTTTTGTAAGTGAGCATATTTTATATGGAAAAGAATTCTAGACTTGTAACAGAAAATTCTTTGTCGCATTTAAAGATGTATTATATACCATGAATTTAGATAACTTAAAAAAAGGAATTATAAATTCAATATTACGAGGGATGTCTTAATTAATGTAGCATATAGCCTCATAGAGGGCGCTAGTAATAAAGCGTCAGATGTCAAAAAAACCTATAGTTTTAACAAGATATGGCAAGCGATTTAGTCACAGTGAATTTTCAATGTTGCCCGAAAAATGGAATTAAGTCGAGAAAATTTTTGCACAATAATTTTTTGCAATTTTCGGAGATTAATCCTACAACAATGTCTTGCTGAGTTGGTTACTGTTTTTGAAGATGAACCACCACATCAATCGAGAATTTCACGTTGGTACTGTGAATTCCAACGTAGACGAACCGGTATCAGCGACGATAAGAAGAAGCAGTAGATACCGTCAAATTTTTATTCGGAGCGGGAGAAATATTCGTACATTCAGGCCGTTGCGTTTGCTCAGAATCAGGCGGTATAGGGGTATTGCTTACTGAAACAATATACTTTTATGGCATTGTTTACTTGGTCAGTACTGAAGCCATTATTGCCTTCGAGCAGATATCTCTTGGAGTTTTAAAAAAAATTCTTCTAATTCTGTACGAGTATAGCATTGCTTCAAAAATATTAAAGCCATCGGTTTTGGATGTGGTGATTTACTTGTGACAGGTAGTAAGAAAAAAAGTGTTCGGAGACGTAACCAAGTTTATTTACAGAATTTAGAATTGAATAAAATTCACGTAAATCGGGAAGGGAAACGTTGGAATAAACATGTTTCACGTCCGGGGCCTATCGAACGACTTTACGCACAATAAAAGCGGCCATCGGAAAAATAGGTTTCCCCGCAAAGGCAAACGAATCCTAGATATAAGACTGTAATCCATCAATGCATCGTAAATATTCTTAGTATTATACAATAGGACCCATGTAATACTAGTAGGAATAACCACTCCTACATCAAGAAGTCTGCCAATAAAGTTCTTATGTTTGGGGCATTCGAAGATTAAATGGTTCATATCGGCTGTATTCGTGCCATGTGTACAAACAGGTGATTCGATAATTTTAAGTTTGCGCAAATGTGTTGGAAATTGTCCATGGTTAAATTATAATCGAGCGATGGCAGTGCGATACATCCTTGATACCCTATGTTCGTTATGCCATTCTGAAATAGTTACATTTGGGTGTATTTTTGCGTAATGTGTCATCCTATTCGTAATACGAATGCTTCCAATATGCTTGCTAAACATCTTTCAATATTTTGGTTTTAAGATGAGAAATAAGATCATTAGATGATACTTTTTCCGTCAGTATGTTTTCACTGTTTGCTAAACGATCAACAACTTCATTAGTTTTTAACCTGAATGTCCTTTGATCCAATAAAATTGAATTTTACATGTTTTTTCTCGCCATATATCTCAAGCGTTCGATGATGTTCAATATTATGAGGTTATTTTTTTTGGTAACCAAGTTTGTACATCCGCTTTTTGAATTCTATTAACAAACAAAAAGGAAAAGCATTACAGAAATTGTTACTAACTTTCAGAACACAGTGTACACAAACTAATAACGAATTCGAAACAAGAAATTGTACGTGTCAATTGACTTTACATCAACACAATGATATAAAACGATCTATCGAACCGTGGCTTCCATAATATAGAACTTCTGCAAAATAATAACAAAAATGACTTCTCAACTTTATCGCAAAAACACCAATTGGTTTTCTAACTAAAATCCCAAGGATTGGAACGTCTATCTAATGACAATGCCAGAATATCTAACCTAACATTGACAAGAAATGTCGTTCTGTAATATAGTCGAGATATCTATTCTATTAAAAGCTGCCAACATCATCGCTGTTACGTAGTAATTTTTTCTCCAACGTTCTTTCACTATCGAGTCGGTTTTTTTGTTGTTTAGCCATTTTACCGACACCTCCATTGTGTGTCAAGATTAAATTCTATTTTTACACCAGTGTACATGCTTGTATATATATTATACATACAAGAGTCGAAGCAATACCACTCCACTCTTACTATAATACACGACTTGCTACTTTTAAATAGCGGTGGACATCCGAGAGAGAGTGCGGGCTGCATTCACCGGGACCAACATTTTCAGAGTTGAGATAGGTTATGGTTGTTGTCCGTGCTGAACCGTGGTGGACCTGCTGATCTGTGGACCGTTCGTTCGCTGACATCGACGAGGTTTGGTAGTGCAATAACGCGTCGTTCCAGCAGAGGTTAACATACTTTGAAAAAGAGGAACTAGTTTTCAAAACAAATAAAAATAGCTAGCGTCGGAAAGTGGAAAAAAAATGAAAAAGCGAGAAAGGTGATGATGTAAAAATGGACGCGAGAGAAAGAAAAAAGTATATATATATATATATATATATATATATATATATAATATGTATATAGAAATAATATACTATGTTAGTTCATTTTTGTGCTAAGTGGGGGCGTTATATTCAATATGTGTGTAACGTTTGTAGGATAGAAAGTTTTAGAATGTTTTAAATGCAATTTTATATACATATGCACACAGACTTATATATAATATGTAGATATGTATATACATTGACGAATACTTATTTAAATTTAACTAATTCCATTTTCCTCTCTCATATTTAATAGCCAATTCAATTTGGTATAGTACCAACATATATTGATTTATATAACGTGCCTTCAAAAACTTTCCTCATTAGAGATGGCCGTGGTCTTTTTAATTGTTGGTGACAGTGCATGTATTCTGTCACAAACGTATAATTTTGATTAGTTTCGTTAAGTCGTGTAAATATATGTAATAATTAGTAATTTCATTTTTGAAAAAATATTAATTACAATAGTCTAAATTAAACGAAAATAATACTAAATCAGTTGACCATTATTTTGAAGAGTATGTAATTTACTATAGTCTATTATTTTGTGTTTAACGGCCTCGTCTAAATATGATTTAGAGTTTGTGTTCTAAAATATAATTATTATCTTTTATCTATTTATCTTTGAATTGTGATGCAGTTGAAGACTATACGTTATTTAAATTTACGAAATTTAAAACTAATTTTCACTGTAAACGCAATGATTTTCAAAAAATAAATGTAGTTACTACTCTGATCAGATAGTATTAGAACTTGTTCATTTAAATGGGACGGATTAATTTAGTCAGAATTAATATTTCTTTCTAGGCTAGTAACACTGTCTTGATGTTTGGTGTAATAGGCATTTGAAACATAGACCTGTACTTAATATTAAATTTGTGAAAGTTAGCAAATACACTATTAAGACATAACGAAATAAAACAAAACACTTTTTTTTCACAAAAATAGTTTTAATAAACTAAATATACATTCCGTGTGCTCTGCACACATCATCAGTAGTACTGTTTAAACATAATATCTACGAGACAATATATAATATGAAAATACATCATATACAGAAAAATTAGAGGTAGGGTGAAAAGAAATTAATGAAGAGTTACAATGAATCTTAAAACTACTACAATTTCTGAGAATGAGTTCATGGGGCGATACCAAATATCTATGAAACAAAGGAGACATCGGGTTGGACTAACGCCAAACGGATTAGGGATTACAATATAAAATATTAATGTGAATGAAGAATTTAGTACCTGTTTGCAAGATATCTTAAGTATTTAATGATGTCAATATACATGCTAACAGTTCATTATTGAGGGGTGAAATATCATTATTTAGAAGATCATTTTTGCGGTTTTTTTCATGTATATGACTTCCCACGTGTCTAAATTTCTATTACTGCTTTTTTTAACTAAACAACATTTTCTAAATTGAAGTTGTGACCTGTATCTGTATTATGTAGAGCTAATGCTGACTTTTCTATATTGTGTAATTTAACATGAGTGTTCTTTGTATCGAGTTTGAACATTTTTTCTGGTTTGTCCGATGTATAATTTTGGACAAGAATTACAACTTATTTTGTAAATGCCCGACACATTCAACGGATCTGTGTTAACAATTTTTGATTTTAGGCACCGTTGTGACTTATTATTGTTGGAAAAAGCTGTAATTAAATTATATTTTTTAAAAGTTGAACTCTTTCAAAGCCATTTATTAGCCTTTCTTGGGTTATGTCAGCACAAGAATTCACAAAAGCAATACGAAGCGCTCGATTGTGTCATGTGTAGTCTTGAAAATGGTATTTAAATATGAAAAATAAAATAATTTAAAATTGTCAAACCTGAAGATCTGTCTTGGAGGAAAATTAATTCTGCATCGAAAAATTCTTGTAAAAAACTATTGTTTCTCAAGATTTGTGCACTGGTGCATTATCTTGCTGGAAATATCCTTCCGTAAGTTCATCATCAGGAAGTTCATTAATAAACGGCTCTAATAATTCATTTCGATATCTTTCAGTAGCTATGGTTTGATTCAAAAATATAGGCCCAGTAATTCGTCTTCTTGAAACTGCTAGCCAGACGCCTATTTTTTGTGTATGTAATGTAGCTTCCAGAAATTCATGAGAATTTTATGCAGACCAAATTCTCATATTTTGCTCATATTTTGTTTAAATATCATGAAAGATGGAACCAAGCCTCATCCGAAAAGAAGCTTTTGTCGAGAATGTCATTATTACTTATGTTATTCAAAAACCATAGACAATATTGTATTCTCGTAAAAAGTCTACCTGTTTGAGTTCTGAAACTTCTTGAATTTCATATGGAAACAATTTTAAGTCTGTTTTTTAAATTGTATGGCAAGTTCCCACTGGTAAATGAACTTGTGATAGTTTTGCGATTTATTTGTTTGGGTGAGTTGTTCATTCGACGTCGAATATCCTCTATGCAATTTGCTGTTCGTTTTCTAGGTTTTCAGGTTTACGAGTTATTCCTCATGTTTCGCCAAATTTAATAACACAAGCTTGAATATGTTTTTGCAGTTGTGCGTAAGTAACTGGAAGATTAGAATACGAAAGTCCTGTAAGCACTGATTAGTGGAATAAACCCAATCTCCATTATGCAATTTTTGGCCAGTTCTATAGTAACTTTGAATAGTAAATATTTTATGTTGTAACTCTAACATTATAATAAAATAATTAAAAAAATATAAGCGTTTATAATTTGAATGTATTTATGACAACTGTCAGAATTTAAATTTTTCTAAAGCTTCACATGTGGACCAATCTTTGATTACTTATTATTTAAAAAACAGCCTACTATAATGAGGAAAGTTTTTGAAGGCACGTTAAACTTTTGCAAGCTTTCGTAAACTTAGCTTTTCTTCTCGTCTTCTTATACTTATGAAATCATATTTAAACAATACTATGTTTTCTATAATTTTTACTTATCTAATGTCTTTATCTATATATACCTCTTGGGTTCCCCAAGGTTTCAATCTGGGCTCTTCACTATTCTATTATACTGTTTACAAATTATTTATTTGCAAGTTCATCTCTTAATATTTTGGGTTACACTAACAAAATTAAAATTTTTTGTAACGCTTGGACCATTATATGAAATTATACCGTTATACCCGATAATAACCATCAACGCCATGGACATCAAAATACTACTTCATTGTAATGGTGGAGTAGGAAATTCTTTAGAGCCATCGTGAGCCTTTTTTCCATCATGGCAACTTTCACTTTGTCCAGAAGGGCAACATAATATATCCCGCTGATAGTTTGACCTTCTGCGAGATAGTGAATCCCAAGATAACATGGCATTACATTTCTAATCGAAGGAAGCGTCTTGGCCTTGTTTGGCAGACGATTGCCACACTGATATTGCCGTTCACATTCTGCCACTTCGGCACATCCTGAATTTTTAAACCATTTCCGGAATGGTAAGCACGTTTTGATGATCCGAGACATTCCTCATCTTTGAGACTCGTCTCGCCACGTTTAAAGCAAGTAATCCAGCGACAAATCGTGGTCTTCAAACATGCAGTTTTCTAAAGCTTCGTATGTGCTTTAGAAAATCAGGCAATCTTTGATTACTTAATTGCTTAGGAAACAGACTACTATAATGAGGAACGTTTTTGAAGGCACGTTAGATATAGTGGCTGCATTTATTTATTTTCAATTAACAATTAAAGTGTGTTATATAAACGTAAATTTGATAGTTTTTCTCATTTATAATAGAAAATCTGGTAGAAAACATTTGAATAAAGAATAATTGACGTCTCAAAAGTTTTGGCACAAACATAAAAAATATCAAAATATCGGGTTGGCTTTGCTAACAAAAGTAGTTCTATGCTTTGTAATTTTAATGACAGTTCAGTTATCGAAATCGATTGCACTGTAATGGCTTATAAATTAGAACTTAGAAGAAGCTATTATAATTTAGTTGCGCAGATGCCTAAAGTACAAATACTCCAACTTTTTGAAAATCGAAATGTGTCGCAGAGAACCATCGCTCGTGCGATAGCAGAATGTTAGGTCTAAGATTTAAGGTTCATCACGCCTAAATCCTTCGAAAAGTGGAAGATCAAGACTGTTAACTGGACGTAAAACAAACTAGTTAGTCGAAAGTTCCAAGAATAAAGTTGGACAGTCATTGGGAAAACTTTCACGACGTTACGATGTTTCCAAGGATACATCTTCCATAGAATTGAAGAGTAGACGTGTAGAATATCGCAAAAGAAAGAAATGTCCTAAATATAACCCAAATCAGTTAACTAGAATACTGAGATGTTGCCGTGCTTTGAGGCAAACTCATTTTGCAAATAACAAAAATCATCGTCATAGATAAGTAATTCCGAAATTAAAGAAAACGACGGTTTTTTACCGCTTAATGCTTACGTCATCAGATGAAGCAGTGGTACATTATGAAAATCTGGTTTCTGAAGTGTCTCAGGAAGAGTGGCATCATTGATTTAAGGATTGGTTTCATCGAATGCAAAAATGTATAAAAACAATGAAATCAACTAATTTTTTTTTTAAATTGATCCTTGTTTAATTTTCTAATCTTATCAGTTTCGCCCTCGTATTTATGTAAATTTCAAAATATTTAATGAATTTCAAAAAGATAATTTATGGAATTTAATATAAAAAGCCTTAAATAGGCCGAATTTTAAGGTAGGTTTTCACCCCTTAAAATGCATTATGCTTTTACCGTCCCAATTTGAAATGGCTTCTTATATGGTCTTTATAGGGCTATAATTATTTTTTCAAAAAGTAATTGTGATATCTACAATAACACAGCAGATTTCCTAAATATCACTACAAGCAAGGATGATTTGAGAGAAATACTTATTTTAGGATAAAAATATATATTTTTTTTCATGATAATTTCCATGCACTTCTACACACTTAGCCCATCAATTGTCCAATTTTGCCGTCTCAAAAGTAATCTTTTGGTAGTTCGTCAAAATAGGCATTTATTGCGGATATCACCTCTTCATTCGTGCCGAATTTCTTTCCAACAAACCATTTTTTCAAGTTTGGAACAAGGAACAAGAAAAAATCACTCGAAGGCTGGTGAGTATGATAGATAAAGTAGTAATTCGAAAAATTTAGCGATTGCCTCGGCGAATGAATGAAAAGGTGCGTTATTTTGAGGGAACGAAATCTTTTTCTCAATAAATACGTCTGTTTTTCTTCAATTCCGAATCGAAATGTGTCAGACAATGTAGAAGAATGTCCAGACTGTCCAAGTGTATACATGTACCCCATGTGCAACATTTTGATTAGTGGTTTTACCTACTGATGATGACAACTTAGTTGTCGAAACGTATTTAGGATACAATTATTAATTTTGGTAAGGGGTTTTATACCTTTTTTGGGTGATTCCAGAATACAAATTCAACCTGTAACCAACGTAAAACATTGCATATATTGTAAAAAATGTGTGTTTTTCCGAAAAAAAAAATTTAATTCGTTTTTTCCTAAAGACAGTAACCAATCTAGACACCCCTGACAAAAAGAAGATTCCATACTCGTGTGGCGATCCACACATTGGTGAAATAAAGCATGGGTGTTGCACAACGTTTGCTGAACACAACCATATTTGAGCGCCCTGCGTGCAGTTAGGGCTGCAATTACTGAACTGAAGTAAGAGAACACGATGCCATTCAATGTGATTTTGTCCAAGGTCTATCCTACACCACCTATTATTTAAACTGCAAAATCCGAGAAACATACAAAATAACTCCACCGTCGTAGATCTCCTGATTCGTCTCTGGATTTTTTTAATCCCTTATTTAAGAAACCTAATATTCAGGAATCTCATACATAATTTGCAAGAACTACAATTCCCAATTGAAGAGACAATTGCAAATATGCAATCGATCACGATGAGTTCAGTGGAGGCCAAAAAAACAAAGCAGTTTTTTGTATCGCACTGGTCACACAAACGAGCATCCGAGAACAAATCTACCTGGAATCGAACGGTCAACTCAAGTATTCAATGTTCGTTTCCAACTGCTATTATAAACATTTCAATTTAGTAATTAATTACATACAACTTCCGTTCTAATTATTTCTTAATTAGTAATTTTATTTATTATTTAGCTATCTTTTCTACATGTCGAAATTATACCGACTCCGTATTAAAATTCGCATAATTCTAATAGCCACAATTTACAATAACATTTAAATTACTATTGTAAACTTTACCTAAACCAGATATGGTTTAGATAAAGACATGATAATGTGAGGTATTATTTTAAAATATTTTTCACAAGGAATATTTTAATGATATTAATTTCATTGACATCGCAATCGCAAGTTATAACATGTTGCTGTTGACACTTTGGCAGGCATGTCATTCTGACAGTGTGATAATATAAGCTTAGCAACTTAATTTAGTCACATTAACACCTGGAGTGACCTTTCCGGAATTCGTGGATCTTGAACATCTCACAGCTCTGTTATGCAAGCAATTAATTTTTCCTCGTTTGCATTTTTGGGATCTAGATTTTCGTCAGCATCTCTCTGAGGCGTTTCTGTAAACGCGAAAACTCCAAACTTTAACACATCGTAGTGAATTAATAAATTTCATTCAATATCGATATCTTTAATATGATTCTTTCCACATTTACTTGAATTAAGGTATATTAAAAATATCCAGCAACAAAAAAAAATATTTTTTCAAGGCTGCTTTTACAAAATTAATTCACACAGAGATGTAATAGTGTTGTAATTCCCAATGGACATTACACAATTTATTTATAATAAACTAATTGAGGTGTTATTACAGTGATTTTGTTTTATTTTTCCTTCGTAATTCAAAACTTAATATGTATTTATTCAGATATTTATTGTAAAAAAGACCCAATCGACATTCTAACCTTATTTCTCAAGCCATTAATTACAATTAAACCGATGCGAATAAGAGAGAGAGAGAAAAAAAGATGTAATTGATATAAAACGCAAAACGCAACGCATAATTAGCCAGACAAATTAGAAGAAAAAGAGACGAACAATTGACAAGAAAACCGCTTAGAAAAATATAAACGTTCATAGCTTTTTTTTCTCTCTCTCGACGAGTTGGTTCGTTGGTTACAATTTTGAGGTTAGGTATCGGTTTACGATTTGATTCACGTGGAGAAAGTTTAATAGTTATAATAACTTATTCTGCGTCACTTAGATATTAAAAACAAAAGATTCTACGCATAAACTGGAGTAAAATGTATTTATTATTGATTGTTAGAGCTATTGTTATCGCAATTACCATGCTTATTTTCTATTGAATTATAGTTTTAGTTCGTCCAAGTTAAGATATATTTTCTATTAAGTGGTTTTACACACTTTCCTCATTGAAAATAATAATTACGTGGCCATTCAATGTGTAATAAGGCATGAAATTTATGTGAAAAATTTTTGAAAGTAGTGTGTAATTCTATTTGACATTATAATGTTCTAGTTTTTGATTTAAGTAAAACGTGTTTATAATTCCATTTCTTATTAATACTGTAATTAAGGTCTTGGAACGTAAGCGACATGTTTAAAAAAAGACTGTCTATACCTCTGGTTCGTATGTTAATTTCCGCCCCAAAAATCTAGTTATTAAAACGCTTACAGCTTTTTTGTTCTTTCCTTCTGGTTTTATTTAATTATATAAAGTGAGAATTTTGAAAGTTGATTGTGGTGATAATATTACATACAACTAATTTGAATTAAGGACATTGCGTAAATTTTAATAACGCTTTTCCTTATAAATAAGTAAAATATGAAAAAATAAAGGAAGGAATTGCACATTTAAGTCACGAAATTACTGCAGTGAGTTACATCATTATATCTAGATCAAATTTGTATATAAGACGAATGGTATATGAAAGTAATGAATGTCAAAAATATGCGCTTGACAATTTTTAAGAAGCTATTAGCATTAAATAGGAAAAACCAAAAAATTACCAACACAGAAATTGATATGCATGATTAATATTTTTAATTCATATTATGATGTTGAAGAAGAATAGATATAAGAAACGCTGAAAAATTAATTAATAATTAAGGAAGAGATAAGCCTAAAGGACGATTCTTAAAATATAAACGTTTAAATATATTAGTCCGCCATTTTACATAGCATACTTCATGCAGATATGTCCAGAGAGAAACGCGCAAACTCAGCTGTCAATATATATGTCTTAACCTAATTCAATGACAACAAAATAAACAGAGAATGGTTATAAGTAAATTAAAAAGCCATACAAGCTACGAAATTAATTTAAGGTAATTATAAAACATCGTCCAACCAACCCTCTAATTAAGATAGAATTCCAGACAACCCTATGCGAGATAATTAACTAAGAAAATAGAAAATATAGATTACACAACCTGATGTTTATGCTGTCGAAAAATACGTAATTTGATGCTAACCAAAGAAAGGATAAAATGTTATAATATCCTCAAAGTACAATGATATCAATAACGAACTAGATTAGTACGATTAGTACATTGAAATTAACTAAAGGTAAAACAATATCCCTGTTTGATGACATACAAATGTTACAGGTAGCAGAATCTAAATACTTATACAATATAGTTCCTAATAGATGTTTAAGAAATTACATAAAAAACAGAAACGACTCTTAGATGTAAGCAACATTATTATCAAAAGGAAATTTCCACGATATATAGTTGATCGTTCAAAGGTAAATGACAACAAAACCAACAGGTAGATTGAATCTAACGATTTTAATTATACCAGACAGTTCCAAAGTATTTATACGCTGCCCGAATAAATACAGGTAAGCGAATTCAGTGCTTAACACGGTTTAATTAGCACAATCGCTGGAACCAAATAATAAACGAGAGATATCTTTTGCGTATAGCCCCATAGAAGGCGCCAGTAATAAAACGTCAGGTGTCAAAATTAATCTCAATCTGCTGTTAACTTAAATCTAAAGTTTGATCAAGATACGGCAAGCGATTTAGCCATAGTGAATTTTTATTTTTTGATTTATTTTTAAGTTTATTAGTTGGCCGAAAAATGGAATTTAGTATTTTGAAAAGTAATAAAGCAGTTTGAATTGATCCACTCTTTGATTTTATGTCTAGCATTTGCTAGATTATTAAGTATGGCGTAAATCAGTCAGAAAACTAAGATTGGAATCTGCGAAGATATTATTATCGTGAGCTAAAAATATATCTAGGAAGAGTTAAAGACAGGGGAGATTTGAATAGGCGCCTAGGATTCAATAATCTCCTAATTCCTTTTAGTTCCTCAGAAGTTCATATTCTCCTATTCCCATTTATCCCAGTTATCAAGCTAGTAATAATTTTAATTTCTTTTTTATTACTACGAATAAGGTGAAAGTTTAGCATACAGCTCCTCTAGTAGTGCCTTAGTATGGAGGTGACCTCGCGTTAGTCTTGATTTCTCTGTATGTTCCATTTCTTGCCATAACCAGATCTCCCTTTTAGGGAATCCTTGGTGATTCTATATACAGGTTCTGGTCTTCTAAAGTTCCGCTTAGAACTTTCGTTGGCCAGTTCGTCGGCTCTCATTGCTTTTAATCTCCTCATGTCCTGGTACTAGGGTTGCCAGATGGCCGGGAAATCCGGGATTGTCCAGGAATTTTGCGTCTTGTCCCGTGTCCAGTAATTAGACCTTATTGTCCCGGATTCCGAAAACCTATTAGTTTTATTTTTATTCCTCCTTGGTTAGCTCCTAAATTCGCTAAACTGCGTTAATAAACACGTGCGAACTGTGACGTGCAATAAGTAGTTAATTGCAATTATCATGGATTCATTGTCGACTCCATCAACAAGTAAGAAAAGGTTCACTGGATTTAATGATAAATGGACCAACGATCCTGGCTTTAAATACTGGATAGAGAAAAAGAATGACTTTACTGCAAAGTGTAAAGCATGTGACTCGGATATTGCCATTCAATATGAAGGCCGTCGCGCGCTGACAGTAATTTATTTTTATACATTCTAGTTCCTTTTAATTGTGTTATATGCTTGTTACTTTGTTACAGGTTCACGCCAATAGTATAAAGCATAAAAAAATGGATTTGGCTAAAAAAACTTCTCAAAGCATGAATAATTTTTTGATTAAAAAACACACATCAGAAGAAAGATCTATAATAATTTCCGAATTAGCATTTGTTTATCATAATGTGAAACATGGATTAAGTTACAATAGTTTGGACTGCTTGGCAAAAAATATCAGCAAGTTAATTCCAGATAGTCAAATAACAGCAAAAATGACATGTGGACGTACAAAAGCATCGGTAATGTTTTAGGACCCGATTCTCAAGAAAAAGTGATCTCTGATTTAAAATCTTGTTTTTATTTTTCAATATCCTCAGATGCATCAAATTTTGGCAATTTGAAAACATTTCCATATGCTGTTCAATATTTTAATTGTAATAAAGGTATATGCAGGAAATTATTAGACTTTTACGAGGAAGCTGAAGAAACATCGCTAGATATATATAAATGCCTTAAAAAATTACTATTGATGCCAATCTCAGCACGGATCAAATAAGTGCATATAGTGCAGACAATGCTTCTGTCAATTATGGTGCCCATAATTCTGTATATCAGAAATTAAAAGAAGAAAATAAACATATTTTAAAGCCAATTGTTATTGCCATGTAATAAATAATTGTGTGAAATATTCATTAAAAGGCATCGATGTTGATATAGAAAGCATAGTCATAAAAATTTATAATGAGTTCAGTTCATCAGCATTAAAAGCACAAAAATTGAAAGAATGTTGTGAGTTTGCTCAAATAGAGTATAAGGAGCTGCTAAGACATGTACCTACAAGATGGTTGTCACTTTTGCCAGCTATAGATCGCCTTATTCAGAGTTGGCCTGCTGTGAAACATTATTTCTTAAAAAAAGGTTCAGACAACTGCCACAAGGTGTTATGAGACTTTATTTCAGAAGGTTGCTTTAGCAGTAATAGCAGTGACATAAATAATGAGGAAGAATGTAAAAAAGAAGGCAAGAATGACTGTTACCTCTTCTTCTTAAGTAATGTGTTGCCTGAATTTACAAAAGTGATTTTGCTACTAGAAAGTGAGAGCTTCACTATTTTGGAAATGGATCATGCCATGCGAAGTCTTCACGATCAATTAAAAAGTAGGATGGCTGATAATTTTTTTGGGAGTAAAGCCAGGACCATCTTTAGAAAAATTGATGGAGAAGAAAGAAATCAATTCACATCACAGGCACACATTTTTCTTCAAAGAGCCATTAAATATTTAGAAGAGAGATATGATTTCGGTCCCAATGGAATCTATAAAAAGTTTGAGCTTTTATCGCTCAAATCGGAGGAATTAGAGTTGACTTGGGAAGTGCTTTCCGAATTTCCCCAGATATTGAATATAGAGGACTCTGTTAATATTGACTCCCTTTATACAGAGTTTGCATGTCTGAAAATTATGTATAAGGCGCTTCCGAAAGACTTGCCAAGCGACGAAATATGGGCCTATTTCTTCAGAAATAACACATCCACAAACTTTACAAATTTAAAGAAAGTAGTTTGTTTTGTTCTTTCAATTCCAACAAGCAATGCCTTTTGCGAAAGAGTATTTAGCCAAATGAATAGTTTATGGACTAAAGAGCGAAACCGAATGTCCATGGATTTAATCAAATCCGAACTGCAGACTCGTAGCAATTTTGACGAGTCGTGTTCAGAAATTTTATCACTTTTGCAAAGCTCTGACGGAGAAAAACTAATAAAACTCGCAAAACACAGTGATAAATATTTAAAAAAATGATCTATTCGCAATTTTATTTTCATAAGAGTCTTTTATTTTTGTTAAGACTTATTGTATATGCTACCAAAACATAATTAATAAATGTATGTTTTTGAAAATAAATGTTTTATTTAAAGTACATATCCTTCGAAAATAAGAAATACACATTTTTGTATGAGTGCAAAACGTATAGCGGTAATGGGCGGCAAAGAACTACCACGACCCCATACCGTTGTCCTAGAATCGTCCCGGATTTTATAAGTTTCCATCTGGCAACCATACCGGGTACCCATAACAGTCACGCAGTATTGTCTTGTGCCGGTCTATTAAGGTCCTGTTTACAATGATTCACCAGTTTAAACCTGGTAGATGAATTCGTAATGGCTTTAAAGATAATAGTGATGGAATAAAAATCATTTAAATAAAGTCGACTTAGATCATGACAAACGAATATTTCTTGCCATATAACTTATAAATTAATCAGTATGTACGCATATATTTTCTACTTCTTAAATTCTAGTTTGAATAGGTTTTAACTGTGTACAAAAAGTAATCAGAATGTATTTTTTTAAATACGCGCGCTATGAATATCGAAGTGTATATTTATTTGGTAGGTTGGCATGACTGTTGTGAACAGCTAACAGAAATCTCATGACATTTGCTTTGTTAGTTTAGAAATTACAGCGTCATAGCTAAATAATGAACTTAACATATTATTTACTACTTCATTATTGTACTTAATTAGATGCTGCTGCAAACATAGTACTAAAATAACAAAGAATAAGGGTGCTAATACATATCAAATTACTTGCAAAACTGGAAAAATAAAAATTTATACAAATATATTGCACCGTAATAATAAAATTACAAGAAAATATAAAATCTAATATGTATTTAAATTCTCCAAATTATCATAAGTACGTAATTTATTTAAAGCCCTTAATCGTTTTATAGCATGATTACCGTCGTTGTCTGGTAATAGCTTTCACAGCTAATAAACTTAACAATTAGTGACGGGCGTTGATCGTTTAGCGAAAAAATGATAAAGAAGAAGGGACTTTTAGAAAGAATCCGTTAAAGAAAGTATCGCCCCTGCTTTTGAACGCTTGTCGACCTCGCAGTATTCCAAACACCCACAGTCAACTGAGCAAGAAAATACCACACCTTAATTTTAAGAACATGCATTGCAAGTTTAAAAGTCGAGTCATCCATCCATGATTTCCTACTCGTTACATCTCGAGTTGTATCTTTTTTTTTTTGTTTCTCTTAGACGTTGTTTTGCATTGAATTCACGAGAATTGTAGCATTTTTAATTAGCGTAGTTTGTCGTTTAATATTGCAAGAATATGAGGTAAATTTTTGATAATGACGAATTCAAAAACGCCGCTAAATAATAACGTTTAATTGTGGAAAATTTAAAATTATTTTCATTATGGGTACTTCCCCTAATAGTAACATTGTTTTCGTGGTGTATGTTCATGTGTACAGATAAAGATGTGTTAATGCTTTCGTCTTTTTCTTGTATTTTTTGTTTGTTTCTGTTTGACGTTATTCTACAAGATGTCTGTAAAAGGTCTTATCAAAAATTTACCACATATTCCTTACACCAAAATGAGCCGATTTACGACAACTTGCCTTAGTACAACGTTGCTTAGTTTGAGCGTTTTACGGCGTTGACTTCTGAAATTGTTTTTTTATTATAAAAATAACACGACTGATGCGATTTTGTTGAAAGTTGGCAAGTTGACATAGTTTTATGAGACAAAAAAAAACCGATATCCAAATTTTGAGTAACATCATTACTAGAGAACGGAGAAGGCTGTATTTCTAAAATATTTAATTTTATTTATATAATTGGAAAAAGAACGGGTGGTGATCTATAAAATTACGAAATACATATGTATTTGTTGAAAAGTTGTATTTTTAAAGTTTTTAATTTTATTTCTATAATTGGAACATTTTTATTTGTTCATTTTGTCGTTGAAGTTGAGTAAAGGAGTATTAATATTGACTAGCAATAGTTTCTCAAGGTTTTCTTCTGTCAATTTTGTTCTCTTTGAATTAAGTACATCCTTATAAATAGAAAACGTCTTTTCTACATCGCAACTGGTTATAGGTGCATACTGGAAATATTCTTTTATTTCTTCATATTTAGCCGTTAGATTTTGTGGAATTGTCTCCATACATAATTGCTGCAATGTAATTAAATCTGGATTTCTATTAAGAATTGCTTCAAACTTTTGCCGAAGGCCACATCCGAAGTCACTTGGAATACTTTTCAAATTATTAACAGCCACATCTAATGTGGTTAATCCGTCATTTAATTTGAGATTTCGATTTTCAAAATAAGTTATTAGTTTTGGCAATTTTCCAAAGTGTTCGTGAAGAAAGTACAACTGATTTTTTAAATTTGGGATTTGTGTGAGCTCCTTGCACTCACCAATACTTCTAGCATCCTCCTTTAGCAGTGTTACGAAATGTTTTAGACTATCGAAATTCTCAGCATAATAACTAGTAGCTTCCAGCCATGTTCCCCATCTAGTTATTACTGGAGTGGGAGGCAGTGACAGAGATGGAAATTTTTCCCTGAAAAGAGCTACTCTCAATGGTGCTTTTCTGAAAACTTTTTTAAAAGCTGATACAAGTCTATCAACTTCCGGAAAAGTGTCTCTGATATATTCACAGATTCTGTGGAGAGCATGTGCTACACAAGTAATATGCAGCATATTAGGATATGTTTTCTTCAATAATCTGCCTGTTTTTAACATATACGCAGCACTATCACTGACAAATAAAAGTATTTTTTCTTTGTACGTGGCGTCCGAATGAAGCATTTTTTGCATATTCTCCTTAATGGTTTCAGCAACTGTTTTCGCATCAACTCTATTTATAACACTTGTTGCTATTACATATGAGTTATAGGGAATAGTTTGATGTAGTACACCAGCTACAACATTTACCACACAGCGTCCTAACATATCCACCGTTTCGTCGGCGCTTATCCATATGTATTGATTTAAAAGATGGCTTCTAATGCGTTCTACTGTTCTCGTATAGCACCTAGAAACATAATATTTGCGTAAAGTTGATTCATCAGGAACATTTCGACTAGTATATTTTTTCAGAAATATTTTTAAAGTGGGATTTCTAAGGTTATTTAATGGAATATTAGCCGCCATAAAAGTTTTACAGAGTTCAGATGTGTTTGCGATTCTAAGTGACGAATTTTTGACGATATTTTACGGATTTTGTAGTAAATTTCGGAATCACTGACAAAGGACATACAATCAGGATGACCGTCAATCCAACTCGCCATTGTTTTACAATGCCGTTCTCGACATTCTTCCATATCATGTCTGAAAAAGTAACTTAAACAATGCTCTAGATCTAAATAAATGAAAACTAAAAATGTGTGCGTAAGTTATTGAAACTGAACGAAATTCAATGCGCACTTACGTCGATATAATTGGTAGAAATAGATTCAATCAAACGATATTAAACAGGATCTATCACAAAAATTACGATGTAATTAACAGTTAAAACTATGAAAACAAGAAACTTACTCACAGCACTTTATTTATCTTACGAAATATAAACTAATAAATAAAATACATTATAAAAACCCCGCTTCTATCTACGCTCATGAAAACACTTTAAAAAACACTATATTCTCCGAATACAATAGCTGGCTTGTCCATTGTTATCGCGGCGAGACCAGATGTCCGAGTAAGTCAAACAAATACTTCATTGAATTACGCCGGGATGTACTGAGCGACGTTATACACAATTCCAATTGCCGATTGCGTTTTACGGAAATTGCGTCGGTTCTCTAATCATTACATAGGTGTAGAACTTGGGTATTTTAATAATTGCCCATTTCTACGCCAATGGAAGAAGAGAGGTTAAAATATAAAATTTAGATTTTGTACATTACGAGGGATGTCCGGTTCCAATGGTACGTTTGCGCAGGTCGCTCCGATCAGGCTGAAACTTGCACGCATTTTAGATGCGTATATATACTGCATACGTGGCTATTGACATTGCCTAAGGTTCAGTATAATCTGTGCAGTAACAGCCGCACAATGTCAGTTCTGATCGAAACATACTCCAAGTTTGATGTCATTGCGGTCATTCGTTTTTTGCATGCAAATAATAAAACCGGAATTCATAAAAAAATACTGACTGAGTGTGCGAAAAAACCATCAACAACGAAAACGGATGAGAATCAATTTAAGGTCGATAAGCTGAGTCGAGAAGACCGTCGGTTAAAAATACAAGACATTTCTCTACTAACCGGCATTCCTAAAAGCTCTGTTCATGAAATCGTATTTGAATTTCGTTATCGAAAAGTGTCCGCGAGATGGGTATCAAAACTGTTGACCGACCAACACAAAATGCAACAAATGGCGGCGCCAATGGAATTTTTAACGCACTATCGTCAGGAAAAGAGATTTCTAGAGTCTATAGTTACAGGAGACGAAACGTGGGTATACCACCATACCACCATTACGACAATGCGCTTTTCATTCGTCCGCTATTGCTACAATAGCATCTGCCATATTCGCCAGATCTCCCTCCCAGTGATTTCTTTTATGTCCAAATTTTAAAAAATAGCTCGGTGGAAAGAGATTTAGATCAAATGAAAAGGGGACAAATGCATATTTTGCAGAGTTGCCGGAAGACTTTTTAATGAGTTTAAAAAAATTGTAAACTCGCTGGGCTAAGTCTGAAGACTTGCAAGGGGATTGATTATGTCGAAAAATAAGGTATATTTTTTAGCCTAAAATAAGTATTTCATTTAAAAGTCACTCAACCGTCAAACTCCCTTCATAGACTGATCAATAGAGCAGACCAATTTCCGTGCGCGCCATGTGCGCCGATGTGAGGATGATTGTATTGCATCAGAACTAATAAAAAGCATTCAGTATGTGTTTGGTACTTGCTTAGACTGCATGTAAGTGTAAGCATACGTAATAAAATGTCGTCGACACATAAATCGAGAAAACGACCGTTGTCAGACGAAGTGAATAAGTTTATTATGGATTTCCCGGACTTAATATACGATGGCTCAAAAATTAAATGTTTAGTGTGCAATACACATTTAATGTGTTGGTAAAAAACACATTGTAAAGAACAGGTAAGCAGTTCGAAGCACAATAATAACAAAATTAATCGACAACAGTTTATACATGAACTATGTGTAACTATGTTTGTGTGTACACTGCTGTTTACCTTGTTAAGTAATGATTCATTTATTTCATTTTGGAATAAATACGCGAATCAAACATTACCGAGCACGACAACGTTACGAAGGAATTTACCATCGGTGCGTAAACAGGTTGAAAATAAAATCAAAGCCGAACTGAAAAATAAAAAACTGTGGTTATGTGTTGACGAAACAACTGACAGCAAAAAACAATCTGTAGTTAATGTGATGACGCGTAATATGGAACCACATCAACCAACGTCTTCAATTTTATTAGCATCCAGACGACTAGAACAATGTAATGCCGAAAAAATTTCAGAGGTGCTATTAGATACTTTAAAAATATAAAAATTTAATCTTTCGAAAGACCAAGTATTAATGTTTATGACCGATGGTGCCGCAACCATGTGTTCTGTAGGCCGGTCTCTTAGAAAATATTGTCCTAACTTCTTACATATTACTTGTAAACTCTATGCTCTACACCTTGTGGCAGAACAGGTTCGTAGATGTTATCCAGAAGTAGATGCTTTAATATCGAGTACAAAGGCAGTATTCCTGAAATCTCCAAAACGTATTCGGAAATTTCACGAATTGTTTCCCCATGCACCTGATCCACCACAGCTGATTCTCACACGTTGGGGTACATGGTTACGGGCGGGGTTTTACTATCATGAACATTTTGAAAAAGTTAAGGATGTGGTTTTATCATTCGATCCGAAAGAAAGTCCAGCTATCAATACAAGCCAGAAAAAAATTCAAGATGCCCAGATTAAAATGGATTTACAAAGTATTCGTGAGAATTACTTGGGACTAGAAGAAGCAATAACAAAATTAAATTCGTAGCTGTCGTTAGAGGAAGATGTTCACGCACAAGTGTGTGCGATAGAAGACGCAAAAAGTGAAAGTGTTCTAATTAAATTTCAAAGTGTTTTAGACAGAAATTCAAATTTTGACACCTTAACACGTATTTGTGAGGGCACGTCTATAGATGCGTTAAGTTGCTTGAAAAAGTATTTTGATTATGCGAATATAACATCACTAGATGTAGAACGCTCGTTTTCCGAATATAAACATATTTTTTCCTCACGGCGGACAAGTGTTTCAGAAATAACCTTAGAAACGCACCTGATGTTGAAAATATACAATCGAGTTTCTCCAGTTTGTCAATCCTTGGAAGACGCTTAAAACGGTAAGTGTTTTTTTAAATCCGCTGTCGTGCACACAATCACGGATTTCACACATTTTCCATTTTATTTATAGGTACATACAACGCTGCTATAATATGTACTATTCTTATTTTTCGTGTGTTTATGCATATTACATACTTTAATAGCAGAAAACCAAATGTATATTTAATTATTTCTGATAGAATAAATGTCTCTACTTCTATACTTATATCGGTAACAAGCTCATGTTGCGTCCCTATTCTATCGCATATTCTAATATATTACGAATTACACTCCCATACCGGCGCTCATGGCGCGCACGGAAATTGGTCTGCTCTACTGATCAATATCTTTTATAGTATAAAATATGTTTTTTTTTAAAATTCATACTCAAAGATAGCTTTCGAATTGCAAAATGTGAACCAGTCACACTATATTTTCACGTTAACTGTCAAAACGGGTTTGTCTATTTACCTGGCTTCTTTCACTGTTTTGTCTAATGCTACGTTGAACAGCATTAGCCTTGATATACTTCTCTGTCTGACTCCAATCCTATCTTGATCTAATGTAGTTGGTTGTCATTCTGTAGATGCTTTGTATTCCATTTATTATTATTTCGAGAACATCTCTATCTCAAAATATTCCCGTACATTTTAATAATTATTAATTCAAAAATCCCGCTAATTAAGAACGTAAAATTATGTCAAATTTAAAATTATTTGTATTAAGGGAATTTCCTCTAATATTGGCAATATTTTCTTATATTGTGTATTTTTGTGTATTTTTAAATAATTATAAATGTTTAATTTCAACATATTTTATAAAATCAAAAATTTCGCAAAATGTATATTAAAAACCCTTTAAAAGAAAAGGTAAGGGAAACAAACGAATAAAGGTTTCCGTTTTGCTTCAATTCAGGCTTATTAAACTCAAGCTTAATTGTAAATTTAATAACAAACCATGTAATTTAACACACGCATATCTATTTTTACCCTTTTCAAGAAGAGAATAAAAAGATTGTACTGTTGGATGTGCGCTTTAATGAAATAATTGAAAGGAAAATTATAGTGATTGTATTAGATTCCTTCGATGGACAAAGCTTACCTTTGAAAATTAAAGGAATATGATGAGGGCATGATGCAATTGTTGTAATATATTTTGCAAAAATCTGTTATTAAATGGGATTGGAACGGGTGATTATGTCGAATTACTTTTGAAATTACCCCTTCTAGAAAAAACAAAAAACAAATAAAGAATAATAATATATTTACAGTGGATAATAGGTGAAATTATAGAATACTGTAAGGAGTTGTTTGAGGACCACTGCTTTTGATAATACTAATGTGTTTGAAAATACTATGGAATAATGATATAATAAAAAAATAGATAAAAAATAATAAAAATAAAATTGAATAAATAACTTATAAGCAGAGAGTGGACTCGAGCAATTGATGATTCATAGTAAAGACGGCCGACTATGTGCCCACACTGTTAAATTTAATAAATAATACACATAAGGTGTATTAGATAAAAATGTAGATTTTACAAAATTAGGGCAACTTTTTACCAATACTAAAGATCCATTGTGCAGATACAAAGAGCGCTTTAACTATGCAAATATAACATCTCTCAACGTCGAACAATCCTTCTCAGTATATAAACATATATATATATATATATATATATATATATATATATATATTAAATTTATTATATTATATTAAATTTAACAGTGTGGGCACATAATCTGCCGTCTTTATGATAACCAATAGGTGTTGTCTGCCTTGGTTTGTTTCTGTAAGCGATCCGTGAGTATCGAACAATTAGATACGTGTGGTCACTGCATAAGTGGCACATATCCAGTTAATATGTATCTTTCAATGCACAACAGAGCGAATGTAATAAACGGTTTGGTAACCGGCAGCAACTACTGCTGAAACAAAAGTAATGCTGACAAGCGAATTGCGTATCAAATTTTGAATAAAAATAATTTACAAAGAACAAAACTCAAAACTACGTATTTTCTGTGAATCATTGAAAGTGTAAAACATTACTAAAAAAAACTAAAATTTGTTCAAGGTCTTCCTGTGTTAAATTAGTTCTTTTAGATGTTAAAACGTCTTTAAAAATAGACAATGGCCGTTCCACATTACAACTGGTGATGGGTGCGTGATTAAAATGTTGCAAAAGTGCGCCATACTTCGAATGTATAGATTTTTCAATCGGATCTGCGAATATATTCAAATCTGGATTTCTGCTAAATATGGCATAATTTTTTTCTCTCAACTTGTTTCCAAATTCCCCCTAAATACGTTTTTCGACAACTAAGTTGTCATCATCAGTAGGTATAGCCACTAATCAAAATGTTGCCAAAATGTTTGTTTTTGTGTTTTTCTTTACCAGGCTCAGCGGAAAGAGAACAGCCCTCGTATGAGTTATGAAAACTTATGTAATTAAAATGTTTCTGCAGTAAGTATTTTCTTATGGATTTTAATCACCCTAATATTAATCCTGTTACCTGATGTTCCAGGAGCGAATTCAATTATTTTGGCGGTTTATCGGCTCTTAGAAGCGAATTGTGTATTGCCCATTTATTGGTAAATTACAGTGTATTATTCAACGAGCGTCTAAAGATGGAAATTAGTTACGAGGTTGAAGTTATCGGAGTGACTAATGTCTCAATACACATATTTATAAAAATGTATTATAGAAATTTATTTTGACATTACAATTTTTAAATTCCATAGATGGTGTTGAATTATTATCAAGATTATTTTCATTTGAGTTTATTCGTTGCCATGGGTTGATAAGCATTTACCTGAATCGTGCGTCTGATTGGCTAACAACCCGTGACTTTTTGTCCGTGGTTTTGTCGTGACTTATCAATGTCAGTGAGTAATGAGTGTCATAAATTAACAGAGATCAATATGTACTGACGAGTCAATACCGAGAAATCACCCAATGTATGATTTGTTTTTTAAAAATAAAACAGATAAACAGTGTCAGTCTCACTACCTACCTTTCAGTTTTTTTGCATACATTATATCTATACTCAGAAACAAAAAGCTATAGAATCGCCTATCAGAATGCAGGCGCCCCTCGTGATGACGTATTTGGGGGTGCAAGTACAATGATGTGAGTGCTTCGTGTATTCTCGTGTACTAACTGTAACGTTTTCTCAGTGAACACCGAAAAGACACGAGGCACTCGCATCATTGTACTTGCACTCCCAAATACGTCATCACGAGCCGCGCCTGTCAGAATGGCGTTCACCACACCCAAGGAGGGTGGGACAGAAGTACAGAGCGGATGGATCGGGAATGCGCGAAGGACATTAACCAATAACAGAAGTCACCATTCTAATGCATCGAAACGAAGACTGTATCTATCAAGATATAACGAAGGAGGAGGTATTATAATCAGCATTGAAGATCTGTATAGATATAAGTATCTGTATAGATATATCAGATCAGTATTGAAGATCTGTATAACAGTATTTACAACACAAAATAAACATGAATGTGGTCAAAGTAAATGAATATCATGGCCAAAGCGCGCTTCTGTTTAGTTCCGCTTTTAAAGCATGTGAACACCTTTTTCTACATCCCTATATCCCCATGCGAGGGAAACCTTTTATATTTTTACAATCGACCAATAGATGGTGCTTTTGACATATGTAATCACTTTATTCTTAAAGTTTGACATTTGTGTCAATTGAGTCAGTAGTTTGTTGACAGTGACAGTTTTAAGACAGTAAGTTTGTAAAATAATGGAGATTACACGTGAAGATTTCCGTTGGATGATTTTTTACGATTATAAAAATGGCCTAACTCCACAAGAATGCATTATATCGCTCGGTCAACTTTTGGTAATGGAGCACCATCAGAGAAGACAGTTTACAATTGGTTTGCAGAATTTCGTCATGATCGTGCCTTAGTGAGTGATGAATCACGTAAACGTCGACCAAAAACTGTTGTGATTCCAAAAATATCGATGCTGCGCGAAAAGAATGATATCACGACAATGCGAGTTCCCATACAGCACGTCTAACAGTTGACTATTTGAAGGAGAGAAGTCTTGAAATAATGTCTCATTGTCCATATTCACCTGACTTGTCGCCGAATGATTTCTTTTTGTTCCCAACTGTGAAACAAAAAATGCGTGGACAGCGATTTTCAACACCTCAAGAAGCAGTCGAAGCCTTCGAAAACCATGTTTCTGAGATACAACCTTCAGAGTGGAAAAAATGTTTTGAGAACTGGTTCGTACGCATGCAAAAGTGTATAGACCATAAAGGCAAATGTTTAGAAAAACAATAAAATAGTTTGTTCCCAAAAATTTTGTTTTCTTCCCAGATTTTGTAAAAATAGAAGAGGTGATCCTAGACATTAACTTCAAGCTAGGAAGCAGAACGCGTGGAAGTTTAACAACAATGAATTTGCATATCAATAGACGTGACGCTGCCTTGAAGGCATTATATTCTCATTTTAGGCACTTGTACAAAATAGACGAAGAACTAATTCCGCCGTATGTGTACAAACAAATAGACTCCATAGTCTCCAACGAATGCTGCAAGATCTTCTGAAATTTTTAATTTAGCACGATTACAGAAATAGTAGCGAATAAACCAGACATAGTCGTCTTAGACTACGAAGATAAGACAACTTACATCGTCGAGATATCATGTCCAAGTGATCCAAATATCTCGGCTAAAGCAGATGAAAAATAATGAAATATTCTATCAACTTGATATACAACAGTTAAAATAATTTTTGTTCCAATAGTAATTGAGGAATTGGGAGGAATAAGAGAGAACATGTACAGTTAAGATCACATAAATCTAGAATAAACCATTTTTGAATTTTTGTTTTGTTGTAATTCATTCTTGTAACGTCAAAATGACATTTGTCACTTTTTGATATCCAAAATGACAAGAAAACTGACTCCGGCAAACAAAGTATAAATTTTGTTAAATTTGGAAAGTTGCACCATTAAAGAAGTCGCAGAAGAATTTCATTTGAACAAATCTACAGTACTACAAGTTAAAAAAAGATGGGAAAATGAAGGCAGTGCATGTCGCAAACGAGGAACTGGTCTTAAAAGAATATCAACTGATATAGATCACAATTTGTTTGAATATTTGAGAGAAAATGTGCATATTATTTAAAAGAAGTGGAAAAAATCTTATCTTCATGGCTTTTCCCGAAATTTTCTGACTGTCCCTCGTATATTAAGTTGTAGATTTAAGTGTATGGCATAAAAAAATTAGGACAAATATTTAATTTGTATTTATGTAACTTTACAATTAACTTCTCAATATAGGACAGGTATTTCCAACGAGTAAACGAAGGTAACAAAAAAATAATAATAACATCCAAATTTACATTGCAAATCCAATATATCAATAATGTATGTAAGTCCTAGAGATCAATGAACACCAATAATAACAGACCTTTCTACATAACATACAAGTTACGTACATATTTATGTATATACATTAGTGTGAGAACAGTTTTAGAACTACTGCTTTAAAAAGAGAATGAAGTGTTTTTTTAATATGCTGATAAGGACAACGTCTAAACGATAAAAGTTTACTGACCTACCTCAACACAATACTAAATGTAATCTATATTTGATTAAATAAAAACGACGTTTCAGTGACTTCATTTATTGTATACTTATTACTATTTCTCTCTTTGTTTTTTCGCTCTCTTTCTTCCCCTCTTTTTTTTCTTTCACTATATCTTCAGTTCACACTTTAAACTTGCACCACATTGTGACATTCCCAATCATTTTACTCCCTCGCATTTCTTTAAGTTCCTTGTAAGAACGGTCCGTAACTATAATACGTAGTGTTAGAAAAATGTGGGCTAAGAAGTCTAGTAAAACTCGAATGAACTTGTATTTTTAACAATGATAATAAGTACATAAGTCTACATACACTCGACCGTTCATAATTTATTATTATATTATGCATTTACGTACATAAAGTGCGTGTGATATGGTATTTGTAGGAATCTGCGTGGAAATACAATGTTTACATGATTAAGAAAACTATGCAAACAGACCTACATTTTTATCCATGTGTTCGCGACCTTTTTTTTATCTAAGCGACAATGATGAAACAAGGAAAAACATGATTATATCGCCCATGAATATTTTTTAAACAATAATACAATAATCTGTGTGGTAATTGTAACATAAATATGTGTGTAAGATAAATTTACTAGAATCTAATTAACTTTAATATTGCAAAAAGAAATGTCCATAATGTATGTTTCAAAAGTTTTGGCACAAAATACAACTCTATGAAAAAAATATGAAAACATCAGGTGGGCTTTGCAAACAAAAGTAATTCAGTTAATTGTCATTTCAATGACTGTTTAGTTACCGAAATCGATTATGTTGCAATCTATATATATAAATATATATAAATATATATATAAATCATTGTTCTCTATAGACTCACAAACTACATAACCGATTTTGATAAAATTTTGTGTGTATGTTCCTTATGTTGTGTGAAAGGATGTTTTCGTATTTTTTTTTTTTAATTTTATCGACAAATATTAAAGAAGTAGCAATATGTGAAACATGAATGCCATTTTAAATCACTATATAAAAACCATGACAACGTGACATATAAAATGTGACAGTACAAAATATAATGCCAGTGTACTGTCACTTTTTGTAATTATATGTAATTGGATGTTTGTATTTAAAAAAAAACTCTGAAAAATGCCAGAAGATCTCCTATGCATATATGTACAGTTACGGCCCTTGAAAAGTCAGATACTCGGTTTTGACGTGAATGTCAAAAATTTAAAGTTTTGTAATGTGTAAATCAAATTTACATGTCATTTTGATAATAACGTCACATATGAGAAATCCAGAATCAGTTTATTTTTTAAAATGCCGCAATTATCAGAATTACAACAATCTATTATCAAAACTAAATACTAATTTCGAAGTAAAGTTTTATATTCCGATAATCGAAATGGTATTTTTGAAATTTAAGTAGAGCAGGATACTATCTGCAGTTTTGTTAAACATTTTTTTTTAATTTACTATTTTTGCAATACATTTCGCATTCTACGCCAATAATTGGTTTGAATAGCATTTAAAAAAAATTTACACAGCTTAAAATGTTTTTGTATTTAAGTGCCTGGGTTTTCAAGGGCCACAACTGCACATATGTATACTGTTTTCAAGTTGTCTCGACAGAATGGCAACTATCTCCACATTATGGTGAGCAATACATTGTTGGGAATTCCAGACATTATGTTGGACGTGTCAGAGGCGAAGCTGTGGGCAGTCGAAGTTATATTAATAATTGCTTGACAAACTTGATTAATTTTACCCATCAGAATTATGCTCAAGTTGATATTATATTTTGGCTGGTCTTGGCTTCCTGCTATTATGCACGCAAAACTCTAAATTGACTGAATGCTGACAACATGCTTTTTGTGCCGAAAAACGACAACTCCAAAATTTACCGCGGGCTCGGCCCGAAGATATCTGTACCATTTTGTCTCGAAACGCGTATGATTGAGGTTGGGAAGTCGAAAACGAGCAACAGTTAAGACATGTTAAGGGCTCCAGTCACCCCAAATAGTTTAAAATCGTCTCTTTTTTAGGAAAAATTATCGCAACTGTTTTTTAGGACTGTCAAGGAATTTTGCAGATTGCCTTTGTGAATAAGGGTAGTTCGATAAATGGATATTTTTAGGCAATTATGATCAAATCTGTTAATACGCTTGCTTATACTCATTGCTAGTGTTACACTTCGTGTATATATAAGAATGTTTTAATTCTATTTTAAATTATATTTTTTCGCAAATATATCTTGAATTTAAAATATGAATTCAAACTTAGACATTTTCTGTCTATATTTCGTATTTACAAATAGAAAGTTTTTCTTTTGTTATCGTACTACGACCGAACCTCCGACATCTAACTGGACGTGAACAGTCAACACATATCTAACGCTCGTTTACAAATATTTTACATTTCGTTTTTAAACTAAGTTAATTAATTAATTACGTACTCTTCATAATTATATCATGTCGCATATCATTTTAAAGATTTTTTCACAGGGGATATTTTAACGATATTTATGTCATCGATATCGCAACCCTTAACTCGCGCTTTTAATTAGTTCTTAATTTAAAACATCACCAACTTCGATATGACACCTCTCCACTTTAGGCTATAAAATCTACCCGCTTCCAACCACCACTGTTCTCTTACACCAAACTTACTCTTATTCTTAGTTCAGCTGCCATGCCGCAACCATCGTTTCTTCGTAACAGCTAACTCTGCGTACTGTTCAAGAACGTGTCTACGTTTCAAAGGTAACTCTGTATTGTTCAATACAGAGATTATTCTATTTTACTGGCATTCACATTAATCGAATTAATTAATTTCTGTCCAGAGTAATTTTGCATATAAATTTTAAATTATTAATTCAACGTTTCTTGTGTATATTATTTTTATTTAATTACTTTAAAATATATCAACGCTCAATTTCTGTCTTCTAAATATTAAATAAAAACTTAATTAAGTTAATAAGTTGCAATATAATTATTTCAGCATTACTACACACGTCTTGGCCCTTTGATGCATCACCATCACCACCATTTATTATTTAAACATTTTCAGTATTGTTAGGATGCTCCGCTAAAGAATCAACACGAGCCACAAGCGTTCATCTTGTATCAATTTGGCGATCCTACGTGGTCAAATACAATACAATATACACCTAAAATACCGTTCTGGTAACACTAGTGCCCTGCCAGACATGTATAAACATGCTCAACCCAGCCAGTAAGATTCCTCACATTTCGCTAAACGGGTGTTTCATTTTAATGGAACTACAAACACGAATTTTACGAGAAAATCTGATGAAATGGAATTTTTTCAGTATTTTTCCAGGTTTTAGTGAGTAAAAATCTATAAGAAACAGTACTTATAAAAATCATGTGCAATTTTTTAGTTGCAAATCTGTCATCTGTATAAGGGTCGTAAATGGAGAATATTATGCAAGCTTAAAGATTCTATTAAAGTGAAATGACGCTCAAGGTGTCTTGTAATTCCACTACAATCACCAGTGCACAAGTCTAGACTTTCAAAAGCTGCTCCTGCCGATTGAGGTTTTGAAGAAATTGAACACCCACCTTATAGTCCAGCACACAGGGACTACTTTTCGTTTGCAGCTCTCAAAAAACACTATGAGGGACAAAATTTTGCAACTATGTCGAACTTATAGCAGCTGTAGAAAACCATTTTGCAGAGAAACAAAAAGAATATTTTTACGAGATATTATTGAAATAATCAATTTTTATTAATCCTCTAGTCTTTTGTTTTGGAAGATAAAAGCGTCACCTCGTGAAATAGTATATTTTGTGGTTCCACAAGGTACGATCTTGGACCCTTCAATTGTGTTATTGAATTTCATGTAGTACGAAATATTTCTTACGGATTCATTTGGAAAATGATCGTGTTTATATCGTCAAAATGCATTAACAACAAATAAATTACCTGCATTTTTAAAACGACATTTTACATCGATAATAAATAAACGTGACAAAACACATTCGTTATTAATAAATGACGTAATATCGACCGTTTAATTGTAATATCTAATAATAATTATTAATCTATTAATTGCGTCTATTCTAAGGTCGCTTGCCTTGCTTACTTCTAAATGAATTGACTGGTTATACACACATGTCGTAATTACTTCGACGAGTTCTTGACTCCAAAACATTTTTACATATCAAACTATTTCCTTGTGTCGTGCTGCATTATCTATGTTAATAATTTCTTTCATGTAAATGTCGTTATTAAAATACAAAAGGTTTCTTTAAAAAAAAAAAGAGAAAAGCGAAATAAATTAATGTTTTTTTCCAATCATTCTGTATACAATGTAAACATAAATTTCCAGGTTTACAAATCCTTTTAAATTGTAATACTCCAAGCCGTCTAATCGAATTGTATCAATTAATTATTTCGTAAAGCTTGCGTATATGCAGTGTTGTACCAAGTCAATATATACATGTATAATTTAGCCCTAATAAAATCTTTGAAAGAATACCAAATTTTACCAAAATTAAACCCAAATGATAAACCCATTTGATAAACTCTTTATTTATTTACATAGATCATACAGAAGTCGAAATACGAGGGACACCTTTTATACTTTTACAATCGACCACTAGATGGTGCTTTTGACATATTATTGTGGATTTTTCCCCGAAGAATAATTTTAAAAATAATTATTGTTTATGTATAATTAGTTTTCAGGTTTATATTTAGTGATTTGTAATATTTTATTTAAAAATTTAAATTGGCGTGTATTTTATATTTAGACTGTATATTGTTCGAAGATTGTATTGATTTATGTCGTGGATTTTTACCGGACGTTGAATCGGTCGAAGTATGTTGCTTGATTTTTTTTTATTATTGGACGAAGGTTATTTCCGCACCAGAGATTTATGTACATTCAGATGATTCACACGTGTTAATTTTTTTGAATAAGGACTTCTTCTTTATTTAAAATATTTTTATAAATTCGGTTTATGTTTTTAGTTTTTGATTATTGATGTGTTCATAGTAATTATCGATTTATTACGAGTGTTTTAACTTGTAATTTCTACTTGAAATGTATGATTCATCTGAAAAATCTCTGAAAAAAAAAATTTATTTGATATTATTCTTGGTAATAATCTTTTATAATTTTATGAGCTCATAGTTAATTGTTTATAGTTAATTTTGATATAGATTAATTAGTAGAGGAATAGCAAGAAAAATTTTCATATTTTTTATGAGGGAGTTTTTGCTATCATGTTCTTATACTGTGTTGAAGTCAGGATTTTGGAGGGAATATTTTATCATGTTTATGTTGCGCATGCTCTGATCAGTGACACGCGTAGTTAACAGTTTGTCTATGTTGACGTTTGGAGTTTGGGAATAAAGTAAATATTTGAATTTGAAAGTTTTCCAATCTATTTAATTAGTGTAATTTTTGCTCGCGTTAATAAGAGGTTTTTTCATTGTATGAGTTCATTACCATACAAGTTTTCCTGTGCTTATTGCATTGTTGCTGTAGCACGTCTTCATACTTTATAAAAACGATTTTCTTTTGATTTTTTTTTATTTTAATAAAAATTTTGTGGAAAAGTGCTTATTTTAATGCTTATATTTTGTTTTTCTGTCCACGTTCGTAAATGAACCTGAGACTTTAGAGGACTCTATTAAAAGAAATAAACTCTCCGTAAGGCAGCCCGGACTCATAGTGGTGCATTGTGGATTATCTTTAATATATTTCTACAATACACAGCAATATGTAATCACTATATTCTTAAAGTTTGACATTTGTCAATGATAAAACCGCGATAGCTTAGAAATCGAGTCAGTAGTTTGTTGACAGTGACAGTTTTAAGACAGTGAGTTTGTAAAATAATGAAGATTACTCGTGAAGGTTTTTGTTGGATGATTTTTTACGATTACAAAAAAGGCGTAACTCCACAAGAATGCATTATATCGCTTCGATCAACTTTTGGTAATGAGGCACCATCAGAGAAGACAGTCTACAATTGGTTTGCAGAATTTCGTCATGGTCGTACCTCAGAGGGCGATGAATTACGTAAAGGTCGACCAAAAACTGTTGTGATTCAAGAAAACATCGATGCTGTTCGGAAAATGATAGAACACGATCGACATGTGACTTACAGTGAGATGGAGGCATGTCTTGGCATATGGCGGACTGCTATTCATTCGATTTTACATGAACATTTATTTGTAAAAAAATATGTTCCAGATGGATTCTACATAACTTGACCGAAGCACAGAAAGCAGCTCGTGTCAATTGGTGTAAAGAAATGCGCTAAAAATTCGACATAGGAACCGCAAAATCCGTATACAACATCGTCACAGGTGACGAAACACGGAAATATGCGTATGAGCCGGAAACCAAGCAACAATCTACTGTATGGGTGTTCCAAGACGAACCGAACCCCACAAAAGTTGTTCGTGCAAGGAGCACTTCTTAGGGCGAAAAAGACACGATATGAAGAAATTAGGGATGGCTTTTAGATTCTATTATGACTACTGATGAAATCTGAGTACATCATTGTGCCTCTAAAACCAAAAACGCGTTCATCTAGTGGCGACATCTTTCGTCTTCAAAATCAAACAATGCAATGTCTATTGTTGTCGCAGGGAAAATCGTAGCTGCTTACTTTCGGAATAGAAGGAGCATTTTCGGCAGTAAATGCAATACCACTTAGGCTAGCTAGAGGACCTAGTGATAACTTGCAAATAGAACAAACGAAAGAAATGCCATAAAGGGAAATTATTTTGATAAATGTCATGGAGTTTTAGTTTTTTTTATTAAATTCTGTAGAATTTTTGAATTGTAATTTAAATTTGAACACTCTTCGTATTCTATAAATTTTTATCATCATCTTGAAGTGAAGAATTCAATGTATCTGTAAATTATAACGCGGAATATCCACCGCTCAAATAATTACATTTAACAATCTAATTATAAAAGAATCGAACTATGTTATTGAGTAAATGCGAATGGCATATACAAAGGACAAATAAGTGGTTTCGAATCGAAGGTTTAGCAGGTTATTGCCTGAAACTGAGTCACAATTTGAAGACAAAACAAGAAAAAATCGAATTGTACGAAAAAATGAGCTGTTATGCAAATACTAAAAAACTATATTGGTCAGACAGGAAGGAAAAGTTTAAGAGGTTACATACTTGAACACCTTCGCTAAGGAAAGAGTACGTGAACCAATTCGACAAGAACAAAAAGAATTATTGACGCAGATGTCAACGAAGAGGACGCTTACTTATTGAAAGCAGACACTTATTTAAAATCAAAAATAATCCGGAAACAATTAAGAGCAATTTAAAAATTTTGCATACAATAATTCGGAGAAAAATCGTGTACGATTCCTAGTTAAAAAAAAAAAACTGAGCCTCACGACCTATAATTACCTGGAGAAACGAAATGCATTTTATCAGAATATCTAGAATAAAAACGGTATTATTAAAATTGCTAGATTGCAATAAATAACAAATTTACGGCTGCACCGTGCCTCAAGGGCATATTCTGTGCTCATTTATACTACATTTCTCTTTTTAATCTTTGCGGTTAAAACGAACAACGGTGATAATGTATTGTATTAAATGAATAGAAGACAATAAAAAGCAAAAGATTAAATTACTAACTATAATATATCGATTTATTGAATTGCAATTGTAATTTTTTCCCTATTTTCTTAGTATGAAGTTTTCTTATCTAGCAAGATTCAATACAGTGATATAAATACAGAATATAATGTAAAAATTAAATGTTAGGAAATGTATTAGTCATATCTTTTTCTTTATGTACTAATATAGCACTGAACCTATCATAAATATAACTCAATGTATAATAAATAAATATACTGTTATACTGTTTTAAATTGATTTAATTGATAATTAGTAATTCTTGGATTCGCGTTTCTTTGGGCGTCTCGGCTTTATTAATTATTTTTTTAAAATAATTTAGGGGAAACAAAATAAATTTTTTTTTACAACACAACGTTTTATAACTTAATGACTACATTTTGAAGTTCTAAAATTGGGCATTTTTTAAATTTTACAAAAATTACTTTTATTGTTAAAAGTTTGTTATTATTAACCTTAAAATTATTTTATTTTTCTTTATTTACACTTATGTGAATAACACTTTCTTAAAAGATTGATTCCGGTTATCCTTGTTCTTTATGTTAAAATTATTAATAAAGAGGGGTCTTTTTTGTGTATAATAAATTTAGAATTATAAGAAACTAACTTTTAATATGTTCACAACTATTGTTGCACCTCCTGTGGCGATAATTCTCCCTTTGTTATTGAAGGGATACGGTTCATCTACCTGCAGTATACGAATCCATTCACCGTATTGTAAACATATTAAAAGTTAGTTTCTTATAATTCTGAATGCACTATATATTAGTATTTATTATTTTCTCTGTGTTGTATTTATTTGTTTTTTTTAATTATTGTTAATAATAAAGTTATTTCTAATTATTGAACAATGAAATTACAAGCGCCTTGCTTTAGTAATTTTCCCATTTCTAAATAATTGGATGTCCTGCCTTTATTCCTAATCTCTCCTATAACCCTTTTGCATAAATTTGATTAATAAAATGTATAAAGCGAGCCACACAATTTATATCCTAGGTAGGCCATGAACGACTGAGATAGACATATAAGTGAAGTTTGAGCTTAGAGAATTGATGAAGTCGTAATATATATGATTAAAATATTAAAACTGTGGAAGGCAAAAAAACCTTAAAGTAACGAGAGGCTATGAAAATTCAAGACCAATACACATCCAAAGATTAATATATTCGGACGACTGTGCTAATAGTAGAAGCAAGAGAAAATACACAAAAAATAATTCATAAATTGGAAAAAAAACATAAAAGAAATGGAAGTGAATAAAAAGAAGAGTAACATAATGAGAATCAATGGGAATAAAGAAAATTGGGGAAAATGATGTGGTGATACCTTAGAAGAAATATCTACAATGTAATATTTGGGAGCATAAATGTGGAAGCCGAAGGCGACGGAAATACTAGATAGAATAAAAAAATCACATCGAATATATTATCAAATAAATGGGATGCTAGAAAATAAGTATAATCTGCAAAAATGTTTGACGTTTGCCTATGTACGTCAATAATTGTCAAACTAGTAGGTGTGTCAGATGCTATGTAACACTGTCCGACATATAAAACCCGTACATTAGTCAACATGTCAAATCTGACTAAGTTATAGATATTAGCAATGTATGTATAACCTATGAAGTCTATTAGTGACATTATGAATATATTTGTCCCGTTTACGTAACTAAAAAACTCTGATTTTATGCTCATAAGAGTTATATAGGTTTTATATGTCACTCAGTGTACATATTGCTATGGACTTTTCCCCGCAACATTTTGAAAAATTTATTAATTTATCGTTGGACATTTATTTTGGATGCCAGTGTACAATTTTGAAATTTGTATATGAATGCAGATTTTATTTTGATTTATTTTGACTAGCGTTGTTAGTACGCCGACTTGCCTTGCCATTTCCGCAGACACTAACTGTTATCAGAGTTTAGAAGACGTGAGTTATAAGATTTTTTTTTTATCTTAGATAAGTAGCTTCGTGATTTTTATTAATTAGTTTTGGTGATTGATTTCAATACCGATTGATTTACGAGTGTGCAGAACTCGTAGTTGTTTAATTTTGTACGTTCTTCTAACTCTGATGTCTCGTATAAAAAAAAATACATTTTATTTACGTAAGTAAAAGATATTATTCTTATTATCTTTATTATTATTATTTTCTTGTATGTATTGATTTGTATTTTACCATTGTGGTAATTTTGATATATTTTATCTTAGATATATATAAATGACAAGGAACGTTTTTAAAATTTCTATATAAAATTTTTTTTTTTCTAAAACTTTTAAATTTTGTTCGCTTGGAGTTCAAGGGCAGAGTTTTTATTACATGTGACTGCGCATGTGTTAGAGATTTGTTTCGGTCTGTCGGTTCTGTTTGTTTACTTTTGAAGTTGATTATCTGGGGTGAAATTAAAAATGTATCTTTGGAATTTATTAGATTTAAATTTAGTTCGGGTGTAATCAGAGGACGTTTGGATTTGTTTTGCGGTCATTTTCAACAAATTCTTTTACCTCTAAGTGTAAGTTTGTATTACACAATTCTTTATACTTTATAAAGAATTTTTTTTTTCTTTTTTATTTTTTAATAGTAAAGATTTATTTGAGCAAAGATGTGTATATCTTTTTAATTACCTTTCTACTTGTGTGCTTAACAGTAACTTCAGTAAAACTAACAATATTCACAAATAAATTTTGTGTGGCGCCTGATTGTGGTATTAATTCAATTATTTTTCCACGTTTTCCATTGGAAACCTGGAGAGGAAAGCAGTCTCATTTAAAGAAAGTAACCGACTGAGTATCTAAGCTGGACAGAGTTGGTGTGAATAGTAGTACATCCAACTACTAACTCACTATTCATAGCAATATGTACTTATTTATAACCAGCGTCGTATAGCTATCACTATGGAAGCAAAGTGATATAAATAAATTCATGAACAAATCACATGTTAAGTATTAAAATTGTGTTTATCGAAGTTAACAGCCATAAAGAGTGTATAAATTTGCAAGTAGTTGAGAAGTGAAAGAGGCAGCCTATATCGCTTGTAGGTCTTTGTTATCAGTTATATTCAAATTATCACATGTATAAAAATTTAATAAAAAGTAATCATCTGTCACTGCCAAATCTATGTCAAATTATTTACCTCCTCAGGGAAATATTACAAACGTATAGCAAGCGCCAATTAAGTTGGCGCCAGAAGGGGGTGCGCAGAAGCCGTTTTTAAAAACGTCCACATATGACGGAACATAATGTCTTTGCTAGGAGATCATAAGTGATATACGCTCAGAGGTTAGAATTATCTGACATTTGATGTAAAACCAAATACAAATCTCCCCACTACTTTTAATTCTGCGCGAACTTACCCCTCCTCGCGCCAACTTAATTGGCGTTTGCTATACATAAGTCCAGCTATTACTTCCCCCCCAAACAGAGCAATAAGAGCTAACTTACGAAGTCGGTAGTAGAAAAATACATTTAAATAGGATGGGAAGAGTGTATCCCTCTGTACATTTTCTATTATATTATCGTTATTATTGTACGGCGGAGCTGAAAAAAGAAATACATTTAAATAACATGTGTCTCCCTCTATGTATTCTCCCTGTTATGTATCGTAAATTCATGACAACTAACCTAAAACCTTAAACCCCAACATTGTCATAAAGAGAATTAAATGTGTAATTTGTCATTTGAGCCTAACCTAAAAATCATTGCATACTCACAATATTTTATGAGTAAAAACGAAAATTCAATAAAATTAATTCTGTACAAGTAAAGAGTTACAACAGATTTAATTTGAGACAAAAATCACGTAAAATTGGGAGCATATTTACAATAAAACCAAGGGAAAAAAACGTATGCGCGCATAAAAATAAAAAGAAAAGAAGTCGATCCGCGTAAATTGGAATAAACATATCCTTGAATACCAATTTGAGTATCTCAACACACACATATACAACTTGCACATACACAAACACATAAAAAGCGAAGAGAAGTCGCCGTTTATAAATAGAAAAATGCATCCTTCGTTTTGTATATATCGCATTTTAAAAGAGAGATAAACCAAGATCACTAACCTACCACAAATAACTCCATATAAAAGTTGCGCTCTCGGGACGATAAAAAAATACGACGAAACATGACGTTTTACATGACCTACCCAACACCAACTGCATTCTTGCGACGCTACAATGTCGGTTCAAATGAAAACTTGAAAAAAAAATGGATAATTGTAATCAACACTACATCGATGAGGTGTTTTGTTTCTTTTCTTATAATATGTATTCAATAGTATTTAGTGTTACTTTGATAATAAATATAAGTTAAAAATTGAAAAAACATTGTTCAATTTAATTTGTTTATTAGATTTTTACTTTTAATATTCTGGAAAACTAAGGCTAACAAATAGGCAAATTGCATATTTAAATACACCCATAATAGACATAGTAATTAAATGGTAATAAAGGTTAATTCTAAGCACTGACATTCATATATAAATAATAGAAGTTGGTCCCTGTATTTAGTCGAGTAAACTCTTTGAGAATGGTCAAATAGACGGAAATAATTGTTTAGAGTAAAAATCTAATAAACAAATGGAACTGAAAAAGTGTTTTTTATTTATTTAATTTAATTTAGAAGTTAAATATTTAAACAATGTTTCACTAAGAATCGACAGCCTACATCCATTAACAACAAGACATAAGTTCGTTAGTTTTCCTAATAAATGCAAAAATTATCAACAGAAAGGTGTCTCAGTTTCTCAAAAATATTCCATACACCAAAGATATGACCACAATTTTAGCAAAATAAAATAGAGAAATCATATATACAGATTGTTACAAATCGAGTAGTATATTAGCTCTGTGAAGGTTAGAACGGCATATAAACTAACTGTAATATTGGTGAAAGAGAGAGATGGATAGATACAATGCTATACAAACACGACCGCATTGACCAACTCGAATTCGAACTTACCATGCTATCGGTAAGTTCGAATTCGAGTTGGTCAATGCGGTCGTGTTTGTATAGCATTGTACCTATCCATTTCTTATATGCTATCATAAGAACATGCCTGATCTAAGACAAGAAAGGATAGTATACATTTCTTCCTTGTCTTACATAAGGGATTTGCCTATGTACCAGTCGATTGTTACACATTTTTCAATATTGTTAGATTTAATAAGCTCACATGTAAAGTGAATACTATTTTACATTAGGACAATTTACGACGAAATTGCTCTAAGACTATCATCCTATTGATGTTCTTCTAGGGCATTGGGTAATGACATATCAATCGTATGTACCTACAGTAAATTCTATTTATATTTTGTACTGTACATACATACATACCTTCTAAATACAAATTTACAAAATTTAAACTTATTACGTAAAATATATTCGTGCCAGACAAAGTAAATGTGAAATAATTGAAGATAAGATGTTTTTATTGCTTTATGTCTAATAGCATAGTTTTCATTCCATATATTTCCTTTGTTCAGAATAAAAAATGTCTTCGATGGTTATGTATTATCTTCTTATTTGCACAATTTACCGCAGTGCAATGGACTATTAAATTAATGTTCGCCTTCATACAGTAAATAATAAAAATAAATTAAAACACTTGGCTTGTTTCACTATGAGATTTATTTAAATACTCTAACAATTGTTTCGGCTGTTATGCCATTCTCAAAGAGATCTATAAATCTAACTTAAAGACTATCGCACTTGTTCTTATATGTTGTCTGTTCTTGTGTGTAGTGGGGGTGGTATTATATTGTGTATTACGGTGTCTATAAAGGGTGTATTGGCATATTCTATCTGTGTGTTGGTGATTAATAGATTTTGTTTTTTCGCTATTTTTATTTCTAATATTTCTAGGAGGTCCAATCTCTTGCTTTTTGTGATATTGTGTATTAATTCGCAGTTATCTATATCGGGGAAGTGGTTGAGTTCTATACAGTGTTCGGCAAAGCCTGTATTTTTCTCACTATATAAAATTGACTTTTTGTGTTCTTTAACTCTTTTTATATAGTGAGAAAAATACAGGCTTTGCCGAACACTGTATAGAACTCAACCACTTCCCCGATATAGATAACTGCGAATTAATACACAATATCACAAAAAGCAAGAGATTGGACCTCCTAGAAATATTAGAAATAAAAATAGCGAAAAAACAAAATCTATTAATCACCAACACACAGATAGAATATGCCAATACACCCTTTATAGACACCGTAATACACAATATAATACCACCCCCACTACACACAAGAACAGACAACATATAAGAACAAGTGCGATAGTCTTTAAGTTAGATTTATAGATCTCTTTGAGAATGGCATAACAGCCGAAACAATTGTTAGAGTATTTAAATAAATCTCATAGTGAAACAAGCCAAGTGTTTTAATTTATTTTTATTATTTACTGTATGAAGTTAAAATGTTTCACCAAGAAGTATCTGCAACAACAGCCGAGAATAATGTTCGCCTTTCAAACTGCATGTCCCAAACGAAATATAAAAAACTGTATTAATCACTGATATGTACAATCACCAGATAGTATTCTACATCTTGGTGAAGCAAATGGAAAGTTTTAAAGAATCTAGTGGATGGGTCATTCGCTCACGGTTTTGATAATTTAGGTGTAATATTTGCAATAACCTAGAATATCTATTAAATATTTTCAATCCCCTTTGATTTATAAATTCCAGTAAAATTTATAGTTTACTCTTCAGCGGACACCAAATTTGACTAAAACGTAGACCTATTTTTAAAAGACCATAACTATGGGCTTACATTGCATGTTTAACGTTAGTAAATGACTTCCAATAGAGAAATCGCTAGACTTCTAGTTTTTTCCATATTCTAATTTAGAAAATCAGCAAAACTTACAAAAATAGTGCTATTTTTTCACAAAATTTCCCTTTCTAAGCCTTATTTTACCGATTACGGTATATTTCAGATACCACTAACTATATATATTCTTAATATAAGCGAAACGAGCTTTGATTAAATATACGAAAAACTTCACTTTCTCAAAATTCGAAACTTGCCCGTCCTAAATTTATAGACCCATCATGGAACACCGTACCCAACTTTTCAACTACCGCTCGAATTTTACAAAATGTGTTTTATCATATATAAAATTACTCGCCTTGACGTTTAGGTTACGAATCCATAATAAAAAAATAGGAGGTTACATTGAAGAATGCCTCATAAAACAATTAAGTAAAATAACACAACAATTTAATATTTCGAAAAGATCTGTATTTAAAATTCGCAAACAGTAAAAATACAAATCTTACAGGTTTTCAAATTACCAACAATTATTTCGTGAAAATAGAATAAGACGTGATGATTTTTGCAAAACGCTATTTAATTTATTAAATGAAAATCAAAATATGTTGAAGAAAATACTTTTCACTGATGACTTTGGCTGATGGCTTTGTCATTCTTAAGCTTTCCAGCCTTTAAGTTTAAATGTCTATGAATTTCACCTATTCTTACGATTTTTTTTTCTACCAACCGATACAATTTTCGCTCTTAAACTTCCAACAGGATATGCACACATCCTTCCTCTAATGCTTCATAATTTTCTCAATCAGGTAAATTGTGCTCCAATTGATGCCGGATTCGTTTTCTGCAGCCCCGAATTAGTTTATAAAAACATGTGACTAAAAACGGACTAAAAATAAAAAATTTCCTAAAGAGAACTCTTTTAAAAATGTTTAATTTTCGTTATATCAACGATTTTGTAGGAATTTGAAATTCTTATGTATTTTGCCTGCTCTAAAGGATCCTGTATGGCAAAAGATCCATAGTGTTGACGTTTAGGGCATCCTGATACTTGGTTGTTAGTTTTGCTTTATACGACGATATGGAATCCATCGTCGACAAAGTTTTCTCACGTCTAAGTGTTGATGTACAATGTTTTGGAATTGACTCATACCAATCCCTAAAGTCGCCCGAATGAATTCATATGATGGTCGTTGATCTGCGTCGAACATTGCTCGAACAACGTAAATATTCTTATCAGTAAGAGCAGTTGAAGACACTGATGAAACCGATAAATCTGACATTATCATAATTGAAGTTATCAAACACACAAATTATAAACTTTAAAAAATAAGGTTATGTTTATTTGAAGCACAATGGAGCAAAGAGCTGATCGCATTTAACCAATGAATAACATTTAATACCACGATTTTCTAGGGTGTAAATTAATTCAAAAGTATTTTTAATAATATAAAATATTATTAAAAATGGGGTGTGTAATAATATTTTATATTATTAAAAATACTTTTGTATTATACAAATTGGTGTGGTTTTTACCCACTCATGTATGTTTCAAATTATTTTGTTGTAAATTAATTAGTAGATCTACTTGCTTAGTTTCTTTATTATCGTTTATAATACCAGCTCTAAGAGTTACAAAAAGGAAACTATAAATCCTAACCAGTAATAAAAGACTTACATCATTTAATAAACAACAAATAACATGTGTTCTTTTCAACAAAATTATGGTAATTCATGCTTATTTCGATACAAGAATGGCATACGTTTCAAAATCGTGACTTATATTAAATATTTCAAAAAATTCCATCCAATTAGCAAGCAATATATTAAAATAGTTCTCAAGTTTACAATTTATGTATCAACTATAAATTAGATTTACTTATTATATGCTAACATTGAATCTTCACTGGAAATTTAATGAAACACTTTCATAAACAACAAATAAAATCCATTCGATATCAGTTCAACGACTATTACAACAACTTCATTGAATTCGATTATTCTACATCTGTTTTTGAGTGTCATCTCGCTTCGGCCAACGTATCAAGAGACTGAAGTATGAAATCGGTTAGCATCGTTCGCGCACCAATAAATTAAACATGACTAAACTAGAATATAAAAATGAGGAAATCGGAGATTTAAAGAATTATATGAGATGTGTTTCAACAGTGATTGGAATTAATACGCCATATTGAAGGTGAAAATAAATTAACGGAAAAAAAGCAAACAACGCTAATTACGAATTAGTCATCTCATTATTAATAAAAAAAAGCCCGTTCATAATTATTTATTATTAATTATTTATCCAAGGTCGCAGAGGGAAAGTTATTTTGCAGTGAGACAATCTTTTGAGTAATTACTATTAAGTGTTACTGTCGTATTTTAATAAGTGACGTTTTTATTACACCCGAAGAAAGATTATTTTATTACAAAGAACATCGGTCAACAAATACCCTGATGCGGCATTCCAATTAATGTATATAATTAGAGTATGTAGGTATTTGAAAAGAAATATACTTTAAGAGTATTAAAAATGTATGTTTATGTTTAACATCATCAACACAAGAGAGTTGTTTTAAAACGGTGTGCTTAATTAAGGTCGCTTATTCGAATTTTTGTGCTTCAAGTAAAGGATTTAAAATTAACATGAAAGCAAAATAAAATATTTTAAAATATTTTTAATGAAAAATTACTATAATTATTATATATAACAAGTGTTCATTTGAAAAGTCAATCTAGTAGCATGTGATTTATTGAGAACATTTTGAAGTACATATATCGTAAATTAAAATTTAACGAAGTCGTATATTTTGACAGTTTCATACATACAAATAAATCACAAATAATAGGTATTTATTGAAAACTATAAGAAGTGCTGAAAATGTTGTCCTTCAAGATCAATGCACTTTAAAATCCTCCGTTCAAAGTTTCTGATGATATTCGGCAACATTACTGGATTGTTATTAATTTCCATGCATTTCTGTTCGATTCTCTGTAGCATATTATTCAAATTCAATATAGGTGTTCGAAATATGTTATTTTTTAGATAAGGCCACAAAAAGAAGTCGCAAGGTGTTAAAACGCATGAACGTGCAGGACAGGCAATTTCAGTATTTCGACTAATTATATGCTCATCAAAAAATTCTCTTAAATAATCCAAAGATTCTGCAGTACAGTGACAAGGTGCTCCGTCTTGTTGGAAATGTGCATTTGGTAGTTCATCATCATGCAACTGATTGACAAATGGTTGTAAAATTTCCGTACGGTACCTTTGAGCATTTAACGTTCTCTGAAAAGATATTGGTCCAATGATTCGCCCTTGGCTTATCGCTGCCCAAACACCAATTTTCTCTGGATGTAGCGATTCTTCATTAATTACATGTGGATTTTCACTACTCCAAATTCTTGTATTTTGTGAATTTAGGTATCCCGTTTTATAAAACCATGCTTCATCAGTAAAGATGACTCTTTGCGAAAGTTCTCCATTATTGTTCATATTTACAAACCAATTACAAAACTGTAGTCTACGTGGGTAATCAATTTCTAACAATTCTTGTACTGCTGTGACGCGGTATGGATAAAGTTGCATATCTTTTTTTAATAACTTGTGAGTTGTACCAACAGAAAAGTTTATTTGTTGACTCGAATGTCGAACAGATGTTTGTGGTTCATTTTCCATTATTTCTTCAACACGATTGACAACTTGAGGTGTACGTTTCTTAACTGCTCCGTTGCCTGATTTTCTTAAAGGACTACCAGTTTCAGAAAAAAGTTTTAAAGTTCTATCCAAAGTATTTTTAAATTGTATATAATCTATTACATAATGTGGAAACTCAACTTGAAATTCTACCATCCAATCTAAATAGCAGATAGCTGATAGCAGATGTCAGTTAGTGAAAGCAAATGTCAGTTATTGAAAGTAGATGTTTGTTTTGAAAGCAGGTGTCAATTATGAAAGCAAACGTCAGTTATTGAAACCAGATGTCAGTATTTTGAGAGCAGATGTCAGATTTGAATGTTCGAAAAGGCTAATTATTACTTCATAGCTATATGAGTGTTTTAGATAATTTCTTAGCCGCTTATTAAATATAACAATTGAAATACGGACATTTGCTTTCACTAACTGACATCTGCTACCAAAACTGACATCAAATTTCAAAAACTGACTTCTGCTTTCAACTTGACATCTACATTCAGTAACTGACATCTGATTCATTAACACTGTTACTTTATAATGCACTTCTAGATAGCTTGAACCTAGGTCTATTGTGGCTAAGTGGTAAAAGCGACAGTCCGGCAAACTGTAGACTTGGGTTCGAGTCCCAACATAGACAATATTTTCAATTAAAAATTTCGTATGATTTGCTTTGTAATTTGTCGACAGCAATGTTTACATCCCCACTTACTTTGCAAATTACATACATACTGGTTTGATATTTGTAAATATTTCATATAAAAGCCGAAAAACTCCAATAATTTATCAATTGTTATATTTAATAAACGGCTAAGAAAATATCTAAAACACTTCTACAAGCAAAATTAAAAGTGATTTAATCAGGAATTAGTGATTATAAAAAAACAAACTATAAAAAAAAGATCGATCTATACTTGATGTAACTCTATTTCACAAAATAAAATAAAATTAAACACACAAATGATGTTTGTAGATTTACACTATATTTAAAAAATATCTATGACATATAACGTGTGTTCATTTGAAAAGTCAATCTAGGTTACTTTGAAATTTTGATAGAATAAGACGCATATATATTAGTATGTGTTTGTTGTTCCGTAAACGTAAATCCAAATGACATGTGATAATGTCAATCACATTTGTTATTTATTTGTATGTATGAAACTGTCAAAATATACGACTTCGTAGGTTAAGTAGTAAATTTTAATTTACGACATACTTCAAAATGTTCTCAGTAAATCACATGCTACTAGATTGACTTTTCAAATGAACACCCGTTAGCAATTAAGATAATAATTTGAAGTAATCCAATATGGTTGTGTTGGATATATAGTACGTAACATTAGTTTATTGTTATATTTGAAGAAGCTATTGTGTAGTGAAATAGCTGTCATAGATATTTTTTAAATATAGTGTAAATCTACAAATATCATTTGTGTGTTTATTTATATTTTATTTTGATAAATTAACTCCTATATAAAAATACCCATTTGATGGTGACATTTTTGTCACTTTGACAGCGATAAAAAGCTACATAGCTTTTTATCACTGATAAAAATGCTTCTTCCTCAAAATTGTATTACTTATCTAGCAGCCCCGCATCACTTAATTTATTTTGGCAGCTGTCAGTTATAATAACTATTAAGTATCGTTGAACGTAAAATGTATTATATGAGTCGGTTTGGGGAAATTTCAACTAGAGAAAATACCTCAATCCACAAGAAATACAAGATCGTCAATATGGAGACAATTTAAAGAATTTGAATCATATCGTTAATTTATCTTGCCAAAAAACACTCGAGCTTTTCTTTCACGGAAAAAATACGTGAAATGTTTTTTATTTTTTTCATAAGTAAAAACACAAGAGCTTTTTTTTTTATCGGATAAATTTCTCTTTGTAACTCAAAATTTTTCCAATCAGTAATTTGACGAGAAAAACTTACATGAAAAAATCGCGAGACCGAAAGGTCGAGCGATTTTTTCTAATATAAGTTTTTCGAGCCAATAATTCGAGCAAAATAATTTCGTTACAAAGAGAAATTTATCCGATAAAAAAAAAGCTCTTGTGTTTTTACTTATGAAAAAAATAAAAAACATTTCACGTATTTTTTGGAACAACACGAATATTATAAAGAACCGCAATCTTAAATATAAACCAACAATAAAGAGAAGGTAAAGCTGATCTTCAGTATGTAGATCAAAAAGACGAACAGATCATTATAAAATCTTAAAAATAAAAAGAGATACAAAAATATAAGAAATTATGAAAAAATGTGTACTTTGCATTAAAGACAATTGTAATTGAAGCTGGATGAGAACTGCGAGTTATATGATGTGCGATATATCTGAACACGCTTAGATGAGCTGTTCGTACATCGTCCAGTGACTATAGGACGCTCACTCACACTGTATATATAGTTGAAATTAAGTCTTAAACTTCTAGTTTCAAAAATTATTTTATTGTAAATACCACTACAATATTGTTTCGCCATACAATGGCTTCATCAGGTGGATGAAATACTGAAGTTTCAACAAGTATCTCCTTCGTCAATTAACTATTGAAATTAAGTCTAATAATTACGCTATAAAATTTGCAGACGATTCCATTTTAAAAATTCGAATCGATAATAGATATTGAAACAGTTTGATTATGCAACCCGTATCAGTATTCGATATAGAAATACATATTCCTATTTCATTTGGTGTCGTTTAATAGAGATTTCAAACTCATTATTTCCATAGATACGACCGTTTTACATTTTATTATATCGTAACACCTCATATACCAGCATTTAGACGATTAAAGTAAGATCTGTACTGTCTATCTAATGTATTTTAAACGCTATAGTGGCAATTATTTCGCAAAAACATAGACCCAATATAATATTATTCAAACTCGAATACTGCATGTGTAGATACCTCCTGTTTCTTCATAGCAATTCTCTCGGTTACTAACAGGTTACAAACTGGTCCTTATAGTATCACTTACTTTTCACCATACACATATGCAATTTATTCATGGGAATATACTTTACATATACACACACACACACACGGATACAAATATATATTTCTTTCGTACTTTAGTTCTGTACAAAGTTGAGGTTGCAGCATGAACGGTTTCCTCTTAGTCGGAAAAAGAAGTAAAAGAGGATGGGATTCTTCAAACGCAGAACCTAATAGTATTTCTAACGATCCTACATGGGATGATAAAACTAATGAACCTTAGTAAAACTTATCTGAAAGTGTTCGTGCTGATTTGATGACATTAAGCTTGTAGATACTTCGATATAAAGATGCTATTTACATATATGATTGACGATCCATGGTGACTTATACAAGCAAAACTAATTGAAATCTAATGCAGTTTATTGTTTAGAATTTCTAATTTCTGAGTAATTATAGGAATTTAGTGATTATTAAAGACCGGATGCATCAGGACGAAATTACGATAGACCATATAAATAACCTATAACATCGCTAAGTACAACATGCAGTTATTGAATAGCACTATTCATTTTTTGTCGTTGAAATGACGCAATTACTTTAATATTACAGTTAAATTCCTTTCTTCATGGGCGTAGATAGAAGCGTGAGGAGTTTTTATAATTTATTTTATTTATTAGTTTATATTTCGTAAGATAAATAAAGTGCGGTGAGTTAGTTTCTTTTGTTCATTATTTTAACTATTAATTACATACCGTATAACGGGGTTATTTGGAAACCGCGGGGTTATTTGGAAAATCGCGGGAATATTTATGTTTGGTATCCCAATTCAAGGCTGTTTTGGTTAGTTACATTTCCCGCCTGCTTCTTATGTTCAGAGTAGGTGACTGAATGTTTACAGAAGATTTTGTGAAATTTCAACAACATACGTAGAGTTTTTGTGAAGTAAAAGGTAAGTGCGTTAAATAATACTTTTTAAAAGCTTGTCAAACTTTCGTTTGCCCACTAAAAAGGAGTTGAGCTGGAATCTTTATTGTTCACGGACGAATGTTAGGTTATGTGGGAAGTACTTGTAGGGATAACCAAATTGTACATTAGTCAACAAATTCAGGGCTGGCCAAAACGTCCGGTGGGGCTATTTGGAATGCAAAGTTGGGGATTTTTGGAATTTTATTTTTGTAAAATTATAAATGAAAACTATTTGCTCTTTTTGATGAAAAAAAGATTTTCATTAGGTACTTTTCATTACCTGCCCAAAAATTTTTTGAATTATACAGGTCTCGATATGGTGCGTTCCTACCGCCGTTCATATACCTGCTGTCGCAAGGGCAAGCAGTTCAAGGCCTACAAATCTTATAATGAAGGTGCCTTAAGCCGTGCCGTTGCAGATGTAAACTCTAATAAATTTAGTATATCGGCTGCAGCTGAGCACTACTCAGTCCCCCCAACAACGTTATGGCGAATGGTACATAAGAAAAATCTACACACATCAGCCGGACACCCCACGGTATTTACTGAAGAAGAAGAAAGGGCAATGGTCGACTATCTCGTGTTGGTCGCTTCATGGGGGTTTCCATTCGACAAGATGGATTTGCGTTTACTAGCAAAAGGCTATTTAGAAAGACGTGGAATGACTATAAGAAGGTTTAAAGGGAATTTACCTGGTACAGATTGGGCCTCAAAGTTTCTTCAGCGACATGCATCAGAACTATCTGACAGACTCTCAGCAAACATATCAACGAAAAGGGCAGCCGTCTCCGCCAGTGATATAGACCAATTATTTAATAACGCTAGGGATATACTTGAAAATGTCCATCCTTCCTGTTTGATCAACTTTGATGAGACAAACCTAACGGACAATCCAGGTGCAAAAACCTTTATTTTTAAACGTGGCACCAAATATCCGGAGCGGGTAGTTAATGCCACGAAAATTGCTATCAGTTTAATGTATGCCGGCACGGCCGAAGGTGAACTCCTACCAATTTATGTGGTGTCCACCTCTGGGACACATGGTTGGAGGGAGGTCCTCCTTTGACGCGCTACAATCGTCCAAAGAGTGGCTGGTTCGACAGCACCACGTTCGAGGATTGGTTTTTGAAAGTGATTGTTCCATTTCGTAGAAACAAGGAAGGAAGAAAGGTTGTTGCGGGAGACAACTTGTCCTCACACTTTTCTCGTTCTGTACTGCAGAAGTGTGAAGAACTTGATATTATATTCATGTGTTTACCACCAAATTCAACCCATATAATGCAGCCACTAGATGTAGCTTTTTACGCCCCTTTAAAACGATATTGGAGAGAGATCCTCACGATATAGAAGAAAACTTCAGGAAGAAAAATGCCTGTGTTATCAAAAGATGTGTTTCCTGCTCTTCTCAAAAAACTCCAAGACAAGTTGGATGATAATGGAAAGGGTGGTGAGAATCTTGTAGCTGGATTTGTTAAAACAGGACTGCATCCTTGTAACCCTTCAAAACCAAAAGAGAGGCTTCCTAGCGTGAACACCCCAAGGCAGAATGTAAACAATACCGTATCTGATGTTGTTATCGAGATGTTGCAAGAAATGAGAGGTGGTTTTAGTTATGAACCACCAAAAAGAAGACGCAAGAGGGTTTTAACTGAACCTGGAAAAACCCTCACCGAAACCGATCTCCTACAAGCAACAGATGTTCCGGCAACTTCAAAGTCGAAGAGGGTTAAGAGAAATCATGCACCTGTGGATTTAGATGCCTCACTGAGTGATGATGATCACTTAGCATCGCAAACACATACACAGAAATTAGACCCGTTGGAATCTGACAATTTGAATGAAGAACTCTGTGAAACTTTAATGGCGGCAAATATTCCATTAAATAAACTTATCAAAACATTTCTCCAAAAATATACTGGTCGAAATGTTCCTGATGAATCCACCTTACGCAAATATTATGTTTCTAAGTGCTACACGAAAGCAGTAGAACGCCTTAGAAGCCATCTTTCAAATCAGTACCTATGAATAAGTGCCGACGAAACTGTCGATATATTAGGACGCTGTGTGGTAAATGTTGTAGCTGGTGTACTACATCCAACTATTCCATATAACGAATATGTAATAGGAACAAAAGTTATAAATACAGTTGATGCGGAAACAGTACCTAAAATTATTTACGAGAATATGCACCAAATGCTTCATTCGTACAACAGCTACAAAGAAGAGATTAACGTCAGGACTCCTTGCTGGCCATGGCAAAACGCGAATCCCCACTTCTTGCAGATAATTTGTGGTAACGCGAGCGACGTGTGGGCGCGATTGTCGTGCATTAGAAGAAAATCATTGCCTATGTATGTACCAAATGGCACCACATGATTCGCCAAACATTCATTTATGTACCTATCAGCTGTTAGATTTCCGTCTACAAAAACCAACTCAGTAAGAGCGTTCATACACACTCCTGCCCAAACCATCAGTCCCCCATCTCCAAATGGCGATCTCTCGGAAATACAGCACTGCGAATATCGTTCCCACATCCTTCTCCAAACTTTTTCACGTCCATCAGGTGAGCGTAAATTGAAACGAGATTCGTCTGTAAACAGAACACAGTCCACTTGCTTTCAACCTTCTTCTAACTGTTTTGGCCGATATTGGACGTCCATGCATGTTAAAAAACCGTTGGGCTACCATCGTAGATGGCAGGTTACGCTCCCTAAGAATTGACAACACCTGTCTTCATTTTGCGTTGTGCATTGCGGACGACCCGAACCTGGTCTCCTGGTGTATTCTTGCGTCTCTCTAAAACGTTTTAAGGCATCATGAATGGTACTTCTAGCCATATTCATGACATAAGCGATGTAACGCACACTGCGTCCATCATTATGTAAAGCAACGGCTGCAGCAATATCTTCGGGTCTCATTGTGTAATAAGATAAATTGTGACTACCGTCTTACACTCAAAACACTGATAACACGTGAAAATTAAACAAATAGTGATTATAAAGAATCAAAAGGCAGACACAAATTCTGCAGTGACTGTGACTTTCGACAATTAAATGGCGTATCTCATAACAATGGCTTGTTTACACGTATCCATGGTAACAAAATTGTTACAAATTGATGCATTTTAAATTGAATTATCTACAAAAACTCTGACTAACATACATCTCATTTTTATTTTTATAAAATAAATGTCCGGTTTTTTTTTGTCTCTGAGTGTATTAAAGGAAACCTATCCTAGTATGCTGCATATTACTTGTTTAGCACATGCTCGCCACAGAATCTGTGAATGTATCAGAGACACCTTTCCGAAAGTTAATAGACTTGTATTCCCTTTTAAAAAGTTATCGAAAAGCACCATTAAGAGTAGCTCTTTACAGGGAAAAACTACCATCTTTGTCACTGCCTCTCTCTCCAGTAATAGTTAGATGTGGAACATGGTTGGAAGCTACTAGTTTTTATGCAGAGAATTTCGATAGTTTAGAAAATTTCGTTACATGTTTACAAGACGATGCTCGAAGTATTTCTGAGTGCAAGGAACTAATACAAATTCCAAATTTAAAAAATCAATTGTACTTTCTTCAGAAACACTTTGGAAATTTGTCAAAACCAATCACTGATGAAATGCCCATTCACATATTTTCTAGAATTCCTTCTTTTATTCTTTCATTTGTTAGTTAGTCTTCTAGAAGCTTCTTAAAATACATCATTACCAGAAGCTGCAGTTTACTTTCTCGGAGATCAGCTAATGCTTAGGTTTCAGCTTCCAAACATTAAAAGTGGTTAAAAGGTTGGCATAAATTTGTACCTTTTAATACTTTTTTCTTGTTATTTAGATATAAGGCCTTTTCTTAAATGTATGGTATTTTTCTCTAGATGGTATAATTTTTACTTTTATATCTGCTTTCAAACTATCTTAGTTATCTATTTGAACAGCAAAGTATTTAATATAACATGGACTTGTTTTAATTATTCGCTATGAATGTTAACTTTGATATGTTCAAACTTTGAAATTGCACAATGAATTAATTAAATCTTCTAAAGAATAGGAAGTAAAGCAAGCAAATCGCAATTTTATTATAGTGTTAATGTCAATTTTTTGGTAGACTTTTAATATTTGATTAATTAATTAATTAATTTAAAAGTCAAGGGTACATCTTTCACGCAAATATATTCGATAAATAAACTTCTTTGCTAAATTTTAAATTAATGCTTGCGCTCCTATATTAAGATAGATTAAAGCAATCCTTGCGTAATATAGATAAACTATAAGGTACAAAAGGTAAGGCCCCCCCATATTTTATAAACTCTTCATCAAAGTAATAACATATAATTTGATGCAGCATACGTTAAGCACACAAAACTTTTTAATATTTACTAATTTTTTAAAATTCCCCTTTACATCGATCTACATGAAATTAGGTCTAATACAACCGCATAATTCACCATCAATTTAAGTCCATCATAGATCCAACGAGCATCTTTATGGCAGACAACTATTTACCATGTTAATCGCTAGGGAATTGCATTATATCCATCAGCGAAATTAATAAATAAATTCATTATTAAATGCTGCCGGTTGTACCATATGATAACTACATTAAAATAAGAACTGTAGAGGGTACGGGTGATCTTACTGCCTGTTCCGATAGTCGGGATAGAGGCAACTTTTCTTATTAGTGGAATCCATCGCTTTCGATTTTAAACCTAAAGTAAACGAGTTATAAACCCCGTTTTCGTCTGTAGAACATAAATGAGCTGGTGCCGGTGTGTTGTTAGTCGTGGTGGTTCTTTTTCTTCATCATCTTGTGGCCGGTTGCAAAAATAACCTAGCCTACGTTTTTCTACGTTAGGTTGTGACCCCTGTGTGCGCAAACGAGTAACAGAGTTCGGAATTATTGGAATATCTCATGGATAGGACGCGCATAAGATAATGAATTGAATTCTTTTGTAATAATATTAATATTTAAAATAAATATAATTAAAATGAAATTAAATTATATACAAGCTGTCCCGTATCGTTATGTTCAAATTTTAGGAGTGTAAAGTAGACTTCATTTCACGTATCAAAAACGCAAAACTTGTATATCTATTTTTATTTGTACAAGAAGGTTTTGTTTAAGTATGACAATACGTTAAGCACGTATAAAGTGTTTGTACAATATGAAACAAACATGTAAATAATTTACATATCTGTAACTATGCACATGGACAATACACCTCGTATTTTCAGAATTTACTTCTGCTTAATACATATGTTTCTGCCATCTAGGCGTCCTCAGTTAAGCTAGTGAAGCAATGTATACAAATTAATACAAACCTGTTATAAACAATTGGTTTGTATCTGTATTTAAATTTACTGAAATAGCCCGCATAGATCAAGCAAGTTCCGTCCTATAAGAAGACAACTATTTAATACTTGACATCTTACGGGCGAAAGAGACTTTGTCTGGAGGGCTACCTATCGTTCGAACAGCTAAGCTGCTACGGGAAACGATCAAATACGTATGTAGATGTAGTCCATTAACAACCAGCCAGATGGCGGTAAATATACAAAAAGGTTTTGTTTAAGTATGACAATACGTTAAGCACGTATAAAGTGTTTGTACAATATGAAACAAACATGTAAATAATTTACATATCTGTAACTATGCACATGGTCACTAGCTTAACTGAGGACTCCTAGATGGCAGAAACATATGTATTAAGCAGAAGTAAATTCTGAAAATACGAGGTGTATTGTCCATGTGCATAGTTACAGATATGTCAATTATTTACATGTTTGTTTCATATTGTATTTTTATTTGCTTCAAAGTTACAGATATATGAATTTGATTGTCAGATCATGAAAAAAATGTAATCCTAAAGTCAATACAAACAACCATAAACACGGTCATATCGCCCGTGGTCGTTATAACCGGGTGATATGGCTCATATCGCCCGGTAATTTATTTACAGTTTTTAATATTGTGTGAGTATAAATAAGTCCCGAAAAGAAAGGATATACATTTTACAGAACTAATAATTTTAATTTTTAAGAAAGTCTAAAGAAAGAAGCAAAACTTTAGCATTATTTATTAAAATTAAGATTATCTAAACATTGACAACTTGAAAACTTCAAAGTGGCAACAACTGTCATTTAAAATAAAAAATTAGGGTTAAACCGTTGATTCAAGGAGTCATATTAGGTGATGTTGCGTAACGACTGTCAACGACATGACAGTTGACAGAAATCTCGGAACTTTTCCAATGTAATTTGAATTTTCCGCTTAAGAAATTAATTCTTCGTGAAAAATAAAATCTTGTATGAACCACTGGCATTATGTCAGTTATATTGCCTTCGGTCGACATTCGTCCCTCGGGCCAGAGGCCCTCGGGCTGAATTAACGTCGACCTCGGAGCAATATTATACCCATAACGCCCTTGATGCATAAATAACTATATTGTTTTTCGAAGTATTCTCCGCGAAGATTTATGCACTCTTGTATGCGCTCGAACGAAATTGGGAAGCAGTTATTCCACTAGTTTGTTGGTACAGTTAAAATTGTGTTTTTGAAGGCATCGGCTGCTCTTATTGACGACTGGAACCTTTGATCACGCAGTCCGTGCTTGATTTTCGGAAAAATAAAGAAATCGTTAAGACTTAGATCGGGACTGTACGCAGGATGGTCTAACAATTCGAAGTTTTGTTACATTAAAGAGGTCAGCGATGACTTGCGGCAAACAAATCGTAGTATACCAATCGACAGTAACAGTTATTTGATCTTGTAGAGGAGTTGTTGCTACATGACCAGCTTCCGAGACAAATATCACGATCATCTTTTTGGAGATACTTCGAGAATTGATTAATTTTGTCGGCTTTTCTTCACCTTGGAACACCAAAACAGACGACTGGCGTTTATTTTCTGGCTCGTATGAGTAAATCCAAGATTCATCACCACTCACGATGCTGTACGCGTTTTTAGAGTATCCTTCGTCGAAGCGGTATAGAATTTTTTGACACCAATTCACCCTAGCTGTTTTCTATTCTATCTGTTCCAACGGGAAAAAAAATTTTTTACACACAATTCATCATGCAAAATGTTTCGAATTGAGGCTTATAAAATCTGCATTGTGTCACATGTCGATCTTCGTTGCCGAGCTTGCGCACAGCAACGACGATTTCCTGAGTGACTGCCGTTTTTGGTGCACCTGCTGTAGGATTGTCGCTAAGACTAATCCGTCCACGTTTGAATTCTCCAAACCAACGAGAAATTGTTGACTGATGTGGGGCTTCATTACCGAAAACAGAAACCAAGTCGGTGAAGCATTTTTGTTCAAGTAATTGTCTTCGAAAATGATAAAAAATGATTGCACGAGAACTTTCACGGTTTAATTCCATTTTCCGAGTAACTTGTCAACTTTGTCAGTTCGTTTTAGCTACAACACTACACATATCGCACTGAAACTTTGAATTTAGGCTAACTAAAAATGGAAGTTAATTTTTAGTACTGACATTTGATTAGTGGCGCTCTCTGTATATACAAAACATAAAAGACATCCCTCGTACTTGATAAATGTAACAACAAGCGTCCGCGATAACAGACACAAACGATACCAATATCCAACCAAGTTAAGTTTAAGTTCTAATACATTTTAAACATTAAATAAATTATATAAATGTTTTTTTTTGTAAAGCTCTGAGATTAGGATATGTAGGAGACAATACTATATTAAAATATACCAAAATGAAGAGAATTGTAGTGCACAAAATTTGACACCGATAACTTATAAAATACGGTCACGTAATGAGTAAAGCTCGGATTATATGCACAATGCATATTTTTTGTTAAAAGGTGTATTAACAAAATTAATACGTGTCTTTTTTTGTTTTTGTTCACCTATAGCACCTAAATCACTCGATTGTTCAGCTGCTTCCGGGTCATAAGCATTGATCCAATTTTCATCGCCAGTAATAATCATCAGTCATAGCAGCATCTCTTCAGCCACTTCACTTCATTTCAGCTGTGTTTTTCAAGCAAATTCGATGATTTTGATACAAGACGAGAAGACACACGATATAAGCTCAAATCGTCCCCTAAAATTGTTTGTATTGATGCTTTTGTTATACCAACAATGTTCATAAGGTCTCTTTCAGTCAATCGACGATTCGAAAGTACAAACTACTTGATTTTGTTGATGTTTTCATCAGTAGTTAAAGATGATGGACTTCCTGAGCGAGGTTTGTCTTCGACTACTTCACAACCCTCACCAAATAATTTGTACCACTTAAAAATTTGTGATCTTGATAAACATTGATCACCGTAACATATTTAATGTGTGCCTACAAGAAATTTGGTTTTTTACACAAACTTTAATTGTTAATTCTTTGTTCAATAGATTTATCCATATTAAAAAATGACCGCAAAAATTTTTTCACAGTTACATAATACGCTGTAATTTCTAAACTAACAAAACAAATGCCATTAGATTTTTGTCTGCTGTTCAAAACAGTCATACCAATCTAACAAATAAATATACACAGCGATATTGATAGCGCGTATTTTTAAAAATACGGTCTCATTACTTTTTGGTCCACATAGAATTTGTCAATATTTTGTGTATATTTTTTTAAAATATGTGGATATTTTGCTATGCTTATATGCATATAATTTGAGCTTTATTGATAATAATATAAATATAATTAAAATAAAATTGAAATGTCTGTAAATATATTTCTTCTTACATTATCATTACCAAACCACAGTCTAGGATAACCCGCAATATATCTTTATTTCAAGTACATTTTGATAATGATATCTATTCAAGAAAAAGCGGAAATGTGTAAAATGTGATCAGAAATAACTAAAGGCCGGATTATATGCAGTTTGCATAAATTTGCATATTTGCATAATATGTATATATATATATATATATATATATATATATAACAATTGATAAATTATTATATATACATATATGCATTTTGTATATTATTTGCATATTTTGTAGTAATTCAGCATTTCTGCATATTTTAAATATCCGAGTTTTATTTATTTACTAAATCAAATTTATTATAGGCATTACTAAAAATATGTCGTGGATGTAACAAACAAAAATTAAACAGCCCTCTTTAAATTAAAAATAGCATTTTATTAAGCGTCTCCAAGAATTTATTAATGCTCTTCCCATACATCCAGGCCGAGACAAAATTCCAGGAAAAGCTAATACCTTAAAACTTCCAAATAAATACAAATATACATTTTACCAGAAAATTAGGAGTATATGTGTTTCTTTGCTATTCGGAGAAATTTTTTTCCCATATTCGAAAGCAATTTTATATTAAACGTCACTTTACGTTGACTTTTTGAAATGTAAACTTGTGAGTTGTGATATATAAAAGCAAAAATGCCGAAAATAGTGACGGTACCTGGATGGATTGCACCTTATTCAGAATTGCGTATAGATGGAGGAAAAGTGTTTTGCGTAGCAGGCTGCAAGATTGTTAGTAAAATTTTAAGTATTTCCTCTTGTTAATTAATTAATTAAGTTTTTAATTATTCCTTTATCTTTCACTAACATTTATTTTATAAGAAAGTAACTGATGGCGTAATATTTTTTTTTGCAGATTACAAGGAGAGAAAGTTCCAAGTCGACCAACATATGAAAACTCCAACTCATGCTGCAAAACTAACAAAGATGAAATTATCGAAGAGTCAGCAAACATTACCGCAATGTTTGCCTCCAACTTCCAAAAAATCGGAACAAGAACAATTTAATGAAGATTTGTGTCAATTGTTTGTGTCGGCAGATATTCCACTACATAAATTAAACAATTTAAATGTCAAGTTATTTTTGGTTATACACATTTGAAATACTGATCTTGGAAGCTGCCCTTAAAAACTTAAAGCTATTATATGCATTTACGTTAGCTAAATTTCTTCGATATCTCTTAAATGCCGCTAGTCCTTCTTTTACAAGTCATTTAATTTCTGTCGAAAACGACTGGGGAATATTTCCTGTATTAGCAAAACACTTCAGAACATAATGTTTAATACAATTGTATAATACAGGCTAGTTGTGGATAGCGTCAAAGAAAAAAAGAGGTGAAAAGTATATATAAGTAATGCCATCATAAAAAAATTGCGGTCCAACTAATAACTAAAAAATGATTTTTCTTTATTCGAGTCTGGCCCTGTCACGGGATTCCACCTATAATTAATAAGTAATTCTCTTTACCTATTAATTATATTGTTCTATCGGTATTAGTCAGTACCACACACAAATTTAAAGAAAACAAATGTAAATAATTCCATACAAATAATGAAAAACCAGGTATCTATGCCATTGGACACGCCATGAACATGCTACATAAACCTTTTTGTTTTATGACGAGTTTTTTATGAACATAATAATTTTACTTTTAAACGAAGTTTAACGTTCAAAGTATTTAATTTTAATCACATTTTAAATAATGCATAGGTTTGTCGACATATTCGACGTAAAGACTATTATTGATATTCATATGTGTATGAATGTTTTAATTTGAAAATACCATTTACTATTTTTATGAATAGGAACTTTATGTCGACGTATCGTCTAACTAATGCTTAACAAACCTGTATAATATCAGATATAGTCAGAGCGACCACAACGTTATTTTTCTACCAGTCTGTAAAGATAAGCACGTCATATTTTAGATTTATGTTTAATAGAATTACTAGATTTTATTTCTTGCTTTGCCTCACCTTATTCAAAATCACTCTAGATATCTTATTTATTTGAATTGTACGGGTGAAATAATAAATTAAAAGTAATCGCGGTATCCTTTTCGAAATAAGAAAGTCAAGCTTGCTTCCGGTATAACAGGAAGTATCCGGAAGTTGAAAATAATTTCGATGAACTTCCGAAAATATTTTAAATTCAAAATTTGTTGAAACACTGCAGGTACGATAAACACGATATTAATCGCAATTTCGATTGCGATTAAATAAAGTTAAGTCAACAAAGATTTAAATGAAACGCATGCAAACGATGCAGTTCTTTCAATCAAATAATCACCCATAAACATTCACACCTCGCCTATTCTTATCTCGATCATGTCTTTGACCCCTGGAGAAAAAAACCATAGGATATATGTACGTATGTATGTGCCCTACTATCGAAGTGTGAGCGTCTAAACCACAGCGATTGAGTTGAAAAAAAGCCGCAATTTTTTGATAAGAACTTCGATAAGAGAGTATATGTGCATTGTTTTTTTTATGAACAACCGATTTAGTGTTCGTTTTTTAAAACAAAGTTATACAATGTTTCCTGCGTGCTAGGCGTAATATGCAATTATACATACCCCGTTCTCCATGTCCATCATCTCCGCTAAACAGATGAAAAAATCACTTTTTCACGAACAAGTTTATTTTTGGACGGTTTTGCAAATATTCACTTTATTAGGTCGCGCAGAATTTACATCGTTCTAGGTGTTTGTATTGTTTTGTTTTGTTGTAAAAAGTGATGACTTTATGTATTGAACACATATGCAAATGAAGTTTTAAATTTCCTTTTTGTTGTGAAGTATTTTTATAGGCTGAAAGAAAAAAATTATTTAAATATTGATATGGAAGAATGTCGTTCTTTCATTTCATTGTAAATTAATTTAATTCGACTCGGTTTTCAGCAAAAATAAAGTTGTATTTACGAGATAGTAACATGTATTAAAAAATAACCAATTTTTCTACGAAGTGTCCACGGAATTCTTGCAAATTTTAATTCTATGGCAACTACACGGCCTATCACAGAGATGGCGCGAATCCCAGGAGTCTTCTTTACCATTCTGTAGAATCATCCGTTAATAGGTTAAATATGACAGTACAGAGCGATCTGTCAATTAGTCTGTTTTTGACAATACGCTGAAATGAAGGTCTCTTTCTTAATGCTTAACATCAAACGAAATCAAGGCAGAGCTGGATTCAACTATTGTAATCCACTCCTTCGTTTTCCATGGTTAAAAACTGGTTTGTCGAATTTAAGCGTGGTCGTTGAGCACAAACGATGAACACCATAGTGGACGTCCAAAAACTGTTACTGTTCCAGATATGATTGAAAAAGTCCACCGTATCGTCTTGCATGACCCTCGAGTAAAAGTGGGCGAGATAGCAGACATTGTAGGTATCTGAAATGACAGTATGCACAGAATTTTAGCTGAAGAATTGGAAATGACAAAATATTCGGCCTGTTGGGTACAGCGGTTATTCACACCGAAGCAAAAACTGAATCGTTTGAGAGTTTCTCGCGACGCTTTGACACGTTTTTGTCGCATTACCGTCGTTAAAATCTGGGTTCACTATTACACACTAGAAACTAAAGAACAATCCAAACAATGGACAAAAAAAAGTTCTCCGACATCAAAGAAGGGAAAAACGGTTTTTTCAGCAGGAAACGTTATGGCAACTATTTTTAGGGGGTTCTCGTTAAATTATCTTGGTCGACTACTTAGAAAAGGGGAAACCAATAAATGGGGTGTATTATATCAATTTGTTATAATAATTAAGAGACAAAATGAAAGAGAAACGACCTCATTTAGGAAAGAGGAAACTGCTTTTCCATCAAGATAACGCAGCTGCCCACCAATCTGCGATTGAAACGGAAAAAATTCATGAATTGGGATTTGAATTAGTGCCTTATTCACTCTATTCCCTAGATATGATTCCCAGCGATTATAATCTCTTTCCAAACCTGCAAAAATGGCTCGGCGGTAAGAGATTTTCGTCTAATTCCGAGGTAATCGCTGCTATAAATAGCTATTTCGAGGACTTGGATTCATCGACCTACAATGAAAGCATTACTATTTTGAAATATCGTTTCCACATCGTTTTTTGTCAAAAAATATTGCGTTTTCTTGGTCAGGCCACGTAGCTTTTGAACCACGCTCATATTTATTAGATAAAGTCTACAGATCTAGAAATGAAATTGATATTTAATATAAATATAACAAATTCTTTTTGTTTTCTCTTGCAATAATAAAAATAGTGATTATTATTATACTATTTTACAATAACATACCAAAGAAGTAAGGAGGCAAGTCCGTAATAATAATAATAACAATTATTACCTACTATAGTGTCGATTTATCTCGCATTTCCTCATCCTGTCGCAGGAAAACATTTTACTCAACCCACATATTTGTAGGTTAAGTAATAAGAATAATAATAAACATTAATATAATAGGATGATAATTATGCTAACCATCTTGTTCAAATGAACCGATGGGTTAACATACTGGCAACCAAGAAAAAATTGAAAGTTCTTGTGAGTGGAGGAAATAATAATAATGACGTCATAACCATGTAGCCAAAATCATACATAAGAGATTACGCAAAGGATTGGCACATAGCGAAAACTTTGATCCTAATCACAAAATGTCTTTGTAACCACAAAAGGAAAGATATATAAGGATCGTACGATAATAATTTATTGCTGCACACCAAACAATACTGCTCGAAAATCAAACGGAGAAAACTTTTGAAAATATCAGCATACTGGTTTTCGAGATTAAATAATTGTAGATTTAAGGGTTTCATTGTGCCGATAATAATAAGAGTAACAGGGGAGATTCCATCTAGCATAGGCTGCGCTCCATGTTAGACACTTCGTAGTTGTTTTATCTACTGATGATGACAACTTAGTTATCGTACATATTTAGGATACGATTATTAATTGTAGCAGGGGATTTTATACCTTTTTTGAGTAGCTATTTCTTAATTTTCTGTCGAGTATAATCTAGCCCAATCTTTCTTTGTTTTTGTTATCATTTGAGTTTCATTCCAAGTAACTTTTCTTTTTCATGTTTTGTAAGGTCTACCTCGATTTTGCATTTTTATGCTTTCACTTGCCATGCGCTTCTGGTATGTCTCTTGTCTTCAACAATTCTCAAATAATCTGGCAGCATTGGAATACCTTGTCAGACATTTTGGTAAAATTTAACTGATTTTTACAACCGCTAACGACTTGAAGTTTTTCCAAATAAACTGTTTTGTAATTCAATAACTAAGTTGCGTTAGTAGAAGTTAATTATTTCTAAATTCTTTCGAATTCTTCGACGATGTTCTGATAATAATTGAGATTCATGACATATTTTGTTGTAATAATATTTTTTATTTATCGATAATACAATAATTCGGACACATATAATAAAATTTAATTAATATTTAGGTAGTTTATCCTTATAATTTTATAAACAATAAGTAAAAATATTAATTTATATTTTTGAACTATTTAGAAAATAATTTAAGATATATTAAAAGAGATTAAATGATTATGAACTTTTTAAAATGTACTGGAAATAATTTGGATATATTATATATTTTTTTTGGAGAATAATATTCATAATATAATAATCTGAATCCATACAACAATTTTTAATTGTTATTGTAATATTTTATTCTTATTCCGAAACAAAACTAGCTTATTCACTGTAAAAATATGTCATAATAATTTTTAAAAAAATCAAATTAATACAGACAATCCATTAAAATATGCATAATTTAAATTAAATTTAATTATACAACATGAATAGGGAGAGATCATTAGATGTTAGCCTAAATCTACAATTTTTAATTAAAATTATAAAATTCTATTCTAATTTTCATCAATTTCTTATTATATAAGGAAGATTTTTCTTTATAGTTGTTTAGAAAATGATACCAAATAGCTGAGTTAGGTTAAAAGAGGGTAAATATTTATAAATTCTTTCGAAAAAATACAGGGAATTAATTAAATTTATTAAATATTTTTTTGAAAAAGTGAAAAGTACATAGAGTAAAAAAATATCGATAATGTTTAAGTTACAGGTTAAAAGAGGGTAAATTTTTATAAATTCTTTCGAAAATATACAGGGAATTAATTAAATTTATGGAATATTTTTTAAGAACGTGAAAAGTATCGATAATGTTTCAATAAATATAAATAGTGACTTCGAATTGAAATTAATACATTTTTCTTCTTATTTTAGTATGAACAATTAAAAGAAAATATTATTAAATTTTTTATAACAGCTTTGAGAACAATCTTAAAAAACTAGATTTAGTTAAAAGAGTTTAAATATTTGTATCATTCTTTAAGGATGTATAGGCAATAATTAAAAATTTATTAATTAATTTTTGAATAATTAAAAGTAAATACCAATATAATAAAGCAAAACGAAATATTGAATTAAAATTGAAATTAATGTACTTTTTTCTTAATATTGTATAAACAATTAATAAAAATATTATTACATTCCTACACTTTTTTTAGGAAGTGATTTACAATAACTAAGTTAAGTTAGGAGAGGTTAAATTTTTATTTTTATTAAATTTAAATTTCTGACAAAATAATTATTGATTGAAATTTATTTTTTGAAACAAAAATTAGGCGCTGTTTTGTAGTTTATATAATAATTATTATTATTCAATCATTCAATCAAAGTTGATTACAATGTATTTTCTAGGTTATGTTCAATAGCCTCCACCAGTTACAAAAGCGTACGTTTCGAAAAATCGATTTTTAATAAGCATTAATTAAAATAGGGTTTAATATTTGTTTGACTATAATAATAAATGCTACAAAATAATTTCTTGTTTTAGAACGAGCGACAGACGATTTTATTGTATTAGAATCAAATTGCATTGATTATTAATGTATAGGTTATGTTCGTGTGGAATAAATAATAGTTACAGTTGCTTAACTATTATTTATTCCTCATAAACATAACCTATAACTGCACTAATCAAATTTAAAATTTTATTTAAGGAAACTTTCAATAAAACATAAGTTAAACATTTTTAAATTTTAGAAATTTAGTTCTAAATTATAATTAGCATATTATTATCTGAAAAATGCATTATAAATATCTATGAGAAGTTAATTACAATGTATTTTCTAGGTTATGTTTACTAACAGAATAAGTGAAACATACATGAGTGGGTAAAACCCCACCAGTTTTGTATAATATAAAAGTGTATTTGTTTAATAATATAAATTATTATTAAAAATACTTTTGTACAGGGTGGCCCAAAATGACTTAATGGAGAATATTTTTAATTTAATTATGAAAAATTATATCTCGCAATGACCGAAGGGGTTTGAGTTCATTATAACTTCTTATTTAAGACATAATTATTATATTTTTTTAATTTTAAATACAGTATATTAATGGAGAATATTTTTAAAAAAATTATATCTCGCAATGGATCGTTGATTTGAGAAATAAAGGTCAACGATTTTGGCACGTTGTTCAATTGTGTACTGTTCCATTTTAAATTCCCCAAGTCTTTACAAAATACTGAAAACAAAAAAAAATATATAATAAAAAAGTTATAAGGAATTAAAACCCCTTCGGTCATTTTGGGCCAGCCTGTATTATGTTTACTAGCTTCCGCCGAAAATCGAATTCGTGTGTTAAATTTATAAAAAGCATTAAAATAGAATTTAATATTTTTTAGACTATAATAATAAATTCTAAGAAATAATGCCTTGATTTAATAAGCGACAGACGATTTTATTGTGTTAGATCAAATTGCATTGATATTGTTATGTTTGTGCGGGTTCAGTAATAGTTAGACAATTTGTAGGCAAACATTTTGATCAAAAAATTATTATAAAAGTTTGTAAAAGTTATTACTATTTTTTTAGAAAGTGATGTAAATTAACTAACAAGAAGTTAGGTTAGACGAGTTTATATTTTAATTTTTATTAATTATAAATTTGTGCCAAAGCGGTTTATTGATTGAAATTATGGTTCTTTTTCATTTTTTACAACAAAAATTGTGCCCTATTTTGTAATTTACATACCTACTAATAATAATTATTCATTCATAAACTAATTATCGCATTGGCTTTTGCATAAATTATAATTTAATCAGAGCTAATAAAGAAAAATTATATATTTTAATTTAAAATTAAGGAATCAAAATAAATGTACAACTACACCAATCAAATTTAAAATTTTATTTAAGAAAGCCTTCAATAAAACTTAAGTTAAAATAGTGTTTTAAATAGACACAATTTTTTTTTAATTTTAGAAATTTAATTCTAAACTATTAACATAATATTATCTGAAAAATTTATTGTAAATATCTAAGAGAAGTTGATTAAAATGTATTTTCTAGGTTATGTTCACTAGCTTCCAATGAAAATCGAATTATATGGATATTTTAGCGAATATTAAATTTATAAAAAATATTGAAATAGATTTTAATATTTTAATAAATGCTAAGAAATAATTCCTTGTTTTAATATGCTACAGGTGATTTTATTGTATTAATTTTTATGAGTGAATAGGTTATGTTCGTGAGGTAAAAATAATAGTTAAAATTGCCTAACTATTATTTATCCCTGACAAACATAACTTATACACGTATAACTGTACTAATCAAATTTAAAATATTATTTAAGGAAGTCTTCAATAAAACTTAAGTTAACATTAATTATATATTTTCTAGGTTATGTTATCTAGCTACCGCTGAAAATCGAATTTATGGATATTTTAGCGAATATTAAATTTATAAAAAGTATCGAAATAAAATTTAATATTTTCTAGACTGTAATAAATAAATGCTAAGAAATAATTCCTTGTTTTAATAAGCGACAGGTGATTTTATTATTAGAATCAAATTGCATTGATTATGAGTGAATAGGTTATGTTTGTAAGGGGTTAAATAATAGTTGGGCAACTTGTAGGCATGCATGTATCAAAAAAATATTGTAAAAGTTTGTAGAATCAAAACATATGGGTTAGAAACAGGTATATTTTGAAATACAGCAACAATATATTCACCAATTTAAGACGTTTTTTTTTATTTCATGTCAATATTTCGCACTTGTTTCACTGCTTCCTTAGGGATACTACAATAAAATATAATTTTTGTAGGTTAGGGTTGTTTTGTTATTTAATATCTATTATAATTTATCCTAGTATCATTGAGAAAGACATCCTAAATTGAATATATTGTTACTGTACTCAATATACCTGATTCTAACCTATACACTAACGGCAATATATTTTTCGTATTTATTATGTATATATATATATATATATATATATATATATATATATATTTAAATAATTGTCCTAATAATATTCAAATACCTTCAAAACCAATGAAAATATAAAAACAAAACTCCACTAAATTCGAAATAAAAAAATACAGATTCGAATTTTTGCGTGTTTAACAAATTTATGGATAACAATCACAGTTCCAAACAAAACAAAACAATACAATAAAAGCCAAACATACGCATCAAAACACTATTGTTTACCGGTGTTCCACACACGTCGGTCGAAATAAAATTGACAATCGCCCCCAAGAAAAAACAAAACGCAAACGAACGCGAAGTAATGAATCACATCTCCGTTGGATCGTTAACAACTAGATCTTTCCGTATTTTTAAGACTTATTTCAAGCGCGGCGTTTCTTAACTCTTTTCCTCTTTTTCTTCCCCGATTATCTTCCGGACGGAACGGCCGCGGTAAGGGATAAAAATGCACTTCCGAAAGATACCGCGCTCCGGGGAAAAGTACGTAAAAAAGAAACTGGAATATAGACGAACCAATAGTGAGTATATATGCGAGTGGACGAACATGAACCACACAGATATAAAGTATAGGATCGACGGTGTTGGAAATACACAGGCGGCCTTGCAATGCGAAAACCCTGAATAGTGTAGTTTTTTTGAAGAGGGGGAGCCTACTTCAAGGGTAAAAATGCATTCGGAGAACGAACTTCTCTATACCTCCTGTATTGCATTTTTGTATTACATATTGAAAATATAATAAGTGCTTATAATTATTAAATACGCTATATACTTTTAACTAAGATCTAAAAAGTGCTAGTCATATTTCCTATCCAGACAGGCTTCCTTATCATTTAATTGCGATAAAATTAATTATCTTGATTATATACACTATCGTCCAAAATTCTGTTACAATTGCCCATAATCTAATAGTATATTAAGTTTCATAAGACGCGTTTTAAAGCACGAATTCGAGTTTAAAAAATGATTTTTAATGAGTGCTTTAATGTCTTACAACGTGTTGTTTATGCAATTTTTTCCAATTAGCTTTGTTAATATATATTTTTTAAAGAAAATAAGAAAAAAATGATAATTTAGGGAAATTTAATGGGCTCTTCAAGCATAACAACTAGTAAATATTTTAGATAATTAAACATTAATACAGCGTATAGAACTAAAAACAATTCATCAAAATTTATAAAAAACAAGGATTTATCAAATAACAATAAAAAGTCAGGAGTCTATGAGTTAACTTACGGTAGTTGCCCCATGACGTATATCGGATAGACAGGCAGATCGTTTGAAATACGCATCAAAGAACATTTTTCTTCCTATAGAAATAATAAAAGTGACTCTCCATACGCGTTTCATATTAATTTAGCAAACCGTAACTTTAACAAAGAATTTAAAATACTACATATAGGAGATAAGGGAAAAAGTTTAATTTATTGGAATCACTTGAAATTAATTAATTAAAGAAAACTGCTAATATCCTTAATGATCAATTAGAAATTAATAATTCACCGTTACTTAATTTATTTATCTGATTATTCAGCCTGTTATATATTGTATTTTTCCAAAGTGCTTCTCTATTTATCTTTAACATAATATAGACGCTTAGTTTTATGAGTTTATGAACTGTAGTTTTCATTCATATACATTTAAGTAATACAGACTACCCATTCCTTCAACTATCCACAACATATATTTGTTACGGTATATTTTTTAAAGAAATGTTAAGTTCATAAATTAGTTATAAGTCTGACGAAGTTCCTGTGTTAGCGAAACGATCGTAACTATGTGAAGTAAAAAGTAGTGAAATTCATTAAAATTTGTTTTATTTTATTCCGATAATAGTTATAAATTTAATGGCAGTTGGTAATGCCCGCCTATATTTAGAATAAAATTCAAATCTGAATTTAATTGCCTATGGTTGACTTAAATTAATTAAAATCAAAGACCGTTAGTTTAATAAAATATTTGTTATTGTTTTGTAAATATAATTACCGTATAATAAAATGTTTATTAATTGTCAGTTTAATCATAATCTTAAATTATCACTATGACTACTGACTTATAGACGTAGTGTAACCAACTTAAAACTGAATCCGCTAAATGTTCCATGCTTTAATGATTTATAAAAGCATTCATTTTAAGTGCTTTAATAGATCTCTTACTAACGCTAATTGCAAAAATTAAATTTATACACATTAAATTAATACACATTTAAAGGAACAGATTGTAAATTTAGTTTATTTCTTACTTTTATTATTTTATACCCTATATCTAGGTAGCTTTGAATGCTGCAGTAAACAATTGAGGTTTTTTATATTAAAACGGTAAACCTGTATGTTGTGTCTTACATTTGAAACGCGTATTATAGACAGATAACAATTAAATTGAGTGATCAGTTTAATATGTTCGGGTTGTAATTTGCTTTTTTGTATTTCTTGTCGTCAGTTTGTTTGTATTGTAAAAACCAGATAATAATGGGTGACTTAGTACCGACTGACATTACTAGGGTCGTAGTAAAATGATCGACCATGATCTAACATAACCATGAAGTTGCCCGAAGGTTCGGTAAATTAGAATCAACCATCCACTGTAATGTAGGTCGTTAGAGGTAAACTGGGGGTATACGAGAAGAAGAGAGAAAAGCAGAAAACGGTCAACCACTGTTGCAGATGATCATTTATTTTACAGCTTTGTAAACACTGCGAAACAGACGTCGAACGGCAGTTCAAACAAAAGGCATGCTTGTGGAACCTACATAAGTGAGCGTACAGTAAGAAAAAACTTAAAGAAGTTTGTCTCAATTCGTATGTGTCAAAAAAGCCCCAAGATTCTAGTGACGCTATAGTGTAGATAGAATATATTCGAGAACATCGAAATTGGAATGACCAGTGGGATCAAATTTTATTCGCGGACGGTATTCCAACTCTACTTTGAGTGTGCAGCATAGCGTTGCACAATATTGCAGCTGGAATTTGCGCAATTTCTACACGAATATCTGCCTTTATGTCTTCTAACATCTGTGGCTGATTAATATAGATTTTACTTTTCAAATATCCCCACCAAAAAAAAACTGATACCGTTAAATCAGGGAAATGAGGCGGCCACTCAATATCTCCATCTTTTGAAAGCAGCCTGGCAGGGAAAGTCTAAGAAGAGCGGCTAGTTCACGCGCTGTATGGCATATAACACGATTCTGCTGGAACCAGAAGTTTTCTATGCCTTCTTCCAACTGTGGTTGCAGAAATTCACGTACCATTGTTCGATACTGTTCTCCACTAACAGTAACTGCATTGCTCCTAGCATCTTCAAATAGGAAGGGTCCAATGATTCGCTCGGAGTATATTGCGCACTAAACAACGACTTTTTGATCAAGATGCACGTTCTCTTGAATAAGACGACGATTTTCTGTTCCCCAAAATGATTATTTTGCATGTTAATATGACCAGAAAGACAAAAATTTGATCCAACGCTCTTTATCAAATTTTTCTAAAAATTGGATTTTGCTTCCACTAAGCTTGTAATGATTTGTGTGTATTGCAAACGTCTTTCGCTGTTAATTTACCGTAGTTTTAACAAAGTTTGAATTTTATATGGATACAAATGCAAGTGTAAGTAATGTAAGTAATTCTTCTTAAAGTTGGGATAACCCTAGCATGTCTTCTTGTGGATGTTCTTGGATATGCCTGGACATCATCCTGAACAAGCTCAATATTTTCATTTGAGCGACTAGAACGGGGTCTTCCAGTATGCTTTACATCACTTACTGTGCCATGTAGTAAAAATGCGTTTGCTAACTGTCGAATTGTTTCTTTGCTCTACTAAAATCGCGTCGTTGGGCGATTTCGGTATTTAGGTCAGGGTAATAAATTATCTGAAGGTGAAGCTATTGTCTTCGATGATTATTTTGAATATTTGTATGATATTGAATAGGAGAAAAAACGTTTTAGTAAATAAAAATACGCATTCATTAGTCGGTTGACTTGATAGCAAGTATTTGTTTGAAGAACAATTTGGTCAAGCATATCCAATGTCAAAAAAAAATAAATACGACAAAACAACAGGAGAATTAACTAGAGGAAAACGTCAATACGTTGATTGACAAAGACAACTCGGACGTGATTATCAACTAACTCGTCAAAGGGGCTTCACTGGAAATTGGCATGATTGGTTACGTTCACAATGAAATCGAACTGCAGGAGTACCACATATTGAACTTGTTGCGCCGAGTCGAGCGACACCTAATCAAATCAGAAGACTGTCGGTAGCAGGAACTTTAAGAGACGATTTTGGCGATTTTGAGGGTGAGGAACCGTCAAGAGAAGAACCATCCGCGGAAATTTTACAAGATATAAGTAATATTTTCAATGAAAGCATGCAAGTGGATGAAGATGTTAGTGTGCCAAACCCCAGTACACAGATACTAACGGTGGCGGCGAGATTAGTAATGCTATAGGGAATCTTGAAACTGCTACTAAATATGTAACTATTCCTAGGTTAATTGGTATGAAAGACGTTACAATGAGATTTACAAAATCTCGTATCTTTTATACCTATGGGTATGCATTCCAACAACTGGAATATAAACAAGTTTGATAAGCGTATGGAATTATGCACAACCTTTAGCTGTTTACCAGCGAATATATTGGGTTTTGACTTTTCTGAATTTAAAATTTTAAATGGATCTGTTAAAAGTTTTCCGAACATGTCTATATTGGATGTTCTGGTATTGGTTTAAATAAAAAAGTTTACAGTCATCCTGGATCTCATAATAGTCAAGCAGCATCATCAATGAAACCAATAGGCGTTAATGACTTCAATGGTGTAGTTTTTCTAAGAAAATTGTATGGAACAAATAATTTTTATCCTCAACAATCTCGGTATACCTAGGAAGACAATTAAGAATTACCTGGAGCACTACTTTCTCTTCCGGCAGCGAGTGTTTTCTAGGCATTGGTTTCCAATATAGTCCAGTTTCGTCTGCGTTGTACACTTGCTCGCGCCTTATGTCGTGTTCTTTTATAATATTTTCCAAATCATAGCAAAATTATACCATAGCTACATCATCAGCACTCAATTTTTCCCACTGAACGGCTAATTCTCGTATTCCATGTAGCTTTTAAAACTTGTGCACCCAACCAGAAGACACAGAAAAGTTTTTTTTCATTTTCAACTGTTTATGAAACCTTTGTCTGTCAGAAATAGTTTTTGCACTGTCTGCTTTAGCTACAAAGCTCTGTAATTCGTCTTTTTTTCCTCACAATATCACGCACCGTTTGCTTGCCTATACTATATTCTTTAGCCAGTAGTGCAACACTTATCCCCTTTTTAAATTGTTGAAAAATATTGATTTTTTGTTCTATAATCAAAATATTGCGTTTACGCATTTGACGCTGCATTTTGTCAACTATACTATACACCACACATTTTTTTTCAGTTCGTAACGCGACTATTTCCCCGAAACCCTTGAGTTTCTCGGAAAATCAACCGTTAAAACAGTAGCGTGGCTACTATCAAGCCGCTGTTGCCAACCACGGATAATCCGCGCACGGTTGACCTATCATAAATTTATGTACGGATAATCCGCCGCCCGGATTAACCGCACACGGTTAATCGGGGTTCCACTGTATTTTGTTTTAGTTAGTAGTAGTAGAGATTTCCAAGCCCCAAATATGGGCAAATACCATCGAGGAAAAGTCTCGGAAATGTAATTTAACAATTTGTGCGCGTTCTTGAGGCGAATAACGCTCCAAAACAAAATTCTGTATATTTTTGCTTTGATATCAAACTTCACTTATGACAGTTGTCAAGGAAATAACAAAATACTAACCATATTTCATAGCCTGGGGATATTTTGGCGCACTCATTATATGATAGCAAAATACTTCTTTTTTTGTACGACTATCTCGTAACAAGAACAAATAACGCGAACAATACCAACAATTACAGGAACTCGCGCGACCGAATTCGTCCCAAGAAATAATGAAAAAATAAAAGCTCAAGGGAAAAAGAAAAGAAGAAGTATTGGGCACTCCAACTCCTAACAAATCGACAAGTCAGCGGCTCGACCGATAAAAACAAAGAAATAAGGACTTAAGTGGTTACTTTCTCGACGAAATAAAAGAAAATTGGGGAAGCTCTAAGAACAAAATTTAATTAGAGAGTGGTTCCTCTGATGTACATGGCCGGTCGTGCTGTTGTTCCTCCGGAAAGTACAGTGTAGGACGGAAGTGGCAAACGGACGGTACGTTAAAAGCTCTCGATCGCTAACCGGAAACGTACAAAATCGACAAATATGGTAATTTTTTGGTGAAATTTTATGAAAATGGAATAAATGTTGGAAATTAATATGAAATAAATGTAACTACTAAAAATACATAATATAATACTTCCACATGCCTGGTCATTCGGTTTATATAGGTCTTTCACGTTAACAGACGAGTCACGTGATTAACAGTTACAAAATAGGGTTGACAAATCTACATTACTATGTGTCAGCTGTCGTTAGAAAATTATCTATGAGGTTAGGTTTATAAATATGAATATGAACTCCTTGTAAACAACTAATTCGAATGACATTTAACGAAATCCAAGCTTGCAACCATGCCCAGTTCTGGAAACATAATATATAGTCCAAACATGGATGTTGGACATGATTCTGACTACCTTGTTGTCGAAGACAGACATTATCCTGCATTATGATTTGATGTTATGTATAGGGTAACATCTCAAACACATCCATTTCTGTCAAACAACAATATTAGATATAATTTTAAAAAGTTTCCTCCAAACTGACTGGTCCTTCTTAGATAGTTATATTGATGTTGAGTTGCTTTTTATAACCAACTTTATTATGTTCTAATCCTTTCTGTTCCTGTGCCAAGATCTTCCTCAAATAAAAGTTATCCTCCGTGATTTACTAAAAACATAAAGAAACATCTTCTGTTGAAGCGTCCCTATCAGAAAATCCCAAAGCTATACGCCCATCTAAATTTCAACATGAATTTTCTATTAACGTTTGGGCGGCCCTAATCGATGACTTGTTGATTGGTCCTGTCGTTCTTCCTGGGAGGCTAAATGCGGACAATTTCCATCAATTTCTTATTGACGAACTGCCAGGTCTTTTAGAGGATGTCCCATTGAGTGTTCAACGAGACATGTGGTTTTACATGAATGGGGCACCACCATATTTCGAAATTGCTGTTCGAAATTGGATTAACGTCAATTATCCAAGATGAATTGGTCGAGGTGATCCTGTTGCATGGCCACCCAGATCACCCGATCTTAATCCCCTTGACTATAACAAATGTTGAAAATGTTCTCCTTCTGTTCGATTCTCTGTAGCATATCATTCAAATTCAATATAGGTGTTCGAAATATGTTATTTTTTAGATAAGGCCACAAAAAGAAGTCGCAAGGTGTTAAATCGCATGAACGTGCAGGCCAGGCAATTTCAGTATTTCGACTAATTATACGCTCATCAAAAAGTTCTCTAAAATAATCCAAAGATTCTGCAGTACAGTACAGTGACAAGGTCTTGTTGGAAATATGCATTTTGTAGTTCATCATCATGCAACTGATTGACAAATGGTTGTAAAATTTCCGTACGGTACCTTTGAGCAGTTAACGTTCCCTGAAAAAATATTGGTCCAAGATTCGCCTTTGGCTTATCGCTGCCCAAACACCAATTTTCTCTGGACGTAGCGATTCTTCATTAATTACATGTGGATTTTCACTACTCCAAATTCTTGTATTTTGTGAATTTAGGTATCCCGTTTTATAAAACCATGCTTGATCAGTAAAGATGACTCTTTGCGAAAGTTTTCCATTATTGTTCATATTTACAAACCAATTACAAAACTGTAGTCTACGTGGATAATCAATTTCTAACAATTCTTGGACTGCTGTGACACGGTATGGATAAAGTTGAATATCTTTTTTTAATAACTTGTGAGTTGTACCAAAAGAAAGGTTTATTTGTTGACTCAAATGTCGAACAGATGTTTGTGGTTCATTTTCAATTATTTCTTCAACACGATTGACAACTTAAGGTGTACGTTTCTTAACTGCTCCGCTGCCTGATTTTCTTAAGAGACTACCAGTTTCAGAAAAAAGTTTTAAAGTTCTATCCAAAGTATTCTTAAATTGTATATAATCTATTACAAAATGTGGAAACTCAACTTGAAATTCTACCATGCAATATTGAACTGAATAAACCCATAAACCATCAATTTTATTACCACTTGGAAAATAAGCCTGGACTAAAAAATGTTCTAAAGTGAAAGCCATTTTAAAACTGAGAAGCAATTTATTTAAACCAGAATCGACCCACGATTATTTTATGCACTAACTGATATTTGTAATTGACATTATCAAATGTCATTTGGATTTACGATTACGGAACAACAAACACATACTAATATATTTGCGTCTTATTCTATCAAAATTTCAAAGTAACCTAGATTGACATTTCAAATGAACACTTGTTATACTTACGTACAGAGAAAATGCTCAAAATTTTGGCAACACTGAACTCGTCGTGATAAATTACACATTTGCAATAGCTTCTCCAACTGCGTATCGAAGTTCTTGAAATTTATTTATGGGATTCCGGAATATTACATTTTTTAAATAAGGGAATAAAAAGAAATCCAGACAGATCAGGTGATAAACCTACACTTATAAAACCGCCCGGGGAAAATTGCAGTAAATAATTCATAGTTGTATGTGGAGTATGTGGTGTGACAGAATCCTTTTAAAAATAACCATTAGTTAAATCTATGTTATCTAAGTGATTTATAAATAACTCTGAAATAATGGCATGGTATGTTTGGGTGTCAATAGTTTCTTAAAAAAATATTGGCGCAGTCCTTAACAGTCTTGACATTGCCACTAATTCGCCAATAATTCAGGGTCTAAAGAAAAAAAGGAAAAATTTCACTTAAAGATCACTATACGTCCGTTTGTATTAGTATATTGAATGTAAGACATATCAATTATAAATAAATAAAAATAAATTATTATGTATCAAGGGAATGTTTTTATAACAACATTAGCTAATATTATATTTAAAGAAATTACATGAAGGAAATTTAGCAAAGAATCCTAGCTTTTTATCTGACGAGAAAATCCAATTATACAGCCTTCCTGCTTGTATCTTTTCCTCGATGTCGAAAATACTTTCAAAGGGAGTAGTTATTTTTAATAACGTGAAGGAAATTTCATAATTTTCCTTTTCAATAATGTCCTCCTTGTACTTCTTAGTCGCTGATCCCCAAACTCCACAGAAATCTTGTCCGGGACAATTCCATCCCGAGTCCCCAAAACCACCCACGAGAAAATATCTTAAAATCAGTCTCTCTGTATATATATATATATATATATATATATATATATATATATATATATATAAGTATATGTACATACAAAAACAATATGTCGCTCTAATATCATGAGGAAAATGAGAAGAAAATTTAAAGACCCGTAGAATATCAGGAAAACAATTTAATTCCTTAATATAGGCGATATTGACATGCGATATTTTAAACTTCCATTCTAAAGTTATAATTTGAAATTTTTCCTCTATTACCAACGAGAATACCCCCTCAGTGTAATGGCCAAAGAGCACGCTAAATTTGCAAGGCGCACTGGATTTCGGTTGGGTTTCACAGAGCGTTGTTCTTTTGTTTTAGGCTTGTACATCGCCGTTGTCGTCAGTATTTCTTTTATTTCTTATTTCTTTTCGTGTTTTAATTTTTTTTTGTTCGTGTTATTCCGATACTTTTTGATCATTTTACAACAATTTTGTTCGAATAATTCCCCGCAGACTTCCCTTGTTCTTTCAGGGATAATAATACTTTGATGTATTGCGGGTCTGCTATGTACTGAAAATTTACCCCCCTCCACCCCCACCACTAATTTCCTTACCCACAAAGTTTGATTTATGAGAAGAATTAGAAATAAATTTACATATATCGATGTTATATTGTAATAACGACTGCCATTATAACATTAAAATCAGCAAAGAAATTGTATTTAGCTTGTATAGTCTGGCTTGGTAGGACAATTTAAATAAAAATTGTATTTATTGCAGGTTACTTAATTCTTATTAAATTTATTTATAGATGGCGTTATTAACAACAATAAATAATTGACTTTTTTAACAGATTCGAATTAAACTAAATATACACGGTGACATTGAAGAAACTACAATGCATAGTACCACGCGATAGAAGATCATAAAATACTGAAAAAGTTCTTATAGACTAATGTCCGATCGCCTTTTGTTTTCAAGATACAGGATCTCAAAAGTTTGTCGGAAAATTATTTTTGTTAATTTCTTCCCATGACAGATCAGTCAACCTAATTATTCCAATAATTTATGAAAATTTGACATACTGCTGTTAAAAAAAAATAATCTTAACATACTTCATTAGAAAATTTATTTCTCTTCAATAGCATGTAGTACATTCTTTGAATAATAGGCTTTTTTTCGCGACGTAACATCTGGTAATCGCTGTGATAAACTAATAACCTTGCTGTCATTAAGTTATCTTTTTTAATTTCGGATTTCCTTTGTAACTTTAACCCCCACCACAATATTATTTAAAGAATAACAGAAATCGGAAAAACGGTGTTGTTATAAATTTGTTTGGTTATGGTAAAAGTAAACATAATCTAATCTCAGCCAAGCTAATCACAAGAAATTTCAATTTTTGTTAGCAAAACACCTACCCATATACGTATATGCAGAATGGAAAAGAATTTTATGTGTTTTCTTTTAATTGATTTTGCTGATAATGGTTCATTCCTCATAAAGATAATGCAGTACGCTAATCAAGGAAGATTAAAAATTGGGCGACATGTCCTATTACATTCGCTAAGATGCCAAAATATTCGACATGAAATTGACCATCATTTGTGGATAACGTCCTACAGTAAGCAAATATTTTTTCAACTTTTCAGAATGTAAAAATCCACATTTAGGAAACTTTTGAAAGTCTTAATAGTTAATGATAAATATAATATTAACCACTAAACCGCACTAAACACAGAAACGAAAATATAACCTAAAATCATCAAATGTGTAAACAGGTCAATATAACCGCCTTACTAAAAAGGTTATAAGGGTTATAACAGGTGACACAATGATGACGTACTACAATGGCGTCACTTCCATATTCCCCTACATTACCTCTAATGAAAACTCTCGCGAAAAAAAGCCTAATGTTCAATGGGACATTTTCTAATAAATTGTTCAGTTCATTTTCCAAAAAAAAAAATCGATAGAGCTCGCCTCTCAATCGATTGGGCAATCGAAATGCACCAATTATGTAATTGTCGATTATATCCACCAACACATTAATAGAAAACCCATACTGGCAATCCCGTATTACGGATGATGCTGGTTTTCATCACTCCAATAGTGCATGTTATTTAGATTCAAAATACCCTCGCGACTAAAACCTGGTTCATCGCTGAACAAAATTAATGATAGAAAATTTTGCCCTTGATTTAGCAACCACTCGCAATATTGTAGACGGGGTAAATAATACGGTGATGAACTTTTTGGAAATGAAACTGGTGAAGAAGCTGTTCTTTGAGGACTTGTCTAACTGATTCACGGTTAACATTCCGTACAGCTGACCTTATTTTTTTTATGCTTATTCTCTGATTATTTTCTACTATTTGCAAAATAGCTTCTTCTTCATTTTCAACAGTACAATGAATTCTGGTGACCCCATTATTAACTTTTTGTTTTTTGAAACAGCCATCTTCTCCCAAACGTCTATGCACGTCAATAAATTTTCTAACATTAGGAACATGTCTTAATGGATATCTCTCTCGATAGATACGTCGAGGTTCGGAAGAATTTGATCGAGCTTCACCGTAACACATAATCATGTTCCTGTATTCTTCAAAAGTAAAGAGAACCATTTTCAAAATTAATTTTAGAGAACGGCAAACAGCAAAACTAAACTCAAACATAATCAGGAACACGACAAACTTGAATAAATCAATGCAATATTAATTTGACAGGTGCCATAATTACATAGCCAACTGTGATAATATTCTAATAATACTCGAAACTACAATACAGTAATTATGGTTCAATAATGTCATCACAATCGGATGAAATTAAAAAAGAAAATTTTAAAGACTTTTAAGATCCTGTATCTTGAAAACAAAAGGCGATCGGACATTAGTGTATAAGAATTTTTTTAGTATTTTATGGTCTTCTATCGCCTGGTACTATGCATTGTAGTTTCTTCAATGTCACCTTGTATTGCTTACTTTGAGAAATTTGTATTTACCTTTGTCTATATATTATATTTCTATCCACATCTTACATACATATCGTGCGTTCAAAAAAAACTGCCTCTAGTGAGCCCTGATTTATAATTTCAGCAAAAAGCATGTCGTAACTTTACTAGTATGAATTTCTTAAATGACAGTTACGTCTAAATGACAAACGGCTTTAGAAAATTGCAAGATTAATTGCTAGGTTATAATTTCCTGTCACGAATAAACAAAATTCCTTGTTATCGTTTTTATTAGATGAAATTAACATTTGACAATTCAGAACAGTGCGATTAAGCTACGACATATCTAAAAAATGTCATGGCCAACTCTGAGGCTGCTTCTTTTTTTTTCGGAAGATATTATAGAGGCACAAATTAGGAATAAAACATTAACAGCCATAGCAACCATTCTATGATCTGTCACATTTAACTCGATGTGGGTAAAATTTTGTTACTTGTTATGGATTGTTATTATTATGGATTACCGAAAAATAATTAGTAATTGATGCGCTAGTAGAGCAAATCGTAATATAATAACATTTTCAACACTAATAAGTTTAGAGCCTAACACATCTTAAAATTCTAAACACTTACAAAAATATATTATGGTAAACCAAACAGTGTAACGCAGCCATAAATTTTGCACTCACCGATAAGTGATAAAAAACTCCGTAATACAAATGACGCTCTAAACACTAATAAGTTTAAAGATTGATGTCCTTTAAATTCTATACACACGCAAAAAATATAACGATTAGAAGAAGTGTGTTATCGAGGGTATGGTTGTTTAAAGTAAACATGAATTCATTCTCTCGATAGGCCAGTGTGTGTTTTAAATTACACGTTAGTATTATCTTAACCTATTTATTAATGACCAGTGTCTCTAGTAATGTTGAATTATTAATACGTGCACACAATTACGGCGCGGGACTGGGTGTGAGTTATCGCAGCACCAAACGCGCCGAATATTTTTTAAATTTCCAATTCTTCAATTAAAATTCTGTGCAAATCATTTGAGATACCTACAATGTCTACTATCTCGCGCACTTTGACTCGACAGTAATCCAAGGCGATACGGTGGACTTTTTCAATCATATCCGGAACAGCAATAGTTTTTGGACGTTCATCATTTGTGCTCATGCGACCACGTTTAAATTCGGCAACCCAGTCTTTAACCATTGAAGCCGAAGCCGCGGATTCTAATAGTGTTAAATCCAGCAGTGTTTTGATTTCGGTTGGTGTTAAGCCTTTCAAATGAAAGTACTCAATCACTGCTCCCAACTCAGTTTTTTCCATAATTACGAAATTACACGAGACGTTAATTTTGACGTACTGTCAAAAACAGATTAATTGACAGATCGTTTTGTACTGTCATATTTAATATATCAAAAGATGATTTTACAGAATGATAAAGAAGATTCCTGCCAGCAACGTACCCACGTAGTTTCCGAACAATCCTTGTATATTCTCAAATAAAGTAAATATTTTAATAACAACTTTCATGTTACAATGTTTCCGTAGCAGCAAACGAACATCGTCTCCCATTATAAAATTTCTACAAAAAAATCCCCCAAGAACCGTTATAATTACGAAATTTTTCTCACAGCATGTCTATCTCCTTCAAACAAAAGGTAGCTAAATCAACACCGCGATATAAAGAATAAATTAACATCAAACAAAAAGGGAAAAAAATAATAGAGAAAAAGACTAAACGAAACAAAACACGATCACGAATTTTTTCAACACACACACACATGAGAACATCTAACTAAATGTCCTTACGCCAAAGAGACCCGAACATGAGAACTCGCTTCCTCTATCTCGAAGGGATGCAATAGGAGAGGGTTAAAACTTTATCTTAAATGCGCGTATGCTGTCTTAAAATCTCGGGCCGACATCGGCGATTTACATGTAAAAATAATTCGGGGTTAATTTTTTGCTTGAAACAATTGAAGATCGTCGGGGGTTCTTGGTCTATATGAAAAGCTGCATCCCCTAGTTCTCAACTGGTAGGGTTAGTAAAACGATATGCATAAAATTAAGTAATTTTTTTTTGTTTCTATTCAGTAACCGTGTGAATATCTTGAATATCTTTTTTTTTAATTCAGTTCATCTGAGATATTCTTCAGGTGAATATGTTTATAATTCTTATAACAATTGAGCTTGAATTTACTAAATTTTTCTTATAATACGAGCCTTAACAACTATATGTTCGGACGATGTACGAAATGTTAGAAAAATGCAGTTATGTTTATTTTAAAATGTTTTTTTCGTCTTCCCAATCTGAAAATTAAGGCAAATACCCTTCATTTAACAAGAAATTTGATTGTAATTGATTAACATTTTATTTTGCATAAACTACGTAACATTACAAAGAAAATATAACGAATTTACTGACAAATAAATATTCGGACGCATTTGAATCTTTATAACATTAATAAGAGGTAACGTCACCTTTTGCAGCAATAACGGCTTGTATACGTTTTGACATGGAATCTACTAAAGTTTTACAATATTCGGGAGTGAAAGAGTTCCAAATTTGCGTAATTTTTGTCTTTAATGCTGGAAGTGTACGTTGAGGATCATTACGCAAAGACTTTTTCATCTGATGCCAGAAAGTTTCGATGACATTCAAGTCGGAACTGCTTGACGGCCACGATAAAACTTTTACATTATGGTCACTAAACCATTTTTTTGTTGTTTTCGCAGTGTGACAGGCTGCACCGTCTTGTTGAAATATATAACTTTGGTTTCCAAAATATCGAGATGCTGTTGGGACAAGGTTTCTTGATCAAATATCTTGGTACTTTTCTGCATTTACAGTGACATCAATGAACTCATATTCACCAACTCCTTTACTACTCATACACCACCATATCATAACTCCTTTTGGAAATTTTATAGTACGTTTTAGGCAATCCTTGTGAAAGGCTTAAGATTTTGTACGAATGACTCTTTTTCGAAAATCGCCTACGCACACATCAAATTTAGATTCGTCGCTCAATATGACATTACTCCACATTTCTGTTGTCCAGGATTTTTTGGATTTTGCCCAATCTAAACGTTTTTTCTTTTGAATAGTCGTTAATAATGGCTTTTCCTTCGCCTATAAAGATAGTGGATAAAAGAACATCGTTTGTTTCCATATTGTAACACGCAAAATTATAAACTTACTTTATAAAAACTGTAACCAGACTTATGCAACCATAGCCTACAACATTCCCTGGAGACGTTTAAATTTATCTCATGATTCCATTGGGCTTGTATTTGCCGCAAGGTACCTCTTCTATTTGTTCTGCAAATTTTGACCAGAGCACGACGTTCTCTTTCAGTGATAGTACGGGGTCGGCCTAAACTTTTGCCGCGAACATCAATACTAGCTGTATCGCCAAACTTTTTTATAATATCTCCGACAGTAGATTTGGCAAGATTTAAGTCATTTGAAATTTTTTGCATTGATTTACCTCTGTAATGCTGTGAAATTATAATTTCTCGCAGTTTTTTATTAGTTACGATACCACGCGTCATTTTCTTATTACACAAAATGGCGAACATGACTTTAACTGACAACTATTCATCAAAGCACACTTTATTTATCAATCAACGCGTTCATAATATTAATTTCATAGCCAATAACGATTATCGTCCGAATATTTATTTGTCAGCAAATTTGTTATACTTTTGTTGTTGTCTTCCGTAAATTAAGCAAAATGAAATAGTATAATCAATTACAATCGAATTTCTTGTTAAATGAAGGGTATTTGCCTTAATTTTCAGATTGGGAAGACGAAAAAAACATTTTAAAATAAACATAACTGCATTTTTCTAACATTTCGTACATCGTCCGAACATATAGTTGTTAGGGCTCGTATAATTGAAAATCAAATACTTAATATATCAGGTGCGCTATTAAACTATCGGTGGAGTTTGGCGCAAAAACTAACAAAGATTGAAAAGTGAGTTTTTCTGTTCGTATATAGTATATCACAGTGGATATTGTAAAATTATTTACGAATATACAGGTGTTAAAAATTCCCACAATCACTTTTAGATTTTTCAGTTTAAATGGATTGCTATATTTTTTAGAAAATATTTCGACAGCCACCTAAATTACCTTTGCAGTGATATATGGTTATGTGCATTTCCGACAATTAGTTTTGGCTATATTGGAATTATCAAAAATTTTACAGTTGTAACGACTGACGTTTGATGACGTAGACTTAAGATGGCTATCGTGCATCGAATTATTCTTTGCATATTAATTTGGAGACTAACACTTTATATATTTCAAGATGGTATAATGTAAAAAAATATACAGGGTGTTAAATAGGTCGTGCCACATTTATCGAAATTCAAACGTTCTCGATTTTTTTAAACGGACCTTGTATTTTTCGATATTATCAGCAAATTTCCTGTAAAACTATCTTCAAAATAGTACCAATAACATAATACTTATTTGCAGTATTTTCAATAATATTCCTCTTATTAGTAAATACCCTATCTAGGTGAGTACACCATCGTGTTGGTACTGCAATCTATATATGAAGTTACCTGGTAGGTCCTATAAGTAGTATTGCTAAATTATTTTGTAGGAAGTTTCTATAAATTTCATGATTTTAAAGTATTCTTAAAGAAGAATGAACCTACAATGGTGTTTCCTATGATGCAACACCAAGTTTTAACACTCCATTTGTGTTGATACAAAATAGGTTGTGCAAAATCAGGTTTACTTGTGTGATAATAGTGTTAAATTTTCATATTCATTATTCCAGAATTGGCAAATGTTGCTTCATCTGTAGAAAGTACATAGTCTACCTTGCCATTCACAACACATACTCTTTTCAAAATCTGTTTGTAATAAGCCTTGGCGAATATTAATTTTGATAAGGGGAAACTTTAAAACTTAAAATGTTTCTTTAAAATTCTTCCCTAGTTAAAACATTAATCTCACTAATCCAAACCCACTTTGATTTATTAACCTGACCATTGCAGGGAACGTGGCGCACTCCTGTAATCCAGCAACATGGAGGTCAGAGGCAGTGGAAAAATTAATATCAGGGTAGACCTGGATTAGTGAGATTTTAACTAGTGCGATGACTACCACAAAGAATCTACGTTTATATGGTGTCTGGTAACAATCTGCGTATTAAAATTGGTGAGACACGTTTTTTGAATTTTTAATTTTCTTCGCCTGAGATTAAAAAAAAAATCGGCGAATCTTCAAACCGCCATAACTCCATCATTGCGATCGACGTGAAATTTGCGGTGGATTAAAGTTCTCTCTGACGGAATTAAAATGCCTGTACAAAGTGACTTCGTCGTAGGACGTATCGTTTGGTCGCTATGGCAACTCAAATTTTCGAAAAATTGACATTTTCGTTTTGGAAAGTTTAGATTTTTCGGATGTAACTTGAAAAAACTAGTTTTGGCAGCGGGTTTTACATTGAACCAGACGTTTTTGTTCCTGAATCCGTGACACTCTTCCATAGTCATCCCCAAAATCAAAGGCCAAAAACAATTTTCGCGATTTCTAAAGAACTTTTATCTCAAGCTTCAGTCCAAAAACCACCCAGGAGTTTCTATTCCAGTAGATTTTGCTATTGCAGCTTTGGGTGCTTCAACAATAAATTTCGAGTCATGTTTTTCAGATTTTGATGCAAAAGCATACGACATCAAGATTCTTCTAAATAACGCCAATATAGAAACCCTTGCCGCAGAACTTCAAATAGCAATAATTGATTTGCAATGTAGCTATATTTTTTAAGGAAAATATTTAATCTCATAATTGCTGAAGTTTTATAACAGTCTTCCATTCATACAGTTTTATCAGTTGCATAAATTTACTCGTGGTTTTTTCTCCTCTTCCGTAACAACTTATGTACTCGTACGTGAAAAAACATTCTCCAAAATCAAAGTATACAAAAAATATTTACAGATCTAAGTTAAGTAATGAACATTTGAAGTCGCTGCTGATAATTTGCACTAGCATACTTGATCCACAACTACAAACAATTGCCAGTGGAAAGTTACAGCTACACAAACCTCATTAATCATAATTACAATGTTTAATTTCATTAAGTGAATCTTACGTATATCTAAGTAGTATTCTAGTGACTCTTGTCTTAGAGTGTATTAGGTGGATGATTCATGACGAGAAGTTGTTAACGATAGACGATTAATTGAGTAGTTGTTTGGACTATTTCCACCGTTTGTAGAATTTGAATAATCCAACGTTTCGACCGCCAATCTATTGTCGTCTTAAGTGTAGTCCTGAGAAGGGTTAGTTCTTGCCAAACTCATTTTTCTTTTAAATTGGCAAGACATATATGTCAGACACGAGTCTGGCAAGAGCTAGTCCTTCTCGGGACTACCCTGAAGACGACAGTAGATTTACTGCCGAAACGTCGTTGCGTAAAATCCGAAACAGACCCTAATATACTACTTAAACATAGGGTTTGTTAAAATGTTAGGAATTTAGTGTTACTCCACTGGCGATTTGTTGAAAAGTATATCTTCAAGGGTTGTATCTTAACCAAAGACGCTACGTTTAACAATATTTTTCCTTTTCAGATTGTTCTACTGAATATGGCAGCTTAGTTGCCGAAAAATGCATTAAGAGTTTGTTTATTTATATCGTAGGTATGGATTTTTCTTGCTTCTGTTTGTTTAATATTTTTTTAACACAAAATCGGAGCTTTCTGTCCGATATAGATTTTAACGTTAGGACCTGTACTCTTTGTAATTTCGAAAATCACATCAAATTATTGTTATTTATAATCATAATTACATTCTTCTTGTGTATGATTTGTACCCGTTTTTTTTTACACCGGCTGAAAACCATTTAAATCATTTACTCTTTTTAATGTCGAGTCGCCGTTTTCTTCTCTTTCTTCCTCTATCCAATGCGGAACGCGTGTCTGCTCAAATGAGACGGAACCTCCAAGATACGACAAATTGTTATTTACGAAGTAATTCGCCGATATTTATTAATTTAATGGTCGCTTATTGCTGGCTTGTAAAAGAACAGTTACCTACATGCTTTGGTCTGTAAATACATACTATAAATAGATCTATGTATCTATTAAATACATAGGTGGAGGTCTGTTATGAATTACACACATATATTTGTCAACATCAATAATATTACCGAATGTAATTTGTTTTTTATCTGTTGTTTTTGTTTGTCAGGAGTGGCTGCGAATAATGCAATAGAAACAGTTAAAATTTGTAATTACTAGAGTTGAGAAATCTTCTGAAAGTTAATTAAAGAAATAAACGTTAGCTGGCGTTAACTTGAAAGTTAACGTCTGGTTTGATAAAAATTAATTTTTATCCCTTGGATAATTCTTTTGAACTCGCAGAGGTGGAGGTAATATATATGTTTGAACTGTGGAAATTATTCTCAATTTGATGTTACTATAAACGGAACCACGATTGTTAATTTTAAAATAAATCTTTTAAAAATAAAGAAGATACTTTTAATTAGATTAATTAAAAAAAGCTTAACAAACATATGAGGAATTTATGGATATAATCCTGATTTTAATAATAGAAAATAAAAGTTAGCTAATTGGAGTAAGTTAAATTGTTTATACTTATTTTCGCTTACTAACTGTCGACATAAATATAAATCTGGAAGTACATATTCTAATTTAGATTACATGTAAAAATAGAAACACAGATGGAAACCTGAAAAGTAAAACACCAATATTTCTATTAGTAAGGACGGAAAAGCCAATGTATCCTTCCTGTATTCATATAAGGCGTGAAAACATTAATTGTCACAAAAGTCAGATAGAAAATCAAAACAACGCCATGCAAAATGGAAGGATCTTGATCTAACTTTCAGGGACAAGTTAAGATCATACGCGGAAGAGTTGGAATTCAGGATACTATAAAGCAAACAGCAGAAGCCAAGTGAAAAATTGCCTAGATTTAAGGATAATAAGTGATCCAAGAAAATTTTGTTGAGTTGAGGCCAACAGCTGGTATTAAAGGAAGGTCGCTAAACTGATAAACCGACGATCTGAAAAGAATCTTAATGAATTTGGTTAAAACCACTCAGGGCAAGGAAAACTATAAACACTTTGCGAAGACCTGTCTTCAATATTGGACACAAGGGACTGGATTGGATATTGGATGTAGTTGTAATCAGCATTCGCCTAGGACGAGAACGAAAACCACGAAAACCTACTCGGGCAGCCAGTCAGAGATTTAAACACGGAACTGTCAGCATGATAAGAAAATGTACATATATTTAAATAACATATTATTAATTGAATTGAATGTAATTATGAATTTGTATCTCTCACCATCACTACATCACTTATAGAACTTTGACATTAATATCTGTCATTTATAATTCTTTGATAAAGGTAATACTTACCGAAACATGTAAGAGCTTATGTTCAATATATACATATTAATGTAAAACAGACCTTCAATTGCCGAATATCAAAATCAACTATATATATATATATATATATATATATATATATATTACTATATATATATATATGTATATATATATATATATAGTAAATTCAATTTGTTGGCGATTTAAGGTCTGGTTTTACTTCAAAATATATATATTTAAAATTGTCCTACATGTTTCGGCAAATGATGCCTTTTTCAAGGAATATAAAATATATTATATTCCTTGAAAAAGGGATCATTTGCCGAAACATGTAGGACTATTTTAAATATATATATTTTGAAGTAAAACCAGACCTTAAATCGCCAATAAATTTAATTTACCATAACATACAAAGGTCACGAAATAATTATCTATATATATATATATATATATATATATATATATATTTATTGCTATGGATTTTTAGTTAATAAAAATTAAAATATTTAAAATTAAATATTTTGAGAAAACCGAACTATACATTAAAAATGTTAATAAATGTGCGAAAATAAAAACTTGTTATTCGGGATGGCTCTCATGTAGAGACCGAGGTCAATTCAAACTGGGAGACCAAAATGATAGCTTGAACTAGGAGGTTGCTTTGTGAGATAGAATTAAATATATTTAATTAATTCGGTTAATGGAATGATAAGTGATTTATAGATGTATTAGAGAGTTATAGAGTTAAATTCTCGTATGATATTTGATGTTTAAATTGATTATGCACCTTCTTTGTTCGTCTCCATTAATCTTGTAAGTAGATATAACTTTTTTATGATATCGTAAAACATAAATTAAAATTATAAGAATCTTTCTATTGCATCTAAGCTTGTAATTAAGAGATTTAATAATCAGTAATATAGATAATAGAGTTTATTGTTAACATTTCTATGTTAATATTATAATTGAAAAGTTTGTTCGAGAGGATTAAAGGGTTTTTTTGTGAGTGTCGATTAACACGTGTTAGTTTTGTACGTGTATCAGAATCTGATTATACAGTGTGGTTCTCTGGGGAAGAAATTAATAGTAAACTTGATTATTTTTAGATAAGTTTGTTCGGATTCATAAAGAGGAAGTTTTCCACTCATTTAGCTATCAATTTACAATGAATGTTTTTACCTCATGTATTTTTGTATAATACAGCATCTTTATACTTTTTAAACATAGATTTTTTTTTATTTTGTATTAAATATTCATGTTAATTTTATCCTGCGTTTGATTTTTGTACTCATGCCTATATTGCTGTTTTTAACTTAACTTATATACTAAGTAAATAAATTTTTGTGAACATTTCACTGGCGCCTAAATTAATTCGCAGACACGACTTTCCTAAGTGGAACCCGAGAAGTTAGAAGTCTCATATTTGAAAATTCACCGGTTGAGAATCCTAGTTGGGAAAACTAGTTGTGGATGGTGGTCTGCTAAATTTTCAAACCATTATTCATAGTTTTTTTTGTGTTTTGTAGGTCAAGCGTAAACAATTGGTTATTTTAAAATGTTTTTATTTTTCATACATGTTTCGGAGACATGCTCCTTTTTCAATGAACTAGAATAGAAGATACTTTCACGCATAATCATGTCATATTACAAATGTTAAGATTATGTTTAAGAATCAGGTGTTTAGTGCGTACCTGTGTTTTTGGGTTGTGTTACTTTTGTCCATATTCCTCTTGTAGACGTTAGTTGTGTGTATGCAAATATATATTTGCATTGTTAAAATATAAAACTGGTTGTTTAAAGACATATAAATAAATCAAATGTGGTAAAATTAATGTAGAATAAACAACATATTTAAAAATAATTATCGTTAAATCACTGTTATGCAAATATGTACGATATTTTGGTAATCTGGGAAAAAATATATTTTTTTAATTTTTTTTTTTTGATGTATGTACGGTTTCTCAGATTGCCAAAATATCGTAACGCCAAAAAAACTTCACAGAAATTATATACATATAAGGACACAAATATATATACATATATATATATATATATATATATATATATATATATACGTATATGCGTGAGGAGGAGCAACCCATGCGATGTTACTCGAATGAACCTCTTTATTTATGCAGGAGAAAGAACTTTAATAAAAACAAGTTCATCGCGATGGCTCCGGTATACTGTTCTGCACCAAAAATTAATTCTTTTAACACTGTGTTTTCCTTTTTAAATAGGGATTATAAAAATATTTATCAAAAGTATATATGTATATGATATTACAAAATAAATGAAGCCCGAACTCTTTTGTTCGCATTTTTTCTATAGGAAGGGGTTTCGATTACAAATTGAAATCAATTCCTACACCAACTGCTCCGAAAGAACTAAAACAAGCAAAAAAAAACAAAATCCAAAAGTCATCGTCGCTTTATTTATTTAATTTTTTTGGTCTTCGTGAACAGCGTGTTTTTTAATTCTAGCTCGGCGACTACAACTACAACCGTATTAAAATTTCATTATGTTAAAGCAAACATAATGAATGAATAATAATAAAATCGCGTTCTAATCCCGTGGTGAGCCAATGCGAAGAACGTGGATGAAAAAAATCGAACCCCAAACGTTGTCGTACCGCGTGTATATTTGCTGCTACCGTATGCATATGGTGGTAAAATGATGTAAGCCGAATTGATGCAGCAGGGGTTAGTTACTACCCCTTTTATTGTTTTCTTTTTTTTTGGCTCGGTGTTTTAATTTCAAATCTGCAGTTCACATAGTTGTTAAGTTGTGAAGATCATTAGCTGAGGAATTTCAATTTGATAATGATGGGGTTCGTAACGAACTTTGTTATTTTTTTCTTCTTTTTTTTTGGTCGTAAAATAGATGCTCTTCATGTGTTAACTAAACGTCCTAAATATTGAATATGATTTTTTAAAGTTTAGAATTGATAATTAGAATTTAGAAAGGAAATTCTGGAGTTCCCTATGGGACAGTTGCTACTCTAAAATTAATTATTTATAAATCGTAAATAATGTTAAGATATTTCGTTATTTGTAAATGGGATTTAAGTAAAACACTTATACTAATTTCCAGTATATATTACACTTTATTATATATATATTAATAAATAGACGACATGTTTCGCTACGATGTAGCTTCTTCAGTAGTAATATATGATCTGAAGAAGCTACATCGTAGCGAAACATGTCGTCTATTTATTAATATATATAATAAAGTGTAATATGTACTGGAAATTAGTATAAGTGTTTTACTTAAATCCCATTTACATATAATGGATTTCCAGCAAGTATCGGCCGATTCAATTAAATTTATTTCGTTATTATTTAAATAAGTGAAGCTATTTGAATATTATATTCAAATGGAATTGAAAAAAATTTTGCTTTTATATTTCAAATAAAAACTCTTATTGATTCTATATCTAATTTTGTAATTAATTTTTACTCTATATGTTCGTGTTGCTGTGAGGTTTGCTTGTTGAATATAATGAAGTAAATGGTAGTGTGCGGGCAGTTACACAAGAATTTTTTTTTAGACTTTGCATATTGTTTGTGTATCTCAGGGCTATTTCTTTTTGGGTTCTACTTAAGTAGGCCTATCCTCCAATATAAACGTAAAGGAATAATACAACAACAATCAAGATATGAATTGTTAAAAATTCTATTATTTTTAATTAATACTTTTACAAATCATATATTTGCAACTTAAAATATCTCATTTCTTAAACTAATATCAGAGATTTTTATATAAATTGTTTATTAAAAAAATATATATACAGACTGTCCCGTAAAAAACGCCAACATTCATAATTCCGTTATTTATTGTCCGGTTTTATTTAAACAAAAAGTAAATTTAATAGCATCAAAAACACTATAAGATATCAGTGTTTTATTTGTTTTCAATTGTTTTCATTAATGTCAAACGACAGTCAAGTTTTTTATTTTAAATGGCAACATATATATTTTTGGCTATATTCGGATTGGATTTTTTTTTCTGAATTCAACGATGTATAACATGTTTATTTTTGATAAACGTTTATTGCAAAAAAAAAAACTTTATAAATTTCATCTTTGTCTTCCATTATTTATAAATATTCGAATGTGTCATGAAACATTGGAAATGTAAGTATTATAAATATTATTATAAGAAACAAAACACTTTACAATAAATGTTGAAATTGCCCGCCACCTTGTTCAACACATATCGCACATCTCCTAATTACTCCAAAGGTCGCAATTAAAAGACAAGCGGCAGGTACTTCTTGACAAGTGTTAATAATTCTTTGTCTTAAAATGTCAACATTTTCTGGAGTTGTTAAATAAACTCGATCTTGTAGATAAGCCCACAACCAAAAATCGAGGGGCGTAAGATCCGGTGAACGCGCAGGCCACTCGATAGGACCGAATGTTCCTATCCACCTATTTCCAAATTGGGTGTTCAACAAATCAGTCTTTAAACACAGTTTTTTTCACGGATGAGGCCTGGTTTTATCTTTCTGGAGATGTTAATTCACAGAATATGAGGTATTGGTCCTCCGAAAATCCTCATTTTTTTGTTGAAAAAACATTACATCCCCAAAAAGTTGGTGTTTGGATTGGAATATGTCGACAGGGTCCCATTTTTTTTGAAGGTACACTTACTGCTGCACGATATCGCAATGAGATACTCGGCTCATTCATAAATCAACTGGATGATGAGGTATTTCCAACAAGATAGTGCAACAGCACATACGACCAGGGAAACATTTCAATATCTCAAAAAATTTTTTGATAACAGAATAATAAGCAGGAACACTGAAATCCCATATCCAACTAGATCTTGCGATTTAAACATATGTAATTTTTTCGTATGGCCATACATCAAAAATTCGATTTATTAAACGCCAATTCATAATCTGGAACAACTGAGAATTCGCATAACAGAAAAGTGTGAAGAGATCAACAACTCACCGCAAATGCTGCATAAAGTTTTTGCTGGATTTCGGAGAAGAGTTGGTTTGTGTTTAGATGTAAATGGACAACATTTTCAACAACTTCTGTAGCTATATGTAAATTTTGATTGTGATTTCGATATTAAATAAATTATTTGTTTTATTTTTTGTTGTAGTATCATTTCAATGCAATAACCTTTTTTTACAATGAAAGCATCAAGTAATGTGTCATTATGTGGAAGTGGCTAAAGTACCAACCCAATTTCACAGTCTACTCCAATTATGAATTTTTTCGATGGTTCGTTATAAAGAAATTATTTGATACAATATGAATAATTATAAATCAAAGTGCTTTTAAATTTTAAACGTAGATCTATAATAAATTAATGCCTAAGCTTTCTTAATATAAATTTAAGTTTATCCAAACCGTTAAATCTAAATGAATGTTGAATCTGGAATCTCGAAAAATAAATCAATGAATGAATCTTGCTTGAATGTTCTCTTCTGCCGCGGTTTCTCCTTTTATAGCGGGTAGTTTTCGTTTTTCGAAACTGTTAAATTACCAAAAATGAGAATTTATATAAACAAAATAACTTCAGATAATGAAAGAAAAGGCAAATTTGCATATAATAGGCGGAATAGATACAAGAATCAAAACGAAAGAAAACAAGAGAAAAATCAAATTTTGAAATTAAATAATCGAAGGGGATGTTTATTTAATTTCAAAATTTGATTTTTCTCTTGTTTTCTTTCGTTTTTACACAGGTGAAAACGAAAGAAAACAAAACATCTATCCGCCTATTATATGAAAATTTGCCTTTTCTTTTATTATCTGAAGTTTTTTGTTTATATAAATTCTCATTTTTGGTAATATATGTGTTTTGTCTTTTTAATTACAAGAGTAAATTTATTTCCTTTTTAACGTCCGGGAATCTTCTATTTTTCGTCTTCCTAAGTACAAAGATTTACTCGTATTTTTGAACGCATTTTTATTAGATGTCTTTCGTGATTTTCTCTACTTGTCATTTTCATAGTTCTTTCGTTATTTGCTGCGATCTCATCTTTAATTTGATTTAACTGCATAGTTTGAACGTTTCGGGCATGCGCATTCTAATGCACTTTTTCTTTTAACATTTTGTTTGTTTTGTTTATGTTTTGGAAGTAAGAATTTTCGATTGTTATTCTTAATATACCAAAATTTTGTTCGCATTTGTTATATTTTATTTTCAGATTGCACTGCTTCTGTTGTTGGTGTTAAATGGTTTTCTTATTGGTTAAGCCCCGTATTCGACCGCGAAACCACCAGCACAATAAGCTAGTCTCTTACCACTGCGCTACCGTTGATTCAAATAATGAAAAAATACCACCAAAAAACGATAAAGACATAAATCGTTAAGAAAATTACTAATGTACAGTACATACATCTCTAGTACATCTGCAGTTAATGTATGGTTATTTTTAACATTTTGTAGTTGTTAACAGAAATTTAATTCTCTTAATAAAAATACTTAAATTGACGCACTGGATGCTATAATAATCGTACCAATTTAGCATTACCTCATTTCACAAACTTCAATAACGACCCTTTGTCTACAACACATTTTGAACTGTTAAATGTCCAATTACACCTATTATACAGCTATCCCATTACGATTTCACTCATTTTTATTAGAAATTTCCTGCACTTTTCGCGATAGGCAAGGCTAATTTTTCCTTCCGAACACCAATGCCTTCGACGGCAGATCGTAAAACTCAAGAATTCATCGGCAATTTTCTGCATTTTCACAGGGTCAATGAGGGGGATATCATATAGTAATTTAAGGTTACCACGAACAGATTATTTTCGTATTGCTGGCACCGTGAGCGCAGAACTATTTCAAAATTACATCAAAACACGGATATGTTATTAAAATTCAAGTGTATTGTGTTTCGAATAAAGTAACGAAAGGATTTGTGAGGGAATTTTTCACAACGGCACAGTCTTTTAACTTGAGTTTTATGAATTGAACTACTAAGTATACATACGGTGAATTGTAAAGTGTTTAATATAATTTTAATATGAAAGAATATTGTATTGTTTTTGCAGAAAAACAGAAACAACTAATATTATTATTATTTTTACTTTGATTCATCGAAGATAACTGATTAATTTTGTTTGTTTTATTTAAAGGACAAAATATGTAAATAAGTGAAATAATCTCTTCACTTCATTTCAGAATCTATATCAGATTATATAACGCCAATTAAAATCTTCAATATCCTGGAGAATAAAGCTAAAGAATATCTACTTCGTCTGTCCAACGAAATCTAGATCGGAGATATTCTTAACAGACTGACTGAAGCCTATTTTTAGGCAAACGCGAAAACGCAAATCACAGTCACCTTAATGAACCATATTCTAAGAATACTCCTCTGAATATGTTTTTTTCCAAAATTTGTAATAAAATAGAACAAAATGTAATTTTACTTCCCCGATGATCATGGAACTATAGAAAGACGCTTTAGCACCTAGGTTATAGTTCAGAGATGTAGAGAGATTAACCATCCAATCTACATATGCTTTATTGATTGCTGAGAAATATTAGATCAAGAGTGGACAACTTGCGACTCGTCAAGCGATAGTTTATGATCCGCGAACCTTCCCTTCAAACATTAAACTACTAAATATTAAATTAGTAACATTAAATTTAAATCCGGCTGTATGCCTAGTTCAATACACTTTGGTCTACAGCCCGGCAAGCATAGCTATTTACTTTATTTTGCTCACCAGTCAAAAGGTTGGCCACCGCTGCTTTAGTTATCGACAGACACACCAAAATAATCGAGATTCTCTAGGTATTAATCAGAAAAATCTAAGTCCTTACAAACCTATACTGGTACCAACGAAGGACCATCAAAATAGCCCAAAACTCTTTTCAAGAGGTAAAGGTATGACTTATAGTAAGGCAAAAATTCATACGCAAATGATATCATTTTGATGGTTAGTGATGGATATGTGGCTATGATAAAACACATGATTCTCACCAAAGTAACAGAGAATGCTCCAGTACTCACAGCGTACTGTATTACGTTCAAGAAGACAACCTCAAATACATATTTAGGTTGTTAAATAACGACAACTGGAATATCAGCATTGAGATAAAGATCCGTACGAAAAGACAAAGTAATTTCTGTGAAATGGTAAAGGTACTTTGCCGAAGGAATATCAAATTATGGTAAATGTGATATATTTTCAATACTGTTACATGGAGTTGGTATTTAACTAGAACCTTTCGGGATGTTGGTGTACCGGAGGATGCTTCGAGTGAAATAGATTCATGAAATCAGTAATGATGATATATTAATAATAATAATAGTCACTGTACTAGCATTGCAGACTATTGGGGTAGTAACATGGTAGGCTTGTTACAACTTGAGCTATTCGATACAACGAAGATGGGAACGTGGTTAGTGCTACGCACCGACCGCTTATTATTACCCTAGAGTTTTGCCTCCAGGTAGTCGTTTTTGTCAGCCTGAGTCGACTTGGGACCGAAAAATCGCCATCGATATTATTGGCTTGACAAGGTGTTGAACCCGGTTCATCCAATTCATACTCAAGTGAACTACCCAATAGGCCAACCCCAACCAATATTAGGATATATTACATTGTATTAATAAAGAGATTCAGATAATCAATCCAATAAGAATTCGAAAATTTCGATGTTTTGGGCAGGTGATTTTCGAATCTAATTATTAGCTTATAATGCTTCTAACTTTTTGCCCAAATTATTTGAATGTTGCTTGTACACATGTGCTGTTTTTTTTTCAAATCTTTATGAACTTTTTCAGGCGCGAAATATATTTCCAAATAACTGAATGTCACTGTATTTGGTACCTACTGTTACCAATGTTCGTAAAGTTTCTATATGATTGAAAGAAATTCCTATAATTGTTTTTTGGTAAATTTTGTTTTTCTTCTAATCGAACAATAAACTTGCCATAGCTGTATTCAAAGATGTTAAAACTTTTCATGAACATTTTGGTTTACCATGTCATCCTTCTATCTAAGTGTTTAAGTATTGAAATTTGGTCAGTGATTTGAAATTACCAGTAGTTTATAGTTTTATATTCCTGGTGCAAATGTAATATGGACGAACTTTGTTTCATCAGATCTAACGAACCTAGCAAATAATTATTACAAAAAATATACCAAATTCTTAGAAACAGGAAAACGCCTTCATCTTAAAATATGCCTGCTCTCATCTAAAATATTCACCCAGGAGTAACTTATACACAAGCTACTTCTAATAACACACAAATCTAAACGAAAAAATGATTATCACCAGATTTATAACATTATTAACCTAGATGAAATTGTCGCCAAAATTATGGATCATTCGAGTACAATGCTCAATTTACTTAAAACTCATAAATCGTCAGGTTATCGCAAAAACAAGATTTGAAAATATTGAGTTAAATTAATTTCTATGAATTAATTAATTTCGTCGAAAATAAGATATATGATTTTCAAGTACAGGGTGCGGCAAAATAACCTCCCTATTTGTTGATTCCAGATAAAACAATTTTATTTTTACCAACTTATTCTTTAACACGGGAATTTTTTTTTACTTGGTTTTGAAAATAATATCTGACAAATGGTGGCCGTGGCTGTTGATACACTGCTGCAAGCGAACATTGAAGCACTCGTGGACTCTCTCAAGCATCGCTCGAGGTATGCGATGAATTTCCTCGCGAATTGCTTCTTTCAGGTCTAGCAGGTCTCCGGGACGATGTTTGAACAATGCTGACTGGTGGAAGACTTTCCAAGATGAGTTGACATGCTTCCGTGCGACTCTGGCAATCACATTGTGACAGTTCTTGCACAACAACCATCTTGTAAGGATGGAAATGAAGATCCTTGTGTAGGATTCGACGAACACTACGGTCAGACATTCGAAGGGCGGCTGCATGTTTACGAGCTGATCTTTTAGGAGACTGCAAAACTGATTGTCTAACCGCATTGATGTTTTCAGATGTACGGGCACTACGAAGTCTTCCACCCCGTTTTTTAACAACAGAACCTGTCTCTCTAAAGTGCGAATGAACGCTTCGACCGCATAAGCTCTGTGCTCGTTCATCCACGCCATGATGGCGACTGGTGCCTACGTGCCGAATGCAACGTAAACTTCCCACTCTCTTGCGTCGACTGCTGCTATCCCCACTACTCTAAGTGTCTCCAGTTACTTACTACCGAGCATCGAAAATAGGGAGGTTATTTTGCCGCACCCTGTATATAAGAAGATATACTTATCTAAGAAGCAACTAAGTCCTCTACACCTTTTTCTAAAATCTGCCAAAACGAGCTAAGAACAGGTATGAAATCTTAATGAAAGTTTTAAGTGAAGTTTTCGCAGTAATCCGACGAAATAAATTATCTGAATGGGAAAAAAACAAAATTGCAATTTGGAATGCGAATTGGCTACATCAGTATGGTCAAGAAATAAATATACTAAGCATGTTGTAGAGATTCAATGCAATCTATTCAAGCCAAATATTGTCAATACAATAGTCTATTGCTCTAAAATAGTTTGCTATATAAAAGGACTTAAAGAAATAGGCCTAAACTTTAGTCATGATTCTAGATCTTTGTGGCATGACCAGAATCAGTGCCATGACGATATACCTACAGGATACAAATTTTGTGGCTTGCTTATTATCAAAAACAATATTGGTTCTACTACTCCCTTGTAGAATTCCTGATATCATAAGAAAACGTTTACTTTATTCGTCACTATAATTATCCATGAAAGGGTTATTACTCATGTAAGTTCTTAGTAACCCGCACATCTGTTGAGGTAAATGTTTTCTAGCCGGTAGAGTTAGTAACTCAACAACTTTTATTTGTTTTAGCTTGTTTTTCTTTTTAAAAAAGGTATATAACCCCTTACCACAATTATTAGTCGTATCCTAAATACGTATTTCGACAACTAAGTTGTCATCATCAGTAGGTAAAAACTACTAATTAAAAGTCGCACATGGGGCACAGTTAAACAAAAGAAACGCTTCCGCACAACTATTATACACTGCAACCCTGTATAGACTAAATTTAACAAGTCAATCTAAAACTACGAGATAAACGCGTACCTACTTTAGGAAAGGTCTAAACATATGTTAAATTGTCGGACAAAGGAACGGCAGACATCCTCTCTAAGGGGGGCGGCACTTCGATTTTTAAAAACTACGATGACCCACTATTAAACTTAGATAAACCACCTTTTAATTTTCAACAAACCAATAGTATATTTAAACGTATTAACTCGAGTACATGTATAGTAAAAATATCTATTTTGGGTAGGGGTGTAAAAATATTTCCAATTACAAATGGTTAAAAAATGCTAAAATCGGAAAGTGTGGTCGTATATTGTAAAAACTGTACTCTATTGAAAATTCTAAGAAGGACAAAATTTTGAAGGAACCGTTACATATGAAAAAACAAGACATCTGACTGTGTTGACTTATATTAAATGACAATCAAGTAACGTGAGAAGGTTCTATGAATTATTAGATATTGTTGGTATATATAATTTAAAAGTTAATTATAAATAGGTGACATGTTATTGTTAAGGAGGTAATTTTTGTGTTTTTTCATATGTATGGCTTCACACACAAAAATTACCTCCTTAACAATAACATGTCACCTATTTATAATTAACTTTTAAATTATATATACCAACAATATCTAATAATTCATAGAACCTTCTCACGTTACTTGATTGTCATTTAATATAAGTCAACACAGTCAGATGTCTTGTTTTTTCATATGTAACGGTTCCTTCAAAATTTTGTCCTTCTTAGAATTTTCAATAGAGTACAGTTTTTACAATATACGACCACACTTTCCGATTTTAGCATTTTTTAACCATTTGTAATTGGAAATATTTTTACACCCCTACCCAAAATAGATATTTTTACTATACATGTACTCGAGTAAATACGTTTAAATATACTATTGGTTTGTTGAAAATAAAAGGTGGTTTATCTAAGTTTAATAGTGGGTCATCGTAGTTTTTAAAAATCGAAGTGCCGCCCCCCTTAGAGAGGATGTCTGCCGTTCCTTTGTCCGACAATTTAACATATGTTTAGACCTTTCCTAAAGTAGGTACGCGTTTATCTCGTAGTTTTAGATTGACTTGTTAAATTTAGTCTATACAGGGTTGCAGTGTATAATAGTTGTGCGGAAGCGTTTCTTTTGTTTAACTGTGCCCCATGTGCGACTTTTAATTAGTAGTTTTTACCTACTGATGATGACAACTTAGTTGTCGAAATACGTATTTAGGATACGACTAATAATTGTGGTAAGGGGTTATATACCTTTTTTAAATTTTTATTTAACCACAGTCTCCATTGAAAGAACTTGTTTTTCTTGGTAATATACAGATACGAAGAATTTACGAAAGTTATTAATAAAAAATAATTCAAAGCTGTAATTTAATTGTTTTTATTAAAAAATCCTAACTCCAATTCAATATTTAATTTCAAGATTGTTGAATTGTTGTACCTAAAGAAGGGAAACAAATAATAACAAGTAGTTTTAACACTACAGTCAATAACTTTTCCTTCTTGCGCCTTTGAATCGCATACAGACTTCTCATCCGCGAGATTTTCGCTTAAACGCGACGTCGTGGCCGTCGCGATCGGTGCGTCATCATCGCCGTCGTCTTTTTTTTTGCGCGCGTTCGCCTGAGGTCACTCGATTTTTTCGTATCGTTCCGTACTTCTTTACCAACCGGTTTTTTTACTGCTGGCTTTGTGGAGTGTTCTCGGTGTATTTGTGTATATGTTTATGTGTGCGCCTGTGTATGTGTGTGTGTGCATGTAACTACGTGTGTGTGAGGCAATGACTTGGTCAACTTAACGCTGTTTCATGTTGCGGCGGGTCAGTACATCGAACGTAGCTGACGCGAGGAGCGCGGCAATTCCTGTCTTTATTTTTTTGCCTCTCTCTTTTTGCAATTCCATTTTTTACGTTTTTTAATTTTTTTTTGCGGGCGGTATCATTTGTTTATGCATAGAGAGCGTAAAACACATTCGTAACACTTGAAAAATGTGTAGAAATAAGTAATTGAAATAGAATATAGCTTACACTAATTATCATAGGTCAAGACTGTACGAGTTTCTGTGTAACAAGAATTACGAGCTGTTATTTAATTTCGAATTAAAAAAATAATATTTATTCAAACACTAGATTAACTAGTCTAGCCTCGTCTTCTTAATCGTTAGCATTTCTATCGCGAGGTGTAAGGCAGTTTGAGCTGAGTTTAGTATAAATCCAGCTAAAGATAAGATCCTTCCAACAGACCGTAAAATTAATAAAACTTTAGGAATCATTAAAGGACCTCAAAGGAACTAATTTACCATATAAACTAAAGGTTGCAAACGTATCCTTAGGTCAAATAAAAAAAAAAAAACTAACCTTACATTTTGTATATTTTTTATACGTCCAGAACACGTCAAATACAGAATTATCGTGTAAATTGTGTGTGCTACTGTTCAAATAAAATATCGCTTTAAACTATTTATGCTATACCAATCTTCGTTTTGTTTAAATAATCTCGTAAAACGATGTTAAATATTGTTATTTTTAGGGTCCATTTTCGCATAAAAATTGACATTGTCATAACGTTTGCAAATCCAGGCTGCCTTTTTCCTTTGAGGTCCTTTAATGATTCCTAAAGTTTTATTAATTTTACGGTCTGTTGGACGGATCTGATCTTTTGCCGTATATTCTTTCCTTCTCATACAGGGTGTTAAAAAAGTTATTCGGAAATTTTACCCACTAATGGTTCTCATTAAGATAAAGAAAAAAGTCTTAGTAAGCCTATGTCCTAAAATCAGTCGTTTCGGAGATATAAACAATTCCAATATAGTCCAATTATTCTGTCCGAAAATAGGCCGTGAATTAGAACGAGATCTCATCAAGCCAAATTTTATATGTTGTTGGGAGTACCTAATTTGAAGTTCTCGAACGAAACCCTTGTGGCTATTCTCCGCTATTTAGAAAATAAGGGTGGATTCTTGTTTCCGTTGTAACTCGGCTCCTCGCCGTTCTACGGGGAAGTTGTATTGTTACTTTTGGTTCCTTTTTTATTCTCTACAATGTGTGTCATATGACTATCTCACCTAACATCGTCCGTTCTCGAGATATCGGCGAAAATAGGACAAAATTTGTGGTATCAACTCGGTTTTTATTTTTTTTCTTCTTTATCGTCACGCATAGCGAAAAAATGTTTATCGTCAAACTTGTAGAGCACGTTCGTACCTACAATTTGATATTTTTGTTTTCCCCCATCTTTTAAATTACACGTTCCAATTCAAATGTACTATCGCGGCATTTAAAATCCGGATGACAGATCTTTATTTTCACTATAATTAAGCATTGTAATTCGGTTTTTGTATAATTGAGTTCTTGTGTAGATGACAGCATACTGACACTTATCTGTAACCTCTTACGCAAACTTATGTTATACATTTTTTTATAAAATTATGTTACTGAGTGAATAAATGAGAGACAAGAATTTATTAATCAGAAAACTACGATTATTTGGTTTTAATTTTTAATACATTATTTCAGCACCATTTCTGTCCAAACACCTCTTGTAAACGTCTAGGAATAGATGTTATAACTAGAGAACGGACACGCTTACCACCCAGTGCAGTACTGGCGAAAGGCTGTATTTCTAATATTTAATTTTATTTATATAATTGGAAAACGAACGGGTTGTGATCTATAAAATTACGAAATACATATTTATTTGTTGAAAAGTTGTATTTATAAAGTTTTTAATTTTATTTATATAATTGGAAAACAAACGGGTGGTGATCTATAAAATTACGAAATACATATGTATTTGTTGAAAAGTTGTATTTTTAAAGTTTTTAATTTTATTTCTATAATTGGAGCATTTTTATTTGTTCATTTTGTCGTTCAAGTTGAGTAAAGGAGTATTAATATTGACTAGCAATAGTTTCTCAAGGTTTTCTTCTGTCAATTTTGTTCTCTTTGAATTAAGTACATCCTTATAAATAGAAAACGTCCTTTCTACATCGCAACTGGTTATAGGTGCATACCGGAAATATTCTTTTATTTCTTCATATTTAGCCGTTAGATTTTGTGGAATTGTCTCCATACATAATTGCTGCTATGTAATTAAATCTGGATTTCTATTAAGAATTGCTTCAAACTTTTGCCGAAGGCCACATCCGAAGTCACTTGGAATACTTTTCAAATTATTAACAGCCACATCTAATGTGGTTAATCCGTCATTTAATTTGAGATTTCGATTTTCAAAATAAGTGATTAGTTTTGGCAATTTTCCAAAGTGTTCGTGAAGAAAGTACAACTGATTTTTTAAATTTGGGATTTGTGTGAGCTCCTTGCACTCACGAATACTTCTAGCATCCTCCTTTAGCAGTGTTACGAAATGTTTTAGACTAATCGAAATTCTCAGCATAATAACTAGTAGCTTCCAGCCATGTTCCCCATCTAGTTATTACTGGAGTGGGAGGCAGTGACAGAGATGGTAATTTTTCCCTGAAAAGGGCTACTCTCAATGGTGCTTTTCTGAAAACTTTTTTAAAAGCTGATACAAGTCTATCAACTTCCGGAAAAGTGTCTCTGATATATTCACAGATAGATTCTGTGGAGAGCATGTGCTACACGAGTAATATGCAGCATATTAGGATATGTTTTCTTCAATAGTCTGCCTGTTTTTAACATATACGCAGCACTATCACTGACAAATAAAAGTATTTTTTCTTTGTACGTGGCGGCCGAATGAAGCATTTTTTGCATATTCTCCTTAATGGTTTCAGCAACTGTTTCCGCATCAACTTTATTTATAACACTTGTTGCTATTACATATGAGTTATACGGAATAGTTGGATGTAGTACACCAGCTACAACATTTACCACACAGCGTCCTAACATATCCACCGTTTCGTCGGCGCTTATCCATATGTATTGATTTAAAAGATGGCTTCTAATGCGTTCTACTGTTCTCGTATAGCACCTAGAAACATAATATTTGCGTAAAGTTGATTCATCAAGAACATTTCGACCAGTATATTTTTTCAGAAATATTTTTAAAGTGGGATTGCTAAGTTTATTTAATGGAATATTAGCCGCCATAAAATTTTTACAGAGTTCAGATGTGTTTGCGATCCTAAGTGACGAATTTTTGACATTTTACGGATTTTGTAATAAATTTCGGAATCACTGACAATGGACATACAATCAGTATGACCGTCAATCCAACTCGCCATTGTTTTACAATGCCGTTTTCGACATTCTTCCATATCATGTCTGAAAAAGTAACTTAAACAATGCTCTAGATCTAAATAAATGAAAACTAAAAATGTGTGCGTAAGTTATTGAAACTGAACGAAATTCAATGCACACTTACGTCGAAATAATTGGTAGAAATGGATTCAATCAAACGATATTAAACAGGATCTATCACAAAAATTACGATGTAATTAACAGTTAAAACTATGAAAACAAGAAACTTACTCACAGCACTTTATTTATCTTACGAAATATAAACTAATAAATAAAATACATTATAAAAACCCCGCTTCTATCTACGCTCATGAAAACACTTTAAAAAACACTATATTCTCCGAATACAATAGCTGGCTTGGCCATTGTTTTCGCGGCGAGACCAGGTGTCCGAGTAACTCAAACAAATACTTCATTGAATTACGCCGGGATGTACTGAGCGACGTTATACACAATTCCAATTGCCGATTGCGTTTTATGGAAATTGCGTCCGTTTTCTAGTTATAACATTATGTATAAAATCTGGTGACAGATCATTCCAAATATCCTCCCTCGATCCTCCTAGATAATTCTTGGACATTTGCTGGGTTAAAATTATTCCTGCTCATCGTCTTAACAATGTAACCCCACACGTTCTCGATGGGATTGATATCTGGACTTCTAGAACACCACGACAAACACGATATTATTTTCTCTAAATCACTGAGAAACGACTCTTGCCGTATGGACTGGACAATTGTCGTGTTGAAAGATGAAATTTCTTTCAGGATACTTATATAATTTCTGCCGAAGGTAGAAAAACATTTTCTAAAATTCTAATAAAATTGTTACTATTAAATCTTTCACCTATAAGCCAGCAAACACCTGGCCCATGTGCGCAAATCCAGACCCAGACGTTTACTGAGAATCTTCCGCTCGTTTGTGATTTTTGAGTATACTTTTCGTCAAATCGTGAATTAGATGGTGGTCTATAAACACGGATTCGGTCATTAAACAACTTTTTCATCTATTTTCCCAAAAATTAAAATTATGGGGCATAAATTTTAAAGCAAACCCAATCCTTACTTCTTTATTCCGCGCATTAAAACAACACACAGACGCCCGATTTCGCGAATTTGAAATTTGGCTCAGCCGTTTTCTTGCTGTGTGGATACACTCGGGAAAATGTGTTGCGGTTACTGCATTTAACAGATCGTTTCTTATAAAATTAATAACATAAAATCATTATGTAAACATCTAAAAAAAAAATAAATCAATATTTTGGAACACAAAAATTGCGCAACAGAATTTAAAAACTCCATATTTTTTATTCCTCCTTTCACGTGATGAAAGACATTTGGAACAGTTTCTACATAGCATCGTGAATGGCGTGGTACTATACTCATTTTTTACTGTTTTCTTTTACCAGTTCATTTTGCATTATTTTTATCACATTCTGGTCAGTACGTAGTACTGACCGTGGTGAAAAAGTCGTCTCCTTCTATTATATATATTATCGCATAAATTCCATTCAATTTAAAACAATGTAAGGCTGACGTCACGGCTCGAGCTGTCGCGATCCAAGGCATACTCGATGGTCATTTATAAACACGTATATATACATACTGACATAAAAATATATGTTATATATATATATAAATGTATACAAAATACATACATACATGTAAGTTCATGCATTCATTTTTGCATCTTCTTATTTTTTGGTAGAAATACGAGGTCGGCTCAATATTTTCTTAGGTTCAAAAGGACTATAGCACCTACAACTTTTTATTTATATCTTTTATTTATCTGATATTACAATACAATTTTGTTATTCTACCTGTGGTTAATTGTGGTAATATTAAATACTGTACAGAAATAGTGCACCTTTTTTATTTCGAATACTTTGTATCCTCTTCAGGTACTTCTATGTCTATTATTTCAGATCCTGTCACAATTGAATTGGACAGAAAAAAGAATGTCAATTTTGATGTCCGTATTTTTTCTACTGTATAATGCTAATATCATCAATATAGACGGCAGACTATGTGCCCGAACAGTAGCGTGATGTGGAGGGATCAAGTAGAGGCGTTCGACGATCAATTCAGTTGCCGTTGAGACGTTGTTAGCGATACATTGTTAACACAATCGTGTTGAAAATGTCGGGAGTGCGTAGAAACAATGCATCGACTCGGTTGCATGCTAACGTAGTAAAGAAATTTTTACATCGGTTTCCCGATTTAATATATGACGGTACCGTAGTGAAATGTTTAGTTTGTGAAACAACTTTATTAACTTGGAAAGCAAGTCAGTGCCAAAGACATATAAATAGTGACAAACATAAATGGAATAATAGTGGACGCAGATCATATAATAAATTTGTGTGTGATTTAACAATGATGTTAATTGCGACCAATATACCAATGCAGAAAGTGGAACACCCAATGTTTCGTCAGTTTTGGAAGAAATACAATCCTACGTGGAAATTACCAGCAAGAAGTACGCTACGGAATTACGTACCATCAGTGCGTGAGAGAATTGTAAATTGTACGAAAAATACGGTAAAAAAAAATTCCTGTGGTTAACAATAGACGAAACTACAGATATTAAAAAACAGTCCATCCTAGCCATTCTAGTACGGACGCTGACTTCGCAAGGACCTTCTCCTCCTTATTTACTAACCTGTAAACGAATGCAAGGGGTACTGCCAGAGCGATATATGATGTATTAATAGAAACAGTACACAAATTTGAGATTTTACCGAAGCAAGTGTTAATGTTAGTTACCGATGCTGCCAAGGTTATGTGTTCCACGGCAAACTTACTCAAAACGATTCAACCAAACCTGCTGCATGTCACATGTTTGCTTCACGCTTTACACCTTGTAACAAACACTATACGTACAACTTATCCTGATGTGGATCAACTGATAGGACAAACGAAAGCGGTTTTTCTTAAATCTCCGAAACGGATTCGGCTATTTCATTCGCTGTGTCCTGATATACCCGAGCCGCCGCAACCAATTCTTATACGATGGGGTACTTGGTTAGAAGCAGCATTTTATTTTATAAATATTTTGAAAAAATTAAATCAGTGATTTTACAACTAGATGCCAAAGAAGCAGCTGCAATACGGCTCAGCCAGGTTCAATTTAACAATCCTCAAGTTGCAGCAAATTTAAAAATTATTTACGACAGTTACGTTCCAATACTGGACGCAATAAAAAATTTACAGAACACTGCGCTGTCCTTATCGGACTCATTAGCAATTATTGACCACGTAAAACTAGTGCTGCATATCCTTGAAGATGAAAAAAGTGATTGTGTCCGTGAAAAATTTAACAGTGTATTAGATAAAAATGTAGATTTTACAAAATTAGGGCAACTTTTTACCAATACTGAAGATCCGTTGTACAGATACAAAGAGCGCTTTAACTATGCAAATATAACATCTCTCAACGTCGAACAATCCTTCTCTGTATATAAACATATATATACGTCGCTACGTACGAACCTTTCCGAGACTAATACAGAAACATATATTATGGTGCAGTTTTTTCATCGCGCACATCCGCATTTTTTTGCAACAATGTAAACATGTTGGGTAAGTTATTTATGTTTTTTCTTAACGTTTTGTATAGGGATTCGATATATTTATTTTTAAGTAAGCGCACTGGTATTCTGCTAAACTCTCCACGCAACGCCACTGCTGGGGCACATAGTCTGCCGTCTTTAATCATCAAACAGCCTACTATACAATGCTAGTTGTATATAGCGCCAAAGAAAAAAAAGTAGTGAAAGATATATGTGAGTAATGCCTTCATAAAATTCACGGTACAATGTTTACGTAGTAACGTGAAAATGATTTTCTTTTAGCCCGGCCCGAGCACGACCCTGCCGCAATTAAATATATGGGCGGCAGTACGTGCTTCCACCTATAATTCATCAGTAATTCTCTTTACCGACTAATTATATTGTTCTATAGGTATAGGTATTTGCCACACAAATTTAAAGTAAATAAAAATATCTGTAAATAATTCTATACAAACAATAAAAATCAGTTATCTATTCCATTGGACACGCCCTGGATACGCATCAGGAAGATTTGAAGATAATAGGGCATCTTACGAAAATTAAGCGAGAATCTTTGAAAAATCAGAAAATATAGAATCAAGAAAATAATAGTATGAAAATTATACAAGAATTTTTGAAAAATCCGAATCCGGTGTAGTTTTTCGAGAGTTTGACAATAAATATCGCTGCTGATTGTCATTTTCGGTGGTAAAAACTCTATGAGCACAATGCCTGCATATTCCAAAACACAGTTACCATTGTCTTTTTTGCAAATTGCTGAACTTTTGAATGTTTTCGGTGTTGGTGAACTCTGATGCTTCCATGTCATCGAGTCTTTTTTTGATTCGGAGGTATGGTGGTATACCCACGTTTCGTCTCCTGTAACTATAGACTTTAGAAATCCGTTTTCCTGCCGATAGCGTGCTAAAAGTTCCATTACCGCCGCCATTCGTTGCATTTTGTGTTGGTCGGCCAACAGTTTTGGTACTCATCTCGCGAACACTTTTCGACATCGTAATTCAGATACGATTTCATGACCAGAGCTTTTAGAAATGCTGGTCAGTAGAGCAATTTCCCGTATTTTCAACCGACGATCTTCTCGAATCAGCGTATCGACCGTTAATTGATTTTCATCCGTTTTCGTTGTTGATGGTTTTTTTCGCAAACACTAACTCATAATCCCTTCTCCGTAAGTCTTCAGTATTTTTTTATGAATTTCGGTAGGTGTTTCATTATTTGCATGCAAAAAACGAATGACGGCTCGCACTTCAAACTTGGAGTATGTTTCGATCAGAACTGACAATATGCGGCTATCACTGCAAACGTTGTACTAAACCTAAGGCAGTGACTATAGCCACACCTATGCAGTACATTTGCGCTTCTAAAATGCGTGTAAATTTCAACCTGATCGGAGCGACGCACAGTGCGAAATTTAGGAAGTTTAGCGGAACTTTATTCAATTTTTGAAATACGTAAAATGCATAAGATTATTTATTATTTTGTTAGGTAAATACCCCGCCTCTAAAACCTCATACTCAGTTTGGGGATTTACCCTGCGAAAGAACCGCAAAATGCACCGGAAATTCGCATTACTTATTCAATCATACTTTTTGCCTATAGAAAGCTATTCGATTTGTTAAAGTTAATAGAGTGGTACATAGAAATGGCAAATCAGTAGGCCATGATTTTTTCTTCATGTATTTTATTAGAAAATTGTCAATTATTGGCATTTAATTAATTGCAAAATCTTTCCTTGCTCGTGTGTGATTTGTTCGTGGAAAAAGTGATTTTTAAGAAGTAAGTTAAATTTACATTTTTAACTTTAGTGGAGATTTTAAAAAGTGATACCACATAATACCAGCTTGAAACGCACAACATTTTAAAGCTTTTTTTCCCTCTGTTGAAAACTCAAAAGATCTTCTGCGATATTTTGCGATCTTCTTTTAAATGAAACATTTTCCAGAATGACTTTGCAAGTTTCATATAACTGTATATTCCAAAAGTGGAAGGAAGAACCGACATCAAATGCCATCATTGGTTTTGTTTTGGAAAAAATAGGCTCACCAATGTTAAGATCTGATCCTCTTTGCAGTTTAAAGGCAACTCTTCGCGCACTGGTTTGTAAAATACGAAAAAGGTGGAGGAAATCCAGTCGAAATTTATCATCATTTCTGAATAAAAATGCTGTCTGGCTTGAAAATAATGTAAAGTTTTCAAATGCTGTAAGGGATGCATTGCCCAGTGGATCGAGGACCAATGCAGACAGACCTAAAAAAAATTTAGGTATTGTCATCCTAAAGTGCAAAACAGAAAAGTGCATCATCTTTTGAAGTCCGGTAGTCAAGACGAGTTAGCCAAAGCAACCGTAACAAAGCTATACCAATCTGGAAAACGAAACTCTGCAGCGATTGTCAAGGAACTGGCATCTGCTTCTCCAGAAAGGGGAAGCAAAATCAAAATGGCTCGCATGTATTCTTCAAACAGCCCATGAAAATTAACTCCGGACCAGGCTCTGGCGCTACTTATTGATGCAAACTTATCGTCAAATCAATACAACATTGTTCGGGTTCAAGCAAAACATCACGGTTGCACTTTGTATCCACCTTATTATGTTGTACGGGAGGCAAAGAGGTTATGCTATCCAAAGGACATAATAATAACTGAAGTTTCAGCTGAAGTATCAGTTCAGTCGCTTATAAATCATATCATAGCAAGACTTTGTACAGGGCTAGAAGAGACTCTTAGAACTTTGTCAAACGTTAAAGCACTAAATATTATCGTAAAGTGGGGTTGTGATGGGGCGGAACAAGTTAACTATCGACAAAAGTATATGGACAAACATAGCTCTGATGATAGTATGTTTAGTGTATCAATGGTACCAATCCAAATGTGCTCCGTAAATGATAATGGTGATAATCAGTAACTAATTTCGAAAAACCCTGCTTCTTCTTCCACACGGTACTGTCGCCCCATTAAGTTCGTTTTTACCAAAGAAACAGTCAGTGTAATTACCTCAGAAGTAAACAAAGTGAAAGAACAAATATCTAAACTTACTCCAACCACTATACTTGTAGATGGCAAGCAATTTCAGGTTACAGCAAATATGATCTTTTGTATGATTGACGGTAAAGTATGCAATGCTGTATCATCCTGTGCATCATCATAAACATGCTACTTATGTGGGGCTAAACCTAGTGAAATGAACAACATCTGCGATTTACCTCAAAAAAATATAAACGAATCCTTTTTATCCCTTGGACTATCGCCCCTCCATGCATGGATAAGGTTTTTGGAATGTATTTTACATATATCGTACAAACTTGATATTAAAGCATGGCCAGCTCGTGGAGCAGAAAATTAAAAAGAAGTTGCAGAGAAGAAAAAATACATTCAACAAAAATTCAAAGAGGAGCTTGGCTTGCTTATAGATATGCCAAAACAGCAGACCAGAAACGCAAACGATGGTAATACCGCGAGGAAATTCTTTAAAAATGCCGAAAAGTCTGCCGAAATAACTGGCGTTAACTTAGAATTGATCAAACGTTTTCATGTGCTGTTAGAGTGCCTAAATTGTGGTCTTAAAATTGATTCAGAAAAGTTCGGCGAATAGGCAAGAGAAACTTTGGAATTGTATTTGAATGAATATTTCTGGTACTCAATGCCCGTAAGTATGCATAAGGTCCTTTGTCATGGAAAGGATATTATAGCCTCTTGCATTCTTCTGATCGGACAATTTTCAGAAGAAGCTCAGGAGGCAAGAAACAAAGACTGCAGAAAATATCGCGAACTTTTTACTAGAAAAACGTCAAGAATTGACACAAATACGGATTTATTTTATCGACTGCTTATTTCGTCGGATCCGTACATCGCTAGTCTTCGTAAAGCACCCAAAACCAAGCATAGTGAAGTTACTTCAGAAGTTTTAGTGTTGTTAAAAAGATTTGCAGGCCCGTGTAATGATTGCGAGTCTTCAGACGATTGCAATGAGTCTAGTTCTGAATAGGTGTTCAAAATGTTGTTATAAAATGTATGTTTTTTTAATTGTTCTATAATAAAAAACACAAATAAACTTAAAAACTTTAAATAAAACATATTAATTTTTATTAAAAATTTTAAAAACCAACAAATAGAACTGGTTTACTGTTTTGAATAATTAAGTTCCGGTAAACTCAAGAAATTTCGCACTGTGCGACGTAGGCGCTATGTCGCACAAACGTATCTTTGGAACCGGACAGCGCTTGTACTTTAATAGATCTACATCCATTCCATCACATCCTATAGATTAACAATTTTTAACTTGTTTAATGCCTCCTGCACCCCTGGGTAATTCTACTCTCTCTATTCGTCTTTGCGTTTTTGCTGTTGCTACCTTATGCGTGTCCTATGTTTAATGTGTTCCATTATGCAAATATTTTTCCAGATTTTTTTCCGTTTCCGTAACTTCTTTTCTTAGATCTTAATTTTACTATTTAGTTTCCTTTCAAGCTAGTTCAAATTTGTCGAGAATTAAATATCATTTATTTAGCTCTTTATATAGAAATCAAACTTACTGAATTCTGCATAGTCAAGTGTATACAACTCATGAATATATCTGATTTATCTTAAACGCAAATTATCGCCGATGGAACAATTAAGAACAACTTATTCACGAAACGATTCGGTTTGCTGTCATACAAATAGAATTGAAACGTTTTAATATAAATTGTGTCTAATTTACTAAACAGTGTAATAGCATAGTACTATTAATAGATGCCACTGGAAATATATGCTATATATACTTTGGTCCAGTGTATACGAAATGATTTTTCCGTTCGCACTTTTGATATAAAAGAGAAATTTATAATACTCGTATGTATAAGTCAATTGGTCTTTGTACTGTACGAGATTAACACAGATTTCGTTCAGGTATTTATTTACTCATAATGTTTTGATTGAACGAAATTAAATCTACCTACGTTGTAATACTGTATCAATTTAAACTTGGAGATAGAGAGGCAACAACAACTAGAAATAGGAAAAAGTTTCTGTACAACGTTGCTTTGAGAATTTATATAGTGAAGTAAAGTCAGACATTTGGTCGATAAATTAAGGACTTTAGTTGAAAAAGCTGCAATAACTTGTAGATAGACTAAATGTTAATTATACGAACCCGATCCGAAACAAAAAGATAAACAATTAGCATCACCACATCACTATACTCAACATTCTTAGGAATCTCTTATTATAAGCGGTTCAGCTTCGCTTAAAAACTGCGCAAGGGTTAGAAATACGAATTACGATTATATGGAAACATAGAAAATGATTCCCAGATCTATTATGTTCCTCATCTCGAATTCCTGGAGTTCTGCCACAGGGCTACGCATTCTACCTCGGTAGTGGAAGATATGTTTGATTACATGCAAATTGCACTCGTACAGAATAAACTAAAATTTTCTCAATCATTATATCACACTTTTGTTTGTAATCATCAAATGAAAGAATTAAAAACATGCAGACTGGGCAAACTCCAATTTCTGTAGACTCTGATATATTGTGAGTGGATATTAACATAAAATTCAACCTTATAACATTCCTCATAAGAGACGAACATGCAATGTAAATACATACAGGGTTAGTTAAAAGTATGGAGACGGCGATTTATTGTCGTTAATATTCATTTTAGGGTATTATGTTCGATATAAAAGTTTGTTAAGATATTTTGATCTACATTTGAAAATATTGGAATTTTTTTTCTTCAATTGTTTTTAGAGATACGCCTGTCCGCGCATTTTTTTTTAAATGGGAACTGGTAAATTTTGCTCTACCATTCGATAGAGAATTTTTTTCTATTTACAATAATATTTTTGTATTTTTAAAATTCATTTTTACAAGAAAAATTAAACAAATTATTAACAAAGTAAATTAAAGTAAGTGTTCAAATTGTCGTCCATTAGTAATTTGACAATGACCCAATCGATTTACAAAATCCCGAACAGAGTTCTGTAAAAAATCTCGGGGAATTTCTTGTATCGTTCTGGTAATTCGGATTTGTAAATCTTCGAAGTTATCGGGCTTATCTTTGTAAACTTTGTTTTTTACGTATCCCCAAAGAAAAAAATCTATTGGGGTGGTTTATGATGTTACTTAAAATTACTACTATATACTTAACTATTGTATACAACATTGGAAGAGAGGTGTATATATAAGATCCAACTGGTCGTTCAAAACAATATCTATTGTGTTGTTTCCGCTTTTAGAAATTTCTAGTGACTCTAAAAGATTTAATTTACGACCTTTCTCGGCCAAATGCAGTATTTTATGATGACCGAATGTATGCCTTTCTGTAATAAGATGGTTTGCGAATGTTGAATATGTCTTCTTTAGTTTATATGACCTCATGTGTTCTTCTATCCGTATAATAAAACTTCGACCAGTCTGACCTATATATACACTTTTACAATCATTACAATATAATTTGTACACTCCTGATTTATTATTGATATCTGTTTTAGGTTTTGCGTCAAAAATGAAATTACTTGTTTTTACATATGGTTTGTAAGCTATATTAACATTACTACTATTTTTTGAAATTATATTTCCAATTTGCTCGCTTATTTTATCGAAGTAAGTTAACGAGACAAATTGTTTCAAATTAGCACTATCTTTAGGATATACTAAACTAAGGGCCACGTGTAACTGTTTTTTCTTTAGTATACCGTCAATTACGCTACTTTTATAACTATTGTTTACCGCTATTTGTTTTATAGTATTGATTTCACGAACAAAAGATTCGTTAGACAAAGGAATATTTAATGCTCTATGTATCATAGAATTAAAAAATGAATGTTTGTGTGTCTTAGAGTGTACTGAATCTTTGGGAATAATGCAATCAGTGAAAGTAGGTTTACGATATATATCAAATTTTAAGCTCTGATCTAATTTGTTTAATTTTAAATCCAGGAAGTTAATACTGTTAGTCTATTCTATTTCTACTGTCAAATTGATATTAGAATGGATTGAATTTATGTAGTTCAGAAATGTTTGTAGTTGTCTATGAGTACCCTTAAAGCAAGCTAGGATGTCGTCTACATACCGATACCAAAATTTAATATGTTTTTTACCTAGTTGTGATGAAAGAATTTTTTTTATAATATGCTTGATGAAAATTTCAGCTAATAGAGGACATAGAGGTGAGCCCATTGCCAGACCTTCTGTTTGTTTGTAGAATTTGTTGTTAAATGTAAAGTAACTTTGGTTGGTGACTAACTCCGTTAGAGATATGATTTCGTGTATAACAACCGGGTTTGTATTTTTCTTTACTAATATGTTTTCTATTAACCTTAAGCATTCCTTATGTGGTATTTTTTAAAACATGTTATACACGAAATCATATCTCTAACGGAGTTAGTCACCAACCAAAGTTACTTTACATTTAACAACAAATTCTACAAACAAACAGAAGGTCTGTCAATGGGCTCACCTCTAAGTCCTCTATTAGCTAAAATTTTCATGAAGCATATTACAGAAAAAATTCTTTCATCACAACTAGGTAAAAAACATATTAAATTTTGGTATAGGTATGTAGACGACATCCTAGCTTGCTTTAAGGGTACTCATAGACAACTACAAACATTTCTGAACTACATAAATTCAATCCACTCTAATATCAATTTTACAGTAGAAATAAAAGAGAATAACAGTATAAACTTCCTGGATTTAAAATTAAACAAATTAGATCAGAGCTTCAAATTTGATATATATCGTAAACCGACTTTCACTGATTGCGTTATTCCCAAAGATTCACTACACCCTAAGACACACAAACATTCATTTTTTAATTCTATGATACATAGAGCATTAAATATTCCTTTGTCTAATGAATCTTTTGTTCGTGAAATCAATACTATAAAACAAATAGCGGTAAACAATAGTTATAAAAGTAGCGTAATTGACAGTATACTAAAGAAAAACAGTTACAAATGGCCCTTAATTTAGTATATCCTAAAGATAGTGCTAATTTGAAACAATTTGTCTCGTTAACTTACTCAATTAAAATAAGCGAGCAAATTGGAAATATAATTTCAAAAAATAATAGTAATGTTAGTATAGCTTACAAACCATATGTAAAAACAAGTAATTTCATTTTTAACGCAGAACCTAAAACAGATATCAATAATAAATCAGGAGTGTACAAATTATATTGTAATGATTGTAAAAGTGTATATATAGGTCAGACTGGTCGAAGTTTTATTATACGGGTAAAAGAACACATGAGGTCATATAAACTAAAGAAGACAGATTCAACATTCGCAAACCATCTTATTACAGAAAGGCATACATTTGGTCATCATAAAATATTGCATTTGGCCGAGAAAGGTCGTAAATTAAATCTTTTAGAGTCACTTGAAATTTTTAAAAGCGGAAACAACACAATAGATATTGTTCTTAACGACCAGTTGGATCTTATATATACACCTCTTTTCCAATATTGTATATAATAGTTAAGTATATAGTAGTAATTTTAAATAATATCATAAACCACCCCGATATATTTTTGTGTCATTTATAAGATCTATGTAGGCCTGTAACTTTTGCAGTTTGATAATGACATTGTATGTCGAAACCGCGGTCACTATTACATGTGAATAAAGTGGTATAACAAAGTTATTGTTTTATTTTATTTTATTATTTTCAAAATTAATTACCACAAAGTTACGGCTACCAGTATTAAGTTTATAATTTGAATTTATGTACGACAACTGTCAGAATTTGAAGTTTTCTAAAGCTCCGCATGTGCACCAATCTTTGATTACTTAATTACTTAAAAACAGCCTACTATATAATAAGAAAAGTTTTTGAGGGCACCTTATATTACTTTCAATAAAGGTGCCATAATGATAAACGAAGAAACTTATAGTCTTTTCATGAAAATGGTAAAATAATTATTTAATATGCAAAAAAGCACTTAACACTATATTTGTAAATTTTATCACTGATATAATCTAGGAAGAGTAGAAGAGATAAATAAAACAGCCGGACAAGATCATAAATTAAATAATAACATTAACGAGAATGTAGAGACTGTATACCTTAATATCGATTGAGATAAAAATGGCCAATAAATTTGTTCTTTTACAGTTTTTTTTCTTTCTTTCGTTTCATTCTTCCGCACACTCTTCTATTTTCCTCACCTAGTCATAAAACGTGCTCCCACCGGTCGCATAGCTGAGAGTAGTCGTGAAGTTTATGGTCCGAAATACGCATATCTCATGCAGGTTTGGTTAGTGGAACTAGGATCTAGTTGAGTCGTGTTACCGGCTGAATAACATCGGGCAGAAACGCATGTTGTTTGTAGCCCGTAAGAACGATGGAATGACTCCTTTGTACGCGCAAGAAACTTGATGTATGTAATACCACCGCGCGCGTCTTGTATCTTACTGCACTTGAATTTTATTTAATTTAATGGTTGTAATAATAGCTTTAATTGTAACAAAAAAAAACTATGGAATTTATTTCAATTTTTAATTATACGAAGGGGGTATTGATATATTCTTAGCCTACTATTGAAATAATTTAAAGTTGTGACTTAGAATATTTTATTATTCAACATAGTCTCCTCTTAACCCATTAGTGCATAGAGATAGGAAATCAAATAAAATCCAAGTAAATTTTTAATCATATATTAAATTATGCAAATAAGCACTTATAATATATACGATGGAAAAAATATATCCAAATTTTAGAGTTACACCCCATCCGATATATCGGATTGTATATTTTTACTTTTTATTAAAATGTATGATAGTTTCGAAAACATTGTTTTGGATGCAAACCAATATTGCATTTACTGCATATAAACTTAGCTTTACCCCCACAAAACCTGCAGAATTTTTCTGTCGTTACATATTCGGGCCAGTGGTTTCTACCATCGTATCGTTGATCTGATAATAGCGCAGGGAGAGCTCTACGTCTGTTGGAAGATGTGCCGTAAGTCGACAAAAGAGTTGTTGCAAGAGATCTTCTAAAATTTAGTAAATTTGAGAATTCCTTATTATCTGGATTTACTTTTCTCATTAGCAACCATGCATTTGTCACGGAAGCATCTAATAAGTAGCAAAAGATTGGCCACCACCATTTCTTTTGTCGCATTCAGGCTCGGTAAACAGCTATCAGTTGATCCATTTTGTCAACTCCTCCCATAAAAGCGTTATAATCTGCGAAAACTTTGGGTTGATCGACTAGAATCTTACCTTTCCTTTGTTTTGACCAGCGCGTACATTTTGTGTCTTCAAGATTAGTAAAATTAGTAACGCATGTTACAACTTTATTGTCGTTCCAACGTACGAGACAAATTTTATTGTTATCCGAAATTCTATAGTCATAAGCACCACGTGTTTCCTTTTCCATGTCTTTATCCGATTTAAGAGGGCAACGAGCAGTTCTCCTATTTTGAATAGTTCCTGTCGAAGAGAAACCACTACGTCACCTCCTATCCCAAACTTTTTTTCGACATCTGATTTGCCTGTATAAATTTCAAACGCATTCATATATCCCGTGCTAGAACAGATTGCCCAGTCCTTGAACCCAAATCTTATTGGCTTTCCCCGAATGAATTGCTTTGCATAGTGACGTCCATAATACGGAATCATGGATTCATCAACACAAATATGTTCTTCTAATCCACCATGATACAAAAAATTCTTATTTAGTTGAGATATAAGAGGCCTAAGTTTATAGAGACGATCATTACTGTCGACAGCATCATTATTATTGAAATGTATATGACGTAAAATTTGTTCAAACCGATTCAGTCTTATGCTATTTTGAAGTATTTTCGCAACATCTTCACATCCTGACCAAAAAAGTCTTTTATTTGAGTATTTTGCATAACCCGAAAATAGCATCGCACCTAGAATAACATATAATTCATCTAAAGTCATATTGAGATTAGTGTTTTTCTGAGACGCATATAAATTAGATTCATATAGTGTATGATTTAGAAGTTCATCAGAAAAAAATAATTTTAGGAATTCCAGTGGTGTTTGAGCTGCTTTGGCTACATCCGAAATGGGTTTCTCGATGCACGTTTTATTTATGGTAAAACAAGGTTTAGCCTTTGTCCAAGATAATTGGCGCGATAGGTTCGTTTTAGCTGTACTTCTAGCTGATGCTTGATTGTTCAAGTTCGGACGAACGTATTTACATAGAGGCTCTTCGTCACTTGTATCGAAATCATCATCTTCAGTTAGATTATTTCTAGTGTCAACTGCATTCCTGCTATGTACAATAACTTCACACTGAGTTTGGAACATCTTGGGCCCCAGGTGATTGACGTTACCTTCGTGGTCATCATCACCACCGTCACTATCACAATCAGTATCTTTTCCATCCTGGGGAGGTAATACGTACGTCTATTGAATCGTAGAAATCGTACTTTTCTACCTCATCTAATAGCTCAGCCAGTGATAATCTGCAATTTTATATTGAAACATATTTGTCATTTGAATGCATATAATCCGTTATATCGGATGAGCAAAAATAAAATTGTGTAGATTTGACTGAATACTACATGTTTCAGAGATTATCTAGTACACAATATCAATAATGTCTAGTGAACAAATAGAAAGAGTGATAATTGAATTTTATTTCGTTTTCATAGAAATTACGATTATTTTACTTACCCCTTACCACGAGCACTGTAGAGTGAAGGATCCATGTTACACAAATACACAAAACTAAAACATAAACTTAGTTGTTGGCAGGGCTTTTGCAATTTAAGAAGAGAGTAGGTTGTACAAAACTAACAACAAAATCTTAAATGTTGAGGTTATGTATTATATTGTATACAAGTGTCAAATGTATCCGATATATCGGATGATATGCACTAATGGGTTAAATTAATACACTTAATAAAGCGATTATACAACGCCTTTAACCTATTCTAAAAAAAAAAGATTTTCAATCGAAGGAACAGATAATAGTCAGATGGGGCTAAGTCTGGGGAATAGGGCCGGTGTTCCAGTAATTCGGATCCTAGATTCCGAATTGTATTCACGGTAGTACCCAATTTGTGTGCAGGCGCATTTAAACGACTTTAGTGTAAATTTACAAGGACGCGATAAAAACATTTTATTAATGACATACAAAGTTCATGCTTTCATTAAGAAGCTTGATTTCTGGATTATTCGTCGTCAAAGCAAAAATTTGGATGTCTCCACTCACATTCGATTATATTGAAAAAAATTTGAACGAATAAGACACTATTACTCACCACAGTTTGGATTGCATGAAGATGCATTTGCGTGAGCTAAAAACTCAGTTGACGGAGTATTCCCCGGAAGATAAAAATGATTGCTGTTGCCGCTGTTACCCGGAAGATAAAAATTATTTCTCGAAGAGTTGGGTAGTGAAAACGTTGTTGCCGCTGCTAAGTTACCAGCTGAGATTCACAACGAGCTCATCAAAATGTCGGAACGCTACAACTGCAATTTACATCGGGAAATTTAAATACATTTTGGCTTCCTCGTCGAAAAGAATATGGAAATTTAGTTACAGAAGCACGAAAATATTAATCCAGACAACTGTCAATTTTTTATAAAGAAATATCGATATTTTTCAATGTTATCAATAGAGGCCGGATTATATGCAGTTTGCATAAATTTGCATATTTGCATAATATATGCATTTCGTATATTATTTGCATATTTTGTAGTAATTTCGCATTTTTGCATATTTTAAGTATACGAGTTTTATTTCTCTACTAAATCGAATTTATTATAGGCATTACTAAAAATATGTCGTGGATGTAACAAACAAACAAAAATTAAACAGTCCTCTTTAAATTAAAAATAGCATCTTCCCTTTACTTTTCCGATAAGCGTCTCCAAGAATTTATTAATGCTCTTCCCATACACCCAGACTGAGACAAAATTCCAGGAAAAGCTCATACCTTAAAACTTCTAAATAAATACAAAAATACATTTTACCAGAAAATTAGGAGTATATGTGTTTTTTGCTATTCGGAGAAATTTATTCCCATATTCGAAAGTAATTTGATTTTAAACGTCATTTTACGTTGGCTTTTCGAAGTGTAAACTTGTGAGTTGTGATATATAATAGCAAAAATTCCGAAAATAACGACTGTGCCTGGATGGATTGCACCCTATTCAGAATTGCGTATGGATGGAGCAAAAGTGTTTTTGCCTAGCATGCTGCAAGATTGTGAATAAAATTTTAAGTTTATTTCCTCCTATTAATTAATTAATTAAGTTTTAAATAGATTCCTTTACCTTTACTAACATTTCTTTTATAAGAAACCCACCGATATGATATTTTTTTGGCAGATTACAAGTAAGAGAAAGTTCCAAGTCAAGCAACATATGAAAACTATATCTCATGCTGCAAAACTAACAAAGATGAAATTGGCGAAGAAGGGTCAGCAAACATTACCGCAATGTTAGCCCTCAACTTCCAAAAAATCGGAATAAGAACAATTTAATGAAGATTTGTGTCAAATGTTTGTGTCGGCAGATATTCCACTACATAAATTAAACAATTTAAATGTCAATGTTATTTTTGCAAAAGTACATCAGCAAATATAGCATTCCCGACGAGAGCGCATTAAGAAAAAATTATATTCATTTATCGTTAATTAAATATTAAAATATAAAATAACATTGAATTGATTCGGCTTTTACTTGATAAAGATCCATTATTTTGAAACAGAAATAAAATTAATGGTTAAAATCTTCAGTTTTTTAAAACGTAATCGCAGAAAGACGACAATTGTTTATTTCATTACCGGGGGTTACCAAGAAACTTAACCAAAGCTGTAAATTGATAGCACCATTAAAAGTAGAGATACGAACGTAATTATTTTAAAACTGAAAGATGACAATTTCGTACTAAACCCTTTTATGTACAGATTGTTTTTTTAACAATTATTTGATATAATTTTCCCAAAAATATCTGCCATTTTCTTAGCATTATCCCATTTTTTTCATAAACACTAAAAAAAGGAATTTATAAAATGAAATTTAACTTTGTTTTAAAAGAATTATTTCTCTTTATCTAAAGTTATTGAACAATCACTGTTTTTTAACTTATTTATTAAATAATTGTGTCGCATCAAAAAATCAATTAAGTGAAACAAAAATTGCAACACTGAGAAACTAGACGCATTTTTTCCAACAAGGTCGACATTTGTTGATAAGTTATTACTGGTTACTAATAGATAACACCGCAATTTTTTTAAATGTATCGGTATTATAGACAATTCGTTTTAAGAAATCGCAAAACAACATATATATAAAATATTCGATGAAATCTTAATTGATATTCTTTACATTTTTAAATGGTTCGAAAATCTGACTACTCATTGTTATACTTTTAAATTAGTTTTATTATATCCTTTAAGTACATATCTATAAACGTTTTAAACAATGAATATATGTAAAGCAATTAACGCACAAATATAAGTTCAAACAAATCAGATTGCGAAACAGATAATGTAGGAAAAAATCGTGTTATGTTTTTTTTATAAAATTCATGGCTTTCAACTGAATCTATCCACATTACTGGACAAACTAGATAGCAATTATCTGATAATATTTCTATGAATATCGCACACAACATAAACAAGTAACAGCACATAGAGACACATAGAATTTGAATCATAACGTTAGCAACGATTTATTGAAACGATCCAAAGAACTAACAATGATATAAAAGCTATGAGATATCCTGATGTATAAAGGGGCCGATAAAACTAATTGTAGAGATATATATATATATATATATATATATATAAATAATTTCTTAGCCGTTCATTTAATATATCATTTGATAAATTCTTGGAGTTTTCGGCTTTTACATTAAATATTTTAAATATTTTCAAATTAGTATGTTATTTTACGAAGTAAATGTGAATGTAAACATGCTGTCTACAAATTACAACGCAAATCATACGAAATTTTATTTGAAAAATTTACGTCCACGTTGGGACTTGAACCCGAGTCTATGGCTTGCCGAACCGTCGCTCTAACCAACTGAGCCACGATGGACATTGGTTTCAAGTTTATTAGAAGTGCCTTATACGGAACCGATGTTAATATTCAGATTTCAGATGTCAATTTGAAAGTTTGAAATTGCTAATTTCTACTCCTTTAGCTATTAATATATATATATATATATATATATATATATATATATATATGTATATATATATATATATATATATAGATAATTTCTTAGCCGTTCATGTAATATATCATTTGATAAATTCTTGGGGTTTTCGGCTATTATATTAAATATTTTCAAAATAGTATGTTATTTTGCGAAGTAAATGTGAATGTAAACATTGCTGTCTACAAATTACAACGCAAATCATGCGATATTTTATTCGAAAAATTTACGTCCACGTTGGGACTTGAACCCAAATCTACGATTTGCCGGACTGTCGCTCTAACTAACTGAGTCACGATGGACATTGGTTTCAAGTTTATTAGAACCGCCTTATACGGAACCGATGTTAATATTCAGATTTCAGATGTCAATTTGAAAGTTTGAAATTGCTAATTTTTACTTCTTTAGCTATTAATATATATATATATATATATATATATATATATATAGATAGATAATTTATTAGGCGTTCATTTAATATATGATTTGATAAATTCTTTAAGTTTTCGGCTTTTATATTAAATATTTTAAATATTTTCAAAATAGTATGTTATTTTCCAAAGTAAATGTGAATGTAAACATTGGTGTCTAGAAATTACAACGCAAATCATACGAAATTTTATTTGAAAAATTTACGTCCACGTTGGGACTTGAACCCAAATCTACGGTTTGCCGGACCATCGCTCTAACCAACTGAGCCACGATGGACATTGGTTTCAAGTTTATTAGAACCGCCTTATAAGGCACCGATGTTAATATTCAGATGTCAATCTGAAAGTTTGAAATTGCTAATTTTTACTCCTTTAGCTATTAATATATATATATAGTAATTTATTAACCGTTCATTTATATCATTTGATAAATTCTTGGAGTTTTCGGCTTTTATATTAAATATTTTAAATATTTTCAAAATAGTATGTTATTTTGCGAAGTAAATGTGAATGTAAACATTGGTGTCTAGAAATTACAATGCAAATCATACGAAATTTTATTTGAAAAATTTACATCTACGTTAGGACTTGAACCCATGCTTACGGTTTACGGTTTAATAGCTAAAGGAGTAAAAATTAGCAGTTTCAAACTTTCAAATTGACATCTAAATATTAACCTTGAAACCAATATCCATCGTGGCTCACTTGGTTAGAGCGACGGTCCGGCAAACCGTAGGAGTAGGGGTCGGGTAATTAAAACAATATCTAATTTGACATTTCGATACTATATATTTAGTATCTTTTTCAAAAAATTTAATATTTTGCGACATATTTCATATGCATTTCTAAATAAAACTAAGCTTTTTTAGCAGGTAGACTATTAAACAGTCTGTAAAACAGTTCTCATTTCAAAATCTTCGTGTAGAATTTTAAAAACACTCGTTTCTGATATTCATTTTTTTCTAGCAACAACTGGAACTTTTACTTGTCGGTCTGACAATATCAAATCTTCAACTTTGTTGATGATTTCTTACACCAAAATTTAATTTGGAAATAGGGCACATACACTACCATCATGAATATCCTTGGGCTACTGTCTTATTTTGATAAAAATTGCATGACGCTTCTGTTTTCAAGTTTAAAATTATTCATTTTCTCTTCTATAAACGAATGTAAGAGTAACAAATGCAATTCGAACCGAACTTGGAGATGACATCATAAAATGTCACAGAAACTTGACATAAGAAAATTGTCACGATCGCATGTTGTTTTCATAGCTAGGTGGATAACACAAAAAAACCCTCGTATCCTCGACAGATTTTGGTAAACATGTCTGAAGTCAGCAATATACATATCATGGCGAAAGTGTTACCAACTTTTAAAAATCACTGTACCGTCAAATCAACCTTATATTTATGATGTCGTCAATTCAATTGACGACCGTAATATAATGCAATAATAAAAATTACCTTTACAATTTTCCTTAAAATATCAAAGTGCTTAATCGAAAGTTTCCCCGCTTTCGTTTTACGAACTTTCTTAAAGTAAAAGAAAATCATCGGCCTATAAATTTATAAGCGGAAAACGTATGGAAAAATATTACGTCGGGTTGAAATATAACCTCAAAAACAACGATATCTCTGCCTTAACAGGGAACGCTTGTCGAAATCAATCAGAAAAATTTTAGAGGGTAATAAAAGGCATTACGGACAGCTTTTATATCGCTCGGGAACCACGCATTTCGGCATTTTATTTTTAATGGTTTCCGATATAACATGTCTATATGAATTATTGGTATTCGACGATTAAGAAAAAGAATGAAGGAAATGACAGCGCTTCAGTTTGACCTATATATTTTTATATGTCTCAATCGTGTAAAATATCAATGATTGTATTAATATTCCAGTATGAAAAGTTAAAGAATTAGAAAAGAATTTCACTAAAACATTCAAGAATGGTTTGTTATTTTTCAATGTGCATATTTTAACAAAGAAAAGAACATAAAAATTATAAATTGAATTTTATTTTATTGTTGCAGTACGATGCTAGTCTTTTATATTTCGCATATAGAGCTGAAATAAAACAGTAGAGATCTTTTAAAGACTTCATTGTTTTTCGAAGTATCCTCCACGAAGATTAATGCACTTTTGCATGCGCTTGCAGTAACTCTGGAAGCAGTTATTCCACTCCTTTGTTGGTACAGCGAAAATTGCGTTTTTTAAGGCATCGACTGCTCCTTCTGACGACTAGAACTTTTGACCACGTAGTTCGTCCTCGATTTTCGGAAAGGTAAAGAAATCGTTGGAACTTACGTCGAGACTGTATCGAGGATGATCTAGCAATTCGACATTTTGTTGCGTTAAAAATTCAATTGTCTTGCGAACTGTGCGTGAACTTGTATTGTCTTGGTGAAGAATGACTCGGGGTTGTGGGTTGGTTTCTCGGAGCTCAGCGATGACTTGCCACAAACAAATGATCGTATACCAATCGGCAGTAACAGTTCTTTGATCTTGTTCAGAAATTGTTGCTACATGACCTGCTTTCGAGACCACCTTTTTGGAGACACTGCGAGAACAGATGACTTTTGTCGTCTTTTCTTCACCTTGGAACACCCAAACAGACGACTGGCGTTTATTTTCTGGCTCGTATGAGTAAATCCAAGATGCGTCACCACTAACGATGTTGTACACGTTTTTAGAGCTTCATACGTTGAAGCGGTATAGAATTTTTTGACACCAATTCACCCTAGCTGTTTTCTGCTCTTCGGTCAACAGATGCGGTATCCAATTTTTTTTTCTCGAAATTCTTAATGCATTTTTTTTTAATTGAGGTCTATGAAATCCCCAATGATGCCTCAATTTTGCGATATGTCACATGTTTGATCTTCGTTGATGAGCTTGCGCACAGCATCGACGTTTTCCTAAGTGTCTGCCGTTTTTGGTGCATCTGCTCTTGGATCGTCTCTAAGACTAATCTGTCCGTGTTTAAATTCTCCATACCAACGAGAAATTTTTGATTTATGTGGTGCCTCTTTACCAAAAACAGAAACCAACTCGGCGAGGCATTCTTTTTGAAATAATTGTCCTCCAAAATTATAAAAAAATATTGTGCGAATTTTCACGGATTAATTTTATTTTTCGAGTAACTTGTCGACTTTGACAGTTCGTTGTAGTTTCAACATTACACGTATGGCATTGACACTTTGTAACGGGTGTTCAAAAACATTCGAAGTCAAAGTAGTCCTTGAAAATATGAAGTCATGTCTGAGATAGATTGATTTTTGACAGACAACAGTTGACATTTAATAATTATTACAAATCAGATACTTAAGAAAAGATATACAATTTTTTGTTCAGAGCCCACTTGACTTCGAATGTTTCTGAACACCCGTTATTTAGGCTAACTAAAGATGGAGGTTAATTTTTAGTGGTGACATTTGATTAGTGGCGTCCTCTATGTCCCAGTAGGCAAGACATAAAAGACATCCCACGTATAGAAAAGTCGTTTTGTAGACGCTAAAGAACAAAGAATTGATTCCTTGTTTAAATCTTTTTTCGAATATTTAATCAGTTATTACAGTATATAACTTTTTAATTAAAAAAAAAAAAAATTACCTGAAATTCGATATGAGCTCCCTGTAAATTTTACTAGAAGACGCTACTGGTTTTAAAAATTTATGGAGGATATAATATATTTAATTTTAAATATAAACTAAATATTTTAATATTATTATCCCAAAAGGTGTGAAATTTTCTGAAGGGCGTGAAATGAAAACGTTGAGAACCAGAGCTACAAACGTCGCCCGAAGACAAGCTCGGCCGAAACCAATATCGAAGCGATTCGACAACTCATGGGCATAACGTTCTGGAAAATTGCCGAGCAGCTTAGCATTAGTTACGGGAGTGCTCAGTACATCATAAAACTCGACTTTGGATTCCACAAGGTGTCTGCAAGATGGTTTCCGCGGCTGCTCTCGGATGAATAGAAAATGCATCGGTTAGAGATTTGTCAGCGTCTCGATTGAATCGATTCCGACAAAAGAGCGAGGCGTTTTTGAATCGAATCGTAACGTGCGACGAAATATGGGTGCATGGGTACATTCCCGAGTCAAAGCAGGCGAGTATGGAGTGGCGAAAGAGCGACGAAAGAGCGAAGACAAGGCAAAACAGAAGGCAACTGTTTTCTTTTTGATCGGCTTGGCGCTGTTCACGTGGATTTTCTCCATGATCAACATACAATTAATGCGGAATATTATCGCGAGATTCTGGATTCCGCAAAGCTGCTCTTGCGACAAAAAAGGAAAACGAAATCTGGCAAAAGTGTGATTCTTCTTCATGACAATGCCAGAACTCATTCAGTAAACGTCGCAACTTAAAAAAGGTATATAACCCCTTACCACAACTATTAATCGTATCCTAAATACGTATTTCGACAACTAAGTTGTCATCATCAGTAGGTAAAACCCCTAATTAAAATGTCGCATATGGGGCACAGTAAAACTAGCACAACTGATCAAGCAACAACTTTACACGGCGTCCACGTATACACTACTTAAAAATACGAAAATTCTACGAAAGCCAGTAGATATTTTTCCTCATTTTGGTACGGTCGATGACACTAATTCCATTACTATGTGCCAGAATTCGAGACAGCAATCTCAGCAGTAGAAGCATCCTGGCAATCCTTCGCCAAAGAAGGCCAATATGATTAGTTCAGTTGGAAAGGTAATGGCCACGAAATTTTGGGATTCGAAGTACATACTTCTTATCGACTATCTCGCAAAGGCCATACTATCAACGGACCATATTATATTGCCCCTTGTATAGTATTGTCTGCTTTACAAGATATATGTTCGCTATTAAGTTTTTTAAGTACCATTTTTTTCCGAAATTTTTCCTATGTAAATGATTGAATTGCAGGAATTAGTTATATTGTTTTTTAATTTTGAGTAAACTGAAGAAAAGGTTATTAGATTTTTGTTGACTATTCAGGATGTTACTAATACTATTTATCGAGTAATCATTGTTTAATGCTATTGTGTATATCCTATTTAGTTCGAGGTCGAAATTACTTTTACTCATTGATACGTTAATTAATCTATACACCATTGATTGATATGCTGATAATTTTTGTGTTATAGGATAAAATGAATTAGCGTGTATTGTGGTGTCTGTGTGTGTTAGTTTATGATATGTAGCATACTCGTGTTTATTAGTTTTGTGTTTTAGGGTTAAGTCTAGAAAATTAATGCTTTTATTTATTTCTATTTCTATTGTAAATGTTATTTTGGCGTCTACAATGTAAATTTTCTAATTGTTTATCTGAACCGTTAAAGCAAATTAATATGTCGTCAACATACTTAAACCAATAGACACAATTACTAAACAAGGGATGTGTACTTATTCTAATTTCTAAATTGTTCATGAAAACTTCGGGTAATATGGGGCCCCTTATTATTTGAAGTTTAGTACTTATTACTTATCGTTATATTTACTTGTTCTTTTCCTATGTTAGCATGGAGATTTTGTTTTGGTTATTGACGAAATTCGCGCGATTAATCCACAACCCCATTCCACGTTCCTTTCAAATTAACTGTAACACTTTTATACTAAAAATCCTAAAATATCCTTTTCCAAGTAATTACGAATTATTTTCAAATTCAATCTGGTTCAAATTACTTAATCAGCGCTACAAATTTCTCACTCACTCTATCCCTATCTCTTTCTCTCCTAATTCCGACAATTAACGAACTCCTTAAAGAACAAAACTACCATCAACACTTTTGCATACTACCGACTAACATAACACCTAAGAGTGGAAAGGTGCTGTAATCGTTAAGGGTGTTTAGGGGTCGAGTGGGGTATAGGGAAGCTTCTAACGGGCAATAGTAATACCATGAAGAAGTTCGTATATACTCATTTTACATATACATATATTGACCGCCGCACAAAATCGCCTGAGCTGGCACCAAATGGTACAGAATGCGTATAGGCTGGCGGTATTAAAATCGGTATCAAGGATCATACGTATGCTGTCTTTTTCTTCATCGGTAAAGCCACCGTTTAAATAACATACACTGCGCCAGTTTCATATCTCTTTCTAACCTCATAGGAGGACGCGTTTTCCTCAACGGCGATAAATCTAGGTGCGTGCCGCGTACTCATGGCGATTTTATCTTTTCCTGGTTGGTACTGCAAGTTTTTTGTATCTCTCTTTATGTTTTTCTATTGTTTATTTCTGATACTTGGGTGTATATTTGTTTACGATAAGATTTTGTGTTGAAAATTCTTGAGGCAATTTAAAAACAGGAAATAGATTCTTTAAATGTCGTATTACTGAAATCAGTTACAAAACTAAAAGATGCTACAATGGCTTGGAGAGACGTTAACAAATATAGACGTCAATTATTTTTGTCATTAATAATTTTAGTTATGGATAATAGTAATAATAATAATAATAGTCATTATTGTCCAACGGTTAACAGTTAAAGGAAAAATTGAAGAAATATATACAATGTGTCCGGGAAAATGTGGGAAATCTCTCGGATTCAGATAGAACATTAAAAAATAAGATGACAAGTTCCCTTAATTTTTTTCCTAGCGGCCCTCCCTACGGAGATACGGCCTCCTAAAGGACGCCACTGGAAATCAATTTTTCTTGAATAACTTTTAAACTACTTATTATAATTTAATGAAAATTTAATATGATAAACAGTAGTAAGGACCTCTTAAAATACTGCCCTTAAATTTAAATTAGCTTGTTTAGTTTACCAGGGGCGGACTAGGTTGTTCATTTTAATGCTTACATTTTTAACACCCTGTATGATAAGTAGTTAAAAAAAACAAATTTGGATACCTTGAACATTAAGCTAAAGAAAAGGTACTCTTGTTCATTGTCGATAAAATGAACCGTTTTCGAGGAAAAAAAATAAAAGAATTAATGTTTTATTTCTATTAAAAAGAACCATGTTTTTTATTTTTTTTTGTCTGCAACAAAGTGTGATACAAAAGTCTGAAATAAAACTGTTTTACGTACTAAAAAACGCATTGTTTTTACAAACGTTACTATGGTACCCACGAATTAATAAATATCTTGCATTGACGTGTAAATTTTAAATCTTGTAATCTTTCATATTGTTAACACGTTGATCCTTTACTTCGATATTAATTTATTGAATTTTGAATATCTTGGTAAACTTAATTTGATAATGGGATACACATTTAGTGAGTATGCAGATATGCATCTTATGTACGGTCTTGCATCTTGCAATGCTTTGGAAGCAAGAAGGTTGTATAAAGAAAGATATCCTAATCGCAATATTCCTAATCAGAAAACATTTCAGCGACTTGACCAACGTCTAAGAGAGACTGGTGGGCGATTCCATTTAATAAGGTAACATTATTGACTTTTTTTAATGATTTAGGAAGTTTTGCGAAAAAAAGTACTGATGCTGGTGTGAGAAGAACAGTTCGTACGGTGCAATTGGAGGAAAATATTTTGGATACTGTATGTGATACTCCTTCAATAAGCACTCGAAGATTAGCCGCGTAGCTTAATACGTCAAAAACGACAATTCATGAAGTACTTAAAGAACAGTTGTTTTACCCTTGTCATCTGCAAAAAGTGCATCTACTACTTCCTGAAGATTTTCCTCGTAGAATCCAGTTCGCAAACTGGCTGTTAGATCAGCAACGAACAAACCCAAACTTCATTAGCACTATTCTTTTTACCGATGAAGCAGGGTTTACCAAAAATGGTATTGTAAATTTACATAACTCGCATGTATGGGCTGATGAAAACCCTCATGCCACTGTCGTTCATCATTATCAACATCAGTTCCAATCAATTAATGTTTGGGCAGGAATAATTGGCAATTTTTTGATTGGACCATGCGTATTGCCGCCACGATTGAATGGTGAACTTTATTTACAGTTCCTTCAGAACGCTTTTCTGGATTCAATAGAGCATTTGCCACTTGCAACCCGCCAAAGCATGTATTTTATGCATGATGGGGCCCCACCTCATTTTAGCGTTGCTGTACGCGACCACCTGAATAACGTCTATCCAAACCGTTGGATAGGCAGACGAGGTCCCATTGCCTGGCCTCCACGGTCTCCCGACCTAACGCCAATAGATTTTCACCTGTGGGGTCATCTCAAAACCTTGGTGTATTCCTCTCCGGTTGATACTAGGAAGGAACTTTTACAGAGAATCACATTTCATTGTGATGTGATAAGAAACAATGGGTTGTTGTGGCGAGTACAGCAGTCCTCTATTCGTCGTGCCCGCGAGTGTATCAGAGTTCACGGAGCCCATGTTGAACCCACTTATGAAGTTTTTAATTGATTATTTCTAATTAGCGTATTTAGGTTCAATCGTTGCAAGCTTTAGTGAGTACATTTCTAAACATAATTTTTGTTAAGGTGCCTTTCTGGGACAAAATTGCACTTCTAAGAATCTTTGTAATTTTGTCGTATTAAATAACCTAAACTAAAACTTTTTTGTTCCTGGAATGACTTTTGTATCACACTTTGTTGCAGACCAAAAAAAATAAAAAACATGGTTCTTTTTAATAGAAATAAAACATTAATTCTTTTATTTTTTTTTCCTCGAAAACGGTTGATTTTATCGACAATGAACAAGAGTACCTTTTCTTTAGCTTAATGTTCAAGGTATCCAAATTTGTTTTTTTAACTTCTTATCATACAGGGTCTTAAAAATGTAAGCATTAAAATGAACAACCTAGTCCGCCCCTGGTAAACTAAACAAGCTAATTTAAATTTAAGAGCAGTATTTTAAGAGGTCCTTACTACTGTTTATCATATTAAATTTTCATTAAATTATAATAAGTAGTTTAAAGGTTATTCAAGAAAAATTGATTTCCAGTGGCGTCCTTTAGGAGGCCGTATCTCCGTAGGGAGGGCCGCTAGGAAAAAAATTATGGGAACTTGTCATCTTATTTTTTATAATGTTCTATCTGAATCCGAGAGATTTCCCACATTTTCCCGGACACATTGTATACATACATAAAATTGCAAAATAGATCAAATATAGCAAATATTAATTACAATAACAAAAATTAATTATAAAATTAAGAAGAAAAATTCATGAAAAAGAAACTCACTGCAATTTATTAATGGACTCAAAGAAAATGTCACTATAAAGTGCAAAAGCATTGCGACACATTGTCGCAATGCTTTTGCACCTTTTTATTTACGGTTCTAAGAATGAAAAGAGACAGGTGTAGGGGATCGGTCATTTTCATTCTTAGAACCGTAAATAAAAAGGTCGTAGACGTTTCAAATAGAGTATAAACATATGTGGGTGCTGTTTCCTTAAGAGAGGTAATTTTTGTCGATCTTTTCGTTCGATATATTTGCATGTTTAAGTTAGTGTATACGTGGACGCTGTGTAAAATTGTTGCGTAAGCAGTTGTGGTAGCTTTTCTGTGCCCCATGTGCGACACCTTGATTAGTGGTTTTACCTACTGATGATGACAACTTAGTTGTCGAAATACGTATTTATGATACGATTAATAATTGTGGTAAGGGGTTATATACCTTTTTTAAGTTTTTACTTAACCACAGTCTCCAAAGAAAGACTTTTTAAAAAATACTTACATATATAAATTAAACTTTTTTACAACAATATTTAAAAGTTATAAATTTTCCAAAAGAATTATTAATGCTAATACCTATCCTAATTGTATTGGACAAGACGGATTTTATCATTTCTAATCAAAAATTATAAGATTAAAGAATTCCATTTTACTCTATTTTAAATTTGTTTGAAGTTTCAAGACAATTGATTTTTATCATTACTTAAGTATCTCATTTGATCCCATTCGACTTAAACAATGAGTATTTGAAAAGCCCCCTATAAATATTGCGTTAATGTAGATGTCGGTAAATTTATTATAAAGTTTATTTTCATAATTTTATATATTACAAGGAATTTCTAATTTTCTTGTCAGTAACTATAATATAATACAAAAAGTAATTGTTTCTTCGGAGTAGCGGTCAGGTAATTAAAACAATATTTAATTTATATTGACGTTTTAGTACTATATATAACGCCTTTTTCGAAACTGTAACATTTATTAAAGGTTAAAAATGATACAACGTTAAAATAAAAAGTACTTACATTAAAATTGTGCTGTTAATATGTAATGTATTCGTTGCTGCTTACCATTTATAAATAAAACTAAATTACGTACCAGCAAGACACACGTAATTTTGTTTTATTTAGAAATGGTAACCAAAAAACGAATACAATCACAATTTTAATGTAAGTAGTTTTTATTTTGACACTGTATCATTTTTAACTTTTCAATAAATGTTACAGTTTTGCAAAAAGTGCTGTATATAGTACCGAAACGTCAACATAAATTAAATATTATTTTGATTACCAGGCCGCTACTCCCAAGAAACAATTACTTTTTGTTTGTTCATTTTTCTTGAAATTCGGTTTATTTATAAATTATTCTTTAAATAAAAACTTATTTTTACGTTTCGACATTTCGGAAATACATTAATTTGGATACTAGGTGTATAAACAAAAATTAAAATTATGGTAATTATGTATGTTGTATACCATATTTTTTGTTTTTGTTAATACATCTAGTATCGAAATCAATGTGTTTCCGAAGAAGGCAATAAATGTCGAAACGTTAAAATAAGTTTTTTATTTTAAGAATAATTTATCAATAAGCCGAATTCTATGAAAAATTAACCTTTCATATTTAAGAAAATGGCTAAGAATAAATAGACATATATATATATATATATATATATATATATATATATATATACATATATATATATATATATATATATATATATATAATTAGACCAGGAGTCTTTGCCGTTAGAACATGTATGGAAAGGAAAATTGTTTTTTGTGGAATCCAGCAAAATTAAACTCTATTACTTAAGTCATTTCTTTATTTTTTCTCCCAATATTTCGCATCAAGATCGTATGCTTCTTCAGGGGGTCAAAATGTGAACAATTTTTTGTATGGAGAAATTACCTGTCTCACTATTCATAACGTTTGCAATATTTCAAAGTAATCCGACTAATAACAATTAGCGTACACATAGTTTATTTTGAAATTACAGTTTGAAATCTAGGACAAACACATTTAAAAGAGAGGAACACGTGTAGTTGTGACGAACAAAAACAATCCTCGCACAACCACATGTTATCTGTCACAAAGTTATACATAAAGATCATTTTATGTATAACTTTCAATTACAGAGTTAAAATTTAGTAAAGACACACTAAACATGTTAAAAACAATGGTCTACATTTGATGGAACTCCTGAAGAAGTAGCAAATCGTTATGAAATAGAGAGTTAAATAAATGAGTTTTTTTTTATTTTACAGACCGCTTACCCGTTCAATTAATGTTTACTATATATATATATATATATATATATATATATATATATATATATATGTATATATGTATATATATATATATATATATATATATATATATATATATCTCCAATAATTTATCAATTGTTATATATATATATATATAAGTGTTTAGATAATTTCTTAGCCGTTCATTAAATATAACATTTGATAAATTATTGGAGTTTTTCGGCTTTATTTATATGAAATATTTACAAATATTAAATTAGAATGTATGTAATTGCAGAGTGGTTGATGGGAGAGTGACTTTTCAATGAAAAAGTTGTTTAGGGGTAAAAATATATTTTATTTTTCAACATAGTTCCCTTGCAATTCCACACACTTAATCCAGCGGCTTTCCAATTTTTTTAAACCACCAAAAAAGTAATCTTTTAGAAACTCGTCAAAATATGCATTCGTTTCGGCTATCACATCCTCATTTGTGCCGAATCTTTTTCCACCAAGCCATTTTTTCAAATTTGGGAACAAGAAGTCCGACGGAGCCAGATCTGGTGAATATGGTGGATGCGGCAGCAATTCGTAACCCAATTCTTTAAATTTAGCGGATGCAATCGCGGACGAATGAGAGAGTGCGTTATCTTGATGGAACAAAATTTTCTTTTTAAATAAACGAGGTCGATTTTTCTTTAGTTCCGTATCGAAAAGCGTCAGTAAATTAGCATAATATTGGCCAGTTATTGTGCTTCCCTTCTGTAAGTAATCAATAAAAATTACGCCTTGGCAATCCCAAAAAATGGTAGCCATAACCTTATTGGCTGAAAAAACCGTTTTTGCCTTTTTTGAAGCACGTTCTTCGGGAGAAGTCCATTGTTTTGATTGTATTTTGGCCTCTGGCGTATAGTGATGTATCCAGGTTTCATCTACGGTGACATACCGACGAAAAAATTCTGTTGGATTACGTTTTAACAAAAGTAAACAGTCACTGGAAATTGATGCACGAGTGCGCATTTGCTCCGCAGTTAGCAAACGCGGCACCCACCTTGCGGTTAATTTTTTTAAATGTAAATATTCGTGTAGAATATTGTGGACCCGTTCGGTTGAAATGTTTACAGCATTAGCTATCTCGCGCACTTTCACCCGGCGGTCATTTTTTACAATAGCACGGACCTTAGCTATCATTTCTTCAGTAGTTACGGTTTCTGAAGGCCCAGGACGTTCAGCATCATCCGTGGTCATATGACCAGTTTTAAAGGCAGCAAACCACTTACAAATCATTCCATGCGAAGGAGCAGATTTACCATAATACTTATGTAACTTTTCTTCAGTGTCTTTAATGTTCTTTCCGCGTAAAAAGTAATGTTTTATTAACACACGAAATTCCTTTCTATCCATTTTTAAATAATATAATAACTTGTTTACTTTAAACGTCTGCCAAATGTAAACTAACTGACAGATCTGCATGAAATTTTGACAGTAGACGTCTAAAAGATAGCTGAAGTTAGCAATACAGTCATTATTGCGACAGTGGTGCCAACTTATGAAAAGTCACTCTCCCATCAAACCATATATATATATATATATATATATATATATATATATATATATATATATATATTCAATTGGAAATTCGAATGATTAGCGTCGTAAAATGTAGAAAATACTATTTACATTCACATTACTTCGCGAAAAAGCAATTAGTTTGTGTGATTAGGACTTCGCAAATGTATTTGAAATCACAGTTCTTGATAGTAGAGTGTGGTAGAGCGGTGATCCGGCAAATCATGGACGTGAGTTCGAATCCTGCTTAAGGGAGAATTTTTTTCAATTAAAAATCCGAATGAATAGCGTCGTAAAATGTAGAAAATTCGATACAATTTTTTGATTAAAGATAATAGATTATAACTTAAATGCCCGTAAAGCACATATCTTGCATGTTCATTTAATATATTAGCTTTAAAAATTTATAAAGATTAATTTTTAACAGAGGTTATCGAACCTTTACCATAACAAAACTTATCGGTTTTATAAATATAAACATTGCCGCCTTTAAATACAGTGTGGGCACTCTGAATCCGATATTCATATTTTATATTTCTTCCTTCAAACAAAAAAAAAAACAATTTCGTAATAAACATGAAATTTTAGTATGATTTAAAAATGGGTTTTGTAAATGAATCAAATACACATCTTAATTTTTAATTATTTACATGAATGTTTAAAAAGCTGATTATGTACGACGTATTGACCTTATCAACAAAACACAATCTAATAAACTAGATTTTTTATTGCAATTTTTTAAATTCCATTGATATTTCTACATAGTTTGAACTTACTTGCACGTGTGTTGATTTAGAGTTTAATTTTATTAATGTTTTTCATTTATTTCGGTGATAATTGTTGTGATTTCAGTGTACTTGTTTAGATATCTAAGATCCCTGAGATTATTAAAAAAAAATTATTACTGCACCTTAATTATTTTAATAAATTGTAGCTTGTCTTGTATTATAGTAAAAGGAATTCTCGACTCTTTCGGAAAAACAAAGAACAATAAAATTCAGTTATTGTATAATCGGACAAAAATCTATTGTTTGTGACAATTACCTTTTGTTTTTATCAAGCATTCAGAGTAGTAGTTCATTTAACCTAATTTTATTATTTAATTAAGCAAAATTTCTTGTCAACCAAGAGGAAAACAAAATTCATCCTCTTTAACTTAAGCAATTCATAAGATGCAAGCAAACCAAGAAAAACTTAAAGTAGAACTTCCCATCCGGAAAACTTTCCCGGAAAAACCGTCCGGACCCCTTTATTTGAACACGGCGCGAATTAAAAACTGCCAAAGTGTTAAAAATCTGATTTTTATTTGACGTCGACAGCAGCGGCCTGACCTTCTTTCGCATGATGCGTGGGGATTTCTCCGCCAGCCGGTTAGTGGTGCAGTCGAGGGTGTAGTAGAAAACCCGGTGAAAAATTCCTCGCATTTCCCACCCCTTCAGACCCTCGATTTTTTTCTTCCTTCCCACCGCATCGCATTCAACTATCTCGAAGATCTTTAGGAACTAACACTTCGCGAGATCCAACGTGTTGATCCGGGGATAGCCCGGAGCCGTGAAATATGACCGGAAACGGAAGTAGGAACGGACGGGCAGGTAAGATTCCTACCCTTGAAGGCGGAGAAAAAATGCGGGGTTGTTTGTTTTTCGAAGAAGTCAAACAGTCTCCGTAAAATTTTTGCGTTTACTTCTTCAAATGTAGGTTCATTGTTATTTGAAATAATGATGAAAACGTCTTATTTTAATTTTAATTCTTTTGTGATAAAGGTATAAAATTAGTTTAAAGAAAATTATCATTAAAACACTTTGAATAAGTACATACAAAACGAAAAATATTATCTTAAGTTTTCCATAAAATAACATTATTATACAATATGTTCCGTATCGTTATGTTCAAATTTTAGGAGTGTAAAGTAGACTTCATTTTAAGTAACAAAAAACGCAAAACTTGTACATATATCCATTTCTATTGGTTTCAAAGTTATAAATCTATGAATGTGATTGTCAGATCATGAAAAAAAATATAATCCTAAAGTCAATACAAACTGATTTTATTAAAAAAAAATTATACGATTCAATAACAGGCCTGTGATTGCTAGCGTCGCATAATAAAATGTTATCCTAAAATAAATGAACACGTGTCGTAGTGCATACAGTAATTTCTTGGAGATCTACAAAAAATAGTGCTGGAAATTTATTTATGATAAAGAAAGTTCTTACTTATTTCGTAAGTGCTGAACCATGAATATCATACAATAAACAAATATTCAGATGACTGTTAACGTTGCATTTTTTAATAAAGGATTACGTTTCAGTTCACACAACAGCTTATTAGTGAGTGGACACGTCTTCTTTATTCAAAATGCCTTACCGATTTGCTTCTCAAAAGCATGCGGACATGCATATTGTGTATGGCTACTGTAACGGCAGTGCACGTCAAGCAGTTATTGAATAACGGCATCGGTTTCCTGATAGGCGCATTCCATATTACAGAACGTTTCTGGAAGTACACAGACAACTTCGGGAATGCGGACTGCGTGATTATCTTTTCGAACGAGGAGCAAATTTGCCAGCAGACTTAGAGGAAGAAGCAGTACCTATTGTTACAAGAAATCCAACTCTCAGTGTACGTCGAATCGCTAGACAACTAGAAGTGCCACGAACGACAGTTTGGCGAATTTGAAAACGTGAGGGCTTATATCTACATCACTATCGCAGGGGACACGGTTTGCTTCAGATAGACCACTATGCTCGTCTAGTTTATTCTACCTGGATATTAAGACAGTTACGGCTTCATTTTAATTTCTGCAGAACAGTCCTCTCCACAGATGAATCTACGTTCACTAGAAGTGGTGTTACAAATCTGCACCTGCACAGGTGGTCATCAGAAAATTCCAAAGCTATACGCCCATCTAAATTTCAACATGAATTTTCTATTAACGTTTGGGCGGCCCTAATCGATGACTTGTTGATTGGTCTTGTCGTTCTTCCTGGGAGGTTAAATACGGACAATTACCTTCAAATTCTTATTGACGAACTCCCAGGTCTTTTAGAGGATGTCCCACTGAATGTTCGACGAGACATGTGGTTTCACATGGATGGACCATCACCACATTTCGAAATTGCTGTCCGAAATTTGGTTAACGACAATTATCCAAGATGTATTCGTCGAGGTGGTCCTGTTGCATGGCCACCCAGATCACCCGATCTTAATCCCCTTGACTTTTATTTATGGGGGTACATGAAAAATTTAGTCTACGCGCAAGTTTCGAACACAAGAGAAGAGTTATTGGATTGTATTCACCTAGCTGCCGAGCAAATCCGACAAAACAAGTATGAAATTCGGATAAGTACTTTTTCTGTTGGCTTACGGGCACAAGCCTGCATTCAACAAGGAGGTGAACATTTCGAAAATATTATTAATTGAACTTTTTTAAATAAAATCAGTTTTTATTGACTTTGGGATTACATTTACTATAGTTTATTGCTTCAGGAGAATATTTAATTTTTCGTTTTCATTTCTTCGAATGGAGGAAAACTTTCCCTGGCTATTTTTAAGTATAGGTGCAGCAAAAGTTATCCGAAAAAAATGTAGTGGAACCAGTAGAGAATCTAAAAAGGAACAACTTTGCCTTATAAACTTATAGCCGCAAACGTAATTTGAAGCTACAAAAAAAATAAAATCATTTACTAACCCAAGATTTTGTATAATATTAACATAAGCAAAACAAGCCAAATTTCTGAAAATCGTGTGTTATTTTGAGTGTACTAACTACTGTAGTTAACTAAATATAATATATATAAATTGGGTATTTCTGTTATATCAATCTTCATTTTGTTTAAATATCCTCGAAAGAGGTGCCAAATATAGCTATTTTTACACGTCAGCTTCCCATAAAAATTTACATTTCTGTTTAATTAACACATTAATACGTATGCAGCTGTAAGTTTATAAGGCAAAGTTGTTCCTTTTTAGGTTTTCGATAGGTTCCACTACTTTTTTACCGATAACTTTTGATACACGTATTCTTAAAAATAGCCCTTTTTTTATGAATAATTTAATGAAGAATATTTTATTTGTTTTTGGAATGAATGTTTATTTTCTTCATCAAGCATTCTATTGCTTTTAATTTTTTAGGATGTCTACTCACATAAATTTACCTGTAATTTCATTATTAGTTTGTATTTTCTACCATTGCACATAAGAAAAATGCTTATGTCAATTTATATAATCCCTAATTTTGATTAATATTAAATAAGAAAAACAATTGTGTGATTTTCTTATTTAATTTTAGAGTGGATTTTCATTAAGTAAGGGCCACATCAATTAATTACTAAATTTTGATTTTTATCCTTCTCTGAAATTCTAGCATTTCAATAAATTAAATTAAAATGTTTTTATACTTTTATTACATATCTGCTATCATTATTTGTTAACTTTATGTTTGGTTGTTTCTTAATGCATTTACGGTACGTCCACTGTCCAATAAGACGTGGTCTGGGTATATATACAATGATGAGGAATTATATTTGCGTCGTACCGACGTTTAGTTGCTTCCATGGTGTATAATACAGTAAGACCATCAAGACATAATTATTAAACATATTTAAAATTAGAACTGCCTAAATTCACTGTAAATTAAATTTTATGTGAATTTAATACAAATAACAATAATTAATCAAACAACATTTGTACATTGGACAAACTTGTGGATCAATAACTTACAAAAATATTGATTAAAAATTTTCTAGCTTGAATACTCTGTCATTGGTTCATAAAATTATATAAAACGGGAGTTTAAACATGTGTCCTTTATATAAAGTACATGCAGTAGTATATTATAGAAGGGTGACATCATTTTTTTTAGAGGGTGGTTTGAACCAATATACGATCGCAAATCAATCATTGGTAATTTTTCTAGCCCTCTTTTTATACGAAGTAAGGACCAACCCTTATAAAAAGGGGGTTGACAAATCAATACAATCATATTTGTGGTACATCCATAATAAATATGCGTTGTAAGTTTGGACAAGCGAAACTCACAATATTTTCAATATTTATTGAATAAAATTTCAACTAATTCTTGGTATATTTAAAAGAACTAGTTCTCTATAGAGAATTCACTAGAATTCGTTTAGGATTATTAATTATGTGTTAATATGTAGAGTGTAAATTATGTATTAAATACTTACCTCATTTGACATATGCCAATACCCCAAAATAAATGTCAATTTTTTAAAAAATTGTGAGAAAGACAGGATGCTAATGTTTTAAACTATTAAAATAGGTACTTTTTCTACTAAAAAAATAAATAAAAATGGCAACATGCAACACGTAACATTAATTTTTACGAACAAAATCATAAATTTAGGATAATAGAATTATGTAATACGTGGGCAGATTGATATATTATAAGGCCTCCAACAACACTATTGTGTGAGTGAGAGGGTATACAAACCACCAGTTCTAACCATCAAACAGTGATTTCTAGTATCTCGTCTTAGTATGCAAAGTTTCATTTTTCCTTGGACCGTCGTTGAGTAACAGTAGATTTGTTCCAATTATCGGTTTAGTTACGGAACGAGTCTTGTATCCTGATTATTTTGTGTGCAAGCATAAATTTTGCACTGCTTTTTGACAAATGATAATTATAAAGAAGTTGGAACGTATTTCTGATCGTTTGGTTATCAATATATATAGTAGTATTACCAGCAATACTAATTGTAATAATCAACTTTGTTCTGGCCTATGATATTGTGTGATATTGCTATTGCCAAGTCTCACTCTGAAGTACGTAATGTGTCAGTACAAATATTAACTGCTTTAGGCTGTGAACTGTTTTGACCGTCTAGTGACTAGTTTGGTTACGTTCATAATTTAGTTGGAATCTTTTTGGTATCGTTCTAACGTTTATAACAAAAGTTTTGAGACAAATTTCTTAAATAATTTTAATCACTTAGAAACGATTAGATTTAGTTACCATTGTTGGGAGTTCATCCAAACAGGCTTCATGAACATAAATATCGACAATTCTCGTAGATAAACTTTGGTGTTATGGTTTACAAAACCGAAATCCAATCCAATCTCTAATTTAGTTGGGCGAGTGCAAAAAGTGGATATTGTAAATATGCTTCAAGGACCTAATATCTCCCGTGAAATAGCTCCATGGAAAATAGTCCAATGGTATCAAACCACATGATCCTGGAGGCTAGTCCACAGGTCCATTTCTGGAGATAACCTTATCACCGAACACTTCCTTCAATAAATCGACTGTTTCGCGGGCAGTATGGCATGTAGCTTGCTGAAGCCAGACCTTTGGTTTCAGCAAGCTATGTCCAGACTATGTTCACGCACTTTTGGGAATAAAAATTCGTTAAGCATGGTCGGCATTGACGGTGACAGTACGATATTCTCCATTTTTGAAGAAGTATAGTCCAATCATGCCTACGGCAAACAAGCAGCACCAAACAGTTAATTTTCGGGGTGCATCGGTTGTTGATAAGTCACCTGTAGATTAGTGTCGCTCCAAATGCGACAGTTTTGTTTATTCACAAAGCCACTGAGCCAGAAGTGGACCTCATCACTGAACATAATTTGATGGTAACACAGTGGATCAACTTCCAACTTTTCATGCGCTCAATTACTGAACTGACGTCGAAAATGACGGTCGGTTAGCTTCAATTTTTACACCAATTCAATCTCGTAAGCATGTATGTCAAGATCTTTGCGCAAAGTCTTCCACAAAGTCGATGGGCATAGACCAAATTATTGCGCCACATGACGAATCGACGAATTTGAATCATCTTTAATATTGGCCTCAACGGCGACGATATTTTCTTCAATGCGCACTCTACGCAATCTAGTTGGTGGACGAGAGTCCCAAAGAGTATAAATTTAGTGCGAAATTTTTTAAATGTATTGCGAATAGTCGTTTCAGTTGGCTGATGACGTATACCGTAAATTGAGCGAAGCGCTCTGTGAATATTTTTGACTGAACACTAATTTACGAAGTAAATTTACACAATTTGTAAACGCTGTTCGGGTATAAATCTTTAGATTATGAAATGCCAAACAATACTAAATAAAATGGCGATATGACTTGTCAAATTAACTGTCATAATATCAGAGTTTCTCCCTATTGAAGAAAATGGTTTTAAAAAAACACACGTTCGGTACAATAAATTCACTTCGTTTTGAGACTGATTTCATTATTTTGTCTTTTCCTAAAGTTGGAGACTTTATATATCAATCGAACCTCGTAATATAGAATTTTTCTGTTTTCTTTAATTTAATTTAAAATTTATTGAATTTGAGTTTGAGTTTAAATTCTGATTTTATTATTTTGTCTTTTCTTAAAGTTGGAGACTTTATATATCAATCGACCCTCGTAATATAGGATTTTTTCTCTTTTCTTTAATTTAATTTAAAATTTACTGAGTTAGAGTTTAAATCCTATACTTACATTGAACATATTTATATCAAAAATCCATTAATAAATACATACAAAATTCCTGGCAACCTGTGCAGGATTTAAATGAATTATTGAAGAATTTAGTGAAATTTATAATAATCTCCATATTTTGGAAAATATTTTTAATAATATTCGACGTAGAGTCAAAAAATGTTCTGATGGACAATCATTTTCACCATTTTTCTAAATAAATTTGTCCTGGAAAAGTATCGTTTTGTTTTCTATTATGACATTCATGATGATTTACAATACTATATACGTACTGTTTCCTTGTTTTCTGGTATTTTGAATATAAAATTTGAAAAGTTAAATTACAACCAAACGTTCGCAAAATCTTTAATAATTTATCTTAAAATTGTGAGAACTATTTACTATTTTAAACAATTAAATGGTGACTAAATTAATAATATTTTCTTAAACATTAATTATTAATTGATATATCCTTTTCCACCAGCAGGGATTTAAAAGTTGCCTGTATGCCAGTATTCGTTGACAAAATTTAATTGGACGCGTTTATATTATTAATTCAATTCAAATATTCACAAAAATTAATCTTAAATTTAGATAATTCTTTGCTAATTCATTATTCGTATAAATAAAAGTGACAGCTACTTGACGACAGTAAAATTTTGTAATTGAGTTAAGACGTACTTAAAAATTCCATAGTAATATTTATTTGAACGCAGGATATCTGTTGCATTTTAACCCTATTTTTCTTATTATTAAAGCTATAACTTTAAATAGCAATAAAATATCAATTCTGATCCATTCCATGGCAAAAAGGAAATACACGAAGAAACTAAGAATAAAACTAAAAAAAATCTAGGAATTACTATCAAAACACAAGGAATAATAGCGAATATAAATGATAAAAATAGATCAAGCGTTCAAAATTTCGGCACAAGCATGCCCAAAAAATGATTAAACTACCAGAGCAGGAACTTCTACAATTTTTTCTCAAATTCAGGATAGGGCAGGTGAATAGGAAACCTTTGGAATAATACTATACACGGTCGAACAGAAGCCAACTCACTCGTTGCAGTGTGGTCCAGCACTCCTCCAATGTTCGTTCCGATATCGCTGAGGACGATGAAGTCCTCTGCAGTTGATTAAAATCCGGCAGCGTTAAGTAGAAATCAGATTGTTTAGCATACAAAATAATTAAACAGATTAATAATTAATACAGTCAAATTACACTAATATACAAGACAATAATACATAGCTATACAAGAATTGTAATGTAGACACATATTTGTCGAAGAGAAAGTTAATTTCTTTCTGCCAGTTGTAAATGTGTTTCATATTAAGTTTTATTTAATTGGTGTTAATGTTAGCTTTTAGATTATTTATTCAAGAAATGAAATTAGGAATTTTAATAAGATTATATAAGTATATTTCTTACATATTTATAGTTGTAGTATTGAGAATAATCTATTAAATTAATTTATTTTATAATAATTAATAATCTTGTAAATATAGAAATTTTCTTTATTATTTTGTATTACTATGCATTTATTTATTATCTGCTCTACTGAAAAATCTATTTACAGTACAGGTACGTATAAGAAAAATGAAAGAAAGAAAATTTAACGAACAGTATAACGGTGTACAATTCGAGTTTAGCAACGCCTTAACATCGAGCGGTACTTAGCGTAAGTTTAGTGACAGTTGCGCGTTGTACATAGTAAGTTTAAAGTTTATGCTCGATTATTTCTGTGGTTTAGTTAAACCACTAAAGTTGGGAGTTTAACGAAGCTTAAGAGAGTTAAGTAAGTTGAATAACCTATTTGATATTTTGAAGAAAAAAAATTTACCTTATACAAGCTGTCCCGTATTGTTATGCTCAAATTTTATGAGTGTAAAGTAGACTTCATTTCAAGTAACAAAACCGTAAAACTTGTATATCCATTTTTATTTGTTTTAAAGTTACAGATATATGAATGTGATTGTCAGATCAGGAAAAAAATGTAATCCTAAAGTCAATAAAAACCGATTTCATTTAAAAAAGTTCAATTAATAATATTTTCGAAATGTCCACCTCCTTGTTGAATGCAGGCTTGTGTCCGTAAGTCAACAGAAGAGGTACTTATCCGAATTTCATACTTGTTTTGTCGGATTTGCTCGGCAGCCAGGTGAATACGATTCAACAACTCTTCTCTTGTGTTCGAAACTTGCGCGTAGACTAAATTTTTCATGTACCCCCATAAATAAAAGTCAAGGGGATTAAGATAGGGTCATCTGGGTGGCCATGCAACAGGGCCACATCGACCAATTTATCTTGGATAATTGACGTTAACCCAATTTCGGACAGCAATTCCGAAATGTGGTGGTGCCCCATCCACATGAAACCACATGTGTCTCGTCAAACATTCAGTGGGACATCCTCTAAAAGACCTGGCAGTTCGTCAATAAGAAATTGAAGGTAATTGTCCGCATTTAACCTCTCAGGAAGAACGACAGGACCAATCAACAAGTCATCGTTTAGGGCCGCCCAAACATTAATAGAAAATTAATGTTGAAATATAGATGGGCGTATATATGGGATTTTCTGATGACTACCTGTGCAGGTTTCTCAGATTTGTAACACCACTTCTCGTGAACGTAGATTCATCTGTCCAGAGGACTGTTCTGCAAAAATTAAAATGAAGCCGTAACTGTCTTAATACCAGGTAGAATGAACTAGACGATCATAGTGGTCTACCTGAAGCAAACCGTGTCACCTGCGATAGTGATATGGATGGTCAGAGATTTGACGCGTAGTAAAGAAACGGTCTCGTAGTGCTAGTTGTCTGAAGCGCCTCTTTTGATGCTCTGTGGTACGCCTCGATTGACCAGTTGGCCTTCTTCGTATTCCTCTACAACGCATTACCGTCATTGCAGTACAATTTACACGGCGACCAATTTCGCGTTAGGACAAGTCAACATCTCGATAAGCAACAATTCTACCACTGTCAAAGTCACTAACACGGTGATAATTTTGACGTCTTCGAACTCTAGTCATTTTATTACGCCTAACATTCATATACTGACGCGTAATAACTATTTCTGTACTAGTCAGCTTTCTTAAATAGGTTTCTTCACAAAAAACTAAGAGATAATGTTTTAATGGCAAAAAATTATAAAAGATAAAAAGTTGACCTTCTTATCATAGCATGCTTTAAATATAGTCATTCTGATGTTAAAAAATCAAGTTGAACAAATTATGGCTTCTGGGTGTAACACTTCTAATGTCACTGATATATAAAGGTGAAGAAAACGGATCTGAATAAATGGTACAGCAATGAATTAAAATTAAAATGAAAAAAATATATAAAACTAAATTACAAACACAATGAATACAGGTAAGGATATTTGCACTCGACTATTTAACATATTTAAAACAGAAAAGAGGATTTTCAGTTACCTAACGACCCGTAAAATCCGCAAACTAATAAAAAAATTATCCGCACGTTAAACTGCTTTTGAACGCTTTTTAAACGGAATGTAATTAAAAAAGTGAGGCGTTAAATAAAGAACGAAGTTGGGCAGGAAAAAAAGAATTCGGCCGTCCACTTTTTCTCTTCGAATTCGCAAAACCCGAAACCCCTTTGCGCCCCTGCGACACGTCCACCCTACACCCTCCGAACTTCAAACAAACGGGATGGACGCACTAACCACCCTCCATTCGTCCGCCTCCCGTGTATTACTCAATACTTATTTCCGCCCGTATCTAAGACACACACCTTGCTAGCGACACGTGCTTATCACATGGCGCTTTAATACGTGGCGTCGCCGTCTAGAGGTCGCCACCGACTAAGAACTTCGTATATTTAGTTTGTTTAGTTAGTGTGTTTGTGGATTTTAGTAAATAAAATGTGTTTTTTTACTTGAGTCACGTTGAAATAATGTGTTTATCGGCAAATCGTTTGTATACATTCAAAGGTCAAATTACAGAATTAAAGTTAATAATTAATGCTAGTATTAATAAGCGCAAATTATTTTCTAATTTAATTAATTTTCAATTTATAATTAATATATGATACATATTTTTTATGTACAGGTGAATTTAAAGATGTAGGCCGTTGTAAGGCCAATTCAATAAATTAAAGGATATTTTAAACAGACTAAATAATAGTTATCCTTTCTTTAATTTAAATTTTGGATATTTGGCAAAATAAATATGAAATATTGATTAAAAGAGTCAAAGTCCTAACAGAAGTCACATATGCCAGAATAAAATATGAAACGTAAAAATGTGAGTTAGGCAAATATCTTGATTAAATCTATTTTTATTTTCATCAATAATAGACGAAGTTGATTAAAGAAACTAGGTAAGATATCAACAAAAATGCATGTAATAAAAATATCAGAAATATGTTATATAGTCCTTTCGCGATACGAAGACGTGCACGTCATTTATTGAACTTTCGGCATGACAAAATCGTAAAAAAAGCAGTTTCTTTATTAAATGCAAAGGTTATATGATAAATAAACAAAAGTATAAATAATAAATGTATTAACTAATATGTATGTATCTACTTCATTTGCGTATATCTTATTATGAATTATGGCTTCAACGTAACCTTATATCGGCTTCGATTTTGTTATAATTCTTATTACTTTCTTCTTCTTTCTTAACATTTTCGTCTTTTTGGAAAGAAAAAATGAAGTAAAAACTAAATTGTTACACCCATTAACCTTCTATGAAACTATTGAAATAAAATGTTTACTATATGCTCGTTATTGATATATAAATATGTAAAAATTTATTAGTCGTAGAAATATGCCTTTATGCAATTAGAGTTTATGATCAATAATTATATCTAATGACTAATAAAATCACTTTAAAAAAGCAATAAATTCTAAGTGTTAACACAAATATTACCACAGTTCAATAATGACAATATATATACCTCGTAGTTTTGAAATTGCTTATTAAATGAATTCCTCTATAATTCCTTTGTTTTACACACGTTTATAAAAAAATGTTTATTTACGTCAAGGGATTTTAAAGTTTGACGATTAGAAATCTTTTGCAGGCAACAGCATTTTTTTTATATAATGAAACAGATATGCAAAATTCATATCCGTAACTGTAAACATGGACAAAACACCTCGTATTTTTAGCATTTACTTCTGTTCAATACATATGTTTCAGCCATCTAGGCCTCATCGGTTGAACTAGTGAATATAACAACCGCGTAATACGTGCAAAACGTATTGATAAATATCCCTTTTTTGTATATTTACCGCCATCTGGCGCGTGTTAATGGACAGCACCAATATACGTATTTTTCCGCTTTTTCGTAATAGCCTTGCTATTCGAGCGGAAGGTCGCCTATTCTGGCCTAGTCGCTTTCTTCCGTCAGATGTCACTGATTAAATTGGTGTCGCCTGATAGAACGAAACTGGTTATGGCTTGGAGACGATTTTAGCGTAAATGTAGATACAGATCCGTTGTTTAACAGATCTGTATTAATTTGTATATACATTGCTTCACTAGTTCAACCGATGAGGCCTAGATGGCTGAAACATATGTATTGAACAGAAGTGAATGCTAAAAATACGAGGTGTTTTGTCCATGTTTACAGTTACGGATATGTATTTTGCATATCTGTTTCATTATATAACAACCGCGTAATACGTGCAAAACGTATTGATAAATATCCCTTTTTTGGAGTATTTTTTTTGTAAAAAATAAAATTAAATTAAAATTAGTAAAAAGTGGTATCGTTGGATAGTAAAGTTTTAAACAATTACGAGCAATGTCTTTTTAGTGCTACATACAGACATAAAATTAAACAGTGGATCGACTCAAAGTGCTTTATTGGTTTTCAACACACTTTCCACAACAAATTGACGCACTTCTGTATTCGTTCAAACCAATTGTTAAAGCAGTTATTCCAGTCTTCAGTTGGGACAGTCAAAATTGGCGTTTTGAAGGCATCTACTGTTACCTACCGATTTCATTCTTGATCTTTGGGAACGTAAAAAATCGTCGAAATCTTAACCTTATATTTTTAGTTGAGAACAAACTGAGAGAGAACACTTAGAAATATAATTTTTCTATCACTTCCTCGATCTTAAAAAGGAATTTTGCGCGAGGAAAGTGCTTTTTGCAAGTGAAAACGTCAAGAAATCTACCAATATGTTACTATCTTTTCCAATGAAATCATTTTGCAGTACAGAATCCCTAAAACTGATACTACTGATACTGATAACAAAGTAGAATTAGATGTAAATAATACACATACTTAAGAAATAAATCCTATTTTTCTAGTGCGTTTAAACGAACTTTCTGAAAGTTTCGTTATTTTCATAATTCCATTTTAGAAAAGAAATATCTATCCTAATATTTCTTAAAAAGTATCCTGTTCATTGTCTAGATTTATTTCCCTCATACAATATTACTCGAAATGTGCATCGACTCATACCTACACGGCCGACACACACCTGAGGCAGCCTATTGAAGTGACCTCTCCAGAACTCCGAAATGTCGAAAGAATGATAATGGAAGATGCTCAGCTAAAGAAGACACAATTCGCAGCAAATATTGAAGTATCCAATACAACTATTTTTAAATTTCTTAATGATCATTCTAATAACTGATTATGACTAGGGTCAATGCAATATGGGTGCCGAGAACAGCGCGTGAAATATTCCCATGCGTTTTTGGACATCTGTAATTAATACAGGGATAACATAAAAGAGGCACACCACCACTAAAAATGTTTAAGCTGTCGCAATCGGTCGGGAAACCCTTGGCGATATTTTGTTGAGAATCTTGTTGATAGATTACAAAGATAAATAAAGGCGTTTCCAGAACTGGAGAATATTACACTTCAATCCTGACATTGTTAGAAGGTGTTAAAGAAAAAGAAAACAGGGGAAGATTGACGAAGGATGCTCGTGCACGATAATGCTCTCGTCCCAAAGAATCGTATTGGGCTGGCTGGCCTTCACAATGTGGCCTTCGATATTTTGAATCACCCACCCTATAGTCCAGACGTCGCTCCTAGTAATTCTTACATATTCCCAAAAATTAAAACAGAACTGCGTGCGAAATTTACAAGCGATGAAGGAGTAAAGGGTAAATATATTAAAAAAAAAAAATTATATTTTTATTTTCTCTTCTTTTCCTTCTTTCCGTGAACTTAAAAATCCTCCCTCGTATTATAAGAGACATTGGTACACACTTCGACACATCCTCGTAACAAACGGAAACAATCAAAGACAGAAGAAGCATTACATGACGTTACACATAGTTTTTCTATACATGCGACAGACAAATTACACCAAACATTGTTTTTTATACACCCAAGAAACCATCAAAATTATAAGTTGAATTTAATAAACTGTTCTTTCTACTTTTCTACCGAATCAATTCTAACAACTCATCTGAAAGACATCGTCATTGAATTACAAACTCTGATCAAAGGGTTTTATTAGGTTAAGGTATAAGTAATAAATCGACCGAGTATCCTTGAAACAAAATAACAACGTATGGAAAATGTGAAGATTAAATTATATAGAAGTACGCCCTAAAATATTTTCCCAAAATTCCTTTTCATAAGCGAGAAAAAATTGACGAAGATATTTAAGGAAATTTTGTTACGCCACTGTGCGACTGAATATATCATAAATACTATCAGAAATTATATTTTAAAGCTGGCCCACAATATTGTTTATTTCGCTTTAAGTATCGTTCTGTTCTCAATCGTTACGTATGTTCCATACAATCTAACGATTAAAGACTGTAACTTAAATGCCCGGAAAGCACACATTTCACAAGTTACTTAAATATATCAAGTTTAAAAATTTACAAGTATAAATCATAACAAAACTAATCAGTTTTATAAATATGAATATTGACGCCTTTGAATACAATGGGGCATTCTAAATCCGATATTCGTATTTTATATTTCTTACTTCTATAAAAAAAAATATTCTCGTAATACAAACTAAATTTTAGTCATGATTCTTAAAAAAGGTTCGTAAATGAATCTAACAGACAATTTCATTTTTAATTATTTACCTGAATGTATAAAAGGCTGATTTTGTACGAGGTATTGACCTTAGCACACAGGATATTATAGTTTTTATAATATCGACAGCTGTTATGTATATAAACTTACAGTGTATGCTTAATTTCAATAGAGGTATATATTTACATCCTGAATATTTTGAAATCATAGGCCGCAGAATTTTCAGGGGTTTTTGAATTTTGACATTCGTGTCGTAATTGACAATATTTTGGATTCTATATAATTACATCTTTCCATTTTACATACGTTACCGTATTTCAAGGACATGCATGGTGTCGAGTATTTCACCATACAATAAATAGCTTGATCAGGTGTATTGCCGTTTCAACAAATCACTCAACGAAGTTCTATTAACTAAAACCTCTCAGTAAATAGTCACCATAATTACTAGATGTAATTCCACATAAAAACTATATAAACAAAAGGTAAATAAGACAAATTAGATTTAAGTGTATCTCTTTTAACAATTAGTGTCTGTAAACAAATGGAATAGTTTCATGATTTAAAGAGAAATACCAGTCTAAACAGAATATCAATTGATGATTAATGTGATTGCTCTAGAAGGTTTCACGGACAAGAGCGACGGATTTAAACAGACTTAGGAATTAAAAATTTACAAAGTGGTTTCTCTAAAACATTATGTTGATGTTGCGTTTAATTTACTAATGACAACAGCAATCTAAGTGAAGATAATTATCATCATGTTACTTGCTTGATACGAATCGAGAGTTGATAACATTTCAAAATGAATATTTTTATTAAACAAAAATATTTGAGATTGTTTTGAAGAAGTAACTTATCTAAAACTTATTAAATCTACACGACACGTTTATAGGTTAAGATGTAGTGATGACGAAAAAGTCACTACTCGGTATATTTAGTATTAGTATTCGTCACATACCATCTACCAACTGTATATTTCACATTTTTCGATAAAATTATTATGAAATATTTCATTATAGCTTTTAACACTTTGGTAACATTTTAGTTATTGTTAAAAGGTTGTTCTGTCACATCAATTAATAAGAAGTTGACATTTACACTTGACTTATTTCGAAAAGTCTTTCTTTGGAGACTGTGGTTAAGTAAAAACTTAAAAAAGGTATATAACCCTCATCTGATGATGACAACTTAGATGTCGAAATACGTATTTAGGATACGATGAATAATTGTGGTTAGGGGTTATATACCTTTTTTAAGTGACTTATTTCGATTTGTTAACGTTGCCCCTAGTAGCTTTAAAATACGCGCGTTTTTTAATGATTGATTTATACACGCGCTTGCGTGTTTTAAACAAACAAAATAATTTACCAATAAAAAAAATATATACACAATACAATTTGAAACAATTTATGCAGTTTGTTTTTTTAATATTTCCGCAAATTCAGTGAAAAGCAGGTTCGTATACCATTACTAATTAATTCTGAGAGGCAAATAATATCGACTACTGATATAATAAGACCAATAAGATGAATGCCGGCACCGTCCGTTAAACTCGTACTTACACACCGTGTCCGGAAAGTATGGAATACAGCGAGAAAAACTGAAATAAGTGATTTTATGAAAAAATCACGAAACACGTGGATCCCTTTCTTAAAAAATGCGTATTTTCATGCCATAATCACCTCTCTACACCAATTTGTCTCCAAGCGATGACATCATCTTTTGTTTCCCAATTGACAACCCCTAATTTTTTTCGCAATTTTGAGATGCCCCTCAACCACTGAAATGACGGCATAAAATGTTTGATAACTTACATAAGAAAATTTTCTAGAAATAATTCATTAAATGTTTAGGAACTACCCCATTAAAAAACATAAAAGAAACTAAAATTAGAAATAAATTAACATTCAATAAATAAAACAAATAACAAATGAACGGCAAAAACAAAAAGATTTTTGGTGTACAAATATTTTCACGTACTTGACAATAAGCTAGTCTACAAATCCTGGAGATATCTGTGCTCGCTTTAATTTTTGCTAATATGTATGTTTCCAACAATTGCTATCGCAAATGTCAGTGTGACTCGTGTCGGTGTCAAGTTAGTCCTTTGAAAATCGCTATTTTAGATAATAACTTGGAATAACTTATTTAACTGAGAAACATCGAATTGAAATTTTGATGATGTTGGGATATGTAGATAGACGGAGACAGCACGAAGAAGTGTGTAATTTATTTAACAATGTATACCCTGAATATCATATGTCTCATTCTACCGTTAGTAAGATTATTCGCAAATTTCAAGAAATTGGTTCTGTTAAGGATTTGGTAGATATGGAGATATGTGGGCGATCGTGGAAAATCCACATGTTTCTGTTGCTGGAGAGCATAATTTTAAGAAAACTTCTATTCACAAGATTCTAAAATCTGAAAGGTGGTATCCGTATAAACCTTGTATTGTTCAAGAATTACACAGGTCTACAAAATTAAACTTTTTGACAGATGTTTTTATTTTGAAAACTGATTTTATATACTTTTGGTAGGCTGATTTCAAAAATTCTATGCATTTATTTGTATCACGTAAGTTTTTTTGCAAATATTAAAAGAAAAAAAAACGATATTTCTAAAAAAATTTATTTGTTTATTGAGTAAAAAGGTGGAATACAAGTTAAAAAAGTGGAAAAAAATACTTTACTCAGTCTTTTTTAAGTGAAATCTTTGTCTTTTTGCCAGAAAGCTGCGTTGTCCGGACATTCGGTTGCATGTTTTTAAGGGCATATCCCGTTTTAACATCCAGCAGTAGTCCGCCATCATCGTTATGCTCCATCTGCCTTGGTATCGCCGTTCCATTTCCTTAATATCTTGATGAAACCTCTCTCCCTGTTCTTCGCTAACTGCTCCAAGATTTTCAGGAAAATAGTTCAAGTGTGAAAACAGGAAATGCACTTTCAAACTCGTATTACAACCTAGACGATGAAAGTGTTGTAACATATTTTGAACAATATTTTCGTAGTTTTCGTCATTAGAGTTCAAAAGAAACTTATCAATTACTTCTTTAAATGAAACCCAGGCGTTTTTCTCGACATTGGTCATTGTGTTTTGAAAATCCTTGTCTTTGCATAATGTTCTTATCTGCGGCCCAACAAAAATAACTTCTTTTAACTTGGTATCGGATAAGGCTGGAAATGTCTCGCACAAATATTTAAAACACTGTCCATTTTTGTCTAGGGCTTTAACAAACTGCTTCATCAAACCAAGTTTAATATGGAGAGGAGGCAGTAAAACTTTTTTGGGGTCAATCAAGCTATCTCTTAATACATTTTTGCTACCAGGTGTAAGGCTTGTTCTAGAGGGCCATTCTATTTGAGTCCAATGTCTATCCCTTGCTCGACTATCCCACTCACAAATAAAGCATGGAAATTTTGTATAACCTCCTTGTTGTCCTAGTAGTATGCACAGCACTTTAAGGTCACCACAAAGCATCCACTGATGTTCTTGGTAGTTTATTTTCTTTAAAAGAAGTTCAAAATTTTCATACGTTTCCATTAAATGTACCGAATGGGCAACGGGAACCGAGGCCAGCTCGTTACCATTGTGCAATAAAACGCCTTTTAAACTACGCTTACTTGAGTCAATAAACAGGCGCCATTCTTCTTTTACATACGGCACATTTCCTAATTTTGAAATTAAGTCAGGAATATTATTGCAATACACTAGCGGTCCGTCTTGAGTAAAATATTGACATAACTCTTTTTCGCAGTCCCGGTAAAAGCTTGATGTGACGCCAGGTGCCAGTAAATGTTTCTCACGACGTCGGGAGGCTAACAATTCGGATGCATCCTTTGGAAGGTGCAAATCTCTAATTAAATCATTTAGTTCGCTCTGGTTAAACACTTCGGGCTCTCTGAAATCTGGTGTGAAATCTGAGTCATCTGGGTCGCAATTAGATTCCTCTGATTCTGACGATATGACGTTTTCTAGCGCTTTTGAGGCGGTAGGTATCGGTACATCTGGTCCATGAGGAACTGGTCGAATAGCATAGTCAAGATTGGGATACACAATTTGTTTCTTATTTTTTCTGTTGAATCCTTGAACGTTACACGAACAAAAATAACAATCATCACTGTGATTTCTAGGCTCTCGCCATACAATAGGAACACCAAAGCTTAAACATTTCTTCCTACCTTTTCCAGTTTCTTAATGCTTCAACGCAAACGGACCAAACAGTATGAGGAGCCCAGGACTTGTCTTGGTCGCCAATTTTTACACCAAAATAAGGGTGGTATACATTTTTCACAAACGAAGTTATAGTTTGCCTCTGCTTTACTAGACATAACTACCACAGATATAACAAAAGTTATTCGGCTTGTTCACACAATGTCTTCTTTCCATATTTATACGTTCTAGAACACTTAAAATACGCAACAACGAAGACAACAAGCGCGCGGACACAGTAGCACTACGACTAACACAACCAAACTGCACATAAGCAGGTTCAACGTTGTATTGACGCTTCTGCGCCGACTCTGTTGCTTTGCTGAGAAATCTAATATTAACCAGTGCTGCCAATCACATTTAATTTCATAAAAATCAATTCATTTAAAAATCATGCCTAACATGGAACAAACATATTCTTGTCATAGGTATGTATATTAATAAATTAACATTTTTAAGATATAGAGCGCTATAAAAAAAATTTACGTGATAGAGCAAAAATATGGCGTTTTTTGGAATAAGGGCCCCCAAACATATACAAATTAGCAAACAGCTTTCAAACATCAAAATCACTGTAGACCTGTGTTATTTGCGATTTCATTCATCCATTGACCTCCATAAAACCATTTAACAATTTGAATTTTCTGTTCGGTTGTTAACATTTTGAAAAGAAAATTAACTACACTTAATTGTATCAGAGTATCAAATTTGAAGCTATCTAACAATAAGTCAAATTGACATGCATTTTTCAATAACAACCATGGCGACCTATTATAATAATCGAGTGTAAATCACAGTGCCTACAAACACATTACATTACTCATACTCTCAGCTATGCAAAAAGCGAGTGTAGTAGCCACGGGCCAAGTAATGTAATCAAAAGGCCGTATTCAAAATTTCAGGGGACAACGTGTATATATTAATAAAAAATATCAAAGTTATCAAAGTAATTAAAGTAATCAAATATATTTGACGATTACTCAAGATTTGAATAACGAATAGTAACGATTAATAAAAAGTAGCGAAAATCGACATGTCTATTTAGAAGTACGAGCCCTAACAACTATATGTTCGGACGATGTACGAAATGTTAGAAAAATGCAGTTATGTTTATTTTATAATGTTTTTTTCGTCTTCCCAATCTGAAAATTAAGGCAAATACCCTTCATTTAACAAGAAATTCGATTGTAATTGATTAACATTTTATTTTGCATAAACTACGTAACATTACAAATTAAATATAACGAATTTACTGACAAATAAATATTCGGACGCATTTGAATCTTTATAACATTAATAAGAGGTAACGTCACCTTTTGCAGCAATAACGGCTTGTATACATTTTGACATGGAATCTACTAAAGTTTTGCAATATTCGGGAGTGAAAGAGTTCCAAATTTGCGTAATTTTTGTCTTTAATGCTGGAAGTGTACGTTGAGGATCATTACGCAAAGACTTTTTCATCTGATGCCATAAAGTTTCGATGACATTCAAGTCGGGACTGCTTGACGGCCACGATAAAACTTTTACATTATGGTCACCAAACCATTTTTTTGTTGTTTTCGCAGTGTGACAGGCTGCACCGTCTTGTTGAAATATATAACTTTCGTTTCCAAAATATCGAGATGCTGTTGGGACAAGTTTTCTTGATTAAATATCTTGGTAATTTTCTGCATTTACAGTGCCATCAATGAACTCATATTCACCAACTGCTTTACTACTCATACACCCCCTAATCATAACTCCTTTTGGAAATTTTATAGTACGTTTTAGGCAATCCTCATGAAAGGCTTCAGATTTTGTACGAATTACTCTTTTTCGAAAATCGCCTACGCACATATCAAATTTAGATTCGTCGCTGAATATAACATTACTCCACATTTCTGTTGTCCAGTTTTTTTTTGATTTTACCCAATCGAAACGTTTTTTCTTTTGAATAGTCGTTAATAATGGCTTTTCCTTTGCCTATAAAAGATAGTGGATAAAAGAACATCATTTGTTTCCATATTGTAACACGCAAAATTATAAACTTACTTTATACAAACTGTAACCAGACTTATGCAACCATAGCCTACAGCATTCCCTGGAGACGTTGAAATTTATCTCATGATTCCATTGGGCTTGTATTTGCCGCAAGGTACCTCTTCTATTTGTTCTGCAAATTTTGACCAGAGCACGACGTTCTCTTTCAGTGATAGTACGGGGTCGGCCTAAACTTTTGCCGCGAACATCAATACTAGCTGTACCGCCAAACTTTTTTATAATATCTCCGACAGTAGATTTGGCAAGATTTAAGTCATTTGAAATTTTTTGCATTGATTTACCTCTGTAATACTGTGAAATATGTATAATTTCTCGCAGTTTTTTATTAGTTGCGATACCACGCGTCATTTTCTTATTACACAAAATGGCGAACATGACTTTAACTGGCAACTATTCATCAAAGCACACTTTATTTATCAATCAACGCGTTCATAATACTAATTTTAAAGCCAATAACGATTATCGTCCGAATATTTATTTGTCAGCAAATTTGTTATATTTTTGTTGTTGTCTTCCGTAAATTAAGCAAAATGAAATAGTATAATCAATTACAATCGAATTTCTTGTTAAATGAAGGGTATTTGCCTTAATTTTCAGATTGGGAAGACGAAAAAACATTTTAAAATAAACATAACTGCATTTTTCTAACATTTCGTACATCGTCCGAACATATAGTTGTTAGGGCTCGTATAAGAACTTTACTATTGTAATGTTTCAATTTAGTAAATTTTGTAGCAACATATTGATAATCATTTCCAATTTGTGGTTAACAAAACATAAAATTACACGAAAAAAATTAAAGTTTTGCCAATTTTGCCGAAACTAAAATAGCTGTTATTACTACCGCTATTTTCTAAGCGATTTTTCTTTCTTTTTATAATTTCGGCTTGTTTCCGCTAAAACTACGATTGCCAATACGCAACACACGCCTGTTATACTATTAATTACAATGACATACACACACCAATACTAATATACACGCATTCGTGTTCAATACAAACTTTTTTGAGTTAAACACCAGGTTAGCCCCGAGGCTTCTTCCTCGGCTCCACTCCGCTCTTGGGAAAAAAAGAAACAGTCCTTATAACATACGAGCGAGTAGAAAACAAACAAAAAACTGAAAGAAAAAGCAAAACAAAAGAAGAGGTTTTTAACAGTGAAGAACTTAATTAGATATTCGGTTCTTTTTTTCAAATCAAACATATGTTCGGAAAGGGGTGGTAACAGATGTACCGACGACTGGTAAATACATTTTTAAAAAGATTGTCTGGATCGTCGAAGTTGAAAGTAGAGAAAGGGATACATACGCACGATTATACGACAAGCTCGTTGTACGAAATTTAACGAAGTGCTACGTTACGTATATATACACACGGTACTCGCACGTGTACGAGAAAGGGGTGAAAAACTGTGTAAAACACCCCGAGTTAGTTACGTTTTCAAAATATCGGGAAAGATGTTAATTGTTTACATATGAAAAATTGCGTCGTTATAAAGGGAAATGTATATAGATTGTTTGTAGTGATAAAAAAAGTTTTATATAGAAATGAAAATAATAAAATAATCATCAATCTCGGGTTTTATTTGAACTTTTGTTTTTACAGGATTTGTTTTCTCTCATAGTAAACATTTTTGGCGCCCAGCATGGAGAATCTGATTTTTAAAATACTTTGATCGTTTATTTTAAATTAATTATAATATATACAACGTGTCCACTTAAGTATGAGACAAATGGGAAATATTTTTATTTTTGATTTCACAGAAAACTTTATAGAAAAGAAAAGTTCGTGCATCCTAAGAAACTTGATATTTTGTATTCAGGGTTGCGTTGTATTACTTGGTTAGAGGAAAAATTAAAAAACATTGAAGTTACCGTAAGAGTACGGCTACACTTATTTTTAAAGATATCAAAAATATTCATTTAAAAATGTTGTTTCAAATTTCAAAATATGCTCAAATACGAATTGTTATTTAAAATTTCGAAAAAATAAAAATTAAATTATCGAGCAATAATAATAGCAAATACGCAATAGTTTTTAACATCCATCTATGTGACAGTAGTTCTATGGTTGTCATTTGTATTGTCACTTTAGTAATAAATTTTATGTGATTGTCAGATCCGCTGTCACTTTAATAATTAAGTAATTTTAAGACAATTCATTAAGTTATTACCTACCAACTATGGCTGAACGGTTAACTATGCAAGAGCGAGCTGAATTAATTCTTATCTGCGGAAATAACTACAAAACATGTAGAGACGCAGCTGATATTTTTAATGAAAGACATCCCAACAAATTTATTAGTTTCCAAAGCGTCTCAAGAATTTTAAATCAGTTTAAAGCAACTGGTAGTTTAGAAATGCGTTATAAAAAAAAGTAGGGAAAAGCAAGTGAGACATTTCGAAAATTCTTTACGTGTTATGCAAAGTGTAATTGAAAATCCCAAAATTTCTTGTCAGAAAAATTGCAAGCAATTTGGATATTAAAAAATCATCAGTAAGCAACATTTTGGTTAACAATAGATATCACCCCTATAAGCCAAGATATATTCGAACTTTGCATGAACGGGACTACAACAATAGATTTGAATTTTCTTTGGATATTCAAGGTACATTAGAAACGCAGAAAACGTTTTTCAAAAGCATTTTGTTTACTGATGAAGCAACCTTTACTACTAATGGTGTTGTGTGTGCACAAAATTGTCGTTGGTGGTCGTCTGACAACCCACATTTTAGAATTCCCTGCAAGAATCAATATTCGCAAAAGGTAAACGTTTGGTGTAGAATTTTAAACAGAAAAATTTTTGATCCGTATTTTTTTCAATCGTCATTAAATTCACAACGATATTTGGAATTTCTACAAACATACCTCGATAACGAATTAGACGAATTGCCACTAAATATTATAAGAACCCTTTGGTTTATGCATGATTGAGCACCTGCACATAGTGCACGAATAGTTGTAGACTATTTAAATGAAAAATTTGGAGAAAGATGGATGGGACGAAATGGACCTTTTCCATGGCCAGCGCGCTCGCCCGACTTAAACCCCATGGATTACTTTATATGGGGATGGCTAAAGAATAAAGTATATTCAGAAAGGCCGTTTCAGAATTTAGAAGAATTGAAAAACAAAATAAGAGGTGCGGTACTGTTCTTAAGAAATAATCCTATTGTGTTACAACATGCATGCGAGGATTTCAACAGGCGTACAAACATATGCATTCAACGAGAGGGGCATCATTTTGAATAGCTTTTTTTTTTGTTTGTATTTCTGAATTTGTTGTTTTTGTTAATTTCATATTTATTTTGTAATATAAAAATGTATTTTCATAAAGTTATATGCAAATGATTTTGTTTCATTCTATTGCATTTCAGCGATAAAAAATTGATATCGAATGTAAATGATTTCACGTGCAATTACATAAAATTTATTATTAAAGTAACAATACAAATGACAACCATAGAACTACTGTCACATAGATGGATGTTAAAAACTATTGCGTATTCGCTATTATTATTGCTCGATAATTTAATTTTTATTTTTTCGAAATTTTAAACAACAATTCGTATTTGAGCATATTTTGAAATTTGAAACAACATTTTTAAATGAATATTTTTGATATCTTTAAAAATAAGTGTAGCGTACTCTTACGGCAACGTCAATGTTTTTTAATTTTTCCTCTAACCAAGTACTACAACGCAACCCTGAATACAAAATATCAAGTTTCTTAAGATGCACGAACTTTTCTTTTCTATAAAGCTTTCTGTGAAATCAAAAATAAAAATATTTCCCATTTGTCTCATACTTAAGTGGACACGTTGTATACAGTAGGGTGGGTCAAAAATTTTTTTTTCTCGTATCGACTTCTAATAGCGTAAATATGTTGTATTTTTGTCTGCATTAGATCCCTGTAAAATATTATTAATTTATTTTTAGTGTAAGAGACCGCGCTTTGATCTTCAATTTTGTTAAATTTTGAATATAACGACCATATCCCTTTTTTACATAACAACATAGCATTGTATTGCAGAAAAGCATATTACTGTATCCTAACGACTTTTAAGTTCTCGAGAATTCAGACACACAAGCAATTCATTCATTGAAACGTATGTCTTCTTCCAGGAAATATTTTTGATAGAATACATATAAAATAATACATAATAAAAAGATCAGTTTGGTTTTACTACTAGGACAGTGAAGTTGTGTGTTTATTTTTTTATTTGAACTGTTTTAACTTCTAATCGTTATTATGGAAACCAGAAGCCAAGGTTATTTCTGCCCGATATTCGGAAATGTAGAAGATATTAATGATAACGTTTTGCCAACTTACGAAGATGTTATGAAATGCTATGAGTGCAATAGGCTGCAACTATAAATAACGAGGAATACTACCAAAGAACCATCGTTTTTAGATATTGCAAAACTTGTAGCTCAAAGGGTAGAACATGTTTGGAGAAAATCGTCTCTTCCTACAGTTTCAAATACAAGAGTCATACAACTAATAAACGGTTATCATATAAAGTGCAAAAATCTCAAAAAGTCGTTGAAAAAAATATCCGTTTATCAGAAAGAAAATTTTCTCCGACGTACCAGAGTTTTGTTTGATATTTGTTCCTGTAAATGTAAACAAATTGAGCTTTGTTGCTGTCCAAGGCAATATAAGGTACCCAAAGAAGAACAGGAGTTTTTTAGTGACCAAAGGGGGACGAGAAAGATGCGTATTGGAGGAATAGATCGAGTTCTTAATACTAAATTGTAAAAACGAGCAGTCCGAGCACCAAAGACAGAAAAAAACGCAAATAAAAGTCACGACAAAATTAACTCAAAACAGCAGGACTTGGAGTTATCTGTAAGTAATTCTAGTTCTTCTTGTGATGATTCTTTTAATTTACCTTCCACATCAAAGGCAGAAGGAAAAAAAGAAAAAAAAAAAATTTTAGTTTGCCTATGTTGTCAAAAACTTGTGACCGTTACGGTGTTTCCGATAGAGCAGCGGCTGCTATTGCTTCTTCTGTATTGCAAGATATATCTCCTGGCAGTGAACCAATTGATAAATCAAAAATACGACGGGAAAAAAAAAGTACGTAAAGAATATATTCAAAAGCAGAAGCAGCTAGACCTACCAGCTTTATACTTTGACGGCCGAAAAGATAAGACGCTTAATATTATTAAAAAGGGAGCTAAGAAATACAGACAAATATTGATTGAGGAACATGTATCTGTTCTTAAGGAGCCAGATTCAGTTTATGTTGGCTATGCAACACCAGATCGAAGTACTTCTAAAAGTATTGAAATGTCAATTATTGTCATTCTTTCGTCTCAAAAAAATTATAAAGAAAATTTGATGGCAATTGGTTGTGATAGTACAGTCACTAACACTGGGAAATTTAACGGAGTAATAAGAGTATTGGAAAAAAGACTTCAGCGCCCACTGCAATGGATTATTTGCATGCTACATTTGAACGAAATGCCATTAAAACATCTATTTATCAAACTAGATGGTGTTACCAAGGGACCATATTCGCATGCTGGTCCTATTGGCAACTTATTAGAAAACTGCGAAAAACTACCCATAGTCAAGTACGAGAGAATTGAAGGCCAGCTTCCGGAAATACAATTTGAGGGCTTAAGTACAGATCAAAAATATTTGTATGAAATAACTATATCTATTATAAGTGGACACTGCCACGATGGCTTAGATAACAGGTCTCCAGGAAAAATATCCCATGCTCGATGGCTAACAAAAACAAATAGAATTTTACTTTTATATATTTCTACATCAAACCCGTCATATCAGCTAAAAGTATTAGCTGAGTATTGTGTAAAAGTTTATGCTCCAGTATGGTTTGAAATAAAAACAAATCCAACTTGCAAACATGGGTCTAAAAATTTTTGGAAATTGGTAACAAACTCACGATACCTTCCTGCAGAGTTAAAACTAGTAATAGATCCCGTAATTCAACGTAACGCCTATTTTGCTCACCCAGAAAACTTGCTTCTATTGATGTTGTTGGATGAAAATAAAACAGTGAGAGAACTGGCAGCCAGACGAATTCAAGAAGCACGAAGCTCGCCTCATATTGGAAAGCAACCTCGCGTGTTTGAGGTCCCGACTATCAATTTTGACGCAAGTAACTACTTTGAAGTTATAAATTGGAATCAAAAGTTTTTCGATCCACCAATTCTTCGAAACATCACTACTGAAGAAATAAAAGAAATAAATGCGGCAGTTGAGTGTCAAGAAAGTGACAAGCTAATTTTTGCCAAGCTGCCATGTCATACTCAGGCGGTGGAACGAACTGTGAAAATAGTGTCAGAAGCATCCATTACTCTATGCGATAAAAAATCAAGAGAAGGTTTAATACAGAGGAAACTTGAATCAAGAGGAGAGATGCCCAGATTTTACAGTAAACAAGATTTTGTGACCAAAAAATAACTAATATAATTTCGTGATTTTATTGTTTTATGTTGTATAAGAACCAAAGTTTTATTTTTTTTTAAATTTAATTAAAATGTTTTCAGTTTTAATTAATAATAATTGATAGTAAATAAAATATTAAAATTTAAAAAATGGTTTTTTTTCAAAAATATTTAATTCTTAGGAGCTCCGGTGCGGGCTCAAGATGTGACTTTTTTTAGCAATTTTTATTTGTTTTAACGTAAGACAAAAAAATATTGCTATTAGAATATGATTCGAGAACTTTTATTTTTTCTCATACATCAGTGACCCACCCTAATATACAGTGTGTTTCACTTTTCCTGGGGACACCTAAATAACTTTTTTATTTTGATAGCAATTAATACAATATTTTTATCAGTTGCGTAGGCCACGACAATGCACCTTTTTGTGTGAATAGAGTTTTTATAAAGTCAATATCTAGCCAACTATAATTAAAATAAAAAGTAGTCATGCTAGCGATTGAGATAAAGCAAAAAAGTATTAGGAAAAGTTTTTACAAATCACACAATAACCCCTAATATCAAATGTCGCTGAAAATTTTTCATTTTTAAATTCTTTTACATATTTACGTTATCTGTAGATAATAGTTTCTTATTGCAATAATAAGAGTGCCATGAAGAAAACAAGTAATTTGTCAGTTCAAACGTCAATTTACTAAACAGTTCAATTGTAACTTCAATTGTAACTATTGAACTTTGCTGAGCAATGGCCGACAGACATTTAAGTATTGCTCAAAAAGTAGAAATTATTTGAATTGTTGGTGATAATGTACATTCTACCCGAGAGGCTGCTAGAACTCGTGTGAGGATTATTACAATACTCCGCTAATATTACTGCATCGAAATGGTGTTCTCGATTGTTCAATTCTCGGTGACGTGGTTTAGCAACATTTCCAGTAGTGTTGAAAATGTTATTCATATATGCTACAGTTCGATGACGGACGGGTGGACGTTCAGGATGTCTCGCCTTAAACTCTTTAGCAGGCTCTCGGGTAGAACGTACATTATCACCAACAATTCGAATAATTTCTACTTTTTAAGTTAAATGTCTATCGATAGTTACAACTAAAGTAAGCTGTTGTGAATTGACATTTCAACTGACAAATTATTTTTTTGCTTCATGGTACTCTTATTATTGCATAATAAACTATTATTTACAGATAGCATAAAAATGTAGAAGAATTTAGAAATGAAAAATTTTCAGCGAAAACTTCTCCTAATACTTTTTGCTCTATCTTAATCGCTAGTATGACATTACTAGAAACACTACTTCTTATTTTAATTATAGTTGGCTAGATATTTACTTTACAAAAACTCTATTCATACGAAAAGGTGCATTGTCGTGGCCTACACAACTGATAAAAAATTTGTATTGCTTGCTTTCAAAATAAAAAAGTTATTTAGGTGTCCCCATGAAAAGGGAAACACACTATATATATATATATATATATATATATATATATATATAAAATTAAATAAAGGGAAGCTGATAAAATATTATTAATTTCGATTGATCTCGGATTTTACTTGGATTTATATTTCTTTGGTTCGTTTTTTTTTTTGTTATAATGTAATTTTTGGCGCCCAACGTAGGGCATGTAATTTTGAAAATTCATAGTTCGATTTCTTAATTCAATTACCTTAGTTTATTTAAACAAGTAAAAATCATAAAACAATATTCTAATGTTTTATTTAAATTTATATTTGTTAGATTTGTTCTTTTTTTCCTCATAAATTATTGACGCTCAACATAAATCATGTAATTCTGAAAGGTACGTTTCTGTATTTAATTAACGAAATTAATTACATATTTAAATAATTTAAGGAAGTCAAAAAGAAAATATTATCAATCTTAGGTTTTATTTGAGTTAATTTTTGTTTGATTCGTTTCCTTTTACTCATAATAGAGTGTCTCAATAACAACTCAATAAGGACCATTCTGTCATGAATGTTCTTAGGGCGACTGCCTTCTTTTGATAAAAATTTCATGACGCTTGTGTTTAAGTTTCAAATCACTCATTTTCTCTTCTTTAAACGAATGTAAATGTAACAAATGTTAAGCGATTCGACCCAAATTTGAAGAGGACACTATAAAATATCACAGAAACTTGACATAAGAGAATTGTCACAATAGCATATTGTTTGCATATCTAGGTAGATAACATAAAAAGCTCCCCTCGTAAGTAAATTAATAAATAAATAAAACGCTGTTATCTTTACTTACTGAGGATGGCAATGTAGTTGCCGAAATACGTATTTAAGATAAAAATATTAGTATGGTAAGGACCATACCATAAGGATAATACCATTTTTAAGTTTTACTTAGCCACAGTCTCAAACGAAAGAATTTTTAAAAAGATCAATTTTTGAAAATTGTATGAGTTATCTTATCTCATTTATAAGTATATTCAATTTTTTTTTAATATAACAATATTTTTACAGTAAATTTGTTTGGAAATTGTAGGCAGTGTTACAAACGTAAAAGAAACTAAAAAAATATGCTATAAATACTAATATTGGTAATATTTGAAATAATTACATAGTCTGTCCTATGTATTCAAGATATATTTAATTATATTAACATTTTTCTCAGTTTATCTGTCCTAATAAGGAAATGCCTACGAAATATACATACTTGACGATGGCATTGAGTAGTGGAATCGATAATATTTAATTGAAGAAAATAAGATGGCACAAAGAGAATACAATATGGAATTCCATTAATGTAATAGAAATTGATCGAATTACGGAAAATTATAGGTTTTTGTTCTATGCACCTAGATTATGATATAGTTAAAAGTTTAATGTAAAAATAATGTGGTTTTAATTATGCTTACGTGTCAAATTATTTTACATTATAACGTTTGATCAAAAAGTCTTTGGATCGCGATAGCCATGAATTGTAAAAATCATCTATAGGATTATTTACTTCTGTACTTCTTTACTTTGAAGTACACATAGGTCACAAATAAAATAGACTTTAGGTTATGGTAATTAGTTGCATTTAATAAATATTTTATAGCATTTATAGAGCTGACTTGAAACTTGTCAAGTAAATGTCAAAACTAATTGAAATAAACAATTTCATAGATATCTCGTAAATTCCACAGCAATAGCGATCCAAAGACTTTTTGACCGTACGATATTTAAAAGAAATGTGATTTTAACATATTTTTAATTAATTTTTGTCGCTTTTTAAGCGAATTTTTAATTTCAATTTCTTGTTAGATTTACAAAATCTAACTTATCAATTATATTAAACAACTTAGGTCTTATAAATTTTAGATATTTCTAATTTAAATCAATTTTAAACATGCAAAAACTTAATGACAGTAACAAAAACAGTTTTAGTATTATGTACTACAATTCTTAAACTGTTATGTATAATTATTATTGACCTGTATCTTCGTTCTTATATATAAATTAAAGAATTACAGTCTCAGAAGTTTTTCCCTAAATTGAAACATAATCTATTATGTTCTGTTTTAATTGAAATTACATAAGAATTATAAACAATATATCAACTAAATATAAATCTAAGATTATAATAATGAATCTTGAAATTTCGTAAGATTTTATATAGGTTCCTGTACTGTTTATACTCTTTGCTAATAACATGAAATATTCCATTCCAAATCGTAAGTTAATTATTTATACAACACAGCATACCTTAATTAGGTATGTGTTCTTTGCATTTGATAAAAGAAGACATGACGAACCTTTTCTATATCAAATAGATTATGTGATGAAAAATGAAATTTAACGACAAATATACAATAGAATATAGTTAATAAGATAGTCAATAGTTAAATAAACAAAAAGTTCCAAGACATGTTGAAAAGTTTTGACTTATTTCACAGAAAATGTGCTGCATATATATTAAAAACAGTCAGACTATTAAAGGAAACATATCTCAATATGCTGCATATTACTTGTGTAGCATATGCTCTCCACAGAATCTGTGAATATATCAGAGAGACCTTTCCGGAAGTTGATAGACTTGTATCCGCTTTTAAAAAAGTTTTCAGAAAAGCACTATTGAGAATAGCTCTTTACAAGGAAAAACTTCCATTTTTATCACTGCCTCCCTCTCCAGTAATAACTAGATGGGAAACATGGTTGAAAACTACTAGTTTTTATGCAGAGAATTTCGATAGTTTACAAAATTTCATTACATGGTTAAATGACGATGTTCGAAGTATTTCTGAGTACAAGGAACTAATTCCAAATTTAAAAAATCAGTTGTACTTTCTTCAGGAACACTTTGTAAATTTGCTAAAACTAATCACTTATTTTGAAAACCAAAATCTCAAATTAAATGATGGCTATTAATAATTTGAAAAATATTCCAAGTGACTTCGAATGTGGCCGTCGGCAAGAGTTAGACGCAGTTTTTAATAGAAATCGAGATTTAGTAACATCGCGGCAATTGTGTATGGTGATAATGTTTCAAGATCTAACTGATAAATTCGCTGAAATAAAAGAATATTTCCAGTATGCACCTATAACCAGTTGCGATGTAGAAAGGACGTTTTCTATCTACAAAGATGTATTTCATTCAAAGAGAACACATTTTACAGAAGAGAACCTTGATAAAGTATTGCTAGTTAAGGGCGGATGTAAACTGGGCACCAAGTATATGGATTTACCGGCCCTGCAAAAAGGATTGCTTAATCCTACAGGTAATCTAGGCACCAGTACCGTTCGGGTAATGATCGCTTTAAAGCTTAAAGTAAGAAATTAGACGTTAATAAATTAAGGACTTTCCTAATGACCAAATAGATTATTTCAAATGTATTTTTATTTGTACATCTATTGTCTGCGGGCCTCCATTGTATTATGCTATAATATATTCTATATATAAGGAAACATTTAGTTTGGGTATTTAGTTAGTATCTTGTTTGCGGCGTTTGCTTAAAGTAAGAAATTAGATCCGCTTCCCAGTCTCGAGTTTTGTTGCACACTGTTAAGAATTATGGAGGTCTCTTTCGTGGACAGTAACAACGGAAAATGTTTGCTAGTGGTTAACAAGTACACCTTTTCAAAACAGAAAGTGTTGAAGAGTGGCGAAGTGTTTTGGCGTTGTACAAAAAAATCCTTAAATTGTCCCGCAAAAATGTTTACCGCTTGGTGCAGAAAATTTAGTGAGCAGAAGCCAGCTAGAACATAATCATGAACAGAATCAGAGTAAATTAAACCGAAAAGTGATTTCAAATGCGTGTAAACGTAAAGCCGTTGATGATATTTCCGAAAAACCAGCGAAAATTATTCGTCGTGAACTAGCTAGGGAACTGCCGGAAACAATTACGATAACAGATTTCACTTATATCCGAAGAAATTTGTACAATGCAAGGAGAATATTTCTTGCTGGCCCGTTGCCACAAAATAAGACAGAAGTCCATGATATAGTGGAAGCTGCTAATGTTAAAACAAGCAAGGATGAAAGTTTCGTTTTTATAAACTGTCCAGTGAACAATATCATAGTGTTTTCTTGTGAAACGAATGTTAGAAGTTTATGTGGAATGCGTAAAATGTACATGGACGGTACATTTTCGTATTGTACAAAATATTTTTTACAATTATTTACAATCCACGGACTTAATAATGGACATTATATTCCATTGATGTTTTGTTTGTTGCCTGATAAACGCAGTGAAACGTATGCAACATTATTTGAAATGCTAACAAAAGAAATCTTCGACGTCACTCTACAATATTACGACCAGCTGAAGTTTTTGTAGATTTTGAGAAAAGCATTCACACAGCGGTTCGCGCTATATGGCCATCAGCATAAATCTATGGTTGTCGTTTCCATTTGCACCAATCGTGGTTCAGTAAAATCCAAAGTTTGGGTTTAACATCAGAATTTAGGAACACAGATTCCGAAGTAGGAAAATAGCTGCGATATACATTTGGATTAACGTATTTGAATCCTGACGAAGTAGGCGATTGTCTCGCCTTAGATTTGTTTGCCGAAAAACCTGCTCATGCACAAGCTGACGAATACGCCGATTATTTATTGGAGACATACATAGAAGACGATGCTCCTTTTCCTCCACATAAGTGGGCTACTGCAACTCCATCGATCACTAACACCACAAACGCATGCGAAGCGTTTCATTCCAAACTAAATGAGTCATTTTATTCAACACATCCATCTATTTATATTTTTATCGAAAAGCTTAAGGAATTTCAAATAGACGCTTTTGTTAAAATTGAAAGTGTACACACTCCAGCAAGAGTTAAAGACACGCGCCAAACAAAAATTAAGAACTCTAAATGAACTGTGTGAACAACTAAATAATGGAACAATATCACGATTACACTTTGTGAAGTGTATATCATTTTATTCATCAGTATGACTTCAAATACACTATTTTTTTATTATAGTTTTTATATAATTAAGTATTTGCTTTTATTATTGTTTTCATATGAGTACATATTTTTTATTTTCTATCTTTTTGCTGTACTTCAACTTGAAATACACTATTTCCATATTATTGTTTTTGTTTGCTTTATACGGTGCCCAGTTTACATAGACCCTCTGCGAGTACATTTTTAGCTAGTGCCCGAATTACCAACGAGATTAAAATTTCAGCTAGGTTAGTGCCCAATTTACATCCAGCCCTAGTTAATATTAATTAATAGTCCTTTACTCAACTTGAACTACAAAATTACCAATTAAAAATGTATTTCGTTTTTATAAATCACCATCCGTTTGTTTTCGAATTATATAAATAAACTTAAAAACTCTTTAAAAATACAAATTTTTAATAGTACGTCCGCGAGCGATGAGTCATCGCCCTCTCGTGTCCGGTCCCTACTCATAACTATTGAGGTTACCGTTTACATAGATCAAAGAAGATAATTATAATAAATCTAGGAAAGGTAAGTAAAATAAATATAATTTGTTAAGAAATATGCTTAACAAACAGTATTTATGAGTATGAACACAAACTGATTGGTAGTAAGTGGAAGTCACTATTTTATTGCTGGTATTAACTGAACAACTTCGATAAAATATTTAATCGTGCAATACAATGATTAATTTTCAATAAATTCATGGATTTCTTTTACCGTTTAAAATCGCTTTTATTCACCAAAAGTAGTTATAAAAAGAAAAAGAGATTTAATGATAAAAAGCAAAGATATTAATTGAAGAAACTGTTACAATCGAATTCATGGCAGATCAGAGGGGACATGGAACTGTAGAAATGTATTTTGCACATGTACTTAAAAGCCTTGACGTTAGCTTAGCTTTAAAAAAACATCAAACAAGATATTAAATACATAAAATTCGTTTTAGAACGTGACCGTATAAAAACCATATAAACAGCATAGAAGTTTTATACTCAATCGTAATTGATGAACATAAAACAGAATGATACAATGAAGGAGAGATTAAATGTGTGCAATAAAAACTAAGTAATCTACAAAAGCTTTCGCATAACACATAAGTTAAAATCAAATACAAAAAAAAAATAAACACGAACATAAAAATAGATAATCAGAAAAATAACTAGCCTAGCTATGAAGAATGCAAATGAAGAAATTTCTAATTGATTTTATTTATATGTTATATATACATATTGCTATGGATTTTTTCTAAAATAATATTTAGAAATAATTTAAAATAAATGTACAATTATTGTGAGATAAAGTGTATATTCAAGATGTTATTTAAATGTAGTTAAATTTAACGAGAGAAAAACTTGTCGCTCTCATGTGTTCGAGAGGCCTATGTAAATTCAGGGAGACGAATTTAATATCTCGTACTAGAAGGTAGCTTGGTGTGATATAATTAATTATATTGATTTAAATCGGTTAATTGTTTGATAAGTGTTTTTATTGATGTATTAGAGTTGTAGAGATAAATTCTCGTAATAGTTTTTGATGTATAAAAAGTTATAAGCACCTTCTTGTCCGTCTCCATATTCTTTTATGTAAGTAAAATTATATTCATAAGACGTCTTAGTACAAAAGCTTTTAGAAGTCTATTCAAATTGTATTAAAATAAGTAGTTAAGAGTCTTAATTAGTAAGAAGATAAATAATAAAGATTATTATTAAAATTCTATGTAAAAAAAATATAATTGTAAAATGTTGGTCGATTGGAGTAAAGGGTATTTTTTCTTGTGCTTGATGATTGCGTATCCGTAGATTTTGATCGTGTATCAGTGTTTTATTATACAGTGTGGTTCTCTGGGGAGAAATTAATATTAAACTTGATTATTTTAGTTTGATCGGAGTAATTAAGAGGAGGTTTTTTCATTCACTTAGCTGTCAATATTACAGTGAATATTTTTACCTCATGTATTATTGTAAAATACAGAATCTTTATACTTTATAAAGATAGATTTTTTTCTTTTTTTGATTTTTGTATTAAATATTCAGTTTAAATTTTATCCTGCTTTTGTTTTATTTTTATACCAATATTGCTGTTCATGCGCAATATATAAAATAAGTAAATAAAAAAATTGTGAGCAATTCACTGGCGCCTAACTCATTGTAGAAATTACACGACTTTCTGAATTGGAACCCGAGAAGATAGAAGTCTCATATTTGAAAATTCTCCGGCTCAGAAACCTAGTTGGGAGAACTGGTTGTGGATAGTGGCGCACCAAATCTACAAACCACTATTCATAGCAATATGTATATATTTTATATTTTATTTAAAAATTAGTTATTGTCTGTTTAAGACATCTTGAATTGGATCGTATAATACAATAATTAAAATATCTGTGACATTTTGTATATTAGAGATTTAAGACTATCGATAATAAATATGTTATTTACTATTATTTTTATTTATTTTTGGGGAGTATTAGGTCTTAATATAGCTATTTAGGTGGTGATAGCTATGGTATTTAATCCTACTTGTAGAATTGGTTCTTCAAAATTAATACTGGTTTAATATATTTAAGCAGTTTAACAAAAAAAATTACTCATATACTTACACATAATGTTAGCATAGTAATAACATAACCGATTGATAATCATTAAAAATATTAGTAAGTTAATTTATATTTCATTCTTAAATATGTATATATTTTATTTAAAAGAGCTATTGTCTGCTTAATAAATCACTTAAGACAAAATCTTTAAATGGATCCTATATTACAATATTTAAAATTTCGTGTCAAGTTTAATATATTAGAGATTTAAGACTATTGATGATAATAATATCTAATTTACTATGATTTTCATTTATTTTTGGGGAGTATTATGTCTTAAAATAGCTATTTAATATATTTAAGCAATTTCACAACATAATTTACTCATGTACACATAGTGTTCAACATAATAATAACCAATTGATAATCATTAAAAATATTAGTAAATATTGTTATTAAATTATTAATTTGATTTATATTTCATTCAAAAAACATATATATTTTATATTTTATTTAAAAATTGTTTACTTAATAAATCGTTTAAAACAAAATCTTGAAACGGATTCGCTAATTCAATAATTAAAATTTCGTGTCACGTTTAGTATATTAGAGAATTAAGACTATTGATAATAATATCTTATTTACTATCATTTTTATTTATCTTTGGGGAGTATTATGTCTTAAAATAACTATTTAAGTATGATATCTATGGAATTAATCCTACTTGTAGAATTGATTCTTCAAAATTAATATTAGTTTAATATATTTAAGCAGTTTCACAACAAAATTTACTCATATACATATAGTGTTCAACATAATAATAACCGATTGACAATCATTAAAAATATTAGTAAATATTGTTATTAGATTATTAATTTGAATTATATTTCATTCAAAAAACATATATTTTATATTTTATTTAAAAAAAGAACTATTGTTTACTTAATAAATCGTTTAAAACAAAATCTTGAAACGGATTCGCTAATTTAATAATTAAATTTCGTGTCTCGTTTAGTATATTAGAGATTTAAGACTATTGATAATAATATCTTATTTACTATAATTTTTATTTATTTTTGGGGAGTATTATGTCTTAAAATAACTATTTAGTGATGATACCTATTGTATTTAATCCTACTTGCAGAATTGATTCTTCAAAATTAATATTGGTCTCGTATATTTAAGCAGTTTCACAACAAAATTTACTCATATACACATAGTGTTCAACATAATAATAACGGATTGATAATCATTAAAAATATTAGTGAACATTGTTATTATATTATTAATTTTATTTATATTTCATTCAATTTATTTGAAAAAGAGCTATTGTCTGCTCAATAAATCATTTAAGACAAAATCTTAAAACGGATCGTATAGTTCAATAATTAAAATTTCGTGTCACGCTTAATATATTAGAGATTTAAGACTAATTTAAGACTATTGATAATAATATGTTATTTACTATTGTTTTTATTTATTTTTGGGGAGTATTAGGTCTTAATATAGCTATTTAGGTGGTGATAGCTAACATATTAATTCTATTCGTAGAATTGCTTCCTAAAAATTAATTGTGGTTTAATATATTTAACCAGTTTTACAACAAAATTTACTCATATACACACAGCACAGCATTCAGCAAAATGATTATAATAACTCGCTGATAATCTTTAAAAATATTTGTAAAAATTGTCACTGATTTTATTTATATTTTTTTATTTTTTATTTATTTATTTATTTATTTATTTATTTAATTTAATAAGGTTTTAGTAGGTTAAATATATATTATTGTCAGCTTTTTTTAAATTAAAATGTTTCATTTATCCGCGATCTATATGTATTTGTAGTTTAAAAAAGTTTCCTGGATATCGAAGCCGAGTTATATAAAAACAATTACCTAGATATGATAATGCAAATGAAGAAATTTTTAATGTTATTATGTATCTTATCCAAAAAAAAACATGTTTATATTTCATATTTTATTTAAAAAAGAGCTATGTCTGCTTAATAAGCCAATTAAGACAAAATTTTTAAATGGATCATATAATACTAGAATTAAAATTTTGTGTCAAGTTTTTATTAGAGATTTAAGACTATCGATAATAATATGTTATTTACTAATATTTTTATTTATTTTTGGGGTGTATAAAGTCTTAAAATAGCTATTTAAATAATGATAGCCATGGTATTTAATCCTACTTGTAGAATTGGTTCTTAAAAATTAATAGTGGCTTAACATATTTAATTTTACAACAAAATTTACTCATATACACGTAGTGTTCAGTAGAATAATGATTATCTATAATAATCCATTGATAATTATCAAAAATATTACTAAATTTCGTTATTAGATTATTAATTCTATTTATATTTCATTTAATAGAGTTTTAATAAGTTAAACATAGCTTTTTTAAAATTAAAATGTTTCTTTTATTCGCAATCTGTATATATTTGTATTTTAAAAAAGTTTCCCGGATAACGAAGCCGAGTTATGTAAAATTCGCTTGCGTTAAACCGGCCTTTACCTGTCTAAAACTCGGAGGTATTTAAACTTTAAAAGCCCCGCTGCACAAAAACTATTAAAATGGGATGAACCTGTTTTTTTACGGTCTTCTAACCATCTCTACTATTTACTTTGTTCAATTAGATGTAATTTTACATACAATGTTTCTAATTTATTAATACAGAATTCCAGAAGTTTTCATTGCAATAACATACAAGAAATATTCCAGGTACAAATTTGTGCTTGTTGAAATTTTATTTTTGTAATTCTTCTTTATAAAAGGTAGTTTTAGATTTAAAATTCATACATAATTAGGTTCCGTTTTTTTTAATTTTTAATACGCGATGTAATATGTTACTTTGAACATAGTAATTTATGCCATATCTACTGAGGATTATGTTTTGTTGTCTAAGCTTATTAGTAAATGTTGTGTAGCCCTTTTGTAAATTAAAATAACATTTTCACGTTTTATTCTCACACAAGAACTACAATTACAATTTTATTGAAATTATCATTACATTCCTGTTTGTATGTCGATAAAACAGCTTGTAAATATACTGTCGACAAGTAATTATAATGACTTAAGACATTAAGACAAATCTATATATGTACTTTTATAGCTTATAAATAAGATATTTAAAGAACTCAACCTACCTGCAAATCATTAACGAATTTCTCCGTCATTTTGTCTGGTGAATTTTGCCCACTGGACAATTGTTGTTGTTGAGCCATGTGGGCCAGTTGTTGTTGAGCCGCCTGAGCCTGAGCCTGAGCTTGAGCAAGTGCTTGAGCATGAGCATGAGCCTGAGATTGAGCGTTCGGACTGCCCAACTGTTGACCGTGCTGCGGTTGGGGCTGTTGACCCGGTAGTTGCTGTTGTTGACCTTGTTGTACCGAATTTTGATTTTGATTCATCGGATTGTTCTGTTGATTGGCCTGCGACGGATTCGATTGACTGTGCGCCTGTTGGCTGTTCTGTTGCTGTTGTTGTTGTTGCTGTTGCATTTGGTTTTGCTGTTGTTGGGCTTGCTGTTGTTGTTGTTGGGCCTGTTGGGCGACGTGCGCCTGTTGTAACGCGAGCGCGCCCTGCGTGATCACGTGATTTTGACTGCTGTTACTTTGTTGCGAAGGCGAATGGGCCGGAACCGAATTCGTAGAACCGGGCACGGGCGAATTTTGATTGGAATTCGACAGATTCTGGGCCATACTTTGCGGCGGACCCCTCTGTTGATTCCAAAAATCGTTGTTCATCTTGAATACTGGCCTGTTATTGACCTCGGCCATCGGAATCTGCAGACTCAACGGCGTCGCTCTGAGATCGAGAGCGGCGTTCTCTTGTATTTTGAAGGAGTTCTGCAACCACTTGGCCACTAGGTTTTCATGTTCGACCTTGAGGTTGTTTAACAGTGTTTGGTCCTCCGTGGTGAAAATGTTTGCGATTTTTCACGCCTGAAACGAAGAATCACTTCAGCCTAAGATTAGGCTGGCTATTACTTCACCCGCTACGGTATTTTTCACGTTCTTTTATGGCTATTTGCGTGACTTAATTAATATTGATACTTCGTTCTGGTAATATTCCGCGTTCTAGTTTTCGTGTTAGAACTGTTAAGGAAATAGATGTGGCTGGCTTAGACGTTAGTAGAATTAACGTTATATTCTTGAGGGAGAAATCTCACGATTTTTCCTCTTGCACTGCTTGATTTTTTATTGATTCGTATCTTGGTATGTAATTATTTTAATCTGAAAAGATTAGAATTGTGATTAGAATATGTGTCACAAGTAATTAAAAAATTTTAAAATATAACGTAAGGAACTGTGCTGTAAAATATTACTAAATATGTGAATAGTTCATTCTCATTAACATGCATTTCTAAAAATGGTAAAAATTATGTAAAATTACATGAAAATTACGTGAATTAGGAATTAGGAGATATACCATGCAACAACCAAACTAACTTCGAAATAGTCTTACAAGTAAATGGATTATCATTGTTTAAATTAATGAATGTATCTAAGTGAATTACTTAAGATGTTTTAGTAATTTTACTAAATTATAGAGATAAGTTTTAAGATATTTAAAACATCAAATAACAATTTATTTTAATTTCGTCTCTAATATATCTAGGAAATTTTTAATTTGAGATGTTATCTTTTTAAAAAAAGATTAATTATGTAAAATAGATTATATACAAAAATTCTTTGAAACCATGACAGAAATTCTATACGTTTATCTGTATAAAGTGTTTTAAATAAAACAGTAAGATAATATATAATAAATATCGGTTAATGTAGTATCTAATAATAATAATATAACATCATTTATAACAAAATAATTTGAAACATACTTGAAGTAGGTAAAACTCCCGAATTTTGTATTAAACAAAAGTCTTTTTAACAATATAAAATCTGTGTTCTTCGCACCCGATTTTTAATAATATTTTATATTAGTAAAAAGATTTTCGTTTTATAAAATCATTTCCCATATTAAATATAAAATTTTTAAAAATATTTTTAAATATGTAGGTACACAAAAATGATGTAATTAAATTTTTAATTACAGTGAACTGTTTAAGTTTTTAAGAGTTGCTTCGTCAGGAAAATAGAAGGAAAGAATTTTTTAGAGTAATTTATCCCCTTTTTTAAGAGGCAAATTTGCATTAATTTGTATAGTTGAATTTTAAGATAAAATGCTTAAATATATTGTAAAGACGAGAGACCTGTAGAGTTTTATATTAAATCTATTTAGTTATAAATTATTTTTATATTTATTTATATAAACAACAAATGTATTTAATATCTATGTGTTTGGTAATTTACGTATTTTATGTAATGAATTAATTTTTAATTCAAACAAATTTTCATAAAAAAAAAATTATACAAATTAATATTTATTTTTTAACTAGGTACAAAAATATAGGCATTTAATAATTGATTAAAAAAATTTAGACTTTAACATTTTGTTGTGAATTATTAAGCGTTAAAATCTTTAAAATCCAAATTGCTTATGTTTCATCGAGTTAAAAACATGGAATTTTTTTAAATTAATATTCTTATTAGAGCATTTAAACTTATGAGAAATTAAGAGAGATTTAAGGGCAACATATTTATAAAAATATTTTTTTAAATATTTGATATTAATAAAAATTAATAAAAACGACCGTAGAATAAACATTAATAAATTGATTAAAAGGATTTAAGCTTTTAACATTTTGATGTAAATTATTAAGCTTTAAAATCTTTAAAAACCAAATTACTTATTTTGTTATTGAGTTAAAAATATGGAAATTTTTAATTTAATATGCGTATTAGAGCACTTAAACTTAAGAGAAATTTGGAGAGATTTAAGGGCAATGTACATGCATAATTTTTTTTAAATATTTGACAAATATTAAATATTAATATTTATTTTTTAACTAGGTACAAAAATATAGGCATGTAATAATTGATTAAAGAAATATTAACTCTTTAACATTTTTATTAAATTATTAAGCGTTAAAATCTTTAAAAAACAAATTAGATATTTTTTATTGAGTTAAGAGAAATTTGGAGAGATTTAAGGGCAATATAGATACATAATTTGATATTAATAAAAATTAATAAAAACGATCTTAGGATAAAATGAATTTATATAATAAAATTACATATTTTCCTGTACAATATTTATTAATTTTAAGTATATAATGAAAAACAAATGAAAAATAGAATTTGGTAAAAGTGTACCTATAAGCAATAGAATAGAAATTCAGTAATTTATATTATTAAAAATAATTTCTAAATTTTCTTCATAATTTAAGTGAACCCTTTTAAGGTGTCAATTAAAATTGCGTAATTAATTTTAGTAATAAAATTTGTGCTATTGTAATATTTAGATATAAATAAAATTTATTCCAAAAAGTTGTAATATAAATTATATATATGTACATATATATATATATATATATATATATATATATATATATATATATATATATATTTAGTGTTAATAAGAATTAAATTTCTAATTTATTTTATTGATCGTGTCTTAATATTAAAATAATAGACTTTTTTATTGGTTTAGCGACCTTTAATGAATTTCAATGTTTTTCTCTACGACGTTTCGACTCTTTTTATTATTAAGTCTTTTTCAAGTGACGATTTATTCCGTTTCAAAATTCATTAAAGGTCGCTAAACCAATAAAAAAGTCTATTATTTTAATATATATATATATATATATATATATATATATATATATAATATATGTAGTATATAATATTAAAAAAATAGTACTAGGCCAATGAAGATGTAATTATAGGTTATAATATCTTTAAATAAATAATATTACCTTAATTTTTAAATGAATTTTTCCATATTTATATTTGTATCTAGTGCTAGCTAATTGAAATGCAAAATTCTTTGAGAAAGAAATAAAATATTAGAAATAGTATATACATATAACAAGGTATATAAGTTTGTCATTTATTTTAAAAAATTGAAACCTTTCCTCAAGGTATTTTTGTAAATATATAAATATATAAAAAGAAGAAATATGTATATTAATTAAAATTATAATATATAATTTAGGTACAGAATTACCTTTTGATACTATTTAAAATTGTAAAAATTAAGCTTTTAAATTAAATTAAACTGCAATAGTTAATAAAATAATTATCTAATATGACATGTACATTGTAAATCTGCAGTTTGTAAGTTGCTTAAATATTTATATTTATTCTAAACTTTTTGCGTAAGAATATGTTAAATTATTGATTAAATACACTTATTTATTTATATATAAATATAATTAATGTGGTATGTATTGCCTCTTCATTGCATGTAAACTTATATGACTACCTAAACAGATCTCTTAAGGCTCTTAAGTTTCTCCAACGTCTCCCACTCTAACCGAAAAAGAATTACGGAAAACTACCCAAAAAGGACGAAGAAAGAGATAGTAATGACTTGCCACGCATTGTAAAAATTTAACCTGTAGTGTACTCACATTGAGAAATCACTAATAACTTCCAGTCGATTGTTGATGATGCAGTTAAAATAATCTCTCTTTCGAAAAAATTTTCCTTAAGGAGATGCTTCGTTGAACAAAAACTTTGAAGCTCAGGCAATTTGGCGATTAATAAACCACAAAAACTTATATCACAATATTAGTAATTTTCTTTTTGGTAATATTAGAAATAACTCAAAGAAAATTTTCAGTTGGAAACACTAGCCGACGCGCAAAAACACACGGACGAACACGTTTCCTAATAAACCCGATTTTTCCGATGGTGTTTTGTTATTTTTCTTAGTTATGTTTCTCACAGAAACAATATCCGACGGTTCAAAATACAAGACGCTCCTAAATATATTGTCGGAATATATGTATTTATTTAATGATTTTAGGAATTATTCCTTAGCAGAACTTATTTTGTTGTGTTTACAAAATTTAATGTGTTAAAGAGACAGTATTGGGATTGCGTGGTGGTCTAGCGCGGGCGTCGCGACGCGTCCAAACGATAAGAAAGTCCACAGATAACTAAGAAAATCGTCGGCGTCTCTAAAAGACGACCAGCGTCTGAAAACGACGCCTTTAAACTAAGAAAGTAAGGGTGGCATGCCGTGAAACGCAGACAGAATTATACAAGATCAACGCACTGGATAAAGATGGAGTGAAAACATCGAGAAGGAAGGAAGAAGACGCCGATATGCAAGTTTAATGTTCGCAAGTGAGACGGTGGTCGCCGGCAAGGGTTGCGATCGCGACGGTTTTATGCAAGTGTAATAGGAACGAGCGAGACGGGATAACCTTAGAATTGTATCTTAGTGCAAGCGCATGCGCATGCTAGGGGAAGTTTAAGGAGTGAGCTCTCCCCACCAAACGAAGGCTCACAGAGGATAGTCGGTGCTTTGAAAAATTACTCCTTGATATTTTTTTCGGCATCCCCTCTACCCGTACTGGGTCGCGATCGTAGGGGTAAAAAGGGATGTGGTGTGAGTTACGCTGCTTCAAGTTCGTGGAGGGGAATTTCACAGCCGACACAGATAAGGAAAACGTCTATTTTGTCCGATATATTGTTACTTTTTTGTGTTCGTCGTTTGTTTTGCGCACTTCTTTTGTTTTTTCACGCGAATGTTTTTTTTTTCGATTTTTAACTTTCACTTATTGAATAGTCAAGTACCTTGATATAACGAGTTATGTGTACGGGATATTTTCCAAAGTTGAAGGAACCTTATGCAGGATACGGAAATATATAACCGTACAGATGGGTTAAAAATAGAAGGAACTAAATTTATTCTATTGAAACGGAATTAGAAGAAAGTTTTGGGTTATTTTATAATGAGAATTAAAAATTAATTAATTAATTAAACTAATTGTGGAATTAACACCTTACAAATCTGAATTAAAGGTATTAATTCACAATTGTCATTTTTACATTAATTAATTTGGTTCAGCGTGAGATACAGGTAAACGTGCCTTCAAAAACTTTCCTCGTTAGAGATGGCCATGCTTTTTTTTTAACAGTTGGTGACAGTGCACGTAATCTGACACTAACGTATAATTTTGTTAGTTTGATTATGTCGTGTAAATGTGTGTAATAATTAGGGACCGAACAACGACAGGCCGACTACTTATCGCCCACGAGCTTACTATTAAAAATTTGTATTTTTAAAGAGTTTTTAATTTTATTTATATAATTGGAAAACAAACGGGTGGTGATTCAAAAAATACATTTTTCTATTTTGCGTTTGAAATGAACTCATTATGAAACCCAAAACAGTATCGAAATGAGCTTCATTTCGATACGCTTTTTTTCATTTTTCAATGTTGGCGTTGTTCGAATACAGAAATAAATATCATTGCTGTCATTTGATTTTAAGAATTTATGTACATTTGACAGATATGATATATGTTCGTATTTTACACAAACAACGTATATTGTATACAATTGACAACAACATATATATGTTTCTATGTCACTCATGTTTATATTTTTAAATGAAATATCAAGTAATGTTAACGAAAATTAATAAATAATATGTAACATAATATACTTCGCGGATAGCAAGATTTAAATTTGAAAATGTCAAGTATCAATGTGACCAACTGCATGCTTTATATAAAAATTAAACTCTGAACTTTCAAATTAAATAATTCCAATTTGAGCAATTTATTAATGTAAAAAACGCAAAATAGAAAAAATAGTATAAAAAACTCGTTTCATAAGGCCTTTTGCCGCACTCGCTCTTTAGAAAACTCGCCGCAAGCGGCTCGTTTTCTAAACTGATCTCGTGCGGCAAAATAATGCCTTATGAAACTCGTTTTTTAATATACTATTTTATTTGTTCATTTTGTAGTTCAAGTTGAGTAAAGGAGTCTTAATATTAACCAGCAATTCTTTCTCAAGGTTCTCTTCTGTAAAATTTGTTCTTTTTGAATGAAATACATCCTTGTAGATATAAAACGTCCTTTCTACGTCGCAACTGGTTATAGGTGCATACTAGAAATATTCTTTTATTTCAGCGTATTTAGCGGTTAGATTTTCAGGCATTGTCCCCATATACAATTGCAGCAATGTTATTAAATCTGGATTTCTATTAAAATCTGCGTTTAACTCTTGCCGTAGGCCACATCCGAAGTTACTTGGAATATTTTTCAAATTATTAATAGCCACGTCTTATGTGGTTAATTCATCATTTAATTTGAGATTTGATTTTACAAAATAAGTGATTAGTTTTAACAAATTTTCAAAATGTTCCTGAACTGATTTTTTAAATTTACAATTTGTATCAGTTCCTTCCACTCGGAAATACTTCGAGCATCGTCATTTAAACATGTAATGAAATTTTGTTCCCCATATAGTTATTACTGGAGAGGGAGGCAGTGACAAAAATGGAAGCTTTTCCTTGTAAATAGCTACTCCCCAATGGTGCCTTTCTGACTTTTTTAAAAGCGGATACAAGTCTATCAACTTCCGGGAAGGCAGATTCTGTGGAGAGCATATGCTACACAAGTAATATGCAGCATATTAGGATATGTTTCCTTTAATAGTCTACCTGTTTTTAACATATATGCAGCACTGTCGCTGACAAATAAAAGTATTTTTTCTTTGTATCTGTCGTCCGAACGAAGCATTTAGTGCATATTCTTGTAAATAGTTTTAGCTACTGTTTCCGTATCAACTGTTTTGTAACTTTTGTTGCTATTACATATTGCTGTGGTTTTTTTCCCCGCAAATATTTTGAAAAATTTTATTATTTATTGTTGTACATTTATTTTGGATGCCTGTGTATAATTTTTGATATTTATATATGAATGCATATTTTATTTTGAACCATTTATATTTATTTTTGACTAGCGTTGTTGTAGTACGCCGGTTTTGCTGTATCCGCATCAGACACTAAATGTTATCTGAGTTGTGAAGACGTGTGTTATAAGATATAAATCTTTATATTTTATCTTAGTTTATTAGCTTCGTGATTTTTATTAATTGGTTGTTGTGCTTGATTTCGTTTTATATTTATACCAGTTTGTTGATCTCGTAGTGATTTTATACAGTTTTCCAACTCTCTCTCTCGTCTCAACGTCTCGTGGAAAAAAATATTTTTTTCATTGATGTAAGTAATTAAATTATTACTAATTATCAATATTATCATTATTTGCATGATTTGAACTATATATTTTCTTTGTATTAATTTTGTTATATATATTTTTAATCTTAGTAGTTGAATTAAATGACAAAGAACGTTTTTTAAAATTTCTGATATAAAAAATTTCTGCAACGATAAATTTTGTTCGCTTGGTTTATCAAGGGCATATTTTTTTCATGTGGTTCGCACATGCGTTTAGAGTTTGTTCGGTTTGTCAGATACTTTGTTTACGTTAAATATTGTGGGAGAAATTAGAAAACTTCTTTGTAATTTATTAGTTTTAACTTTGATCGGCATTCAATAAGGAAGTTAAATTATATGGTCCAGTCATTTTCATATAATAATTTTACCTTAATAATATTGTTTAATGACGCAATATTGATCTTTATACTTCATAAAGATTTTTTTTTTCTTTTTTTTTATTTGTGTATTAAAGTTTCATTTATTTTATACTGTGTGTGTTTTTGAAAGTAACCTTACTTCAAGAAGTTTACAAGTAACTTAAAAACGTTATTATAATTTTTCTCAAATAAATTTTGAATGGCGCTCAACTACTTTTAAACGTATACTATTGTGTTTTCCACTTTTCCGATTGGAACCCTGAGGGAAAAGCAGTCTCATCCTGGAGATTAAACCGACTGAAAATCGAAGCTGGACACATTGGTTGTGAATTGTGAATAAGCAGTATATAAAATCACAATTCATAGCAATATGTGTTATATGGAATAGTTCGATGTAGTACACCAGCTACGACATTTACTACACAGCTTCCTAATATATCGACAGTTTCATCGGCGCTTATCCATAGGTACTGATTTGAATGCGTTCTACTGCTTTCGTGTAGCATTTAGAAACATAATATTTGCGTAAGGTGGATTCATCAGGAACATTTCGACCAGTACAATTTTGGAGAAATGTTTGTAGGTGGGATTGTTAAATTTATTTAATTGAATATTTGCCACCATTAAAGTTTTACAGAGTTCTTCGTTCGAATTGTCAGATTCCAACAGGTCTAATTTCTGTGTATGTGTTTGCGATGCTAAGTGACGTTTTATATGCGATTTCTTGGAATTTTTGTAACGATATTTTACAGACTTTGGAATAAATTTCGGAATCACTGGCAATTGACATACAATCAGCTTGACCCTTAATCCAACTCACCATTGTTTCACGATGCCATTCTCGACGTTGTTCCATATAATATCTAAGCACGTAACTTAAACAATGTCCTAGATCTAAATAAATGAAAATTAAAAATGTATGCGTAAGTTATTGAAACTCACTGGACACTTCACCAAAATAATTGAGAGAAGTAGATTCGATGAAAGGATATTAAACAGGATCTATCACAAAAATTAAGAAGTATGTAATTAAGAGTTAAAACAATGAAAAAAAAGAAACTAACTTACCCTACTATATTTATCTTAAGAAATATAAACTAATAAATAAATAAATTATAAAAACTCCTTGCCCTAAAATTGTAGTAATTGCGTCATAATTCAACGATAAAAATTAGATGTGCGGTTAACCGAGTTTAAGTGCTATTCAATATCTGTTTGTTGTACTTAGCCAACTTATAGACTATTTATATGGTACATCGTAATTTCGGCCTGTTGCGTCCGGTCTCTCGTTATGAGTTTGACATTGACATCACTTAATGATGTCGAAGTTGGTAATAACTTTTAAATCGAAATGCTTTGTTAGGGGGAATTCTGCCCCCTAACAAATCATTTTTTTCATGTATTTATTGTTGTCAATAAATTCACGACAATTGTGTATGAATAAATTCAAGATGAAAAAATGAATTTCTTTGACTGTGTAAAACCATCTTATGATTGATATTGCATAATTTTTGTAGTTGAACAGTATCGAAATGAAGCTCATTTCGATATTCTTTTGGGTGTAATGAGTTCATTACGAACGCAAAATAGAAAAAATAGTTTTTAATGGAATGTTAACATAACTCAAAGAGAATATAAAAATAAATAAAATTCAGTATTTAATCGTGTTAAATGGTTAAAATTATGAAATTCAAGTGCACACAATTAGGGTTATTATAACTTACACCCGTAATTATATATACAGTGCTAGTAAAAAGTATGAAACCCCTTAAGTATCTCTGCAACGGTTTATTCGTTTTAAATAAATTTGAGTATGCCTTTGTAGAAAGATTCAAGGACTCTAAAAATAATATTAGATTTGTCACTATGTCACTTCCGGTTATACCGGAAATAGACATTCAATTTGTTGTTTTAAACGGAAGACCCTGTACATTTTTACATTTTTAAATGCTTTGTTAAATTCTGGATATAGTAAACCTCCATACGGCCATTGAGATCAAAAACATTACTTCCTGGAAATCAATTTTCATTAGTAACATGAAAATTTTGAACATTTAATCTAGGCAGAAAGTCATTGTTCTTTTTTGTTATAATAAATAAATTGTTAAAATCTCGAGTTTAGAGGACTTTACCAGTTTATTCATGGCTTATGAATAAATTGGTAAAATAGTTAATTTCCAACAACGAGTCCTCTAAACTCGGGATTTTAACAATTTATTTTAACAAAAAAGAACAATGATTTTCTGACTAGATTAAATGTTCAAAATTTTGCCCTTCTACTAACTAATAATATCCTAGACGGTCTTCAAATTTGCGAAAAGAATTTTGTAAAAGTTCGCCCGGCATTTGTAGTAGGTAATAAATTTCTTATGCGTTCCTCCAACTCATTTAAATTTACAGGTCTACTTCTAAATGCCTTATTTTTGAGAAAACTCCACAAGAAAAAATCGAGAGGCGTTAGATTAGGACTACGAGGTGTGCCATTGAATGGAACCCCTTCGCCCTATCCATCGACCAGGAAAAACTCGATCCAAATACTACACAATTCTAAAATAATGAGCAGGTCTTGCGGATACCATATGTTCTCAGCAGGGATTAGTGGATTGTTTGTTCAGAATAAAGTCTAGCAATATTATTTCTTAATAAATTCAAACACCCAGGTCCATTAGAGTACCTTCGATGAAGAAAGGCCCAATAATATTATTGTCTATCATCCCTGCCCGCACATTTATTTTCTTAAGATACTGAGTATGCACTGAGTCGCATCCAACAGGGATTGTCTCCAGACCAAATTCGATAGTTATATCTATTGACTATACCCCTTAAACAAAATGTTGCTTCATTTGAGAACACAATTTCACAAAATTCAATTCTACGATAAGGGTCGTCTTCATTTAACTCGTGGCAGTAGCGAAATTTATAGGGCTTCAGCTTCTCTGATTTCAGTATATCCATTTTTGCCTGCCAGCATAGTTATCGAACTGCTATATGTGATTACAACAGCTGGAAATTATCAATCCAATTTGCATATGTAGCATGTTCGCAAAATAGGAAGCTATCTGCTCTCATAATTTATGCACCAAATGGAATAACGAAGAATATTGTGTATCCAAAGGCATTGGAGTGATAGATTGACTATAATAAAATAACATTGATTCGCTGTTTAGCTAGAGAATAAACATAAATTTTATATCGGTTAGTGTCAGTTAACACAAAGGAAGTTTTAATTTTTCTATAGAATGTGGGCGAGCTACGCCGGGCTGCGGGCAGCTAGTCTTCAAAAGTATGAATGTGAGAGTTTTAACATTTAATCTAGTTGGCAAATCATTGTATTTTTGTTTGTTATGATAAGTAAATTGTTAAAATGTCGAGTTTAAAGGACTTGTTTTTGGAAATTAGCTATTTTACCAATTCATTCATAGTTTATGATGTTACTAATGAAAACTGATATTTAGGAACTAATGTTTTTGATGTGGAGGTTTACTGTATCCACGACTTAACAAGGCTTTCACAAATGTAAAAATATATAGAATGTTTCATTTAAAATAGGGTAAGTAGGGAGAGATAGACCGGTAGGAGAGATGGACTTTCGGTTTTAAAATTGTGCTACACCGCCATCTAGTTAGGGTGCGGTCAGTGAGTCGTAATACATTAGTGCTAGCGGCCGCATGTGAAAATTCCAGTTAATTTAGAAAAGAAATCGTAGTTTAATGTCGCAAAGTGTTACTAAAATTATTGTCAGTATAATCTAGAAGTGAAGAAAAACTATTTAGGTAAGTTTAAACGTACTATCTTTATATATTTGTTAACACCACATGTGATGGAATGAATATAACCTAAAAAGCCGGTTCTATTCGTATCGGTTGAGCAGAAATTGAACGGTCCATCTCACCTCTGCATTAAGGACAGATGGACCTCTCATATCGAGGAGAGACGGACTGGTTGTTTTTATGTTTTTTTACATTACAGATATGCCTACAGTTTATATTAGAAAGAAAAATACTGACTAGAGGGGCATGGAGAGCCCAAAATTTGCAAAATGCAATTAATGCAGTAAGAACAAATAATATGGGGGTTGCTGTAGCAGCCAGAACCTTTGAAATTCCTAAATCTACATTACTGAGAAGATTACGAACTAATAATGCAGCTAAGGAAGATCGTCTTGGGCCGCCATCACTATTAGGAGACGATGCGGAAAGAAAATTAGTTAGTCACATAAAAAAACTGGGTTTGCACCAACCAGAGATGAGGTGCGCATGATGGCTTTTAATTTAGCTGAGAGATTAGGCATAAAATATAACTTTGACAAGGATGAAGGTAAAAAGTTTCAAAATACAGCGTTACTAAAACTATATAATATTATTTTGCCATTTTCAGGTAAAGCAGGATATAAGTGGTTGCAGTCTTTTCTGCGTAGGCAGAAGGACATAACAATAAGCCAATCAGAAAATATTTCAGTTGCTCGTGCGGTGGCAATGTCAAGAGAAACTGTAACAGTTATTATTCTCAAGCATGTCGTCATTTTGTAAAATAAAATACTAACCATACATTGAAGAGATTGCAGTTTGGGAAGCTTTTAGGGGAATCGTGGAATAGGGCTGCTACAGTAGACAATGCAGTTGCAGCATTTCGTGCCACTGGTATCGTTCCATTCAATCCCACGGCTATTCCGGATTACGCATACATTGATAATATACAAGTTAATAATACCATTCAAGAACCAAATACAGTGCACGCTCAAACAGATAACCATTCATCTCAAAGCTACAAACCATCTATTTAGAAAGAAGATCAAGCAGAACGGAGTGACAAAGAGGAAGAGAAAGAAACACCGGTCAAGCTTCTAGAATTAATTTCACCCACACCCTCAACAACAGTAGTATTGAACGCCCGTAAACGTGGAAGAAGTATTGCGACTCTTCTTACCTCAGAAGAAAATTTAACAACGAGAAGAGAGCTTAACAAAAAAAAGAACTTAGCGCAAAAAAAAGACCAGCTAATACTGAGCGATTTAATAAAGCAAAGCAAAAGAATATTAAGTCAAACCGAAGGAGATATTCTTCTTCTTCTACGGCGACTTCTGAAGAAATGGTTTTAAATTATTCATCAGATGATGATAATACGGCAGAAGCTGAGGACTATGAAAATGAATGTGCAGGGTGCAAGGAAGACTACAGGAAGACAAAAAAGACTGAGGATGGGATCAAGTGCACCATATGCGGTCGCTGGTTACACGAGAATTGTACCACCTATCATAATTTGTGCCAGCAGTGCGGTAAGCATGCTATAAAAAAGAAAAGCAAATAGTTACTATTCATATTTGTATCGGTTCATCTCTCCTCTGTACGCAGTCCATCTCACCTGCACTGTGGAGGAGAGATGAACTTTTACTAACCACTATATATGTTATTTTTTGTTAGTATCCAAAAGAGTTGTTTAAGTTATAACATCATTTTAATATTCGTTAAGTTATGTTAAGTTACCTATAAAATATTTGTTACCAAATATCTCTAATAAAAAAAGTTAGAAGCAATTTTCTAAAATGTGGTCCATCTCTCCCCCACTTACCCTAATAAATTGAATGTCATTTCCGGTATAACCGAAAGTGACAGCAAATCTGATATTATTTTTAAAATCTTTGAACCTTTTTACAAAGGTGTAATCAATTCTATTTAAAATGAATTAACCGTTGCAGAGATACTTAGGGAGTTCCATACTTTTTACTAATACTGTATATAATACTAAGGATGACAAGTCAGTTGTGGAAATATGTATATTAATGTGATAAGGTGTTTATATTTTATCTATATAAGTATCTCTCCTTTAATAAAAGGAATATTATTGTTACAAGAAGTAAGTTCACAAATTAATACTTATAAAACTCGAATTAGCCTGTGTTTTATTTAAAAATACCTCATACCCCGTCCACTTCCAGATACATAATAACCAATATTTGTTACACTTCAACATTGCCACCCCATTTCAGTTTCACCCCACCCGATTTTTCTAAAGAAACGGAAAACTCTCCGCCCATTTTTTTCCGAACAAACGTATGTGACCGTCACCCCACTCGTGTCTACCCCTGATCTCCCACCCCACCATCATCTTAGATGCTGTAAAAATCTACCTCCTCGAACACCCTACTCGATTTTTTTCGCCTCTCGTGGACGCACGACACGCGACAGAGTACAGATGTCGTGAAGAGAGACCAACCCTTCGTGACAAGGTGACCACCCCGCTTTTTTTTCTTCTTTCTCTGAAGCTTCGAAGCGGGTGGTACCGGAAGGATAGAACGGGACGATTTAAGTGTGTGTGGCGAATCCCATCGCTTTCGCACTCTCTCTTATTGTTGATTAAAGGGATTCCTATAATACGGATGCGATATCGTTAGGAAATTTGGGATTTGTAAGTTTGGCTATTATTTTTTCTGAGATAATTGGCATGTAAATTCGATTATAGTTCAAGTAAATGTTAAATTATTGCTTCGTATTGATCTAATTAATATTAATTTCTTGTTATATTTCAGCAAAGTAATAACATAGATATTTCAATCTGATAAAATTATATATTAATTTTGTGGAAAATCACTCTCATTAGCTTGAAATAAAATATAGGACGAGCTGTCTAGTTAATTATATATATATAAGCAAAAATTAATTAACAGGTGAGCGGTCTGTCAAATAAAAAACTCATTTATTTCACTCTATATTTCATAATGATTTGTTACAAAAATTAATTAACAGGTGAGCGGTCTGTCAAATAAAAAACTCATTTATTTCACTCTATATTTCATAATGATTTGTTACTTCTTTAGGAGTTCAATTAAGGGTTAAAATCTAGCAAAAATGCCACTAAACATGTTAAAATTAATGTCTAAATTTTGAAACACTAAATTAATAAGATCACGTCAACCTTTTAAAACCTTTCTAAAAGGTTGACGAGAAATTGAACTCCTAAAGAAGTAACAAATCGTTATGAAATATAGAGTGAAAATGAGTTTTTTTATTTAATTCATTTGTTTGTTCCTTAGTTTCACGTCGTTTATAATGTATTAAAGTTTCACCTACTGTTACAGGTGAAACGGTGTAGGAATTCCTGTAAATTACGTTTATATTGTCCCAAATTGTGCTTATAAAGGTAACGGGTCATTCAGACCATTCGATATCGTTTGTACCTATATAGCCACTTCTAAAATTACTAAACCACCTATAACAAGGTCTGATTGACTGCACCGGCGCACTATAAAGTTTATCCAGTTTGGCTTTAACTTTTTATGCCATTGGTATGCCTATTTTACTTTAAAAATAATTAGATCTTGAGTGATGATATGTGATCGAATTTGGAACAATATGTAGGTAAGCCTTTGAAAGAAAAAAAACACTTTTATAAAATCGACAACACCAGAGATAGTGAATAGAGGATTCAACAAATATAAAGGCAACCATTGGACGTTATTAAGTTTTATTTGGGATATTTTCATCACTTCAACCGTTGTGGATGATATTATATTATAGTTTGATCATGATTTTTCACTCTCAATTCATAATTAAATAATTTGGGCTAATACTGAAGTTCTGATTAATGACTTAAAATTATTCGCAATGAGTTCTTATTTGCTTTATTTCCATAATTTAAGCCTTTATGGATGGTGTTATCTTGCCTTGTTTTGTAGAGGCAGGTTAGATGGCTTGCTTTTTCTAAGTTTCATAATGAATTTTTCAAATTCATAGCAATACAAACAAACTAAAAAGTAAACGAAAATAATCATAGTCAGCAATCTCACGTCATAATATAGAAACAACTCCAACGCCTGAATATAAAAACTGCTATAAATTAAAGAAATAAGGAATTATGAACAATTTAATAGATGCTTAAACGTGTCAAAGATTTATAGATACCGTATAGAACCTTATAAGCAAATTTTATATTTCAATTCAGGTTTCTAAATACTCCATAAAAATAAAACCCTTTCCTTGAAAACTGGCGTCTAGTTTAATGTAATCCTGCACAAATATACCGTGTGTCGCATTTAAGATGTAGACCCCCATATTTTCGTTATTTGAAGGAATACAGATTTGAATTTTTGCACAGTCATACATGTTGATGGGTCACAAATTTTTAAGATACTTACAAACTTACAAACTCACAAACAGGGTCAATCCTTTTTTTCTTGTTATTTTTTTCGAATTGCAGATACAAAAAAAAATAATAAAAAAAGTTGTTCAGAATACTATTCTAACCCCATATACCGAGTTTCATTTCGCATTTTTTTTTTTTGGTCTATACACAAAATTATTGCGTTTATTTTTCAATTTGATAATTAGAGTGTAGAGATAATTAAGTGTCATGGATAGTAATAATTTGACACTAGTGCTAAATGTCAGTGAGATTAAACTTTGAGTCTATTGCGTTAAGTTCTAATCAGTGGTCACAGAGAGTAAAATACCATTAACATTCAGCGAAAAAATAGAAATAATTCGGTTGTTTGGTGATCATGCTCGTAGTAGCAGAGAAGTTGTTGCAGAGTTTAACTTGAGGCATCCCCAACGTGCTCCCATTAAATGCTGTAAATGCTCTTTTCAACGACACTGGCTGTGTTATTAAAATCTATCGGGATGTTCAACCTCGTCAAATACACCAGCATCCTGAAGATAACAATATATTGGCGGCAAATCGAGCAAATCCATGCACGAGCCTTCGAGATTTATCTTTTCAACTGAATACTAGCAAGGATAAAATCAGAAGATGTTTCGTTCGGCACAAAATCAAGCCCTACAAACCGAATTTCTTACATACATTGAAAGAAGGTGATGGTAATATAAGATTAGACTATTGTTATTGGGTCCAAGGTAATTTTTTAAATGACAGACATTTTCTAAAGAAGATTATGTTTACTGATGAGGCACCATTCACCACAAATGGGGTTGTATCGTCTCAAAACTGTAGATACTGGGCCAGAGATAATCCTCACTGGGTTATACATTGTAAAGACCAATATTATCAGAAAGTCAATGTCTGGTGTGGGATTTTAGGAGACTGAATAATTGCTCCTCTTTTCTTTAATAATTCATTGAATGTGGGTCGTCTAGTTAACTTCTTCGATAGGGACTTTTGGGATGCAGTTGCAAATCTTCCTCTTAATGTGCGACAGGATATGTATTTGCAGCTAGATGGTGCATCCATCCTTAATTCAAGAATTGTTCATCAATGGTCAAACCAAATATATCCTATGCGCTGGATTGGAAGAAACAGTCCTTTTGAACTGTGGCCTCCGAGGTCTCCCGATAATACACCCCTCGATTTTCATTTTTGGGGAATGGTAAAATATAAAGTTTATAAATCGAAGCCCAGAAATCGAGATGAACTTTGTGCCAGAATAGGGCAAGTCTTCAAGAAATCAGCATCCCAGAACTTAGACGAGTAGCTAAATACAATCGTAAAAGAATCGAAAAATGTATTCGAATAGACGGAGGAGTAGTTGAGAGAGATCACAATTTGTAGTTAATTATTTGTATTATGAAAATTATTGCTTACTTTTTTCTAAATTTAATCAATTACCAAAAATTGTTTTCCCAGAACAATAAAATAATTATTTCTTTGTAAGTGATTTTTATTTGACTGAAATGTTTGAATACATTAACATAACACTACTAAATTGACAATGTGTTAAATTATTACTATCCATGGCACTCTAATTATAAAATTGAAAAATAAATGTAAAAATTTTGTGTGTAGATAAATTAACTCCTATATAAAAATGTCCATTTGCGGGTGACATTTTTGTCACTTTGACAGCGATAAAAACCTACATAGCTTTTTATCACCGACAAAAATGCTTCTTCCTCCGATAAAAATGCTTCTTCCTGTTACATATCTAGTAGCCCTGCATCACTTAATTTATTTTGTCAGCTGACAGGTAATAACTATTAGTATCGTTGAACGTAAAATGTACGAGTCGGTTTGGGGAAATTTCAACAAATATCAGAAGATCCTGGGCTGCTGGATTGACTCAAGACTGGACCATGTCATCGAAATAAGGTCCAGAATTGAACAAGCAAGGCAAAACTTCTTCAAACTCAAAAACATACTGTGCGATAAACAGCTAAATGTAAATTTACGCGTACGGTTTACAAAGTGTTAAGTCTGGTCAACGCTATTATACGGAGTGGAAACATGGACCTTGAAAACTGTCAGTATGAACCGTATAGGAGCATTTGAAATGTGGACATACCGAAGAATGCTAAGAATTCCATGGACATCACATACAACTAATGAGGAAACTTTGAAAGGGGTACACAAAGATCGAGAACTGCTCCACATAGTAAAGATGCGAAAGACGGCTTTCCTTGGTCACGTTTTGAGAAATGAAAAATATTACCTACTGCAGCTCATAATTGAAGGAAAGATAGAGGGTAAACGTGGGCTTGGCAGAAAGAAACTATCGTGGATGCGGAATATTAGGAACTGGACCGGATTAAACTTTGAACAACTCATTAGAGCTGCTGCAAATCGAGAGACCTTTGCTGATGTGATCGCTAACCTCCGATAACGGAGAGGGCACAAAAAGAAGAAGATCAGAAGATCAATACCGCAATACACAAGAAATACAAAATCGTCAATATGGAGACAATTTAAAAAGTTTTATTCATGTCGTTAATTTATTTTGCCAAAAAAACACTCGAGCTTTTCTTTCAATCGGATAAATTTCTTTTTAAGTCAATATTTTTCCAATCAGTAATTTCGCTCGAAAAACTTACATTAGAAAAAATCGCTCGAACTTTCGGTCTCGCGATTTTTTCATGTAAGTTTTTCTCGTCAAATTAATGATTGGCAAAATAATTTCGTTACAAAGAGAAATTTATCCGATGTGTGTTTTTACTTATGACTAAAAAAAAATAAAAATTCAAATTTTGTCATGAAACTCGGTATATGGGGTTAGAATGGTATTCTGAACAACTTTATTTAATATTTTTTTTTGTATCTCTAACGCCAAGAAAAATATTAAGAATTGACCCTATTTGTAAATTTGTAGTAGGCTAGCTGTATCTTAAAAAATGTGACCCACCAACATGTATCACTGTGCAAAAATTTAAATCTGTGTTCTTTCAAATATCGAAAATATGGGAATGTCTTCATCTTAAATGCGACACACGGTATAATTTTGAAAAAAATTTAATAAGAAATTATGGGGTAGTCACGATTTTGAATCATAACAATTTTACTTAACGACATAGTGATACTTGAGTTTTAGAATAGATTTCTTAGGAACACACTTTTAAAAAATCAAAACTGAAGCAGTCTATAAGTTGAACACCTTATTATGGAATTCATATTTCAAATAAACGAAACGCTATCTCAGATGTCAAATAACACACTGCAATATCATTATTTTCAACACCGTATCATCATTTTTCAATATTCCCTTTTTAATACCGTTACCACTACTAAACTATCGCGTTTAGAAAAGTGGAAAAAAATCAAATACCCTTCAATTTACCGAGTATATCTGTCTCAGTCGCTATCAATACGTAATTCTAGCAATTTTCGGATCAATCCTGACAGAAAAATTACAGCTTTCACCAAATCACCCATGTTATATGCATATGAATGTATAATGCGATATTATGGTGGGCCATTCAGTGCTCCTACTCCCCCCCCTTCCCGCTTTCCGTTCCCTTCTTCATCGCCGTAAAATTTAACGGTTGTTATTGTTGTTATTCGGAGGCAGGTGTATTAAAATCAGCTGCGGGAATTTGGCAATTGCTATTTAAAACGTGTGCTTTTTCTTAGGCGATGATAATTTATTCAAAATATTATTGATATGATACAGGTATCATTTATAGCGATTAAATATGCTAATGCGGACGATTAAAAGCATATTTAGTATAGCAGGGTGAAAATAATCAGTGATCTTAGATCATGTTTTAGTAAATGTTTTAATAAGTATGATGCACTAACGTTTAGCAATATGTTATTTTAATAATTAATAACTGAATATATCTTGTTATTATCATTTCCTTATATTACGATTATAAATTTCTATCAGGCAAACATTGACACATGAAGTTAGGAAAATATTAGGTACTACAGGGTGGGCTAGAAGGCAGAGTAGGATTTGACATGTAAATATCTTATTTGCTAAGGGTTTTGTTTCTTTACTTACAGGTGCATATCATAAGCGATTCCTTGGAGCTTGGGCATGATGAATTACACCAAGAAAGAACGACTAAAAATAGTCGAATTATATTTTCAAAATAACAGGTCTATTATTCTAACGCAAAGAGCTTATCACAACCATTTCCACGTCAGACAAGGGCCCTCAGGGAGGATGATTCGGAAACTACCGGCACGCTTAGAGGAAAAAGGTTCTGTGATGAACCTTCCCCCTACTGGCAGACCACGTTTGGCTCGCTCTGACGAGTACATTGAAAGAGTTAGAGCCAGTGTCGAAGAAAAATCAGAAACATCAACGAGAAGACGTTCTAGGGAATTGGGAATGTCCCGAACAGAAGAATTCTAAAAAATAAATTAAAGATATTTGCATACAAAATACAGTTAGTGCAGGAACTAAAAGCTGTGGACCACGAACTGCGCCGAAATTATACGATTCACATACAAGAATTAGCCAGAGAAAACAATGAATTTATTAATCAACGTATCCTGTCTGACGAAGCTCATTTTCAGCTGAATGGTTTCGTCAATAAACAGAACTGTCTGGTACAGCAAATTCAAGGAGAATTTATCGGCGCCAACTGCACCCTCTGAAATGCACGGTTTGGTGTGGGGTGACCTCGCAGGAAGTTATCGTGCTTTACTTCTTTGAAACTGATAACGGTAACAGTGTAACAATTACTGGTGAGAGATATCGGGATATGATTGATCCTTTACGTCCTGCAGTAGAAAATTGTCTCGAAATGTGGTTTCAGCAAGATGGGGCACCCCCCCATACAGCCAATGTCACAATGAACCTCCTGGGGCAACTGTTTGGTGAGGGGATAATTTCAAGAAATTCCCATGTTAATTGGCCGCCACGTTCTCCCGACCTTACGACCTTACCGATTACTTCCTGTGGGGATACCTTAAGGAACGTGTGTACGTGAACAAACCGCGTACATTTGAGCAGTTCAAAAACAATATCCGTGCAGTAATTCGAGCATTAACTCCTCACACCTTAACCAATGTTATGAACAATGCAATCGAAAGAGCACGACTTTGCGAGGCCCCAAATGGAAGTCATTTGAAGGATGTTGTTTTCCATATGTCCATATCTCACATATCTCCATATGTTAAATATTTACTGTGTGGAGTATCAATAATATTGGTTTACAACTAACAAAGTTACTTAAATGTTAAATCCTGCTCTGCCTTCTGGCCCACCTTGTATAATGTAATATGGAGATGAAACTTTTAGAAAACTTAAGCAAGACAAAAAGCAAAATTTTTAAGTGAAAGATAATTAATTAAGTCTATACGCGTAAATTACCTAAGGATTAATACCAGATTAGTGAGGTAATTGAAGGAATAAAAGCACGATTAAAGGCAAGAAGTAGGAAAAGCAGAAATCTGAAAATACTAAAATCGGGAACCCTTACCAAAAACACTAAGAAACGAATACTTAGATGCTATGTAACTACTAATTTAATATGAGTTGGTACTCTGCAAGTCTTTTATAGGAGAGAAAAATCCCGGTTAAAATTCAAAGGTAAATGGGGAAAAAAGAATAAACCGAGGAAATAAATCTGATCAAACCCCCATAACAATATTTCTAGAGACCTTGAACGTGAAGTATTAGGAAGAAAACTCCATAATCTAAAAAGAGACTATGGAAAAATAGTAGATTAAGTTAGCAAATTTTCAGGATCTGTAGAGCTGTTAAATTCGAAACGAATAATCTTCGCAAAATTATTGGAACGCAGTAATAAGTAAAGAGAAGAAAAATAAATTATTTGAATTCAGAAAACGTAAATCTTAAATAAATATTACAACTTAGTCAGAGGGTCAGTTTTCAAGAAAGTATAAAACTGACTTGATCAAAGAGAAATTTTGATAATAAAAATTCGATCAACGACTATGAACGATAAAGGTAATATGTAACTAAATCGTTGAATATGTTACATTTTGATATTAAAACTTGTCTTCTTCTGCTTTTGGTTCTTTAGGGCTGTACACCAATTAGTTCAGATATTTGAGCATAATACTCTTTGTAAAACTCCCAATAGATCTCTCACTTCCACTGTGTTAGTTCTCTGTATTTGATCAAATCCCGGAAAATTTAACTACCATCGTAGAAACCCATTAGATCATTGGCGAAATGTTTCTATCTGAGTCCCTTCAGATCATCGCAAGTACATAATTCGTGAAGGCTAGTTTACTCTGTTTTTTTTTTACATCTCTTACACCAGGGCTCGCTAACCAAGTCACAAGGCGATAGCTTTAATTTTTTTGTCTGCTTCTAATTTAGTTGGCTGAAAACCTAGCATCGAACTTTCGTAGTAGTGTCTTAATATAGAATTGACCTTCTGTTAGCCTGCATTAACCTCCGAATTTATCTTCTAGCAGAATCCTCAGCAATTCCACGTACAGATTCTAGTCCAATGAAGTCCACCTTGGTCAGTCCATCGTCCATCTTATTGCATTTAATCCCGTCATGTTCTGGAACCCATATCAGTGAAACAGTATTGTCTTGTGCCAGTCTGTTAACGACTTGCTTTCAATGTTTAACCAGTTTCGCCCTGGTAATTGGGTTCGTAATAACCTTATTAGTCGTCTGACATTATGTTGATCCTTCTATTTGTGCAATCGTTTTTCCGAATTTCCTAGCCGCAGACTCCAATTGATAACAATTGAGGTTGGAAAACCGTATTTCTCGCGACTTAGTAATCTTTTCCTTCTAGAGCACATTTCACAGATTCCTGCATCTATACCCTGATTAGATTGCGATCCATACGTGAACCAAGTACAGATGCCTTAATCGCTCAGGCGACTCTTTGCCTGTTATCTCATCGGTATGGATATATTCAGCTTAACTGTAAATGTAGCCTCAAGGGCCATACTGCCCTCGGCAGTACAGTTCCGTGATAATTGTATGGCTTCTAGATACATTATAGGGACATCATAAGCCGTTAGCCTTCAGCTTCAAAATTCCAGTCATGCTTTCACAAGTACTTTCAGCCAAGGGAGGCCCATATTGGCCTCATTAAAACTTAAGGGAACTCGAGAAAAATTGTCGTGAGGAACTGTATAATACTATCTAATTTATTATTAAGTCATAAGAAGAACTCTAGTAAAACCCAGAACGGTAACTCCATTAACGGAGACGGAACCAACCAGAGAATTCGCCCGACTACCTAATATCTCTGGAGTCACTGAAAAATAGGAAAGATCCTATCTAAGAAGAATATAAAAGTTTGTTTTAATTCTACTCCGTAATCCAACACAACTTTTCTGGGACTAAAGATAAATTACCACGAACTAAAGGAGAAGGAGTTTTAAGAGCTAAGATGCGAGTGTGGAAACACCTGTATCGGATAAGCAAGAAGATGGGTTGGATAAAGGGTTAAGGAACATCAGAGCGACACATGAAGAAAAAGAATTGGACAATCAGCGGTTGCAGAACATGTACACGAAGACAGACATAAAATGAATTTTAAAGAAACAGAAGTATTAGCTACGAAGAATTACCATCGAAGAATTATTATAGAAGCTATCGAAATAGAAAAAAACATCCTAATTTCACCCGCGAGGACGACTATAGATTCAGCAACAGCTGGACGAGAGATACCTACGATAATCCGTAACGTAATGAAGCAAGACGCATGAAGCAGTGAACCAAAGCCACATATAAGGAAAAACAACAACGAAGAAAATTAGTGTGGTACCAGATCCTGCAGTTGACTGTATGAACAGCGAAACGTCTAGTGAAATTACGACAACATTGCGAAACTAGCAAGAAGATTGTATTGCGTATACCATAATACCATTTTAAAATATAAATTACACTTTTAAGACTATTATTGTTTTAAATAGTTAATTGACGAAGGAGATACTTGTTCAAACTTCATTATAACGCTAAGAAATAAGTAATTAAACTTCTAGTTTCAAAAATTCTTTTATTGTAGTGGTATTTACAATAAAAGAATTTTTGAAACTAGAAGTTTAATTACTTATTTCTTAGCGTTATTATTGTTTTACAAAATTGAGTAGAATATTTTGCAGTATTAAAAATTATAGAAATGTATTATTAAGACCCTTTAAAAACATATGAGTGTAAATTTTTCGTTTCGATAAATTAAAATCTTCAATTAACCCACTCCGTTTCGGAAAAGTATGTCTTAAACTAATTCCTAGCAATAAATAATCCCTATTTATAACAGTGACTTATCTATTAACGCAAATCGTCCACTTTAAAAGTCAAAACAGATACCACCAACGATTAAACAACAAACGCGAATCGCAAAACGAGAGGGAGGCACGAAACAAAAGAAAAAACCGGAAATGCCCTATTAGGACGAATTAATACGTATTAGAGATGCGTTACATGAAGTACTCCGCGTATCGCCTAGCATATCTAATTTTGTGTTGTCCCAGAAAAACGAAGAAAAAAAAATCGCATACGTTTTGCGATAAAAATTCACACATTTATCTTTGGATCAAGCCTCGGTAGTGTTCAGGTGTTTCCGAACACTCTGTGTCGAGAAAAAAGCCACTCCCCTTGTTTATAAATGTTGTATGTGCGTTCGATGCTGATTTTCAACGTAGATAAGCTAGGTTTCTCATCGTGCGTAACCTACCTTACACGGGCTTTCTTGTAACAGGAGGCATTTACGCATGAAGTACGTAGGGTTCAGTGATAATTTTCTTACATGAATTGTTCAACTTGTAAATTGGATGTAATTGAAGAATTAAATCGATATGATTACGTCTAGTTTTAACACGGAATTTTTACTTTAAATGTGGTGAACTAGGTGTCCCGCAGGGTAAACCTTCAAGCCTTTTCTTTGATCGATTATTTAATGATCGTGACGAGATTTAAATACCAAATAACTCTCCTTGTTTATAATATTTTAGTTTACATATTGTTTCTCTATTTTTTTTTATTGACATGGGTTAGGGTAAACCGTAGAGTTATTGTACGTTGACAGTTATTGGACAAGACACTTTCTTTTGGAGATTATGAGACTTATAATAAAGCAAACTTTCTGATTTTTTAATTAAACAGAGCCCTCTAGTATCTAGTTGCAGAAAATCCATTCGGAGTTAAAAATTTTTACATAAACCTGTAAATACGTCATTCTTAAACAAGCCCAATATTTCTTCACACGTGGTCTTAAGTAGTTCCTTAAGAAAGTTTACTGCGGTGAGTGAGTGAAGAAGCTAAACTCATTTAAAAATAATTAATTAAATTGTGAATCATCGTAACAGGTAAGTCTTAGATAGTATTTTAAGCCACAGTTGATTAGTCTTAATCTAAAAATAATTAAGCTTATGTTCTATCCAATAACTAAGTAAAAAATTAGAGTCATTATTGTTATTGGACGTGTGTCTAATGAGTGAATAGACATGTTGTCATATGATTGTATGTCCATACAAAAGAATTCCAGAAAAACATAGCGCTGTCTGTTAATCCTTTGTGAGGTATAGAACGCAGTGACAATGGCTAGATGACAGCGGAAACATTCTATGAAGACATTTTAAATGTTTTTCATCGACACCTAATGGAAAACAATGTTAAGTTTCCAGTAATTATTTTCGTAGGTGGACACAAATCCCATTTAACTTTAAAACTGAGTATCTTGTATAACTAACTCCAAATAGAGATTAAAGCGCTGTATCCGAATGCCATTCGCAATTTCCAACCTGCGGACGTTTCGGCATTTAGGCCAATCAAATCAACTTGGTTCAGTTGTGTAAGACAGTGGTATGTGGTCCATCCGGCCGAAATTTTAAACTAATAATGCTTTGCCCCAATTCTGCAATCAGTGATTGACAAATCAGATAAACCTTCATATTTGATAAATGGCTTTAGAGTTTGTGGCCTTTATCCATTTAATAGCGACGCGGTGTTTTGTCTAAAGGTGGAAGACATAACAATGGAGAATCAATTGAAGAGGTTGTTGATAAACATGTTCTGATGTATACGGATTTTACTAAAATTGTGGTATCCGAAAAAATCATAAAATTTGAGAGTATAAATATAATTGTAGAGGATAATGACGATGAACATTTCTGCAACCTTTACCGTGTATAGCAACATTTTAAGAATCCCCCACAAGAGGATCAAGAATACTTCAAGATATAACACTGCCTTCAACGCATATTGCAAAAAATCAGTCTTTTACGCAGGATCTTGAAGTGAATGCCGAAATGAAAGGTAATATAGAACCTATGAAAACAAACAATCAGAAATTTTCATACACAATGAAGATCAGATAAACACTGAAAGCAAAGCTTTAAAGGAACGTAATTTGAAGCTTGAAGAAATTGATCACTCAGTGGATAAAGGCAGTGTAAATAACATAGAACTTGTGGATTGTGGAAATACGACAGAAATTACAGAAAATAATGAACAAATGAAACCTGGAACTTCCCAAATATTAAACCTAGAAATAAAAATCGAACGTAACACATTCAGTAGTTATTTAGTGTATCCACCTTATCCGCAACGAAAAGGAAAGAGGCAAACCTAAAGAGTCCCTTTCGCAATAACTTCTACCAAATATCAAGAAATGATGGAACAGGAACGTGCTATAAAGCAACAATTAGAAGAAGAAAAGAAAAATCGTATGAGAGCGCAAAAAAAGTAAAAAAGAAAAATTGAATAAGCCCGTACGTAGCAAAAGTTTGGTACATTGTGGTCAATGTCAGAAACAAATAAAGGGTAAATCGTCTCTCAATTGTCTCTCACCAACCTGGAATAGATAGTGAGAGTGATAGTCACCGCCATAGTTTACAGAAAAATAGCAGTTGTAATAGTGAAGAAGAGATGACCATGAACATAAAAAAGATGGTGGCGAAAACAGCGAAGATGACCTTGACCCTGATCAACTATTCCATTTATTCACATCGGAACAGAAGAAGTTAGGTTTTTAAATTTAATTTGATAGAGGTATGACTAATAATTCTCAGAATGTTGTCCAATAAATGAAATTTTTGTCCAATAACTATATTTTTCTACATGCGCATCTTCAACATTTTTTTCAGAGAGTTACCAATATGTTACATGATGAAAGTTTTATATCGTACTTTAAAACAGACTGGTCTTATTTTATGTAAGAATTTTTTCGTTAAAAATTAAATTGGAACACGTACTTTTTCTGTACTTGATTTTGAAAATTTTTTGTTTTTTTTTGGTTTACCACGTGGTTAGTAAATTAATTACTTAAAAATTCATAAAAAAAAATTCGTTCAAATTTTTTTTAAAAATCAGAAATACAATTTCACTGAAATATTTTGAAGAAATTGTAATCAGTTTCAAACTTCTTTATTTCCATTCAACATAAGAGGTGTATAAATTAAGTATAAGCCACACAGCGCTGGCGACGATTCTTCCAACTCTCACAGCAGTGCTGCAACGAGGAGGCTGAGGAGCCACAAGAATGTGTTTACTGACCCAAAAACTCGTATATTGAAAGTGATGTGACAAGGTGCATTGTCGTGATGCCTAGTCTAGAAGTTTGGTTTCACAGTAAAAGTGTTGACTGATTGTTTGGCCTTGAGGCACATACTCTTTGTGGATCTACAAAAAGTTTTTTGGAACCTTTTTGAGTAGATCCTTTTATTCTCCAATTCGATGGTCAAAATCTGATGAGTCAAATTCAACTCTTAGCTGTCGAAAAAGCAAATCAACATGAGGTGTGCCATTCTCTACTCTAGCGCTTGGTTTCCGGGTCGCACTTAAACAGCCAAGTCTCGTCACTAGTAATGTCGCGTTCCAAGAAATTGAAGAAAAACTCAAGGTACCATCCCTTCCTAATGTCTTTTTGGTCCTGCGAAAAGTTTTTTGGAACCATTTTGCGCAAATTTTTCTCACCTCCAAATTCATTGGTCAAAATCTGATGAACGGTGGCGTGAATTAAATTCAACTTAATCATTCCGACTATTAACCGACGGTCTGAATCCATAAGATTCCAGATTCTGTCAACACCTTCATCAGTTCTTGTAGATGAAGGCCTTGCGCTGCATGACTCATCTTCAAAGAAGTCTCTTACTTCTGAAAATACCTTAAACCACGAAAAACCTGGACCCTTGACAAAACACTGTCTCCGTTGGCCTGCTGGAGCTTTACAAAAGTTTTCGTTGCACTGCGCCCAAGTTTAAATCTGATAGAACACCATTGCTGGAAATTAATATCACTCATTTATAGAATACACTAGAAAAAACTGTTTCGCCAAACAAAAATAGCTAGGGACAACAAATGACTCTAGTGAGTTCAAACTCGTACTGATTGAGTATCACATGTTCACCTACCGAACCTGCAAGTCTCGCGTTCTAAGTGTTGTCAGATTAAACACTACGCTGCCAGTCTCACTACTTAATTTACATACCTCGTAAAATATGATCTTACATAAATAATGTTAAACAATCTTAAAATTTCGAAATTCTTTTTAAAAATGAAATGTAATTCGATTTTAAATTAAATGTAATTATTATCAACTCTTCGGTAATATACTTAATCGCATGTAATAAATTAGGTGTTCCACAAGGTAGACTTTTAAGCCTTTTATTTTAATAAATAATTTATGCCAGAGTTTGACGAATTTGTCGGTTCGAGAACCGTCTATTTATTAACATTTGATGCGTAATTTCGACTCAAGGAACGCAAATTGTAATTATCGAAATATAATATTTTTATGAATTTCAAGTCAAAAAACAAAAGAAAAATAAATTAAGTACAAAAATTAAATAAAAGTTCTACTTCAAAACAGAATTACGAAATCTTTTATTATTCTTTAATATAATTTAAAATAAATTATATTTATTATCATTACTTCAATATTTATTTAACAAAAAAAGCTTTTGTAATTAAAATTGTTTAAAAATATCTGCATATTACTTCGCTATATATTTTTTCTGTTCAAAGTGTGTTTTAGTTTTTGGATAATTCAAGAATTTCCTGTCAAATACAAGGATAAAGTTAATGCAAATTATACTTTTAAAACAATTCTATTTGAAGATACATGTAATATACCTACTCACTTTCATATGAAATCCACCACCCACTAAAATTCAAACCAAAATTTTGAAACTTCGGTAAAATAATGCTTTATTATCAACTAAGAAACCATGAAAGTTTCCGCCGAAAAACTCAACTATTATGTTTCCTGTATCATTGTTATCTTCAACTTTCAATATTTTCTTCCTAGCAATTTATGAATTTCTGCCAACAAAATGTCAGTTTATTTGATTGTCAAACTGTCAAGTAGACGCTTTGTAATGCCCCCAGTGCGACGTCGTCGAAATTTTACCCATATTAATGATTTTGTTAGGGGCCGAATTATCGGTATGAAAGAGGCGGGTCTCTCATTCCGAGAGATTGGGAGAAGGCTGAATCGGGACCACACTACAGTTGCTAGAATATGGTCTTCATGGTCCGAAGAAGGTATTCAGAGGCGCCGTCCTGCTGGAAAACCTCCCCGAAGAAGCAACGCACGTGAAGACCGACTTCTTAGGCGGATGGCTACCAGGGATCGATTTCAAACAACAAAGTCGATTGCTGTGGATTGGATGAGAGCTTTGAACCGACACTTGTCGATGGCAACTGTTTACAAAAGAATTTCTTCCTTTGGGCTTCATTCATACCGTCCTTACTTTCGGCTACCATTAACACCTCCCCATAAAGCAGCCAGACTTGCATGGTGTCAAGAACGGCAATGGTGGGTTCATCAATGAAATGACATCGTCTTTAGTGATGAATCAAGGTTTTGTTTATGGGTGAATGATGGTCGTAGAAGGGTGCGGCGATATCGAGGAAAAAGGCGGAATTTTGAGTTCGTTCAAAGACGACACACAGCCTTAACACCAGGGGTTATGGTTTGGGGGCGATATGTGCTGGACGAAGGTCACCCTTTACGTTCATTCCAGGCACATTAAACGCACGTCGTTACATCGACAACGTTGTGGAACCGGTGTTAGTACCTTTCATGCAGACGTTGCAGAATGCCACTTTCCAACAGGATAATGCAGCACCCCATACTGCTGTGGTTACAAGAACATTCCTGGAGCAGGTTGGATTGCAGATTTTGCCCTGGCCTGCACGGTCACCGGACTTGTCGCCGATTGAACATGTCTGGGATATGATGGGTCGGCGACTAAGACAACTACCCAGGCCTCCTGAGAATCTGGATGAACTTCGACACCATCTAGAGGTTACATGGAACGAGATACCCCAGGAGGACATCGACCACTTAATAGAGAGCATGGGAAGAAGAGTTAATGCGTGCATAGCTACGCGTGGGGATGCAACCCACTACTAGCTTCTTCTTGAAAAATGTTAATTTTTGTTTTGTTTTTTTCAACTAAACTTTCATCGTTTCTTAGTTAATAATAAAGCATTATTTTACCGAAGTTTCAAAATTGTAGTCCAATTCTTATTGGGTAGTGTATTTCATATGAAAGTGAGTGTAAATATAATTATGTTCAAGGATTAACGTTACTGAAAAAAATAAAATTATCAGTGCTTTATCAAACGCATCACGCCAGTTTTGCATGAATATATACAATCTACCTTATCTCCGTTATCGATTATAAAAATATTTGCCAAGCAAATATATCATATATGTATTATATACATCTAAATTGTAAAAAAAAACGTTTTATAATTCGCCGAAAGTTATACGACCAAATATTTCGTTCAACTCTCGCGATGTAGAGGGCGCTGTATGTCTTTAACTCGAAGAAAATTGCGGAAGGGTTAAAAAAGCAAGGGTAAAATTTCACACGGCAGTTTAGTTTGCGTTTAGATGTTGTGAGGAGAGGTTGTATAAATTCAATTCATTTTCTTACGCACCTAGGATTATTTTAAGATATTGTAAACTGATGTTTTCTTTCATATTATGTTGTTAATTGTTAAAAAAAATAGCATTTTGCAAATCGTTGAGTTTGTTTCTTTGATATTAACACAAATGTAAGTAAATAATGTAGAGATAATAAATAATATTGGGTTTTTTCCTATGAAAAATAACACTCTATCGCGTTATATTTAATGAGTGTTCAAGTCATTGATACATATACAGGGTTAGTTAAAAGTATGGAGACGGCGATTTATTGTCGTTAATATTCATAGGATATTTTGATCTAAATTTGAGAATATTTGATTTTTTTTTTTCAATTGTTTTTTAGTTACGCCTGTCCGCGTATTTTTTTTAAATGAGAACTAGTAAATTTTACTCTACCATTCGATAGAGATTTTTTTCTCTTTACAAATTTTTTTTTGTTTTTAAAATTAATTTTAAAAACTTTTTTATAAGAAAAAGCCGGTTCATGTGTTTAACAGATGTTCGGTACATCGCAGATAGACAGAAGCGTAGCGATAAACAAACTTGAGCGACATAATTTTATCAGTGGTTATTGTGTACGTCAAATCTTTGACAGAAATAATTCATTTGTGCAATTTGTTGCTGTTAATATTAACAATGGCGAGTTTAAGTGAACATGAACGAATTGAAATACTTATGATATTGGGTTATGGAGGTAGACGCAGAAGTTTACAAGACGTTAGTAATTTATTTAATGATACGCATCCAAATAGAAATCCAATTTCTAAATCCGTTGTTGGTAAAACTTTAAGACGCTTTGTACAAACGGGTAGCGTTAAAGATTTGCCAAGGAGTGGTAGACCTAGAACAGCAAAAAGCGATGATAACAAACTGGATATTTTATTGGCTGTATCTGAATATCCCCATTTATCAACCAATCAATTAGCGGCCAATTTCAATATTTCACAATCATCGATCGTGTCGTTTCTAAAAATTGAAAAGTATAAACCATATAAGGTACACCTTGTACACGAGTACACGAAGATGATTTTGATATGAGATTACAATCTTCTGAAGAAATGTTAAATATTTGCAATAATAATGAAAATTTTGTCAACAATATTCTTTTCTCAGTAGTTTCTCAGAAGTAAACAGACATAACTGCAGATACTGGTCATTGGAAAATCTCTCTTGGTTTTTGGAGCACCATAAGCAGTACCCCCAAAAGGTTAATGTTTGGGTTGGCATTCTAGGCGGTCATATTATCGGTTCCTTTTTCATCAATGGCAATTTAACTTCGGCTCTGTATTTGCAGTTATTGCAAAATGAAATAATACTGCTAGTGCTACGCTCTATCCTCATGAAAACAATGAACACCTGCCCAATGACAGTATCTGGTTCCAGAAAGATGGCGCCCCACCACATTATGGTGTAAATGTTCGTCAATATCTGGACAACGTTTTTCCCCACAGATGGATTGGAAGACGAGGAACCATTGAATGGCCAGCCCGTTCGCCAGATTTAAGTCTTTTAGATTTTTTTCTTTGGGGATACGTAAAAAACAAAGTTTACAAAGAAAAGCCCGATAACGTCGAAGATTTACAAATCCGAATTACCAGAACGATACAAGAAATTCCCCGAGAGAGAGAACAGAACTCTGTTCGGGGTTTTGTAAATCGATTGGGTCATTGTCAAATTACTAATGGACGACAATTTGAACACTTACTTTAATTTACTTTGTTATTAATTTGTATAATTTTTCTTGTAAAAAAAGTTATTAAAATGAATTTAAAAAAAACAAAAATATTATTGTAAAGAGAAAAAGAATCTCTATCGAATAGTAGAGTAAAATTTACTAGTTCCCATTTAAAAAAAATGCGCGGACAGGCGCAACTAAAAAACAATTGAAGAAAAAAAAATTCAAATATTCTCAAATGTAGATCAAAATATCCTAACAAACTTTTATATTGAACATAAATCCCTAAAATGAATATTAACGACAATAAATCGCCGTCTCCATACTTTTAAGTAACCCTGTATATGTGTGTGTATCACGAAAATTATGAATTTATTTAATAACGAACTGAAAAATAATGATAATTTAGGATTGTTTAAAAAAATATTTATCTGCTCTTAAAAATATGGCCGAGAAATATAATGTAACTATAACCCAGCATATGTGATATGACTAATATGTCTTTAAATATTATCTAATCAATCACAGGCTAAAATACATAATATTATACACAGATAAGTAAAACCCACCGAAACCGACCTTATCTGTCAATTATTGGACAATATTATTTTTCGTTTTAAATATATGGGCGATTATATTATCTTTTGTGTTGAGGAGGAGTCAACCTATCAAATGCCCTAAAATTTGTTGCTATTTCCATTTTGAAATGTCGGTTGTATAAAGCTAATTTGCCCATAATGCTATGGTAATGAAATCATTACCATAGCATGTAAGACGTATTTTTTTATGCCCAAATCGTTTTTTGAAATATTTTTGTTGAAATAAAAGAAATATTACATACAAATTAAATATACAGGCTGATTCATTTTCGGCCCTCACCATGGGGATCTCGCTTTTTATTGCAGATAGAGTATAGGTTTAAATTTGGCAAAGTTGTTAAATTTTGTGTTTGTTATAAATCCGTAAAGAAAATAGACCTGTGACAAATGACCTTCGTTATTAAAAAAAAAAACGCGAAAACTCCATTTTCTTCTTTTACCTGTAGCACCGACATTTGGCCTTGTAGAGAAAATATAAAAACACATCCTTTTGACCATTTCTAAACCTCTATCCAGTGGTGTACTCTAAATTTTTATACGACGTTTCGTTTATTTCTGGCCATCATCAACTATCTAATTTCTTATAGGCGCCATATTGGATTTAGGGATCTTCAGAAAGATTTTTCTTTTCTGATTTCAACCATGTACCACATGCTGACTAAAGTTTTTGACATTAGGTTTTATTTGAAATAATAAATTATAAGATTAATTAAGGTAGCCATGGAATTTCACTCTGTCAAACATTTCATTTATTGTTCATTAATAATACAAAAATGTCATACACTAACGAAGAGAAACGAGATATGATAAGTATTTTTTATTCTTCGAACCGAAATTCAACAGTAGCGAGTACAAGATATCTACAATTATATCCAGAACGACAACAGGCTCATCGTACCATTTTTCTAGATCTCGACAGAAATTTGGTCGAGAATGGATCGTTTACTAAGCCGCGTAATGGTCAAGACAACAGGAATTTAAATGAAAATGGACAAGATATTTTACAAATGGTAAATTAAAAGCGTGTTTTCAAATTTCATGTTAATCTTGTATTTTTATAGATAAATAATAATCCATCAATTTCTACACGCGAAGTAGCGTCAGAATTAAATTTGTGCCAGTCCAGAGTTTGGAGAACTTTACATAAAAGTAGGTTTAAACCATACAGGATCCATGTTAGTCACTCTTTACTGCCTGGAGATAATTTGAGAAGGCTAGAATATTGTAATTGGTTAATGGGAAGGATAGAAAACTACGAAAATTTTTTAAGCAAAATCATCTGGTCAGATGAAACAAAATTTACAAATTCTGGAATGTTCAACAGAAATACGGAGCACTATTGGGCAGTACAAAATCCCCGACAAAACAGGGCTAGAAGACCACAACATCGTTTTGGAATAAACGTTTGGATGGGTATTTTGGCAAATCGTCTCTTAGGACCAGTTATGTATGAAGAACATTTAAATGGAGAAAGATATTTAAACATTTTACGTACATACGTATCTGACTATCTTGACGACAATATCCCATTAAATCAGTTACAATATTTATGGTGGCAACAAGATGGCGCACCAGCACACAAAGCAGCTGTTGTTAGACATTTCTTAAATCAAGAGTTTGCAAACCGTTGGATTGGAAATAGGGGAGTTGTTGAATGGCCTGCGAGATCACCTGATTTAAGTCCGCTAGATTTTTTTTTATGGGGATATGTTAAAAATAATATTTATAAAGTAGATGCGCCACAAAACATTGAAGAATTACGAGACAGACTTCAGAATGCCTTCGATGCAGTTCCTAGAAGAACTATACAAAGGGCAGTACAAAATGCCAGAAGGCATGCCCAATTGTGCATTACCGAAGATGGCCAGATAATTGAACATTTACTGTAATTGTTTATTGGTTACTTTTCTATGCATTTTTGTTATCTTGTACTCGCTACTGTTGAATTTCGTTTCGAAGAATAAAAAATACTTATCATATCTCGTTTCTCTTCGTTAGTGTATGACATTTTTGTATTATTAATGAACAATAAATGAAATGTTTGACAGATTGAAATTCCAAAGGCTACCTTATTTAATCTTATAATTTATTCTTTCAAATAAAACCTAATGTCAAAAACTTTAGTCAGCATGTGGTACATGGTTGAAATCAAAAAAAAAAACTCTTTCTGAAGATGTCTAAATCCAAGATGGCGCCTATAAGAAATTAGATAGTTGATGATGGCCAGAAAGAAACGAAACGTCGTATAAAAATTTAGAGTACACCACTGGATAGAGGTTTAGAAATGGTTAAAAGAATGTGTTTTTATTTTTTCTCTACAAGGCCAAATGTCGGTGCTACAGGTAAAAGAAGAAAATGGGGTTTTCGCGTTTTTTTTTAAATAACGAAGGTCATTTGTCGCAGGTCTATTTTTTTACGGATTTATAACAAACACAAAATTTAACAACTTTGCCAAATTTAAACCTATACTCTATATCCAATAATAAGAGAGATCCCCATGGTGAGGGCCGAAAATGAATCAGCCTGTATAATTAATAAGCTATTAAATAATTCGTCTGCGGATACCTCGCACTAAAATAATATGAGTTTATTTATAATGACTGAGATACAAGGTGTTAAAGTTTTACTAAAAAAATAAAAATTCAGCTATAACTATATTTTTATATATATATAATTTTTTATCCTTATCATTTTTGATTAGAAATTATAAAATCCGACTTGTCCAATACAATTAGGATAGGTATTAGCATTGATAATTCTTTTGGAAAATTTATAACTTTTAAATATTGTTGTAATGGTGTCGTGAAAAAGTTTAATTCATTTATGTAAGTATTTTTTAAAAAGTCTTTCTTTGGAGACTGTGGTTAAGTAAAAACTCAAAAAAGTATAAAACTCCTTACCACAATTAATAATCGTATCCTAAATACGTATTTCGACAACTAAGTTGTCATCATCAGAAGGTAAAACCACTAATCAAAGTGTTGCAGATGGGGCACAGTAAAGCTAACACATAAACGCGCAACTACTTTACATGGCGTCCAGGTATACACAAGAGTGTATACGTGGGGTTAAGGGGTTTTGTACCTTTTTTGAGTTTATATTTTTTTTGAGAACTTCACCTAACATATTTATTTTTTCCTGCCCTACTTTTTGACAGTAACTCCCAAAGAAAAAGCTGACCAGCGGCGTACATAGTACCTAAATGAAATTAAATATTATGATTGGAAAATGTTACACCCCTAATTTAATTTTGGTAGAATTCACCGTTTTCGATATAATTCGAAATAATTACGACTAATATCCGAGAATGACTGCATAACTAATTTATCTAAAATTTGTTTTTGTTAATAATGCTGGAATAATATGGGTTTTTGTTTTCAAGCCCGACGTTAAATCAAACTGGAAATAATGAACAATTGATCATGTTTTTCTTCAGCTCGAATGAAAGATATTATTAGTTATGAAGTCATTCCTGTGATATATAGGATTATTTTAAAGTAAGTTCCCTGTTTGAAATGGCCATAAGTTTTGCAAATTTTTGATATGTACAAAAATAATAACACTAATTTGTTCATAACGAAACGGGATTTTATTATAACTAGAAGAAATAGGAAAAAGCTAAATATGTAACACTGTAGAGTAACTCATTTCCAAAAGCTTTGCTATTTTATTAGCGCTACAAACATTATATGCTGAATTCACACTAACTTCCCTCACTTCTTGTAAAAATACAACCAGAAAAGGTATTTCTTAGTAGACCTACTACTTATTACTTACTACACAAGGACGTGGGACTTTTCCAATAACAAGCAATTGCCCTTTTTGGCCACAGTGTAAAAGTATTAAACGTTCTGTTTACATCTTTCCGCTTACACATTTTTCACCTTTTAGCGCCAAAGCCTTGTTGGGTATTGCACGAGAAAAAGTCCGGTTTCGCCCGCGTTGAAAATGTCTTTTTCACTATAGCCTTCGATTAATGAATGAGTTTTTCGAAGAATTGTGTCACGTCTTCAGTGTTGACACCAGCGGCTTTTCCGGAAATCATTCTAAAATTGATGTTATGACGCAACTGGAATTTTTCGAACCACCCAGATGATGGACTGAAATTAGAATAATCCAAAGAATTGGCGATTTCCTTGGCTTTCGCTCGCTCTATCGGCCCTGATGTGTTTTTGTTTCGAGCTGTCCCAAACCATTCGTAACATGTTATTAATTAGCAGTCCCTTTTTTTACATTGATATTTAACACCCACTTTGTAGTAAATCTATGCTTTTGTCGAATGATTTCACTTGTTTGAATTTTTTCTATTTTAAAACGTTTGATTGCGTACGCTAAGTTTTTCTTTTTCGTAAACATTTATAAAGTAAATTTTCTCTTTTGACGAAAGAACGTTTGTTTTTTGAAAGGCTCATCTTGAAATACCAGCGTAAAACACTTCTATGTACACAATTGAAATGTGAACATAAAACTGACTGTTTCGGGATACGCGAATGTGCCAGAATGTGAGTTATAACTAGAGAACGGATGCAATTTCCATAAAACGCGATCGGCAATTGGAATTGTGTATAACGTCGCTAAGTACATCCCGGCGTAATTCATTGAAGTATTTGTTTGACTTACTCGGCCACCTGGTCTCGCAGCGATAACAATGGACAACCCAGCCATTGTATTCGGAGAATATTGTGTTTTCAGTGGTGTCGTGTACGTAGATAAAATAAATAAGTTTATCGTATTTCGTAAGAGAAATAGCACGTACATTCCTTTTCTTTTCATTTAAGCAACATCTTCCGATTATTTTCATGTAAGCGTGAATAAAATTTCGTTATTTAATTTCGTTTATTTGGATCTAGAATATTCTTACTTTTTCAGACAATGGAAGAGCGTCGAGAATGGCATCGTGAAACAATGGCGAGTTGGATTGTGGGCCATACTGATTGTATGTACATTGCCAGTGATTCCGAAATTTATTGTGAAGTGTGTGAAACGTTATTGAAAAATTGCAATAAATCAACCGTAAAACGTCACGCAGGATCGTTAAAGCACGAAAAAAAATTGAACTCGTTGGAATCTGACAATTTTAACGAAGAACTCTGTGAAACTTTTATGGCAGCTAATATTCCATTATTTAAATTGAACAATCCAATTTTGAAGACATTTCTGAAAAAATATACTAGTCGAAATGTTCCTGATGAATCAACTTTACGCAAATATTATGTTTCTAGGTGCTATACGAGAACAGTAGAACGCATTAGAAGCCATCTTTTAAATCAATACATATGGATAAGCGCCGACGAAACGGTGGATATGTTAGGACGCTGTGTGGTAAATGTTGTAGCTGGTGTACTACATCCAACTATTCCCTATAACTCATATGTAATAGCAACAAGTGTTATAAATAGAGTTGATGCGGAAACAGTTGCTGAAACCATTAAGGAGAATATGCAAAAAATGCTTCATTCGGACGCCACGTACAAAGAAAAAATACTTTTATTTGTCAGTGATAGTGCTGCGTATATGTTAAAAGCATGCAGACTATTGAAGAAAACATATCCTAATATGCTGCATATTACTCTCCACAGAATCTGTGAATATATCAGAGACACTTTTCCGGAAGTTGATAGACTTGTATCAGCTTTTAAAAAAGTTTTCAGAAAAGCACCATTGAGAGTAGCTCTTTTCAGGGAAAAATATCCATATCTGTCACTGCCTCCCACTCCAGTAATAACTAGATGGGGAACATGGCTGGAAGCTACTAGTTATTATGCTGAGAATTTCGATAGTCTAAAACATTTCGTAACACTGCTAAAGTAGGATGCTAGAAGTATTGGTGAGTGCAAGGAGCTCACACAAATCCCAAATTTAAAAAATCAGTTGTAATTTCTTCACGAACACTTTGGAAAATTGCCAAAACTAAGCACTTATTTTGAAAATCGAAATCTAAAATTAAATGACGGATTAACCACATTAGATGTGGCTGTTAATAATTTGAAAAGTATTCCAAGTGACTTCGGATGTGGCCTTCGGCAAAAGTTTGAAGCAATTCTTAATAGAAATCCAGATTTAATTACATTGCAGCAATTATGTATGGAGTCAATTCCACAAAATCTAACGGCTAAATATGAAGAAATAAAAGAATATTTCCAGTATGCACCTATAACCAGTTGCGATGTAGAAAGGACGTTTTCTATTTATAAGGATGTACTTAATTCAAAGAGAACAAAATTGACAGAAGAAAACCTTGAGAAACTATTGCTGTTCAATATTAACACTCCTTTACTCAACTTGAACGACAAAATGAACAAATAAAAATGTTCCAATTATAGAAATAAAATTAAAAACTTTAAAAATACAACTTTTCAACAAATACATATGTATTTCGTAATTTTATAGATCACCATCCGTTTGTTTTCCAATTATATAAATAAAATTAATTAATAAATATGTATTTCGTAATTTTAGATAGATAGATCACCACCGTATGTTTTCCAATTATATAAATAAAATTAAAAACTTTATAAATACAACTTTTCAACAAATAAATATGTATTTCGTAATTTTATAGATCACCACCCGTTCGTTTTCCAATTATATAAATAAAATTAAATATTTTAGAAATACAGCCTTTCGCCAGTACTGCACTGGGCTTTGCATCATGTGGTAAGCGTGTCCGTTCTCTAGTTATAACTGTGTGAATGCTATTGAGCAGTCAGGGCATTCCCCGAACTAAATGCGTGTTGATAAGCAAAATAAGGTCAGTAGGTATCCGCTTAAAGGAGATGGATTACACTAAAATAACCTTGATGACGTGTCCGTGTCCGGTCAAAGGAAGTGTCCGCTTAACAGAGGATATTTTACATCTATGAGTAACTGTTGAGAAATGGTGCCCAAACATATGTCTGGATAATAGACGTCTCCGCTAATAAGAGGTGTCCGTTAGCAGAGAATCTACTGTACTCGCAAATATCTACGGTACAATGGGTTTATTATAGTTTAAAAAGACTGTTATCGATATTCAATCCATGTTTAAACAACGCACTACTCTATATATTTTTAAAACACCAAATTATTGGCCATCTAGATATGAGTTGTCAAATAATGACATCGTAAGATTTTGGACTCAAATTCTTCCGTTCGCAGATTCCTTCACCTTGTGTTAAATAATCGATATCAGATGCTATTGAAAACATACCACGGAATGCACTTTCTAAAGCTGTTAACTATTTAACTTTTTCCTATTTCTTTTTGTTATAATAAACTTCCGTTTCTTTAGGACCAAATTAGTGCTATTATTTCTGTACATATTAAAAATTTGCCAAACTTATGGCCATTTCAAACTAGGAACTTACTTTAGAATAACCCATATGTTGTTGGAACACACCTCAATTATTCCGAAAACGGTAAACTCTATAAAAATTGAACAAGAATATTATTTTTTTATTGAATATGTCATAGATTTTAAAATTGAATGGAATTTTGAAAAAATTCAGTGGCGTAGCATTTTTTTCCAAACAAAATATTTGGTTTCACTTACTATTTACGACACTGGTCAGTTTTTTCTTTGGGCGTTGCTATAAGAAAGTAGGCCAGGAAAAAGCAAAATGGAGTTGTAAGGTTGGCAAAAAAACGTTTTTTCAATTATGAGTTTATTAGCCGAATTTATAGTTTTTTGGTAAAATTTTAACACTTTGTATCTCTGTCAACAAACGTTTCAGACAAAAATGTTATAAGCAAACTCATCTTATTTTAACGCGAGGTATTCGCATACTAATTATTTTGAAAAATAAATGGGCCGTCCTGTATATTCTTGTTTATTATTAAAAAAAATCAGTGGCGTAGCATTTTTTTCTAAACAAAATATTTGGTTTCATTTACTGTGTACGTCACTGATGAGTTTTTTCTTTGGGCGTTGCTATAAAAAAGTAGGCCAGGAAAAAAATAAAATGTTAGGTGAGGTCGGCAAAGAATCGTTTTTTCAATTATGAGTTTATTATCCGAATTTATAGTTTTTTTGGTAAAATTATTTTGAAAAATAAATGGGCCGTCCTGTATATTCTTATGAATTATTTTAAAAAAATCAGTGGCGTAACATTTTTTTCTAAACAAAATATTTGGTTTCATTTACTTTGTACGCCACTGGTCAGTTTTTTCTTTGGGTGTTGCTATAAAAAAGTAGGCCAGGAAAAAATAAAATGTTAATAAATAAATAAAATAATAAAAATAATAATAAAATGTTGGCAAAAAATCGTTTTTTTCAATTATGAGTTTATTAGCCGAATTTATAGTTTTTTTGGTAAAATTTTAACACTTTGTATCTCTGTCAACAAACGTTTAAGACAAAAATGTTATAAACAAACTCATCTTATTTTAACGGGAGGTATTCGCTTACGAATTAGTTTGAAAAATAATTGGGCCGTCCTGTATATTCTTGTTTATTATTTAAATAATATTAAATATAATTAAAAAATAAAATAAAAATAATGCCCCCTTCTGTGTTGTTTAGACATATCTACACATTCTGTTACGAAATTAATTTTAATAAAATCTATAAAATATAATAATAATCATTTTTTTCTATTAGTAATTTTATATATAAAATTACAATCTAAGCTATTATAGATAAGATATTTATGAATTTTATCGCATTTAATGATAATTGCAAATTATAAGTAGTTACTCTTATTACTTACATTACATTATTACATTAACTTATTTACGAAATATGCTTGCAAATATATTCCGTTTTTAAACACTAAACGGTTATTTCGAAAAATACTTTTACATCTAAAGATATAAAATAGGATTTATTTATAGAGAATTAACTTCTTTTGTTATTAATTTAATGCACAATTAATTAATGCCTCAATTCCTAGATACTTCTTTGAAAATAATAATAATAATAATAATTTATTAGTCCAATAGCAATGGCCACTTACAGAACAGAAGTGAAACATATGATCAAAAAATATTGGCATTGATGCCCAAAGGGCCTTTCAAAATTACTTTTAGATCTAAATCAAATCCCAGTATTATCTACAAGGTCTTTAATTGTTAACCGATGACTTTTGAATGCAAAATTGTAATCAGTTGATGATGTTGTGCAGATTCGTCTTAGTCGTCAATATGTCATCTGCCTTTGGGAATGTGGTGTGAATAACCAACAAACAGTGTCGAATACTTTTTCTGCACAGGGCACTGACAGAGCACGTTGACCATGACTTGATCACTGATGGTCATTTTCATTATCTTTCATAGCACCATGAATACCAATGCTCACGAAATTTTTTTTCATACTAGGGAAACATGACCACACCTAAATATATTATTGTTCCTTACACTCCACTCATGGAATACAAATAACCAGCAAAGTATTGCTGAAGCCTCTTATAAAAGTTATTAATGTGAGCATTCCACAGGAACGACTCATCGACAGCTATTTCCAAGTAGCAATGGTTAGCTACTGCCTCCAGCTCTGCAGTATATCTAGATACCTGCTCGCTACCATACACTTTTTGCTGCATTTTGGCGCATGAGTAAATTCCGAATAATAAATTAATTTCCGGAGAATAGTAACACAATGCTCATGAGCTTCGATTTTTCATGGTTAATTATTAATTCATTAACGTGTGTCCACAAAATTGAAAATAATAATTTCTTCTCCTAGATTAAAGAAATTAAATGACTGTATACTGTCATTTATAATTCTTTGATAAATGTAATATTTACCGAAATATGTATGAGATTATTTTAAATATACACATACTAAAGTAAAATAGACCTTAAATCGTCGAATATCTAAATCTACTAAATATTTATATATAGGGTGTTTCAAAAGTAATCTGAAATTTTGTTGCGGGCGATTCGTCATTCAATTTTAAGACGAAAAGTTCTTATAAACATGTGTGATAGCTTTTGTCGTTAATGATATAAAAGGATTTTTATTTCATTTATTTTTATCTAATAAACGAGCTCTGACTGTAAGTGAAATTTATTTCGTCGATAATTTTTTGTTAGTGACGCTAATGGTTTCGAAAACTAACAAGAAAGAACATGTTTATTGTAAGTGGCCTTTGAAATGTTGACAATTACTGTGTCTAATTTCATTGTAGTACTAGTTCTGCTTTCGTTTGTGTTCAGTTTAAACTTTTTGACTAAGCGTGCGTTTACTAATGCTGAAATGGCTAATATGCATTTTTTGTATGGATTAGCCAATGGTAATGCCTTAGAGGCTAGACGTATGTATGCCCTGTGTTATCCAAATAACCGCTTACCATCTCTGAAACGTTTACTAAACTGAATCTTCGTTTACAAGAAACTGAAAGCTTTGCAAGATCAAGGGATGTTATTCGACGACCTAGAAATGCGACAACTCCACAACTTGAAGATGAGGTTCTTCAAATTATCGACGAACATCCAGAAACGAGTACCAGAAAAATTGCTAAATAAGTAAATGTTAGTCACAAAACTGTTTGGAATATTCTCAAAGAAAATTTACTGCATCCATATCATATTCAACGTGTTCAAGATTTGCTACCCAATGAATATCCGTTCGGTATGCAGTATTGCCAATGGTTTTTATGAAAAATTGCAAACAATCCCAATTTTGCTGCCACTGTATTGTTTACAGATGAAGTCAACTTCTCAAAGACATAGTATTATGAATCTTCATAACAACCACAAGTGGGCTGATGAAAATCCACATGCCGCAGTTGCAACACGATTCCAACAAATTTTTCGGTCAACGTTTGGATTGGTATTATCGACAATTATTTAATAGGACCAATTTTCCTCCCTCAACGATTGAACGGTGATATATACCCACTACACGCGACGATGTTCTTCGTTAAATTCGGAGTCCAAAATCTTAATACGAAAATGTTGTATCATGCTCCATATCTTTGCACGAGGTTCCTAAAGTTCGGACTTTCAGTCTTGAAATAAGCATTATTACTCGATATTTTTTGACAGAAAGAGCTACAATTTAGAAGAAAGAAGAATTGTTATTATCCTTTCGTTAAAGTTTTCTTTTTGATTTTAAAGTTTGTTTTTAATATTTGTTTATTAACTTATTTTGACGAAAAACACATCTGACAACGTTGTAAAACAATAAGTAGGCAGCCTAATGTTGTTCTAGTCAAATACATTACTACTGTAAAATTTTGACACTTATGTAATCTACCTATTTCATTCGACTTGCTTATTTTTCGTGTTTATTTGTATAATTTTGTTTAGTTTTCGTATTTATTTGTATAGTTTTAATCAGTTTTCGGGTTTTCGTGTTTACCAGTTGTTCTGTTTGTTTATTATGAATTTTACGTTCAACGAATATGCCGATATGTACATGATATACGGTTTCTGTCGTGGAAATGCTAGCATGGCAGGGCAGGAATATCGAGGGCGTTTTCCAAATCGGAGGCATCCAAGTAAAAATGTATTTCGAAGGCTGGACCAACGACTTCGTGAAACAGGTTCGTTTATTCCAAGAAATGCGAACGCAGGTCGACCAAGGCAAAGGCGTACCGTGCAACTAGAAGAGCAAGTTCTAGCCACAATATAGGAAGATCCCTCTGCGAGTACCCGTCAATTAGCTTCTACACTAAATATTCCCAGTAATAAGACTGTTCATTTGGTTCTACGAGAAAACTTGCTTCATCCGTACCAGGTTTCTAAAGTTCAGCCTCTCTACGGAAATGATAACTTATTTCGAATCAATTATTGCAATACAATCTTAAATAGAATTCAGGAAGAAGGTGACTTTTTAAGACGTATTCTTTGGAGTGATGAGTGCATGTTTACCAGAGATGGTGTGTTTAATACTCATAATTTTCATCATTGGGCAGATGTAAATCCACATGAATTTCGAGAATACGGTCACCAAAGAAGGTTTTCTGTTAACGTTTGTCTGGGTATAATAAACCACAGGGTAGTTGGACCAATTTACTTACCAAATCGCCTACATGCCGGTGAATATTTAAATGTTTTAGAACAAGTTATTGATGAGATACCGCTGAACGTACGCCGTAATATGATTTACATGCATGATGGAGCTCCTGCGCACTTTGCTCGTAATATAAGAGACTGGTTGACTGAACACTTCCCAGACAGATGGATTGGTCGTGGCGGTCCCCTTTTGTGGCCTGCGAGATTCCCCGATCTCAATCTATTAGATTTTTTTGTTTGGGGTTTCATTAAAGGTAAAGTTTATGCTACAGCTCCTCAAGACGCTGACGAAGTTAGAGCCCGAATTGACGCCGCAGTATTAGAAATCACACCAGAAAGACTTGAGCGAATAGTACAAACGATACCACAAAGATTGCAGCTATGTCTACAAACTGATGGATTTCAATTCGAACAATTATGTAGGTAATAATTACATTGATTTCTATCAAGAAGATGTACAAAAATTAGCCAATATTATCAAAAATTTTTGAAACTTTGTGTAATATTTTCGAAATAAATATGTAATCTAAGAAACCAATTTTATTTCGTTTGTTTCTTTTTTAAATTTAAAATGTAAGGTTCACATGACGACGTGTAAAAATGTTCCGAAGATTATAACTAGCACATGCGTGTTCAATGTTGCCAAATGTATGTTTCTTTCAAATTCATTCTGAAGACAAAGGAAGCCTGATACATCGTTTTAGGATTAGGACTTTTAACTCAAAATTTGACCAATAATGTCGCCGCGTGTAGTGGGTCCGCCAATTTATACACACCTTGTATATCTTAATTTTCTAGAAAATGAGCTTGCCGTTCGTTTGGAAGCTGTGCTTCTCATAATTAGAACGCCTATGTGGTTCATACATGACTGTGCACCTCCACATTTTACATTCATGCTACGGGAGTTTTTAAATAAGGTTTATTCAAACCGTTGGATAGGGCGAGGATCTCCACATCCATAGTCCCCAAGGTCACCTGACCACAATCCTCTGGATTTTTAGGTGTGGGAATATTTAAAATCACTCATTTATACAATCCCGATTTTAAAAGATCAATGTTATTCCCAACACTCCTGACATTTTCGAAGGGATTCGGCAATACACTAGACGTCGATTGGAAGCTAGCCGTGCACATTTTAAACATATCTGAAATGTACTACTTTTATGTTTTATTTATCACAACCCAAACCACTTTGGATGGTTAATGCTGTCAAACGCTTTTGCAAAGTCAACGAACATTGAAAACACGTGCTTCCTCTCATTTAATTTTTGATGCAGTTCGAATACTGTGCCAATAGCTGCACCGTTTTTTGAAAACTAAATGATACTGGATACTGAATACTTTTATCGATAACGAGCAAACAGATATTAGTGCGTAATTCTCGATTGAATATTGATGCATTGATCAACTTCCAAATGAACATTAGAAAACATATATACTCGTACACCGGCATGTATCTTCAAATCGAGACCCGTTACGCCATTAGATTCAGTCAATTTGTCTTTATCCAGGCCCATTGCACATTGTATTTTCATTATTATTGTTATTATTATTATTATTAATGTTCTTATTAATATCACACTTATATTAAATACATTCCAATAGATTCCAAGGTAGAAAGTCTTTTTAAGTGCTTTTTATAGGTAACTATTCCTAGTATTCAATGTAAACATTTAAACAAAAGCATATAAGATGTATTACCAAAGCAAATACAGTAAGTATTTAAACAATCAGAATTACACAAACCAACACGTTTCTAAAACTTTCTAATTTTTACATTTCACATTGCGCTGACAAAATTTATTGCCTTTATTCGTTTAGATGTATATTGTAGGCAGGAGGCAGACATTATTTCAAACAAGACTTGTTACGAATCAGTTTTTTTCGCTTAATTAATTTAACATTTAAACCGCCAATCTTTGCTTTTATCTTTTATGTACGTTGTTGCTTGCACACACGCATGTATTGCTGTAGCAGGCAGCAATTTAGATGGATTTCACTATTACATAATCGGACGGCAAATATATAAAAGAGCAGATCTTCAGAGAGATGCATTTATGAAATATGTTGGTAGATGAGTGGTTCGCTTCGATGGTGTGGTGCAAAGAATTGTTAGTTACCGGCACAATATAACGTTTTTAACATGTGCACCTCGCTTTTTATGAAATGCTAGCTGAACCTGGCGATGTTTTCCCATTGCTAAATTTGAGTATATGTGTAGATTAAATGAACCCAATGGAAAGTTTGATATCAATTATTGTATTTAGCTAAAATTATCTACATATTGCATAACTTCACAAAATTTAACCTTTACTTTATAAAAGTAAGAATGTAAATAAATTCATTGTCAAAACAGTACTGGAACTTCTACGCATGCGCGACAGAATTTGTTGCCTCGCGAGTTTTGATGTGAGAAGTACTGTTTCGTGGCGCCATCTACATTTAAATAATATTACTGCCACTATTGGTATTACATTATTAGGACTTAACTTTTTTTCTACTGGTCAGATCGATGATTTCAATAGCTTTAAATCTTCTACGAACGACGCGGATTATTTTATAAGAAACCGCCCGTAAATCGGTCAAGTAGTTTTTTAATCTATAATATATATACAGGGTTAGTTAAAAGTATGGAGACGGCGATTTATTGTCGTTAATATTCATTTTATGGAATTATGTTCAATATAAAAGTTTGTTAGGATATTTTGAACTACATTTGAGAATATTTGAATTTTTTTTTCTTCAATTGTTTTTTAGTTACGCCTGTCCGCGCAGTTTTTTTTTAAATGGGAACTAGTAAATTTTACTCTACCATTCGATAGAGAATTTTTTTCTCTTTACAATAATGTTTTTGTTTTTTTAAAATTCATTTTAATAACTTTTTTTTATAAGAAAAGGCCGGTTCATGTGCTTAACATATGTTCGGTACATCGCAGATAGACAGAAGCGTAGCGATAACCAAACTTGAGCGACATAATTTTATCAGTGGTTATTGTGTACGTCAAATCTTTGACAGAAATAATTCATTTGTGCAATTTGTTGCTGTTAATATTTACAATGGCGAGTTTAAGTGAACATGAACGAATTGAAATACTTATGATGTTGGGTTATGGAGATAGACGCAGAAGTTTACATGACGTTTGTAATTTATTTAATGATACGCATCCAAATAGAAATCCAATTTCTAAATCCGTTGTTGGTAAAACTTTAAGACGCTTTGTACAAATGGGTGGCGTTAAAGATTTGTCAAGGAGTGGTAGACCTAGAACAGCAAAAAGCGATGATAACAAACTGAATATTTTATTGGCTGTTTCTGAATATCCGCATTTATTAACCAATCAATTAGCGGCCAATTTCATTATTTCGCAGTCATCGATCGTGTCATTTTTAAAAAGTGAAAAGTATAAACCTTATAAGGTACACCTTGTACACGAGTTAACGGAAGATGATTTTGATAGGAGATTACAATTTTCTGAAGAAATGTTAAATATTTGCAATAATAATGAAAATTTTGTCAACAATAATCCTTTCTCTGACGAAGCTACTTTTTGCCTTACCGGTGAAGTAAACAGACATAACTGCAGGTATTGGTTATCGGAAAATCCCTCTCGGTTTTTGGAGCACCATACGCAGTACCCCCAAAAGGTTAATGTTTGGGTTGGCATTCTAGGCGGTCATATTATCGGTCCCTTTTTCATCAATAGCAATTTAACTTCGGTTCTGTATTTGCAGTTATTGCAAAATGAAATAATACCTGCTTGTGCTACGCTCTATCCTCATGAAAACAATGAACACCTGCCCAATGACAGTATCTGGTTCGAGCAAGATGGCGCCCCACCACATTATGGTGTAAATGTTCGTCAATATCTGGACCACGTTTTTCCCCACAGATGGATTGGAAGACGAGGAACCATTGAATGGCCAGCCCGTTCGCCAAATTTAAGTCCTTTAGTCCTTTAGAAAAAGATAAGCCCGATAACGTCGAAGATTTACAAATCCGAATTACCAGAACGATACAAGAAATTCCCCGAGATTTTTTACAGAACTCTGTTCGGGGTTTTGTAAATCGATTGAGTCATTGTCAAATTACTAATGGACGACAATTTGAACACTTTAATTTACTTTGTTATTAATTTGTTTAATTTTTCTTGTAAAAAAGTTATTAAAATTAATTTTAAATATACAAAATCATTATTGTAATGAGAAAAAAATTCTCTATCGAATGGTAGAGCAAAATTTACCAGTTCCCATTTCAAAAAAATGCGCGGACAGGCGTATCTAAAAAAACCATTGAAGAAAAAAAATTCAAATATTCTCAAACGTAGATCAAAATATCTTAACAAACTTTTATATTGAACATAATTCCTTAAAATGAATATTAACGACAATAAATCGCCGTCTCCATACTTTTAGCTAACCCTGTATATATATATATATATATATATATATATATTATATATTATTTATTTTATTGGCTGTTAATTATAGTAAATAAAAGTTTATTATTTTTTGGGTTTCGGCGACCTTTAATGAAATAAAACAAATTTATTTACGAAAAAAACGACTTTTCGACTTTTATTAAATAACAACTTTGAAAAGAATAATTGAAAAAAAAAAGAAAGAAATTTTTGATGTGTATAATTTAGAATAGTGATAACATTAAAAGCATTTATTAACAAATGAAACAATTGTTTCTATGTACAGCTTTGACAAAAACCAAAAATTAATAAAAATCGAAACGTCGTTTTTTTCATAAATAAATTTGTTTTATTTCATTAAAGGTCGCTAAAACCAAAAAAATAATATCTTCTTATTTAATATATATATACCGGGTTTTTCTTTAATCATTACACATAGGGATAAATGAATGATGGTGGCAAAGTAGGCAACCAATTATATACACCAGTAACATTTTTGCAATTGTCAAATATTTCTGTTTTTCATTCATACTTAAATCTTAAATTAAATACATTTTATTGAAAAATACATAGTTTATTTAAAAAAGTTACTGATCACAACAGGGGTATACCATGTGCGAAGACGATTTTAATTATTTTTAACGTGTTAATGGTGTATAACTACTATGCCACCACTATACATTTATCCCTATGTTTAATGATAAGAAAAACCTGTAAAAAAACGGTATATATTATTATTATATATAAATATATGCTGTTGGTGTATAGGTTGGAGTTAAGTATATTGGCGAGTACAGCAACACTATATTCAATTTAGGATATCTTTTTTATTTTATTCCAATATTTCGCATTTACTTCAGTGCTTCCTCAGGGATACTATATAATAAGGATATTAGATATAGGTATACAAAACAAAATGTTAACCTACAAAGAAAGGTGACTCCTACGTGGCAAAATTACACAACTGAACATAATAACACATCACTATAATTTGTCTAAGTTAAATATTCCTAAAAAATATCAAAGTGCTAATAGAGTACAATATCTTAGCAATGGTTACAATAAATTCTAATAAAAAAATTATAAAAATTTGTCGGTTACCCGTAAATTTTTACCTGTCGAATTTTTATAATTTTTTTATTCGAATTTAGTGAAGGCCTTAGGGATTACGTTATCGTCTGTGCACGTGATGGGACTCACGGTTCCTCTAGAATGCGAACAATCCAGGAATACCCGATGACTATATAAACACTCAAGGGAAGGATGATTCATTCGACCAGTGATCAGCGTCAACTAAACATCGTGTACATATAAATACTGTTATTTACTGTTAGTTATTGTTAAATGTTACTTATTCTTTTATTAATACGGTTATTCTTAATAAGCGTGTGTTTTATTAATCGAACCCGAACTGAATATATATATATATATATATAGTAAACCTAATCAGTAGGCGATTAAAGGTCTGTATACTACTTCAAAATATATGTATTTAAAAAACTCTACATGTTTCGGCTGTATACGCCTTTTTCAAGAGAATACAAAATATGAATGACAGGATATAAATGTCAAGTAATTAAGTTGCTATGGTTTAAATTATTCAAAGATACATTCTAGTAATAATAATAAATCATGCCTTAGTATTCCAAAAAATAGATAACAAGGTGTGAAAGTATGTGTTGTTCGCTGCTAGCAATTTGTGTCTCCTTCTGGGTATGAACTTGTGTGTTGGTTGCTGCTGGCAGCTTGCGTCTCTCTATGGGTGTGTGGTTTTGTGTGAGAGCGTAAGTGTAGGGTTTTGTATGTCGGTGCGTTCGTGCGTGTGTTTAGTGATCGGTCGCATGAATTTAGAGAGGTCGGATAACCAGCCGTTGCGTAGGGCCGCCAACCCTTTCCCGACAACTTCTTTACAATTCCGTGCAGTACTTCGACGGTCTGACCCCCGCCCCAACGAGGCAAGGCGCAGACAGGCGAAGCGCACCCTGTACGGGGTTGCTCATCGCAACTAAGGGAACACTCTTAGTGGCTACCTCGGTCGACGATGGTCACACTTATGCCATCTTAACGTTTTCCGCCGAAGCGGGGGCATAGCACACACGTCGAACGTGTGTGTGCTGTTAACGGCAGCCTAGCCAGGTTGTCGCCCAGGACCGGTCCTAGTGGTGTGTGCATTGCGCGGCGACGAGATAGCGCCGCGTAGCATGGTTCCTCACGGAATTGCACAGAAGTTGTCGGGAAAGGGTTGGCGGCCCTACGCAACGGCTGGTTATCCGACCTCTCTAAATTCATGCGACCGATCACTAAACACACGCACGAACGCACCGACATACAAAACCCTACACTTACGCTCTCACACAAAACCACACACCCATAGAGAGACGCAAGCTGCCAGCAGCAACCAACACACAAGTTCATACCCAGAAGGAGACACAAATTGCTAGCAGCGAACAACACATATTTTCACACCTTGTTATCTATTTTTTGGAATACTAAGGCATGATTTATTATTATTACTAGAATGTATCTTTGAATAATTTAAACCATAGCAACTTAATTACTTGACATTTATATCCTGTCATTCATATTTTGTATTCTCTTGAAAAAGGCGTATACAGCCGAAACATGTAGAGTTTTTTAAATACATATATTTTTAAGTAGTATACAGACCTTTAATCGCCTACTGATTAGGTTTACCATATCATACCAAGGTCACGAAGTTATTATATATATATATATATATGTATATATATATATATATATATATATATATATATATATATATACTGGATGCTACCAAATAATAACTTTTGTAGGAGAATTAAAGGTATTGTCTGATTATACAGGCTGTCCTTGAAGTAAAGGGACAATGTATGATAAATGGAAAGATGTAATTATATAGAATATAAATTCAAAATAATTTCCCAAAATCCCTCTTCATAAGCGCAAAAAAATTACAAAAAATATTTAAAAAATATATGTCACGCCATTGTGCGACCGACTGTATCATAAAATGATACTCAAAGATGAGGGACAATAACAAGAAGAGTAATTTTGTTATTATCCATTATCCACCTTAGAGTTTGGTGTACGACTCAGTCAGCTCTAAAATACTTAATCTTACGTCTTCTTTCAATACATTTTCTTTTAAGTAGGTATTCGCATGCAAAGATACATTTTTAACAGCTGTTTTTTCGTATCAAGTTATCGAACCCTTATCATATAAAGCTGTCTACCTAATGTTATCTTCTAGAGTTTTTATACATAAGCATTGCATTCAATAGCGGTATTTTTTATAGACATTCATGCTACTATTTTGTATTTGAAATTTCTCGTAACAAAAAAAAAGACGTCCACATAATAGGCACACATTTTTAAAATTTTTGTAATTAATTTGAATGTATAAACAGTTAATTTTGATTGAGGTTATTTATCTTAACATACAAAGTTACATATGCAAATATTCGCTGTAGCGTATGTGTTTGTATAACTTTAATAGAGTAATTTATAATGTATACACTTCTTCTTCTTGTGTTTTGGGTTGGACGCCAGCGCATCCAGGCACTTAAGCACACTGCTCTTTGTACTATCTCCAATAGATCTCTCAGTTCCACTTTGTTAGTCTTGTGTCCTCGATAAAAGCCACTATCCTCCTCAGGGTAAGTTTTAGTACACTCGTAGGATCCAATAGATCTCTCCCGAAATATTTCTCTCTGAGTTCCTTCAGTTCCTCACACGTGCATATTACATGAAGGCTAGTTTCCTCTTGTTTTTCACATCTCCTAAACCAGGTCTCGCTAACCAAGCCTTTGCTGTACAGATGCTTCCTTAAAGTACAATGTCCGGTTATAAACCGGTAATTATTTTAATTTCTTTTTTGTTACTACGAATTAGGTTGGCTGAAAGCCTGCCGTCCAGCTCCCTTAGTAGTGTTTTGGTATGGAGTTGACCTTCTGTTAACCTTCATTTCTTTTTATGTTCTCTTTCTAGCCATAACCAGATCTCCCTTTTAGCGGAATCCTTATCGATTCCACATACATCTAGTCCTATGAAGTTCCTATTAGTATCTTCTTTGGGTAGTTCGTCGGCTATCTCATTGCCTTTAATTCCCTCATGTCCTGGCACCCATATCAGCGACACAGTATTGTCTTGAGCAAGTTTATTGAGAATCTGTTTACAATATTTCACCAGCTTAGACCTGGTAGATGAATTCATAATGGCTTTAATAGCTGCCTGACTATCAGTCATTATTTGATATTTTTGTTTGCGCAGCCGGCTTCTCGAACTTCCTCGGCGCAGGCTGCGACTGCAAACTATTCGACCTGAAAAACCGTTTGTGTGTTTGTGTATGTTTCCCCAGACATATCGATATCTTCCTTCTAGGGCATATTTTACATATACCTGCACCTGCCCGCTGACTAGATTGTGATCCATCATAATGTATACACATTCTGAATATGAATTCATAGGCGGAATATGATACAATTTTCAGGGTGTTTTTAATTTTGGGGTTCGCGTCGTAATAGACTCACAATTTTTCGGATTTATATTCTATATAATTACATCTTCCTGTTTATCATACGCTCTTTATTTCAATGGAACCCTGTCTATTTACAATAACATTTCTTAGATAGATCTTTCGAGACGTCCACCTTTCCGGATGCTTTGAAGACGGCTGTTGTGTGTCCGGTGTACAAGAAAGGAGATCTTCATGACATCACAAACTATAGACCTATAGCACTAATTTCGAATGTGGCCAAGGTGTTTGAAAAACTGATATATAGAAGAATGAATGGGTTCCTTAACAAACATAAACTTATCACAGATAGACAGAATGGTTATCAAACTGGAAAATCGACATGTTCGGCCGAATTTCAGGTGGTTTGTGAAATACTTGATGCCTGGTCGAACAAAGAGCAAGTAGCAGGAATTTTTATGGACTTGTCCAAGGCTTTTGATAGCGTTAATCACAAGATCCTTTTGGAGAGATTGGAGAACTTGGGATTTAGGGGAAATTGTTGGAGCCTTATTAAGTCTTATCTAGAAAACAGAAGACAAAGTGTCGTGGCAGTGAATGGAGAGGGAACCAGAATTGAGTCTGGGTAGCTCACTGTTACCAGGGGTGTTCCACAGGGATCCTCTTTTATTTTTAATTTACATAAATGGGTTACCACTAGTATCTAATTATCCTATGGCCTTATTTGCGGAAGATGTTTCATTGGCAATAAGATCAACGGAAACAAACGCCTTGAGGGAAACCATTGCACAGGCATTGTCTTCTGTGAGCGCATGGTTCAGAGTGAACGAACTTAAATTGAATGTAGGCAAGACCCAAATCATCCATTTCGCTGTTTCTCAGTGGGAAGATTTTGTTGTAAACTTTGGAGACGGTGTACTAGCCTCGTCGCGAAGTAATGTTTCTCGGCATAAGGATCGATTCACAACTGAATTGGAAGTCCCATATACGTTATTTATTTCGGAGGATTACTCCATTTCACTATGCCCTGAGGGTTATCGCCGGCTCAGTAAACAGTGAAGCCAGTTTGTGTGCGAATCGGGCTTACGTGGAATCGCGGTTGCGGTATGGTTTGGTCTTCTGGGGGAACAGTGTGGATGTGGGAAGACTTTTTATTCTGCAGAAGAAATGTCTTCGTGCAATTTTTAAGTTGGGACTTACTGGCTCGCGCCGAGAAATATTTGGAACAAGAAAAATACATACGCTTACCGGTCTCTACATTTTCGAGTGTACTTTATGTGCGAGAAGGGGTATGAGCATTGCGTTTGGCAGGTATGTTTTAAATCACAAGTACAGTACTCGCGGGACGGAAAGTGTCTATTTTGCGGTGCCACCAACAACTCTGACCAGGGTACAAAAGAACGTAACTAGTCAGGTCTTAAATATTTATAATACTATCCCAAAGTACATTAAGGACTTGAGCAGGGAAAAGTGCTTCAAGAAAACATTAGAAAATTTTTTATATGTACAATCTTTTTATTCTTTGGATGAATTTTATTCAAAAAAATTTTAATATGGTGTCTGTGTCACGTTTTATTTTGTTTTTATATATTTACATGTATACTTGACGAGTTCTATACACTTGTATAATTTTGAACAAATAAATATATTATTATTATTATTATTAATATATTATATTATTATTATTATTAGATTGGGTCTCCTAAACTTTTCGAGGTGATCCTAATTTAATGTTCAACAACTTCGTTTTTCATAAAAGCTGTTTAATGTAATGCATTATTATTTTAACACAATATGTTTCTTTACCGTTCGTGTTTCTTTAGTCTTTCTTTTATTAATGACTGTGTCCGGAGGAATTGTCGTCTGTACTGCAGAAACTCGAGTTCATTGTTAATATGCTACATGAAAAGAAACTAATAGCATGTCCAATTTGTAATGTGATAGCAGTAAGACGATATTCTTGGAGGAAGAAAATAAACGTAAAGAAAAAAGTCGGTAATACAATAAAAAGAAATAGCTATAACAAGACACAAGAAAAGGATTTTAATTGAGAAAAAATAACAACAGAAAAGTATTTTTAATTTTCTACCGAATTAAGGAAAAGTGCAAGACGAAACCAATTAATTTAACATAAAATTTAATAGGTAATATGTGAAATACGTTAACTGGAAATGGCTATTGAATACAGATACAAATATAAGCACTAGGAAATAGTTATATTCTTTAAAAGAATTGCTTGCCATTGTTGGTATCATTCAATTTTCTATACGGTGATGGGCAAATGTGTAGAATTGTGTAAATATCTGTTAACCCATTTTGGACCACTATTAGACAAATCAAGGAAAACGCAAATTCTTTAAAGAATAAACTTTTATTTAGGTACTTATAAACATCCTTTAAATTAAAAAAAAAGGCTATCCATTGATTCTTATATTTTTTTTTTTGCGTTGCGTTAACGCAACAATGGGACTATATGCACAAAAAATATTACAATTATTAATTATGGTAGTCTTTGAAGCAATGTGAATGTAATGGAACTCCACATTTATTACACATAAATACGGTTGTACTTTTGCATACTCTACAACGTCTCCTCCAATTTTCACGATTTCTTTCAATTAGGTGACCCACATTATCTAAGCGTGCACTGGATGATAGAAACGCACTGGAACCACGTCCTCGAACAGAATGTGTTTTACATTTGTTAGCACTAATGAGGCTTCGTACAAGTTCAGACCTGAAATCCAGCTGCGAAATGGGTTTCTCTGTGTATACAAGTCTGTGCAGTTTCCAAGCATTCACCACAGTAGAATCTAACATATTTATAAATAACGGCCGCCACCATTTTCTTCCACGAATATTTATTCGGTAATTTGCAACTGCGTTATCGTGTAGATCAACGCCTCCCATATATTTGTTATATTTGGCAATAGTATTTGGTTATGGTATAGAGATGTCCTTTTTTTCTCTACGATTGTATCCGCTTCACAAACACAGGCAGTGCAGACTCACAATTGGTTGCTACTGTAACCACAGAATTGTCATTCCAACGGACAACGCTTATTTCATTTACGTGATCGGAACGAAAATCCATTGTACCACGAGGTTTTTTTCCTATAGACTTACAAGTCTTTAAAGGGCATTTCAGCATTCTGTTCTCACGTACAGTTCCAGTAGCAAAGTATCCTTGACGTTTCAGATGAACTAATAGTTATAGTATAGTAAAGAAGTTATATAATTGATTGAGGTCTCGCTAGGCACTTGGTGAAACATATTAAATGATAAAGGTAAAGAAAATACACACTTGGTTATTTGTTTCACTGCAATTTTATTTACAAAATACGGACAAATTTGTTTCGAACTTCACAGTTCATTCTCAACTGTTGAGAATGAACTGTGAAGTTCGAAACAAATTTGTCCGTATTTTGTAAATAAAATTGCAGTGAAACAAATAACCAAGTGTGTATTTTCTTTACCTTTATCAAAGAAGTTATCAAAGTATACCTTATGAGTCGACTTATTTTCTAATACGTTCAAAAGATTGATGACCACTGTTTCACTTAAACCAAATTCTCTTTTGGGATTTTCAACAGTTTTTCCAGCATAAGGTATAAATTGATATAAATACCCATCGCTGGATACCAGACACCACATTTTGAACCCGAAACGTACCGGCTTCCCTTTCAAGAACATTTTCGCTGAATGGCGGCCGAAGTAGGGTACCATTTGCTCATCAATTGATAAGTGATGTCTAAAAACACCATACTTCAAGAAATTGTTGTTCAAGAGATCAACCCGCGGTCTTACTTTCGCAAATTTGTCTGGCTTGTCTAATTGATTGTTATCTGCAAGGTGAATGTTCTGCTTTATGTCGAGAAATATGTTTCGAGACATCGCATTTTTCACAAATTGAACACCTTTATCTTCTTCAGATGACCAGTAAAGTTTTACAAGTAGAAGACTGTGATGCCCACTCAAAATCAATATTCCCAAAAAAATTTCTAGGTCATTTTGATCTAAGGCGAATTGAGTATGGTTATTATCTCTCGCATATTTTATGGAGTTTGAAATAATAAGCTGGCCAACATTTTTATCAAACATTTGCATAAAGAAATCAAGCACAGACTTTACATGTAGCGCCTCAAGAATATTCTGTAGATTCCCTTCCTCATTTGACGTAACATCTTCCTCGTAGTCAACGAGCGTTTTACATCGAATAATGTCTTCAATTCTTGCCGTTTTGCTTGGTTTAGATAAAGCTGCCTCATGATGTATACCATCCTCTATCTTAATTTAGTTATTCGGACACACTATCTCAAATGTTTCCGCTATATGTACATGCAAATTTTCTACTCCACCTATAACATTATCATCCATGTCCTCCTCGTCGGTTATATCATTGACGTCGGGGGTATATAACAAACATCAATTTCCTCATTCAGATCAAGAGCTTCAACAATTGCCTCAAGCTCTTTCAAAGTAAACGGTTTGGTAGGATCATCGCGATATTTCACGTGACTCTAAAATAATTTTATTATCAACATCAACGACCAACACATACTTCAAAAATTTTTGTACTTACCATTGTATAATATTTCTGTAATTCTCAAGATAACACTATTATGAACTCTAACTTCTTGAATTTCTCTATCGCACAGCGTAAATGAACTGAGTAAACTCGCATCACACAACCGATACACAATAAACTTCCCCCAGACGTGAAAAAACATGTTCAGACAGGAATATTACTCATGACTACAATTACACCATTTGTCCCAATGTTGCGCTTTCGCAACGCTATGTTTCAAATCCGTTTGAGAAATATTTCCGGAAAAAAGGGGATTGATTTTTTTCCAAAGTAATGTTACGTGAAGTATCTTTTATATGAAACCTCTTAATGATAAATGAAAAAGTAAGCTGTATGTTATTTAATTTAAACTTAGATACACAAGCTTTTTTTTCTTGAAAATTCCATAGTTTTATTTTATGTTTATTCAAAATTGAAAATGCGATTACCCGTTCCCAAAATGTTTATTAGGTTGTTCAAATATTTATTAACGCAATGCTACTGACAGTACATTCAAAATTATTACCTTTTAGTACGAAAAAATTTTTTTTTTGGTGTTGCGTTAACGCAACTATGGGAATAAATGGATTAAAAGAATTGCTTGCCATTGTCGGTAACATTCAATTTTCTATACGGTGATGGGCAAATGTGTAGAACCGTGTAAATATCTGTTAAATTAAAAAAGATATTGTAATTTTTGACGCGAAAATTAGGGATTAACAGCTTTATTTAAAGTATTTTTTCTATTTTGCGTTCGAAATGAACTCATTATGAAACCCAAAACAGTATCGAAATGAGCTCCATTTCGATACGCTTTTTTTCATTTTTCAATGTTGGCGTTATTCGAATACATAAATAAATAGCATTGCTGTCATTTGATTTTAAGAATTTATGTACATTTGACATATATGATATATGTCCGTATTTTACACAAACAACGTATTTTGTATACAATTCACAACATATATATGTTTCTATGTCCCTCATGTTTATATTTTTAAATGAAGTATCAAGTAATGTTAACGAAAATTAGTAAATAATATGTAATATAATATACTTCGCGGATAGCAAGATTTAAATTTGAAAATGTCAAGTATCAATGTGACCAACTGCATGCTTTATATAAAAATTAAACTCTGAACTTTCAAATTAAATAATTCCAATTTAAGCAATTTATTAATGTAAAAAACGCAAAATAGAAAAAATAGTATAAAAAACTCGTTTCATAAGGCCTTTTGCCGCACTCCCTCTTTAGAAAACTCGCCGCAAGCGGCTCGTTTTCTAAACTGATCTCGTGCGGCAAAATGGTGCCTTATGAAACTCGTTTTTTAATATACTATTTTACATTTTGGAGTTCTCCTTAATAACACGATTTCAACAAACTATACTGCTTGGGGTATAAAGTATTTTTTATTTATTAATTGTTAAGGTAAATAAAATAAACTGGTCATATAAACAAAGTTACATTTAAATTATGAGATTTTCAAAATAGGTGCAGTAAGCTGACAGTAAGCCAATCTGTCTGTCAATTTTCTTATAACACTCGTTATGATGTCTGGTGGAATGATTCGTATCTCTTCCTTAATTCTTTCAGCCAAATCTTGCAAATTTCTTGGTCGGGTAAGATACACTCTCTGTTTCAGATAGCCCCACAAGAAGTAATCTGATTGAGATCGCGAGAACGTGCATGGTGCCATTCAATTCCTCCTCTTCTTCCAATCCATCTGTGGGCAAAACTTCGATCTAATCTCGAATCCTTTTGTTGACTGTATTTATGATACTTTAAGCAGATTTTGATCGCTTGATACCTCCAAACCCATAAACTTGAAGTTCATGACTTGCTCTATTAGTTTCCTTACCAATTCTAGTTTATAGCGGATTGGCTCTTTGGACACCAGTTAAACATTTATTTTTTCCCTTGCTATTTCCATGATGTATTTTTTGTCAGTTGTATTGAACCTGCGTAATAATCTTTGGAGATTATCTCCACTATTAGACAATAGTAACCCATAGTTTGCATAGTATAGTATATTTATATTGTTTCGGCTCATTTTATAACCTTCCGTGCTTTTAATTGGAATTAAAAAATTGCTATTAATTTCTTTTTTAGAGTCAAATTCATTGTCTTCATTTTCAATTTTCGCAAACGACATTTTTCTTTCATTATCATAAGCAATTTCTATAAAGTGGTTTCAAGCCCGATTTTTATGCAAGGGATAACTTTTATCAGTGGCGGCTCAAGAGTTATGAAGGAGGGTGGGCACAAATTTTTTGTACATAAAATCCATTCTCCTATTTTTCATGCTGGAAAAGACGTCTATTACTTTGTTTTCAAACTTCAGGATAGACTGAACTTCTTTTCTATTGATAAGACCGCCAATGCGTTCAGTCGATCTTCTGACATTGTGCTTCTCAGAAAAGTTTTAATGCGTTTGAGGGTGAAAAAACATCGTTCACATTCTGCTGTCGACATTGGCGTTGTACAAATAATATCCAACAATTTGTATGTTTCCGTCAAAACCTTTTTAGGTTGTTATCCGTTATGAACACTAAAAGTGGCAAAACACCACCTACGTCACACTTTTAAATTTTACACTGTCCAACATAGGATAAAATTTCACAGTTTCATCAAATTTTTTTTGTGGAAATGAATGACTATAAGTTTTAAAACCTTGAGAATCAAATAATTTTGCTGCACTTAAGTGATCCCTAAAATCAAATCGGTCGCTAATTTGATAAAATATTGTCACATACTTCCTTTTCAATAACAGCTCTGTATCCCCAGCTGTCGTTTTTTGCCCTTTCCTTGCAGGTTCTTCATTATTGCGTTCTTGATTGTCATTATCAGTGGAATTTCTTAAATTTCTAATGTGAATAATTTTCTGTTGGAATTGTTCAATTCCCTTTTGCAGTTGAGCACTGTCAATCCCGCACATTTAAGTCTGATTAAATAATATTTCAATATGTGGCATGATAAAATGAAATATTTTCAACCAGTAGAGAAATTTCGGGCAATTCAAATGTTTCAATAAACAAAGATATTTTTCGGTTTCATCTCAGGCTGCTTCTCACAGACGCAAGCAGTTTTTTCTTTCTTTAGGACAAGAACTTATTAGACCACAGTGGCCAGAAGACTGAAAAATTCAAGAAGATTCAACAAACGCGTTGTGGACGCCATGTACGAATTGGTTCCCCCACCTCAGACACAAAGTAGCAACACACAAAATCAACTGAAATCTTCGGGACGGTGTGTTTCATGTCCACGTAATAAAGATCGTAAACGTAGAAAAATATGTCATTTGTGTAAGAACTTTGTTGTGCCGAACACCAACTAACCGTAGAAACATGTTATAAATGCCAATTGCATCAAATGGAATAGTGGAACCATATATTTATTAAATAAATCTTTTTTTTAGACAAAATATTGCCTCATTTATTCCTTTTTAGTTTCATGAGCGCCTGTATGAGTATTTTTGTGAGTATACTTAGCTACTTGCAATATGGGGTACATAATGAACCCGTTCCTTAACCGCATAATTTCTACATCCTTCGATATCGAAAGGTTAAATCGTTAAAAGGTGATATTTGCAATACTTTAACTTATAATACAAAGGTATTTTTAATAATATAAAATATTATTAAAAATCTGGTGTGAAGAACACAAATACAGGTTTCACTATTAATATTTTTTGTGAACGTGTCCGAACATATCCCTCCCCAGAGACGTAGATACGTATTTCGCCTTTCTATAATACCTTTGTATTATACAAAACTGGTGGGGTTTACCTACTCATGTATGTTTCAATTATTCTGATACGTTTCAATAAACCACTTGCTTCACTAATAGTAACTGAATACATCCCATCTGCGTAAATAATTTTGTCTAAACATTCTTTGAAAGAATCCTGTTGTTCAAATAATGTGTTCACATTTCGACTTTTGAAAATCCGACGTGTAGGAGCAGCGCGTGGTAATCTGCGTTTATCTATTTCATTAAGAATTACCGTTCGTTTTGGCGATCGAGAAACAAAACTTGAAAATGACTGCAAATTTGCAAAAGAAATTTTTACATTTTCATTGCACTGTGCCGCTCGTTCAATAATTTAATTAAATTGATGCGATGAACAGTGAATATAATGTCCATGCGGAGATATATTTTCATTGAATACTCTTATTGTAAGTTCGAGTTTTACTTGTGGAAGTGTAGTTTGTTTGAAGATCAAGTATAGGCCTTCCTTTCTTCTTAACTAAAAGTTTTTCCTCAAATTCGGGCCATTTTGTGCCCCAAACCGACGGTATAATCGCATATGGTGAAGATAAACGGAGCCGGCCGATTTATACTCGAAATAGGTACATCCGAAATCCTGCCGCGGAACATAGTTTTGAGCATATGCGCTAGTGTCTGTGGTGCGGAAGGAAACTATGATACCATCGTTATAAAAATACGTAAAAATAATAAAATAAAATAATGCACTGAATTTCTTTCTGTGTTTATCATGGTGGTCCTTTAGTACCAGCCGCCACTGCCTATATTGTGTATACTGGGACATAGTTGGCGCCACTAACCAAATGTTAGTACTAAAAATTAACCTCACTCTTTAGTTAGCCTAAATCCGAAGTTTCAGTGCGATCCGTGTAGTGTTGTAGCTACAACGAACTGTCAAAGATGACAAAATGGAATTAAACCGTGAAAATTTTGGCGCAAAAATTTTTTATAATTTTCGAAGATGAATATCTCAATAAGAATGCCTCGCCGAGTAGGTTTCTGTTTTCGGTAATGAAGCACCACATCAGTCAACACTTTCTCGTTAGTATGGAGAATTCAAACATGGACGGATTAGTCTTAGAGACGATCCAAGGTGCACCAAAAAACGGCAGTTGCTCAGGAAAACGTCGATGCTGTGTGCAAACTCATCAACGAAGATCGACATTTGGCATATCGCGAGATTGAGGCATCATTGGGGATTTCAAAGACCTCAATTCAAAAATTTTGCATGAAGAATTGTGTGTAAAAAATTAGTTTCCCGTTGGAAACCGCATCTGTTGATCGAAGAACGGAAAACAGCTAAGGTGGTGTCCAAAAACTCTACCGCCTCATTCCGAGCAAACGCAACGATCCGAATGTGCAATTATTTCTCTCGCTCCTAATACAATTCCCCTGAATGCGGTAGGCGCGATAGACTGTTTTGTGATTGGCTAAACTCGTTCAGGGGATTTGTATTCGGAGCGGGAGAAATACTCATACATTCGGATCGTTGCGTTTGCTCAGAATGAGGCGGTATACCGCTTCAACGTAAGAAACTCTAAAAACTTGCACGTCATCGTGAGTGGTGACGAATCTTATATTTACTGGTAGGAGCCAAAAAATAAACGCCAGTCGTCTGCTTGGGTGTTCCAAGAAGAAGAAAAGTCAACAAAAGTCATTGGTTCTGGAAGTGTCTCCAAAATGATAGTCGCGACATTTGTCTCGAAAGCAGGTCATATAGCAACAATTTCTCTACAAAATCAAAGAACTATTACTGCCGATTGGTAATACAACCATTTGTTTGCCGCAAGTCATTGCTGAGCTCCGAGAAACTAACGCACAACGACCAATCATCCTCCACCATGGCAATGCAAGTTCGCACACACCTCGCAAGACAATTGAATTTTTAACGCAACAAAACGTCGAATTGTTAGACCATCCTCCCTACAGTCCCGACCTAAATCCCAACGATGACTTTACCTTTTCGAAAACCAAGAACGGACTGCGTGGTCAAAGGTTCCAGTCGTCAGAAGAAGCAGTCGATGCCTTTCAAAAACGCAATTTTGACCATACCGAGAAACGAATGGAATGACAGCTTCCAGCGCATGCGAAAGTCCATTAATCTGCGTGGAGAATACTTTGAAGAACAATAAAGTCTTTAAAAAGATATCTGCTGTTTTATTTCAGCTTCATATGCAAAATAACTCTCGTATTTAGACGCATTTTTAATGACGCCTTTTGAGAAAATAAAAGCAGCACAAACCGGCATGTAACCTAAACAATACAACCAAACGATGACAACTACGCGGCTTCAATATCAATCTCATTAGAAATTTACATACAGTTCCCATATCTTCCTTTAACATTACTAATTAATAGTTTTATGTGAAATTTATGATTAAATAAATAAAAAATAAAATCTAAAGCTAAATATATAACACGAGATAAAGACCGTAATCTCTAACTAATATTAGTAAAGACATTTCAGTATCACAATCGCTGAAAGGCAAAAAAAAATGCATTAACCTTGTACATATGAACAGAGATAGTTAATATATAAACTGAACAACATGAGTCAATTAAAATAACCAATTGAAAACATCGCTAAAAATAATTGGTTCGAGTAGAAAAATGGTATCAGCACATGATATTGTCCGCCAAAAGCAATAATAAGAAAAGAAATTGTTTAGAATTATAAAATTGCTTTGAATAAATACATTAAAGTTAAGTTAACGAAACAGCCATTTTAGAATCAGTTCGTCTAGACATTAAATTAATTCGTCAATAGATTCAATGCCATTTTTATAGAAATCATGTGTTATTTTTTAATTTAGAATGGTGATGGTAGCACTTTAAGATTGTATGTTTGATTTTATAATAATAGGACTTGTTTGTGTTGGATGTTTATAGAAAATATTAGCGCTCTAAGTGCCATTAGATTAGGAATTGTTTTATAACATTCTACGTTCGTTTGTTGTTTGCTAAGAAAGAATATGAGATGAAAATTTATAATTTTTCCTCTAAATACTTTTTAAAATACGTTAAGTAATGCTATTTGAAATTATTAGAAATTTCCTATTAAATACGATGCCCAGATCTATATCTCACATCGATGAAATTCCTCACCGTTGCACATTAGGTCAAACGGCCGCTTTTTCTGTGCAAAAGTGAAAAAATCAAAGTTCAGTTTTACTTTCGTTGTTGTTGTTTTCTAATAGGAAAGAAATCATTCAAAACAAATATACCTAATTTTTGTTTGTGCTAAATATAAAGCACCGTTATATATATGTCAAAGTCATTCGAAGTAATATTTTTACAAATATGCTAGCGAGATCAGTATTTATTTATTGGTCAACTTTAACTGTGTGTTTCTCGAATTGTGTTGACGATAATTCATTTCTGTAAAATGCAAAATAAAGAGACAAGTAAGTATAAATGTGCCCTTGATACTGCTTTATGTTTACGTCGGTATACTTGAAAATTACCCATAAGAGTACATAACCTTAAAATGGTGCAATTTCTCTAAATGTTTGATCTTCTGTAAGCCATACAAAATTTTGACCCAATTTGACCTCTTTGAAATTGAAAACATAGATTAAGCAATATTTAATGAGTTATTTGCAATTAATTTCAAGCTGCTATTTTTTGCGTTTTACGAGTAATGCCTCTTTTTTTCAGGTAACCTTTGTTTTAATAAAATTGCACTGTTAGAAATATGGCGAAAAAAATGCATAAAAAAAGAAAAGTTTGATGCTCTTTTCAAGCATGTAGTTGAAAGAATTGAAGCTAATACGATTTCGGATAAAATGGAGAAACATATAAAGCAAACATTACATTTTTTTTGCGTAAAGTTGGCTCAAAAGTGGGAAAAATGTCACAGAAGGATGCATGTGTTTAAGGATCAAAATCATGCGTGGTTAAATTCAGATTTAAATTTTGTGGTGAATGGCACCGAAAAAGTTGTTGGTCGTCCACGTGTGCAATTCAACGCAAAATCAGAATTTGGGAAATGAAAAGAAGCTGCAGACCTTTCAAATGAGAAAGCTGATACAAATCTTCTCGTTCGTGCAGCAGCAATATCAGCTCGTAAGCACGGTGATGCTGATTTAGCTGCAGGCTAAAAGAAAGTATTGAAAGCCCAACAAGACCATCAAAAATGCGTAAGGTTTGCTATCAAGATCTCCAAAAGCCAATTCCACTATCTGCAGATGAGGCTTTAGCTTTTCTTCTTGAATATAATTTTTCCAAAGAACAATATAATGCAATACGCCACGAAAACAAATTATGTAATTGCGATATATATCCACATTATAGGAAAATTACAGCTGCAAAGTTGAAATGTCGACCTCAGGGTACAATAGCCAATGAGACCCTTGCCAAAGTTTCGTTGCAATCTATTTTACTGCATACGGCTGAAAGAATTGTTGACCTCCAAAAAGAAGTTTTTGAAACTGTAATGGAAGCGGAGAAGACGAATTTTTTGGGATCGGTATTAATATTAAGCTATGGATTTGATAGCAGCACTGGTCAGTCGCAATATAAACAAACTTTTAATGAGGCAGGTTCGTCAAATAGCTGTGATGCCTCTCTTTTAGCTACTACAGTTATTCCTTTAAGGTTACTGCTCTTATCCGGAACGCCAATTTGGAACAGCCGCACACCACAGTCTGTAAGATTTTGTCGGCCCATAAAATTGCAGTACATAAAGGAGACAAAACAAGTTGTTTTAAAGGAAAACCTGGATTTAAAAAAGAAATTGACGCTCTGGCAAGCGTAAGAATATCAATTGGTGATGGAAAATTTGTTGAAGTATCATTTAAATTATTTTTAACACTCATTGATGGAAAAGTTTTAAACATTATAACTGGAACTAGATCAAACCAGGCTTGTACCATTTGTGCTGCTACGCCGAAGGACTTTATGAACACATTTAATTACAAAAGTGAAATATTCCGGGCAAAAGATGAAAACTTAAAGTTTGGACTTGGGGACTAAGTTAATTGCTGGATTAGATTTTTTGAATTTGTATTACATTTAGGCTATAAATGCGAATTACAAAAGTGGCAGGTACGAGGAGATGATAAGTTTATTATTTTAAAAAGAAAAACAGATATACAAAACGCTTTTTGGAAAAAGCTCGGACTTCGTGTCGACTGCCCAGAGTAGGTGGCTCCGGTTCCACAAATGACGGAAACACTGCTCGTCGAGCTTTTACTGAGCATGTTATTTTTTCTAAAATAACTAATGTCGACAAAGATTTAATATATCGATTCAAAATAATTTTGATTTGTTTATCCTGCCAGTTTGCAATTAATTCAAGTAAATTTGAAACATATTGCTTTGAAACAGCAAAATGTTTTCAGAATCTATATCCTTGGTTGCCAATGACTTCCACAGTACATAAAGTACTAATACATTCAAAAGAAATAATAGAAAATACAGCACTTCCAATGGGTTATTTTGCAGAAGAAGCAGCTGAATCGCGACATAAGATATACAAAGCCGATAGATTGCATCACGCCCGCAGAAACAATCGTACCAATAACCTGCTAGACGTATTTAATAGAGCTGTCGATACTTCAGATCCAATAATTTCCACAAAATTTTTAAATAGACGCTTGCAAAAGCGGATACGTTCTACTCTTCCACCTGAAGCAATTGAACTGTTATGTTGCAGCGAAACCATAGAAGAAATTCATCTTAGCAACTAAGACGATGAAATTAATGAAATTGAAGAGGACCTATTTGATTTAAGTTTACAAAACGAATTAGATTTAAGCAATTACTGAATATTGTAGTTTAATTAAAATGAATACTACGTATAATGTTTGCATTAATGGTTGCAAAAGGGTTAATTTTTGGTCCCTAATGGGTTAAGTTGCATTTTTTAATAGATTTATTCTTACATAGTAAATTCCTACAGGTTTTAGTTTGAATACCATGGTTTTGAAGAAGTTATTAATTTAGCACAGAAAAAGTGGCTATTTGACCTATAGTGCGTTGATATTATAATTGTAAATCAGAGAAATATATTTCCTGGAATATGTCACAACCCTTAGTTATTAACCTTAGTTATATTTAAAAATGAGGTTCCTTTTTATATAATACACAATCTCACATAAGTCTCTTTGCAATGACGCGCTATCTTCAGTTGAGTTAATTGTATAAATTGCCCGCTAACGGAAATTTCTCACAAAACACCAATGAAGTTCGAAAAAGGTATATATAAAGGTATATAACGACAACTAAGTTATCATCATCAGTAGGTATTATTAATACCTACTGATGATGACAACTTAGTTGCATAATCTTTCTTAAGCGTTCATAATTTGAAAGTAATTGTGTGAATTGGGTTCACATCCCGATTCATTTTAGAACCATACTTCTTTGAGGAAAACCAATGGGTAGTAATTGTAACTTACAGGGGGAAAAGGGAAAATTCAATAAAAATTAATTAACATTTTGACATCGACAACTCATACTCAAAGTCATTCTGCTCCATTCCATTCCAAATTTCCACAAGGCGGCGCCGTACCTCTTCCAGGTTGTTGGCTGGATTCAGATAACCTTTAACCAGGCGTTTGCCAAGTATATCTCATTTTATTGAGGTCTGGACTTCTTGCTGGCCAATCCATGACGTCGATTTCAACCTCCCCAAGATAATTGCGAACTATTCGAGCACTGTGGGGTCGTACATTATCTTGCTTAAAAAAAATTAGGTCTGATATAAAGCGCCAATAGCACATGGTCTTGAAGGATATTAGTTATGTATCAATCGGTTTTAATACTTCCATTGTTTAACACTACTAAGTCCGTACTAGCTGCCAAAGAAATGCCTCCCCACACCATTACAGAACCTCCACCATTGAGTATAACGTTTATTTGGTCGTCTCTAGACACGAATACGTCTATCACAGTTATAAAGACAAAATCTTGATTCGTTTGTAAAGAGAACTCGTTGGCAGTCATCCTGCAATCAATTATCATGATTGCTACCAAAATTCAAATGAAGTCTCCGATGTTCTACGGACAAGGTTGAACTTCGGATTGACACACGACATACCAAAATAGCTTCTCTTAAACGTTTACAAACTATTTATATACTAATTTGAGTACCATGAACTCCCTATAGTTTAGATTGCAAACGGCTGCTTGTAATGAATCGTTGTCTTAGAGCAGAAAGTCACAAAAAGCGACCTTAACACGATGTCTACCTTGCCCAGGTCATCGAATATGGTTACCCTATACCTCTTTATCAGTCAGGGTACCGACTCATTTCCTTCCTCAGTTTCCATTTCTTTTTTAATGCACAAAAACTACCACGTGAAAACAACATAACTGTACATTTGTAAGGTTATGTTAGGATGGTTGTTAAGATAATCGTTTAGTGCAGAAATGCCTTAAGTGACCGACTTAGGGTGTTTCAGTAATAAATGCAAACCAATATCCTACGCAAATAACACTATGGAATGTAGAAACTTGAGGTGTTTCAGCACTAAACGATGCAAGTTGACCTGAATTACTATCTGTACGTCTGCCTTAGGGTGTTTCAGCAATACACGACTCATATATATATTGTGATTTTTCTCTAACTCAAAGTTTCTATAACTTGAAATAATTTCGCGATCCCTTGGAATTCGAGTTATGGAAGTTCGAGTTTAATTTAAATTATTTAAAAAATTTACACTAATAAATGAAATTATGGTTCAGACCTTGAATTTGAGGAAGCATCACTTCGTGGCATTAATTCCCCACCTTATTATACATGTTATCAGTATGTGGCTTATATAATATTACCTGATAATCAGATATATATTAATAGAAATATCATTAGCTAATCAATAAATTAAACTGGATATTTAAGTGGAATAACTGATATTCAACGCAAATAAAATTTACCAAAAAATGATATTTTAATTGGTATTTGCAAAAATTAATATTCTAATATTTATTTACGTTTCAAAAGTTAAAGTTAAAAATTTTGGCGTTTAAACAACTAACCTAATACACAAAATTACTAATTATCTTTACATTTTGCGCACTGTAATAAAAATAAAGTGTTTTTCTAACAAAGAAACTTAATAAATAAACCTAAAAGATTACATTGTTTAACACTGGCTAAATTTTTCAAACTGCCAGAGAAACAACATAATAACAACGAAAGTAAATGTGTGAATAAATAAACAAAAATGTTTAAATAAATATAAAATAGATGACTTAATATTTCTTCAACGAAATGTATAAATATAGATACCTGTTTAAGGAGAATTTTTCCAAAAATTGAACTTCACGATAACGCGACTGAAAAATCGCAAGTTTCTCCATTGAAAACTTTATAAAAACTGCCCGCGGAAAGGCTAGTTAGTCTTTTTTCAGATATAATAACTGCTAGTTTCTGATTAGTCAAAAAATCTGAATTTGAACTTGGTACTTGGTTATCTATACAGAGGAGATAAGGATTTTTTAAAAAACCTACCCCGGCTTATATATATATATATATATATATATATATATATATATATATATGTGCGTATTATATATAAACGAAACATAATTTTGAGCGGTTATATCTTATCTAAACTATAGCTTTCGCACATTTATCATATATTCCGCCAACAAAATTTCAGTCCCCATTTATTTATACTACATCCAACATTGTACGAAAGAACAAAACCATATTTAAACAATTTTTATACATTCTATGCGTGGAAAAGTATGTTTGAAAAATTCTGGCTTAAGTTTATATAAAAGCTGTGTTATGAGAATTTCTTGACGAATAGGAACACAGTTTTAATGCTAGTCTAATAATAAAATGTTATTGAGATTATTTTTGCGATCTTTCAAATAATAATATTTACATTAGTCGCTGTATATGTATATGTCAAGTTATAAGACTGTACTAGCAACGAGGAAATAATTTTAAATCTGTTGGTGTGTTAACTGCAAGGATTTTATGGCATTTTAAATCGCCAGTCTACTTCTTACTTCTTTAAAGTTTTGTTGGCTTATTGTGTGATACATGCAAGTCTGTTCCATCTTTTTATATACAAGAATAGATACGTGTTATACACACATATACATATACGTATGTATGAACACCTATTACAACTGTTAAACGTGTTTTTCACTATTTTATAGTATAGTATCGTTTATGTGTAACAGGAACTGAAATTTTCATTAATAGATTTTTAACGAGAATTATTCGCAATGATTTCTTGGTTGTAAACGAAGAAGAAATTTTTATTCTATACAGGGTGATAAAAAAATTGGAGATTTATTTTTAACTGAAAATAGTACATACAAAATACATTGACAAATAAAAAAAAATTGTTATAAAAGTTGTGAAATAACAGAGATATTCACACTTATGCGAGCAACACAGAAACACCTTCTTAAAGTTACCGCCTCCTGCTTAAATACAAGCTAGTTCTAGCCGTATCCACGAGTTATAACTAGAGCAGACCAATATCCGTGCGCGCCATGAGCGCCGGTATGGGAGTGTAATTCGTAATATATTAGAATATGCGATAGAATAGGAATGCAACATGAGCTTGTTACCGATATAAGTATAGAAGAGACATTTATTCTATCAGAAATAATTAAATATAAATTTGGTTTTCTGCTATTAAAGTAATATGCATAAACACACGAAAAATAAGAATAGTACATATTATAGCAGCGTTGTATGTACCTATAAATAAAATGGAAAATGTATGAAATCAGTGATTGTGTGCACGACAGAGGATTAAAAAAAAACACTTACCGTTTTAAGCGTCTTCCAAGGATTGACAAACTGGAGAAACTCGATTGTATATTTTCAACATCAGGTGCGTTTCTAAGGTTATTTCTGAAAAACATGTCCACCGTGAGGAAAAAATATGTTTATATTCGTAAAACGAGCGTTCTACATCTAGTGATGTTATATTCGCATAATCAAAATACTTTTTTAAGCAACTTAACGCATCTGTAGACGTGCCCTCACAAATAGGTGTTAAGGTGTCAAAATCTGCATTTCTGTCTAAAACACTTTCAAATTTAATTAGAACACTTTCACTTTTTGCGTTTTCTACAGCACACAGTTGTGCGTGAACATCTTTAACGATTTGCAGTGATTTCTCTAACGACAGCGACGAATTTTCTAATTTTATTATTGCTGCTTCTAGTCCCAAGTAATTCTCACGAATACTTTGTAAATCCATTTTAATCTGGGCATCTTGAAATTTTATAATGATAAAACCACGTCCTTAATTTTTTCAAAATGTTCATGATAGTAAAACTCCGCCCGTAACCATGTACCCCAACGTGTCAGAATCGGCTGTGGTGGCTCAGGGGTATGGGGACACAATTCGTGAAATTTCCGAATACGTTTTGGAGATTTCAGGAATACTGCCTTTGTACTCGATATTGAAGCATCTACCTCTGGATAATATCTACGAACCTGTTCTGCCACAAGGTGTAGAGCATGGAGTTTACAAGTAATATGTAACAAGTTAGGACAATATTTTCGAAGAGACCTGCCTATAGAACACTTGGTTGCGGCACCATCGTTCATAAACATTAATACTTGGTCTTTCGAAAGTTTAAATTATTCCAAAGTATCTAATAGCACCTCTGAAATTTTTTCGGCATTACATTGTTCTAGTCGTCTGGATGCTAATCAAATTGAAGACGTTGGTTGATGTGGTTCCATATTACGGGCCATCACATTAACTACAGATTGTTTTTTGCTGTCAGTTGTTTCGTCCACACATAACCACAGTTTTTTATTTTTCAGTTCGGCTTTGATTTTATTTTCAACCTGTTTACACACCGATGGTAAATTCTTTCGTAATGTTGTCGTGCTCGGTAATGTTTGATTCGCGTATTTATTCCAAAATGAAATAAATGAATCATTACTTAACAAGGTAAACGGCAGTGTACACACAATCATAGTTACACATAGTTCATGTATAAACTGTTATCGATTAATTTTGTTATTATTGTGCTTAGAACTGCTTACGTGTTCTTTACAATGTGTTTTTGACCAACACATTAGATATGTATTGCACACTAACCATTTAGTTTTTGAGCCATCGTATATTAAGTCCGGGAAATCCATAATAAACTCATTCACTAGATGTAGAACGCTCGTTTTCCGAATATAAACATATTTTTTCCTCATGGCGGACATGTTTTTCAGAAATAACCTTAGAAACGCACCTGATGTTGAAAATATACAATCGAGTTTCTCCAGTTTGTTAATCCTTGGAAAACCCTTAAAACGGTAAGTGTTTTTTTAAATCCTCTGTCGTGCACACAATCACTGATTTCATACATTTTCCATTTTATTTATAGGTACATACAACGCTGCTATAATATGCACTATTCTTATTTTTCGTGTGTTTATGCGTATTACTTTAATAGCAGAAAACCAAATGTATATTTAATTATTTCTGATAGAATAAATGTCTCTACTTCTATACTTATATCGGTAACAAGCTCATGTTTCGTCTCTATTATATCGCATATTCTAATATATTACGAATTACACTCCCATACCGGCGCTCATGGGGCGCACGGAAATTTTTCTACTCTAGTTCTCAGTGAACAAATTCAACAGGAGATATTTAATCGGACCCTCTTTTGCTAAGCTCACGTTCTCTAAATATGTACAATAAATTCCATTACCAAACAATGTAATTTATCCGGAACAACATACTTAAATTTACAACACCAGCTAATCCTTAATTAGTGACAATATTTTATTATCTATTTATTAGTAAGATTAGATTTTTAACGCCCTATCGTAAACCTTGGTATTGTTGCCAGTAGGTACGATTTCGACGAATTGATCACCTAGAAAATTTCACTATTACGACGGTAACCAATACAATGTACAACAGTACGCGCAATATTAGCAAAAGCTTTGACCAGATTCTATAGATGCTCTAACCCACCTGGGATTAGCGATATTTACATTTTTGCTCTCGGTATATCGCCAAACTAATTTAGACTTAGACTTGAAATTGGCCAGTAGTTCATTGAGATATGACATATAATTCACCTTTAATCTGTTACGTAATTAGTTTATATATATTGAACCTGAAGTTCCACTTTTCATCATGCCATTTCTTCAATTTTAGATTCTTCATGAGATATTTAGTAATCCAGGATGGATGATAACTTGATTTCGAATTAGACTAATAGAGAGATAGATCTTGATTGGTCCAATAACAATAATACCCTCTAATACACAACAGGCTAGGCCCAATAACAAGGTACATTATATATACATAATATCGGCTGCCGAGGTATCCCAGACTGTATACAGTTACATTAATATACAATTACAAAATAAGGTATGGACGGATGTATTGTTGTCTACCCGGCGAAACATCTTCTATGCAAACACATCATTCAGCATTCTGTCGGCCACGTTGGACAGAATATATATAGGAGTCCGTTTCCTAATGTTCGTTTTCGCAAAAGAGTTCATATGGGGAACCAGAAACGGCATTCGCTCCAATATAAAGGATCAGTCAATAATGTTTTTAGTCAGTTTACTAAAGATTTTCCTACAAATATTCTCTCGTTTAACGCTCAGAGGTTACATGCTATTGCGTAGAAGCAAATCATCCTGGGATTCACCTCGTTTCGAATAAACTCCATTAAATTAGAATATGAAAAACTTCAAAAACTCACGGTGAATACGATCCAAAGTAATATAATCGCAACCATAGACAGGATAGAAAATTAATGAGGCGTATTCAGTTTTGCTTAATACATAAGCATGGTCCAATGATTTAAGTAAAGTGATATCTTTAAAGTATTTAGACGCACGCATAATAAATCCCAAAGTTTTGTAGGCATCATACCAAATATTAATTATATGCGATCTAAAAGTAAGATTTGAGTCAACTATGACTCCAAGATACTTTATTAATTACGAGTAACATGTCCAGATTCCTGAAGTTTAACAACATCGTCAATTGTTGAAATCTCAGAACAGATTTTCATATCATCTGCGTAACCGAGAATCTGATGTTTCGCTTGAAGAAGGAAATAATTCAGCAAAAGGCCCAAATTTGATCTCTGAGGAACACCAGAAGGAGAACGAAATCATCGGAGCATAATCGATTGTAGCATGTGTCACGTAGCATTTTCTTTGAAATAAATAAGACTGAAGAAGACTGATAGTAGTTGGAATAAGGCCAAGAGATCCTAACTTATGCAGCAAAATCTTGTGATCAATTAAATCGAATGCCTTATACAGGTCAGTATGAATTACATCGGCCTGTTTGTTGTCGAGAACTCCACCGACGTACTGCAGTCGACGCCAGATTGGTGAGGGTAGATCTATCCGTGATAAAATCATGCTACTTCGGTGAGATATAAGAGTGTATGCCACTAAAAAGTTGAGAGTATAATACCTTATCATAGAGTTTGGCAAAGTTAGATATAATAGAGATCGGCCTTGTTACTAATCAAAACACGATCTCCTTTCTTATGCACGGGAATAATTCTTGTGTTTTTCCACCGATCAGGAAAGATATTTCTTATTATGAATAGGTTAATTAGTACTTTCAAAGAATATGCCAGGACTAATCTACGCGTATTGTAAAGTTTGTCTTTTCGGGTTCTTAAATAAAACTAACGCTAACTTTAGACACACACACCATATTAATAATAAAACGAATAACAATATAAAAACTAATTACTAACAATAAGCACATTTATGTATTTAAATTTATGTTCACTCCGCGAGACTCGGGTATCGAATAATCGACATCCCTTCCTCGACGGCTTATACCGGGTGTATTATGAAAAACCTTTGGGGCTGTAGCTTCCTTATATTTTATCTGATTTTAATGAATGATATGTCAAACTAAATCGTTTTTAAAGCATTGTAACCTGTTTTTTTCTTTTTAAAAATTTTTGACATTTCGTTTTTGACAGACAGTAGTAATTTTTTTTTTTTTAATTGTACTACATATTTTTTTTTACTTATTCTAGTAAACATTTATTTCCTGAAGACACCTCCATTAAATTGAGTGACAAATTTATTATTGTTAAAAAAACTACGAAATTTACAGAAATCAAGCTATCATATATTTTAATGAATCAAATGTTCGAAATTGGCCCCATTTTGTTCCAGACACATTTGACACCTTCTATTAACTCCAACTGCTGCGTTTAATATAAGATTTGGTGGTATTTCATGACATACTTGTACTACCCTTCTTACTAAATCATCTCTGGTATCAGGTGGAGTCAAATTGACATGATCTTGAATGTAAGACCACAGAAAGAAATCCAGTGGATTCAGATCTGGCGATCTAGCAGGCCATCGAATAGGTCCGTAAGTGCCCATCCATCTGACGCCAAAATAATTATTTAGAAAATCAGTATTCATTCGTGCATTATGGGGTGTGGCACCGTCCTGTTGGAACACCACCCTGTTTAACTCAGCAAGTGGCAACTCATCTAAATAATCGCCTAACTCATTGCGTAACAAATTATTATACTTTTCTTGGTTTAGATTACCCTGCACAAAAAAAGGCCCTACTACCCTATCGCCTAAAATGCCACACCATACATTTACACTGAACCGATTTTGAAAATTGTGTTGCATCACAACATGGTTATTTTCAGTGCTCCAATGGCGATGATTATTTCTGTTGAATACACCATTTTTCCCAAAAGTGCATTCATCTGACCACAACACACGACGATAAAAAATTGGATCTTCCCTTAGTTTATTCATGAAAACCGTGCAGAATTGAACCCTTCGTTGAGGGTCGTTTTCACCGAGAGCATGCACCTTCCGTGGTTTATAAGGAAAGAACTTGTGCTTCTTCAGAATGTACTGAACTGTAGAATGTGATACCTGCATGTAGTGAGCAATTTCTCGCTAGACGTATTAGGGGTTTCTTCCACATAGAGCAAGACACTTAATTCTAAATTTTGATCTTGAATTACACGTGCGTTTATTTTCGGTTTTTTGAATGATCCAAAATTTCGTAAATTTCGCACGAGCCTTCCAAACTTATCGGCACTTGGACGCAGTCTGTCAGAAAAACGATTTCCATAAAGTCGCAAAGCAGCTGCAGAATTTGTTCCGCATTCAAAATATGCTTGAATCGCATCCACACATTCGCCATTATCCATTTCAATAACAAAATTTAGAAATAAATCGTTGAAAATGTTATAATGAATGTGTGACTGACAGATGTCACAGCTCTCTTCGAAAATTTGGAATGCACTTTTATCGTTCAATATGACTGCTTGATTTTTAAATTTTTAAAATAAACACTGTAAATGTTGTTGTTGACCCACCGCTCACTGATAACATTGGTTTGTAATCCTTTATGGGCTATATAGTATTGAATGTAAGTGATTGTAAAAGGTACACTCATTTGTTGGTAATAAAATGAAATAGAGTATTTAAAATGCATTTAACAAATCTCTGTGTTCGGAAAAACCAGAATAAATCGAACTAAAAAAAAAACCTACAATTTCTCGTTTTTTTTTTTCATACAAGGATATCGTTGTTTACAGTTTCATATTCAGAAAAAGTAATATATTTGAATAAGGTAAAAAAAAATATAGTGCAATTTAAAAAAAACACAGTTTGCAGCTGTCTGTCAAATACAAAGTGTAAAAAAAAATTCAAAGCGGATCACGTTACAGTGTTTTTAAAACGATTTAGTTCGACGTATAATTTATTACATTCGGATAAAAAATAAAAAAGTTACAGTACGAAAGGTTTTTCATAATACACCCGGTATATGAATGTGAATATTTTTTCTCGAGCGCTCTACCTGCATGGAGAAAACGCTAGAGGTATGACGCGCGACGCGTCATCGGATGAGTCATCACAGTATCGAAAAGCTTGGTAAGGAATCGTCTCCAGTGGTGTTTTTATTAGAAAAAGTGGCCATTAAATTAATTAACTTATCCTCAGAGCATAATGAGAAGGAAAAGGACGGAACAACAGTCGAATCTATCACATGTGAAGTCAGAGAATGAAGTAGACACAGCAGAGAACGTATGTGCAAAAGCATCAATGTAATGTATTAGGAAGAAGTTGGTAGAAAATATTTTTGCATTAACTTCCTTTTTAGTATCAATATACAGCTCAGTTGTGAAATACGAAATATATGCAGTTTATATTTGTACTTTTGATTTAGTTTATTGTGATAAGAAAGGCCAGAGTGCTGATCACAGTATTTTATTTCAGTTTAACAAATTAATCCATGTAATCGTTCATATTTCTCAAATTTTTCCTATATTTACAATTCTATCGATAGATTTTTTCACGTCTAACATAAATTTTGTTATTTATCACAACTTTTAGATTTAAGCGAAAATAGTTATACTTAAATATGCATAGAAATTTAATCTTTTCATGTTCTACAGAGGTTACTTTAGGTTCAAACAACATAAATATCGTTTGAATCTATCTAAGTGTAAATCCGGCATATTACAATAAATTATAGATTAAATATAATATATTTGATTTTATTAATAATTTTGTTAAGATTGCCTTATTATGATTTTGTTTGTGTTTTTACAAGAACTATTTAAGAAAAATTGTGATAACGTAATTTATTAGCAGTCTAATTAGATGATTCGAATACGTATTTGTCTTGATATTAGGTGGTATATATTGCAAAATATTTACCCAGTTTGGAGTTGCGAAAAACAAATAATAAACGCTTTTGAAATAAAACTGACACCATTTATATAAATACTTAGATTTTTGTCATGTACTTGACTTGTTTTATATGAATTTAAACACACTTTACATTATAAATAGACGCAGGTATCTAATTAGTAGAGAACGGACACGCTTACCACATGACGCAAAGCCCAGTGCAGTACTGGCGAAAGGCTGTATTTCTAAAATATTTAATTTTATTTATATAATTGGAAAACGAACGGGTGGTGATCTATAAAATTACGAAATACATATTTATTTGTTGAAAAGTTGTATTTATAAAGTTTTTAATTTTATTTATATAATTGGAAAACGAATGGGTGGTGATCTATAAAATTACGAAATACATATTTATTTGTTGAAAAGTTGTATTTATAAAGTTTTTAATTTTATTTATATAATTGGAAAACATACGGGTGGTGATCTATCTATCTAAAATTACGAAATACATATTTATTAATTAATTTTATTATATATGTAATTGGAAAACAAACGGGTGGTGATCTATAAAATTACGAAATACATATGTATTTGTTGAAAAGTTGAATTTTTAAAGTTTTTAATTTTATTTCTATAATTGGAACAATTTTATTTGTTCATTTTGTCGTTCAAGTTGAGTAAAGGAGTATTAATATTGACTAGCAATAGTTACGTGCTATTTCTCTTACGAAATACGATAAACTTATTTATTTTATCTACGTACTCGACACCACTGAAAACACTATATTCTCCGAATACAATAGCTGGGTTGTCCATTGTTATCGCTGCGAGACCAGGTGGCCGAGTAAGTCAAACAAATACTTCATTGAATTACGCCGGGATGTACTGAGCGACGTTATACACAATTCCAATTGCCGATTGCGTTTTATGGAAATTGCATCCGTTCTCTACTAATTAGTATTAACCTCACTGCATGTAAACTTCCTCTAATACAGTAATTTACAGAAAAAAAATATTTATTCCTATCAAAACCAGATCAAAAGGTACACAATTTGTATAAAAACATTTTGAATAAAACAGGGTTGTGTACTAGGGTGGGTAAAAATTTTTTTTTCTCTCATATCGACTTCTAATAGCGTAAATATGTTGTATTTTTCTCTGCATTAGACCCCTGTAAAATATTATTAATTTATTTTTAGTGTAAGAGCCTGCGCTTTGATCTTCAATTTTGTTAAATTTTGAATATATCGACCATATCCCTTTTTTACATAACAACATAGCATTGTATTGCAGAAAAGCATATTACTGTATCCTAACGGCTTTTAAGTTCTCGAGAATTCAGACACACAAGCAATTCATTCATTGAAACGTATATCTTCTTCCAGGAAATATTTTTGATAGAATACATATAAAATAATACATAATAAGAAGATCAGTTTGGTTTTACTACTCGGACAGTGAAGTTGTGTGTTTATTTTTTTATTTGAACTGTTTTAACTTCTAATCGTTATTATGCTAACCAGAAGCCAAGGTTATTTCTGCCCGATATTCGGAAATGTAGAAGATATTAATGATAACGTTTTGCCAACTTACGAAGATGTTATGAAATGCTATGAGTGGAATAGGTTGCAACTAAATATAACGAGGAATACTACCAAAGAACGATCGTTTTTAGATATTGCAAAACTTGTAGCTCAAAGGGTTGAATGTGTTTGGAGAAAATCGTCTATTCCTACAGTTTCAAATACAAGAGTCATGCAACTAATAAACGGTTATCATATAAAGTGCAAAAATCTCAAAAAGTCGTTGAAAAAAATATCCGCTTATCAGAAAGAAAATTTTCTCCGACGTAGCAGAGTTTTGTTTGATATTTGTTCCTGTAAATGTAAACAAATTGAGCTTTGTTGCTGTCCAAGGCAATATAAGGTGCCCAAAGAAGAACAGGAGTTTTTTAGTGACCAAAGGGGGGCGAGAAAGATGCGTATTGGAGGAATAGATCGAGTTCTTACAAATAAATTGCAAAAAAGAGCAGTCCGAGCACCAAAGACAGAAAAAAACGTAAATGAAAGTCACGACAAAATTAACTCAAAACAGCAGGACTTGGAGTTATCTGTAAGTAATTCCAGTTCTTCTTGTGATGATTCTTTTAATTTACCTTCCACGTCAAAGGCAGAAGGAAAAAAAGAAAAAACAAAAATTTTTTTAGTTTGCCTATGTTGTCAAAAACTTGTGACCGTTACGGTGTTTCCGATAGAGCAGTGGCTGCTATTGCTTCTTCTGTATTGCAAGATATATCTCCTGGCAGTGAACCAATTGATAAATCATAAAATACGACGGGAAAGAAAAAAGTACGTAAAGAATATATTCAAAAGCAGAAGCAGCTAGACCTACCAGCTTCGCTGAACGGTTTGTACCACCTTATAATTTCCTCACTCGTTGCATTTTCTTCATAAATTTCAGAAAATTTGTCGCAAAATTTCAGCTGGCAGGATATTCATTCCTTGCATTTGAAAATCTAATCATCTACCATATTTCTTCAGAACTGGACGGATTTTGTTTTAACACAATGTGATGTCTCAAACATCCATGACATACTAATATAATTTGAAGTTCACAACCTTCCTATATATATTTTCTGTGAAACATTTAAAAGTGTAAAACATTACTATGAACAACTAAAATTTGTTCAAGGTGTTCCTGTGTTAAATTAGTTCTTTTAGATGTTAAAACGTCTTTAAAATAGAAAATGTCCGTTCCACATCACAACTGGGTGCGTGATTAAAATGTTGCAAAAGTGCACCATACTTCGAATGTATAGATTTTTCAATCGGCCCTGTGCAGAATTGATATAATATATTCGAATTTGGATTTCTGCTAAATATGGCATCAGCTTGTTTCCAAACTCAGAAGGCATACTTTTCATTCGATCGATTTCCTAAGTTAATTATCGCCTCTTTTAGGTTAATATCTTAATTTTGCATGTAAGTAATCGCATCTGTAAGACATTGGAAATTAGCTTCAATTAAGTATAGCTGGTTTTATAAATTTTCAATAAAAAACAGGTGTTTACAATTAGAAATGCCTTGGGTATAATCATCTTTAAGATTAAAAACATAGTTTTTTAATGTTTTTTAAAGTGTCGTGAATAGAAAAATGCTGCTTTTAGCCATGTTCCCCATCTAGTTAATACAGGAACTGGGGTAAAGGCAAATTTGGAAGTATTTCTGTATATAATGCCACTCGTGAAGAAGAAATATCTTTTTAAATGATGAAACTAACTTATCAACATTTGGAAAATGATCCCTGATGTATTCACATACTCTGTGTAGTGGATGTGCTGCACAGGTAACGTGTAGCATATTGTGATAAGATTGCTTTAATAACTTCCCTGTTTTTAATATGTAAGCTGACGCATCTGTCAAAAATAATAGCATCTTGTCCTTATAATTGTTATCTGATGACATAATATTATGAATACATCGATCAATTACTTCTGCAACTGTTTCGCCATTTACGACTGGCAATATTTTAGTTGCAGTTAAGTATAGTTGGTATGAAATTGTCGGATGAAGAATACCAGCAAATACATTTAACACATATCGTCCCATTACATCCGTTGTTTCTTCTGCACTTATCCAAAGATAATGACCAGATAGGTTCGTTCGTATTTTTTCAATGGTTCTCAAATAACATTTTGGTAAGTGGTATTTACGCAAAGTAGATTCATCTGGTATATGACGATCAGTATATTTTGTAACAAACCTCTTGAGGACTGGATTGTTAAGCTTTTAATGGGATATTGGCCGACATGAAAGCTTCACAGAGTTCTTCGTTAAAAGTGTCAGGTGCAGATGGTTATTTGTTATCTTGATGAGTTTTCGAAGAAACATGTCTCTGCACATTACACTTTTGTGGACGCATTAAACTTAATGAACAGGCACTGCAATATATCTGGATGTGATTACGAATATGCAACTAATCTGTATGGCCTCTAATCCATCCTACTATGGTTGTCCTGTGAGAATTCTCCATAGTTAATGAAAATAAAGAGAAATACTAAGAACAGAAAGAAATGGACTGAAAAAAAGAAACGAAAACTACTCCAAAAATAAGGTAGTAAATTAAATTTAATATTTATAAAAAATTATAGGATAAATATACAATATAACAATATAAAACGGATTTATTAAAATACTAAACATTGTAACCAAATAACACTGAAACAAACGAAACCAGAAAATATCCTTTACAGAAGAGAATAGAAAATATACCATCTTAAGCACAATAAGTACATATATGTATATGTATGTATAACAGCATTTAAACACGAGAATACACTTTGGAAATTAGCGGATATAATTTTTTAAGCGATTATTTCAAAGAAGTGTAACGAAATAATATATAAATATATATTCTGTCTTACACGCCACTGTTGAATTAAATTTATGAAGGAATACACACAATGCACTATTCATAACGACGGAAATAACAACATCAGCTCGACGAATTCAATCGAGCACGCAAATAGTGGAGCTGTTGTTATCTAGAGAACGGATGCAATTTCCATAAAACGCAATCGGCAATTGGAATTGTGTATAACGTCGCTCAGTACATCCCGCCGTAATTCAATGAAGTATTTGTTTGACTTACTCGGACACCTGGTCTCGCCGTGATAACAATGGACAAGCCAGCTATTGTATTCGAAGAATATAGTGTTTTTTAAAGTGTTTTCATGAGCGTAGATAGAAGCGGGGTTTTTATAATGTATTTTATTTATTAGTTTATATTTCGTAAGATAAATAAAGTGCTGTGAGTAAGTTTCTTGTTTTCACAGTTTTAACTGTTAATTACATCGTAATTTTTGTGATAGATCCTGTTTAATATCGTTTGATTGAATCTATTTCTACCAATTATTTCGACGTAAGAGTGTGCATTGAATTTCGTTCGGTTTCAATAACTTACGCACACATTTTTAGTTTTCATTTATTTAGATCTAGAGCATTGTTTAAGTTACTTTTTCAGACATGATATGGAAGAATGTCGAGAACGGCATTGTAAAACAATGGCGAGTTGCATTGACGGTCATACTGATTGTATGTCCATTGTCAGTGATTCCGAAATTTATTACAAAATCCGTAAAATATCGCCTAAAATTCGTCACTTAGGATCGCAAACACATCTGAACTCTGTAAAACTTTTATGGCGGCTAATATTCCATTAAATAAACTTAGCAATCCCACTTTAAAAATATTTCTGAAAAAATATACTGGTCGAAATGTTCCTGATGAATCAACTTTACGCAAATATTATGTTTCTAGGTGCTATACGAGAACAGTAGAACGCATTAGGAGCCATCTTTTAAATCAATACATATGGATAAGCGCCGACGAAACGGTGGATATGTTAGGACGCTGTGTGGTAAATGTTGTAGCTGGTGTACTACATCCAACTATTCCCTATAACTCATATGTAATAGCAACAAGTGTTATAAATAGAGTTGATGCGGAAATAGTTGCTGTAACCATTAAGGAGAATATGCAAAAAATGCTTCATTCGGACGCCACGTACAAAGAAAAAATACTTTTACTTGTCAGTGATAGTGCTGCGTATATGTTAAAAACAGGCAGACTATTGAAGAAAACATATCCTAATATGCTGCATATTACTTGTGTACATGCTCTCCAAAGAATCTGTGAATATATCAGAGACATTTTTCCGGGAGTTGATAGACTTGTATCAGCTTTTAAAAAAGTTTTCAGAAAAGCACCATTGAGAGTAGCTCTTTTCAGGGAAAAATTTCCATCTCTGTCACTGCCTCCCACTCCAGTAATAACTAGATGGGGAACATGGCTGGAAGCTACTAGTTATTATGCTGAGAATTTCGATAGTCTAAAACATTTCGTAACACTGCTAAAGGAGGATGCTAGAAGTATTGGTGAGTGCAAGGAGCCCACACAAATCCCAAATTTAAAAAATCAGTTGTACTTTCTTCACGAACACTTTGGAAAATTGCCAAAACTAAGCACTTATTTTGAAAATCGAAATCTCAAATTAAATGACGGATTAACCACATTAGATGTGGCTGTTAATAATTTGAAAAGTATTCCAAGTGACTTCGGATGTGGGCTTCGGCAAAAGTTTGAAGCAATTCTTAATAGAAATCCAGATTTAATTACATTGCAGCAATTATGTATGGAGACAATTCCACAAAATCTAACGGCTAAATATGAAGAAATAAAAGAATATTTCCAGTATGCACCTATAACCAGTTGCGACTAAGAAAGGACGTTTTCTATTTATAAGGATGTACTTAATTCAAAGAGAACAAAATTGACAGCAGAAGACCTTGAGAAACTATTGCTAGTCAATATTAATACTCCTTTACTCAACTTGAACGACAAAATGAACAAATAAAAATGTTCCAATTATAGAAATAAAATTAAAAACTTTAAAAATACAACTTTTCAACAAATACATATGTATTTCGTAATTTTATAGATCACCACCCGTTCGTTTTCCAATTATATAAATAAAATTAAATATTTTAGAAATACAGCCTTTCGCCAGTACTGCACTGGGTGGTAAGCGTGTCCGTTTTCTAGTTATAACATAACATATCGGGGCAATTGGTCATTCAATCGCTTCAGTCCGCTTTCTGATGATAATAAACTTGTTGAAAGCAAATTTGTCTCACTAGCGCTATTCGCTTAAAACATATTCAGGTTCGAAGTTTAGTTGCTGGACATTTATCGTATTTTCCGTGATATTACTCACAATAATTAGGTTTATTGAAATGCACCCATAAAATTGTTATAAATTTTTATTATAGCATTCGAATTCAAAAAGAAACTAATTTATTTTATCGTAAATAAGGAAAGGCGAATACTTAAAACTAATAAATGCTGCAACTAATAAAATCAAACAATTAAAACCAGACAGACAAGTAGATAAGTTTTAATTATTTGTTTATTTGATTAACCTTTGTTAATTTCTTGCAATAAACATACAGGCACGTACATAACCATATTTGCTTGTGTATAGATGTGTATAAAACATTGCTAAATTTATGTGCATGTATAAATTAAAATATGTGTAAAATATGTACATTGAAAGTTAATTTTCTGCCTTGATTTGGGTTCTGATTGTATTAGAATCTTTCTTTTGTATTAATCAAACTTAAAAAGCAATTAATATAAAATCGAAATATTAAATACCAGGCATAGTTTTTCAACAAGTTTTTAAAAAAGAAGAAAAAGACATTAGGTAATAGTTATTTACGCATCAAGGCACTAAAGTTTTATTTTTCATCAACTGATGTGTTTGGTTGCCGAGGCGTTAGCCGATGTAAATAAAACACATGCGTGATGTAAACTAACTTAAGTACCGAGGTGCATATTAAATTTCTCTGAAATCGAAAATTTGGAGAAAAAATATGTGTAAAATTATTTTTTGAGGTTAGGTCATTATTATCATCAATGATGTAGTATAACAAGTGTTCATTTGAAAAGTCAATCTAGTAGCATGTGATTTACTGAGAACATTTTGAAGTATGTCGTAAATTAAAATTTACTACTTAACCTACGAAGTCGTATATGTTGACAGTTTCATACATACAAATAAATAACAAATAATAGGTATTTATTGAAAACTATGTATAACAAATGTTGAAAATGTTGTCCTTCAAGATCAATGCACTTTAAAATCCTCCGTTCAAAATTTCTGATGATATTCTGCAACATTACTGGATTGTTATTAATTTTCATGCATTTCTGTTCGATTCTCTGTAGCATATCATTCAAATTCAATATAGGTGTTCGAAATATGTTATTCTTTAGATAAGGCCACAAAAAGAAGTCGCAAGGTGTTAAATCGCAGGCCAGGCAATTTCAGAATTTCGACTAATTATACCCTCATCTACTAACACTTGTATATGCCGCAGGTATATTTACCAGTCCCGGTCGATCGCCCATTTTGATAGGAAACGCGTCTTTTCTTGCCAGTACTAGCTCTATCTCACTCGGTAGTTTCTCTCTCTAATGTTGGAGTCAATTGAATGCACTGCTTTGATTAGATGTGCGCTATCCATATATACTACATCCATGATTATCATTGATACAAGTAATAATAAACGAATAAAACACGGAAAAACTTATTTATTTACGTTAATTGTAATATTAAAATTCGTATTGTTTGAAATATTTATTGGTTGGGGTTGGTTATTTGAACTTAAACTTAAATTTGCCATTGAAGTTGATTGTGTACACTCTGCTACACCTTGGAGTATTTTACCCGTTATTTAATGTTTTTTTACTAATAGATGTTTCAACATAGACCTCCGCGATACACATTCACTCTTCCAACATCCATGTTGTTTCAAAGCCAGTACATCGAAACCTGTTTCGGCTAATAAAAAGGCATATGTTCTACGAAATGCATGGCCTGTAAGCGAATTTATATCAGACAATTGCAAATACATAGATTTTGGTATTTTTACAAAGATGTGGATGCCAAATTGTTGTGTGGAAAATTTCCCATAATTATAGAATACAAAAAGGAATTGGTGTGGAATATGTGGAGGCCTTAGTAATATACAGGGTGAGCTTTTTTGAATGTTTAGCATTGGGATCTCAGAAACTACTGGAGATAGAAAAACGCTTAAATGGGGAAAGATGCGCAGTTTTACGAGTTTGATTTAAAACTGCTTTTGTTTCTCCGATAACTTTCATGGCTTATTAGATATTCAAAGAAAACTAAATTTTACGATTTTCTTTAAAAATGCTTAGCATCGTTAATAGTAATTTTAGAGAAAAAGTGTTCAGACAAAAGTTTTAGATAATTTTACGACAAATAAAACTATGTAGCTAATATTTTTTTTTCGTTCACCATTATCGAGTTATGACACAAACTTGTGTTTTTTTAAATGGAAACCATAGTTGGTTTTGACATCATTAAAAAGCTTATTTTTTGCTGATTACAATGATATAAGGTTTGATATGGTTATTTTAAAAAATAAAGAGGATATAGACATTTTTATGGTTTTTATGGAAAACAATTGAATTTCGGACTGATAAAATACAAACCAAATGAAAACTTATTTTGAAATCTTATGTAGTAATAAAATGAAAACTATAAGAACTTATATTAAGGGCACACAACATTATTAATGTTCAAAGATACCTCCATTATTATTAATACACAAATTGCATCTCTTCACAACAGAATTTGTAGCATTGCGGACTTTACGCCTATCGATGTTATTAAAAGCAACTAAGACAGCTTCTCTTAAATCGTCGATTGTTTCATATGTTCTTTTGTATACTGTGTCCTTTAGTACACCCCACAAGAAAAAATCCAAAACTGATAAATCAGGGGATCTAGCCGGCCATGCAATGGGTGCATTTCGTCCTATCCATTGATTAGGGAAGTTCAAATTTAAATAATTTCTAACATTCAGTTGATTGTGCGGAGGCGCTCCGTCATGTTGAAACCATTGCAGCATTGCTCGGGTTCTTAAATTTAAATTATCTAACATTTCCTCGAAATCTTGTTGTAAAAAATTAAGATAACGATTGCCAGTTAGTGATCCATCAAAAATAAAAGGAGGAAGAACAGTTGATACTATAACGCCACACCAAACATTAAACCCAAATTTAATTTGTGGTCTCCTATGTTCAACGTGAAGTGGATTTGTTTGAGACCATATGTGCTCATTGTGTCTATTAAACATTCCACAATTTGTGAAACGAGATTCATCAGTCCATAATATTTTCATTGAAAAGTGTGGATCGTTTTGACACTGATCTTTAAACCATCTACAAAAAGCTTTTCGACTGATGTTATCACCTTCATGTAAAGTTTGTGATACTGATAATTTGTAGGGACGAAATTTATGCTTCTTCAACACTCTGACAATAGTGCGTTGAGAGGAGCCCATTTCTGTTGAAATTTGTCGGGTCGACGTAAATGGATTCTGAGCGACACTTGCTAATATGTTTATTTCTCTATCTTCATCTATCCCTTTTTTTTATTTTGGTTTAACGAACGAACCATATTCTGCTAAATTATCCCATAATCTCTTAAAAGTAGGTAGCGACGGCTGACGTCGATCAAAATAATTTTCAAAATAAACTTCAGCAGCTCTAGTAGAATTTTTCTGGCACTGAATGTAACATTCAACCATGTCACGCTTTTCTACGTTAGAAAATTCCATAGCCAATGCAAACTTATGATTAACGGCCGTTTGCACCGCTTATAGTTAAGTTACAATTAAATTAATTAATAGTTAATTGTCAATGTTTGACAATTAACTTGACTTAAAAGTAAAAATTAACAGCTCTCACTTCTGTGACTCAACGTGAAAGCAATGTTAGGATATTTATCTCGACTGCTCCAACGAACACTATTGTAACTCAGATTTTTCGTTTTTTGAATGACAAAACACCAAACATTTTTTTTTTTAAGTTTCTATCTTATAAAGTGAACAATCATAGAAATGTCTATATCCTCTTTATTTTTTAAAATAACTATATCAAACCTTATATCATTGTAATCAGCAAAAAATAATCTTTTTAATGATATCAAAACCAACTATGGTTTCCTTTTAAAAAATCAAAAGTTTGTGTCATAACTCGATAATGGTGAACGAAAAAAAATATTAGCTACATAGTTTTATTTGACGTAAAATTATCTAAAACTTTTGTCTGAACACTTTTCCTCTAAAATTACTATTAACGATGGTAAGCATGTTTAAAGAAAATCGTAAAATTTAGTTTTCTTTGAATATCTAATAAGCCATGAAAGTTATCGGAGAAACAAAAGCAGTTTTAAATCAAACTCGTAAAACTGGGCATCTTTCCCCATTTAAGCGTTTTTCTATCTCCAGTAGTTTCTGAGATCCCAGTGCTAAACATTCAAAAAAACTCACCCTGTATATATTTTCTATAAAAATTGAGCGCACTTCAATCTCCATTTGGCACTGTAAAAGTCTTAATCTTCCCATTTTAAAATTTGGGAATTTTATTATTAAGAAGTTGTCTGTATCTTCTACATCTGCGACAGTAATTTTTTTTGAGAGAAAACAAAATCAAGTTAGTCGAACATCCCCCTTATTCGCTGGATCTAGCAATGCGATTTCTGGTTGTCACTTTTCATCAGAAGGATACATCACATTGTATAGACTAACGGTAGAAACTTACAAGTCTGAAGCTGTTAAAGCGTGCCTACAGTAGACACCCGAGGTCGACAGAGTCACATATCAGCATAAAAATGAATCGTGTCGAGCAACGAGCGGTGATTAAATACTTACGTTTAAAAGAAATGACCCCAACTAAAATTCATCAAGATTTGGTGGATACAATAGGGGAATCTCCAGTATCATGTGACATAATTAAAAAGTGGTGTCGTGAATTTAAATGTGGTAGACAGTCGTGTACAGATGAATAAGCAGGTAGAGCGTTCACTACCGTCACTACACAAGAAACTATTAAAGAGGTTCATGATCTCGTCCTGCAAGATCGACGTGTGACTATTAGACAAATAGATACTGGTCTTTCATACCATTTGGTATATATTTATTTAGAAAACTTCACCAACTACTCTTCAAGGTACTCTTCATTCTGAGAAATACCCCTTGCCCCATCGTTTTGTCCATTTGTCATTAACATCTGAGAAACAATTTTTTGAGAGTCTATGTAGCATACCCATCACTGCGTTGTTTAGCTATCGTTTTTTTTAACGCGGTATAGACTCGACAAAAATTTTCTTGCAAGAATAGTGACAATGGATGAATCCCTGATCCATCATTATGATGTAGAGACCAAAATACAGAGTAAGTAGTCCCGTCGAGGTTCACCACCGTCAAAAAATTCAGCATGTAACAGGGAAGGTCATGCTATTGGTATTTTGGGATGCTCAAGGCGTAATTTTAGTAGATTTCCTGCGAAAGGAGGCCACAATTATAGGTACTTATTGTTCCAATTTAATTCCCAAATTACGTCAATTAATAAAAGAAAAACGTCAGAGGAAGTTGCGTAAAGGTGTTCTCTTGCATCGGGATAACCCACCCAGTCACAGGTTCTCCATTGCAACAGCTAAAATAACTCAAGCAGGCTTCGAATTATTTGAGCATCCGTCATATTCGCCGAATTTGACCCCAGCGATTACACAGGCCTGCATTTTTCAACTCTTTGAATGTTGATTTAAAAATTTTAACTGTTTTCTAGTAATTGGGTAGCGCTGATTTCAAATCTGCTTTTATTTTTTTTGTATCACGTAAGATTATTTTTCAAACCAGTAAAATCAAAAAAATAGAAAGAACACGATTTATTTCATTTATAAGCTAGTTTTATATTATATTAAAAAAAAATACAAAAATATACACATTGAAACTATTAGAAAGAGTTATTTATTCTTTATGCTTCTTAAAAAAAAACCTTTTCGTTTTTCAGAAAAGCTTCGTTTGGTTGTTTTTCTGTCATATTCAGCTAAAGGAAGATTTGAAGGTAGTTTCTGGGGCAAGCAAATTTTTTTGTTTCAACCTAGACCCCAGTACTTCAGAAAGATCTTTTGAAAGTCCCAAATCGCTTACTAAATCATTCAGTTCGGCTTGTAAAAATAGCTGAGGTTGGTTTTGACCTGAGGTTGATGGTTCAAAATCACTATCCATCTGTACGGAGCCGGAAGTTGAAGAGGTTTCAATATCTTCTTGTAGTACTTTGGGGGTATAGGTATAGGTACATGATCACTGTGAGGAACTGGTCTGATAGCTGATTTAATATTGTTTGGGTACAAAATATGTTTCAAAGTTTTTCTATTATGCCCCTTAATATCACAAAGACAAAAGTAGCAATCTTCATGATGATTTTGCGGTTCCCTCCAAACCATCGGTATTCCAAAAGGAAGGCTTTTTCTATTCCCTTTGGTCCAATATCTTAAACCTTCTTCACATACCTTACAAACAACGTGCGGTGCCCAATCTTTATCTTGATCTCCTAATTTGATTTTGAAATAAGCATAATATGCATTTTTCACAAATTCACCAATTGGTCTCTTAAACTTTTTCAAGACGAAATATCCACAAATATAACAGAAATCATCTGGTTTGTTTTTGCAACACCGGCTAGACATATTTTTAAGTAATGTTTATTTATCAAATACCACGCACAACACTAAAAACAAATTAATTTTACTTGTTTACTGATCGACACTCAGAGCTATAATGAAGTAAATGACATTAAAATATACATTTTGTTTGGAGTGATAAACTTGAAATCCTTCTTCGCAGTACTAATAAAGTGAAAGCATAATAAATAGGATTTAGCAGGTAAAAATTCCCGGAAATCTTGTCCAAAATTAATACGTGTAATAAAAGATTTACATCAGGTAATGAGAGCCTATTTAACAAATTTCTTTAAAACCACAATAGAAAATAATTTTTGGGTTAATACCTAGAATTTGAAGTAGTACATTCATTTTAAAATGTATTGAAACGCCTATTATAAGATTTTTTTATATTTTTTTCTTTTTCTTTTGTGCAAAAAAAAAAAACTGTGGGTGGTAGAGACCAACTGTATTTTAATTAGTTATTGCTATATAAAAACTGAGCTTAACAAATAAAAATCACGTCATCACAAATTTTAGGCAGGCCTGTGTTATCAACTAATTTTAAAACTTAAAGAACACTTGCGTGATAAACGATTTCCGTCAGATAATTATGTGATATATGCGGTAAATCAGTAGTTTGCAGTGGTTGAACAATCTTTTTTCCAGAAGCATTAGAAATGCTAGAACATCGACGGGAAGAATGTGTTAACCTTAATGGAGACTATGTTGAAAAATAAAAGTAATATATTTGTCAATTTTTTATTGTGGGTAAGGGGTGTAGCAAAGGGATCCATCCCCGTATATCTGAGAGATGCTTAACAGGGAATCTCTTTTTTATCATCGATATCAGGATAGATTAAATGTATATTGTAAAATAAAGTGAAAAAGTCAATTACTTTGTTTTATTTCTATCAACAATAGACAGAGAACTGACGCAAATTAATGAAAAGAAAACAAAGAGAAATAAGAAATAAAGGAACTTCTATTTTTGAAAATCTTTTATCGTCAACTGAAACGAATTAAATAAAATAATCTTAAAATAGAATCACGTATGTGTCAATACTTGCATATAATAAGACAAAGAAATTGTATAAACTTGTATATAAATATATATATACAATATTAATAACATATATTCTTAGATGAACACAATTAGAATCACGTCAAGAAAATGAGACTGTTAATATAATTTTATAATTAACAAGTTATTCTATGCGTTTATTATAAGCGACTATATAAATGCATTTATTGCTTTGTCAATAAAAGATTTTAAATAGATAAAATGTATTAAATACGTACATATACTATATTAGAAGTATACGCTTTTCTTTCGCTGTTAAAGTCTTAGATGTTTGAACAAAGTTTCTATGGTAAATTATAATGTTTATTGCATTACTGTAGATAAATTCTTTTACCAAAGTGCTTGGTATATATTAGAATGATATTATAGTTTTTTAATGTTATATAATAATAAAAATAATAAATTTTCTGGATAAGTAAATATGTGGAATACGTCCTAGAAGGGAGATATTATTAAGTCTGGAGAAATATACTACGGTTTTCCAGGCTGAATTGTTTACAGTAGTAGACTGCGCAGGAGAAATTCGGGAGGCTAGCTGTGCAAACCAAAAAAAATCAACATAATGACTGATAGTCAGGGGACTATTAAAGCTAGTATTATGAACTCATCGACCAAGTCTAAACTGGTGAAACATTGTAAACAGGTCCTCAACGCACTGGCACAAGACAATACTGTGTCACTGATATGGGTGCCAGGACATGAGGAGATTAAACACAATGATATGGCCGATGTGGCCAAAAAACTTTCTAAGAAAAAATTCTTAGGATCAGAACCTATGTGGAATCGTCAAGGATTCCACTAGAAGGGAGATTAGGTGAAATGGAGTTTTAACTCCATATTGAGACACTACTACAGTAGCTGGATGCTAGACTTTCAGCCAACCTAATTTCTAGTAATAAAAAGGAAATTAAAACTATTACCGGTTTGATAACCGAACATTGTCCTAAGGAAGCATCCGTACACAGCATAGACTTGGCTAGCAAGCCCTGGTGTAGGAGATGTGAAAAACAGGAGGAAACTAGACTTTATGTATAATACACTTGTAAAGAACTGAAGATGCTCAGACAGAAACATTTCGGAAGAAATCTATTGGATCCTACGAGAATATCCAAATTTCCCCCGATGAGGAAAATGGTTTTTATCGAGGACACAATACTAACAGCGTGGAACCAAGACTGCCAGTGCAGTGCATATTAAAATCACGTAACCAAAATAATTAGGGTAGCAGCAACCCTATCGAGTCTATCGAATTCTATTCGAGTTGGTGTTGTCCTACCGGAAAAGTATACGATTTCTGTTGACCAATACGAGATATTTTGCTCGTAAAATTATGGACATGTGACTCTTCTGTTCGCAATATAGTTAGCTAGCTTCAGGTACGAGATCGAAATGTATATACCACACAGAGAGCACAACCTTTGTTTTAAAACTTTTACGGCGTACAACAGATTTTGTAGGCTGGCCCCGGTTTAATCACTATTTTTTTCTACCAGGAATATGAAGATAAATCCACCTCTCGTCGCGTGTTAGAATTCTATTGAAGAAACGTTCTTACTGTGGAGTTTGCTGCAGATATGTATACGCTGCTGTGTTTGCTTCGTTGGGGAATTCTTTGCATCCCCTGTTTATCTTCCCTAACTTTTGAAGATAACGAGCTATAGTCCACCGTAAAGGTCCAATATCTTGCGATAATTATAATTATCACATACTGGCAGATAGAGTTTCCTCAATAAGTATCTCTTAGAGTTACAATTAAGATTCTTCCTGAACCGGATTCATTCAGAAGATCAATATATGTTCACTTCTGTATTTTTTCAACTACTTTTGCCTGGTAGGATTCGACGTGACATGTGAACATTATATCTACCTTAATAGACGAGTATTATCAGCACCATTTATACAATTTCCAATAATGCCGGTATATTACCAAAATCTCTGCATTCATATTGGGAATTTCTTATTCCTAAATAACACAAATTAACAAATTTTAAATAAAATTCAAGTAACAGTTACATATTGCGCAATAATTGTCACAGTTTCGCGTACAACATATAAAACATTAGAATTGCTATTGGTAATTTATTGATACCAAAGTCTACTTTGCACAAAGAGAAAAAAAGAGTATATACTAAGTTTATATACTTTCATAATTTATACAAATTTCTTACTTAGTTAACTTATTTTGCAATATTTACACATTAAATTAAAATTAAAACAAGAGATGGCGCCAAGATTGTATTTATTATAATACCAAGAAAATTATATTAAAATGATGAATTTTAAAATGAAAATTTAAAATATAGTATATTCATAATATTATTTTAAACATTTTAAATGTATAACTAATAAAAGGATTTTATAGAAATCATGTTATTGCAATTTTTATCAACGACAAAACAGTAGGAACTTCTGTAGTTATTAAAGGTAACCGGTGACCATAAATTGAAAATTTTTCTCTTCAGCAGGCAATAATTTAGCAACTTCATGTTTTCATTGAAATCCTCGATCTGATCAGCAGAAAGAAAGTTAGGGGCTAATAATATAATATCAATAGTAGCAGTATTATTATTTAAATGTAGATGGCGCCACGTAACAGTACTTTTTATATTGAAGTTCACATGAGCGTAATGAACTTAAAAAAGGAAAAATTTTCAGCAAGGATTGTTGTGATATTTGTAGGTGATGGGAGGGAGCCTTGGCTATTTTAGTGTATAACATCATGTAAATACAATCGGAGCACATAGACGGCAGGCCATAATCTCCTTCCCGTACATAAGTTCCATCAGTATATAATCCATTTAAAACTGTTACTTACTGTATGGCAACGTAATTTTGACAGATTAACTCATTCAATAATGAGCCATTACAACTGTGAAAAGCAGTTTTGTCTGTTTTAGAGTATTTGTGGGCTTGTATTCTTTTGTATAAATATTGTTTAGTTTGGCTTATGTAGTATTTATCGCAATCGCGACATGGTATTTTATAGATGACTGCTTTATCTACACACAAACTACAACGCGATCAGCATTTCGATTTTGAAAACACACAGATAATTGATAAAGAACAACACACAATGAAAATGGAAATTAAAGAAATAATTAGTATTAAACTGGAAAAAAATTCAATTAACAACAGAAGTGATATAAAAAATTTAAGCAGTATATACTATAACTTAATTATGTAACGATTTGCAATTTACCATCATAATATATGTTACTGTTATATAATTATATATCTTATGTTATTTAAATATCTATACATCATGCTGACAGTTCTGTGTTTTGATCCCTGTCTGGCTGTCCGAGTAGGTTTTCGTGGTTTTCCTTCTCGTTTAAGGCGAATGCCGACAGCTTAACATCTTAAGTCGCTCCACGGCCGCATACATAATAATAACTCATGTCTTGCGTTTCCCTGTTTTAGAATACTAAGGCATGATTTATTATTATTAAATTGGAATGTATCTTTGAATAATTTCATCCATAGCAACTACAAATGTATAAGTATGACATTAATATACTGTCATTTATATTTTATATTCCTTGAAAAAGGCATCATTTGTCGAAACGTATGGGATTGTTTCAGATATATACATTTTGAAGTAAAACCAGAATTTACCATATATATATATATATATATATATATATATATATATATATTGTGGCCGTTATCGACTAAAAAGCTACTGGACAGATTTACGTGCGTTTGTTTGTAAAATAATGTGCGTTGTCCGGAGAAGGTTTAAAGCTATTGAAATCCTCCATCTGACCAGTAGAAAGAAAGTTAGGGACTTAATAATATAATATCAATAGTAGCGGTACTATTATTTAAATATAGATGGCGCTACGAGACAGTACTTCTCACACTGATGTTCACATGGACAATTATACGTCGCATGCTTCCATGTAGAAAACCCAAGGGATTTGTTTGTATATATGCCAAATAGAATCGCAAAAAACATTGTATTTCCAAGAGCATTGCAATAAACTTAAAGTTGAATACAACAGTAAATACAATTTATGTAATCCATGTATGTGAAAATCTAGCAATAGCAAAGCATATTGCTTGGGTTCACCTAGCATTTATATAAAATATTCTAACCAAAAAAAGATAAATCTAAAATGAATGATCAAGCAAGCCAATTTCTCAGAATTACCAAATTAAATATTTGCTTGAATCATTTGTAATCACTCTATATATATTACGTTAATGAAAATATAACAAAAAAAATCCAATAAAGAAGAAAATGTGAGTAAAAATATTAAAAAAGTAATTTTATCGTTTAATTATATGCTGTTCAGTTTCCACTATAATTGTTTATATGTCAAGGAACAAATACTAAATTTAAATTATTTAGAACAAACTGTCAATAGAAAAATGTTTAATTATAATAATTTTCGCACAATATCATGAGTTTTATAATTCATTTTGAATTAAGTTAAAAACTAAACCTGTTCCTAAAACATTTAATTATAATTTAAGTTTCTTTTTTAATAAGCTACTAGAATATCTATTTGTAGGTAAATAATAAACAATAATTATAGATCAAAGAAAAAATTTAAAATTTAAGATATTTATAGCAAACTATTCATAAAATATGCCTGTAATAGTTTGAAACTTAAATTTTATAGTTTGCTTTGAATTAATTTCAAAAGTTTAACCTATTTTTATAATATTTTTTATAACTTTTTTAACTTTATTATATATTTTTTTAATTGGTATCAAGAATAAATGCTAGCTTTATTTAAAAAGGGTATTTTATTTAAAATTAAATTAAAAATTATTTTGGTGTAATTTTTTATGGTAAAAAAATGAAAAATTATATCATATTTTAGAATAATCTTTTAATTTAGGTAGATATCAAATTTTTAAAAAATATCATTTTTATTAATTCTAATATCTTATTACACATAACTGTAAATTTGAAGTGTTGGATAATTGAATAATTTTGTAAATAATATACGCTTTACGAAAATGGCAATATATAAAAATAATATAATAAATTAGGAAATAATGATTAAGACTATAAAAATATAATTTCTCTTTATTATGGCTCAAATAGTATTTAATAACAGTAAAATAGATAATTTTGTTTACTACCAATAATTAGCAGAAACTGCCAATGAAAGGAAATATAATTATAACAATTTATATGTAATAGTTTAGAAAGCGAATTTTATAGTTCCTTTTCAGTAATTTTTTAAATCCAGGCCTTATATAAAGAGTTTGTTTTAAAATTGATAATTAAAATAAATGTTATCTGTATCCTCACCCCCCCCCCCCCTCCCCCAAAAAAAACGTTTTATTACAGTGAATTTAGTATATTTTCTAACGTGAGAAAAATTATATCAAATTTGGAACGATTTTATAAACTTTTATAAGCTGTCACTAGAACTACAGAAGAGTATTTATGTATAAAAGTCTTTCTTTGCAGACTGTGGTTAAGTAAAAACTTAAAAAGGTATAAAACCCCTTATCACTATTAATACTCGTATCCTAAATACGTATTTCGGCAACTAAGCTATCTTCATCAGTATGTAAAATTAATAATCACTGTGTTGAAAATGGAAACAGTAGAGTTAACACAAAAAATCGTGATACACTTTACAAGACGCTAAGTTTTAAGAAAAGCTTTAAATTTTAATAAAGTTTCTTAAAATTAATAATTATGTCATCATAAAAATAATAATTCATTAATTTTTTTTTACTCCAAAGGTAATTATATATTATTTATATCTTTTAAGTTTTACATTGTTTGTACTTATTCACTATAATTACTTAATTATAAGCAAACATCATTAAACAACGGTATTTCAAGGAACTTACTACAAATTATTTCGCAGAAATATTCAATAAAATGAAATTTAATCATTATAACAATTTAATGATGATAGATTTGAGAATAAATTGTAAAAATAATTTTTGATTTGCCAACCTGAACCTATTTGGTTATTAAAGGCCGGATTATATGCAGTTTGCTTAAAATCGCGTATTTGCATAATATATGCATTTTGTATATTATTTGCAAATTTGTAGTAATTCAGCATTTTTGCATATTTTAAGAATCCGAGTTTTATTTATTTACCAAATGAAATTTATTATAGGCATTACTAAAAATATGTCGTGGATGTAACAAACAAAAATTAAGCAGCCCTCTTTAAATTAAAAATAACATTTTATTAAGCCTCTTCCCGTTACTTTTCCGATAAGCGTCTCCAAGAATTTATTAATGCTCTGCCCATACATCCAGGCCGAGGCAAAATTCCAGGAAAAGCTAATACCTTAAAACTTCGAAATAAATATAAAAATACATTTTACCAGAAAATTAAGAGAATATGTGTTTCTTTGCTATTCGGAGAAATTTATTCCCATATTTGAAAGTAATTTTATTTTAAATGTTATTTTACCTTGGCTTTTCGAAGTGTAAACTTGTGAGTTGTGATATAACGGGTGTTCAGAAACATTCGAAGTCAAGTGGCCTCTGAACAAAAAATCGTATATCTTTACTTAAGTATCTGATTTGTAATAATTATTAAATGTCAACTGTTGTCTGTCAAAAATCAATCTATCTCAGACATGACTTCATATTTTCAAGGACTACTTTGACTTCGAATGTTTCTGAAGACCCGTTATAATAGCAAAATTGCCGAAAATAGCGACTGTGTCTGGATGGATTGCACCTTATTCAGAATTGCGTATGGATGGAGAAAAAGTGTTCTACGTAGAATGCTGCAAGATTGTGAGTAAAATTTTAAGTTTATTTCTTCTTATTAATTAATTAATTAAGTTTTTAATTATTCCTTTATCTTTTACTAACATTTATTTTATAAGAGAAACCGATGATGTGATATTTTTTTTGCAAATACAAATGAGAGAAAGTTCCAAGTCGACCAACATATGAAAACTCCATCTCATGCTGCAAAACTAACAAAGATGAAATCGGTCAAGACGAGTAAGCAAACATAACCGCAATGTTTGCCATCGACTTCCAAAAAATGGGAACAAAAGCAATTTAATGAAGATTTGTGTCAAATGTTTGTGCCAGCAGATATTCCATCACATAAATTAAACAATTTAAATGTCAAGTTATTTTTGCAAAAGTGCATCAGCAAATATAACATTCCTGACGAGAGCATGTTAAGAAAAAATTCTATTCGCTGTATCTATGCGGAAACATTGAATAGCATTAAGAAGATTGTTGCAAACAATTATCTTTATATATGCGTAGATGAAACTACTGATAGTGTCGGCATTTAATGATTAGTATCCTTAACGTATCGGTTCCAGCAAAATCTTATTTAGTTTCATCCAAACAGTTGGAAAAGGCAAATAATTTGACAATGACAAGGTTTATACAGGAAGAACTGGCAACTTTCTTCTTACCGGAATCGATTCCAACGGAGAAAATTCTATTGTTTTTGACGGACGCTGCACTATACATGGTGAAGGCAGCTTTCAACTTGAAAATCTTTTACCCAAATTTAATTCACACAACTTGCTTGGCGCATGCACTAAATCGTGTTGCAAAAGAGGTCAGAAAGTATTTTGAAAGGCCCCATTACGAGTTCAGTTTTACAAATATCTACCCAGTGTTCCGCTTCCTCCTCAACCAGTAATCACACAATGGGGAACGTGGTTAGAGGCTGCTATTTTTCATGCAAATCATTATGAAGGAATAAAGACAATTATTATGGATCTTGATAGGGATGTACAACCTGTGTTAGACGTCCAAAAGGTGTATTCGTGTAAAGAAATACCTCATAGTTGGCCTTTATTAAAGCCAATTACAGTTTTATTTCCACTTCTATATTCCAGTTGGAAAAACAATTTATGTCTCTAATCAAGAGCGTTGAAATAATAAATAAATTTGAAAAGTCATATTTTGATGTTAAAAGAGAAGTGGGACAGTCCATGTTTTAAAAAGCTAAAGAATATTGCTAAAATCTTATGTGGTGATTCAGTAGAAAATATTGAATTGACAGTAGATGATATTCCTAATTTGAACTAACTAATTTTCTAACATTCCTCGTATTTTTTTACCTGCATATTTTCTTAAGAAAGTGCATATTTAGGCTAAAACTTCTGCTTATTTTCAGTTTTTTTTTTTGCGGATAATCCGGCTTTTATTGATTATAATTCACAATTTTTAAAAATCGATAACAAAAATAAACGTTGATTTCATTCAAAAAAATGTTTTGTTGTTAATTATTTTGGAATATTTTTTTGTGAAAAAAAAAAACAATAAATAACATAAAATTTTGGAAGAACATACCAAACAAGATCTTTAAAAACTTTTAAAAATCATTATTTGAAGTAATGCTACTAGCATTTTGTTATCTACAAGTTCAAATATTAATTGATGAGGAATCCTTAATTTTGTAATGATTATACCAGCTGTTATAAGAATGTAAATATTAGAAAATTGTAATCAAATTAGATATAGCGCTAAAAATTATAAAAAATAGAATTTCCCCTTCAATTCTATATTAATTTATTTTCACTGTAATCGTTTAATTATATGCAAGCAATAATCAACAATAGCATAATATGGAATTTAGTTTTTAAACTTGTAGAAGCTTCGGAAAGAAATATCATTTTATAAAGTTTAATAAATCATGGTTTTAATTTAAACATCTTACTATACAGATACATATTTTAAATATAAATTGTTGATAAACTCATAATGACCTATTTTATCTACTTATAATATATCTATTATATGTATATGTAAATAAATGAATAAATAATATTAATACTTTCATTAATTCTTCCACAATATTCAAACAGCGAAATGATAATGTGTTCTTGTTAATGTAAATTTTGCAATGAAATACTTATTTTCGCGAAAGAAAATATATTTTATTTTTCAGCATAGTTAATATTCAATTCTATAGACTTAGCCTGAGGCTTTTCAATTTTTTTAAACCGTCTAAAAAGTAATCTTTTGAAGCTCGTCAAAATAGACATTCGTTTGTGGCCCATTATCACCTCATCTCTTTTCACTCACGTTGAACTTATGCAAATGAGAACTAATAATCATTAAAATCTCATTCCACATGCTTACATCGCCAAATGTGTTAGGTTTGTTGGCTACAATCCGCCAAGTTTATACTAGAATTTAAACGCAACATTCTGCGACGTCAACCTTCCCTGGTTTTGATGACAAATGTAAAAATTCGTGAAAGCGACATCCTTGCCGAAACGTGTAAATACTAGCATTTCATTCTTATTAGAAATCGTCAGAATATTCGGAAACAGAATAAGATTTTAATGATTATTAATTCTCATTTGCATTAACTTCAACTTAAATACGAAGGATAAGCTACAATTATTGAGAACAGAAAAATCTAGTCTAGCTGACCCTCCTTCAACTGTTGTCAATCCCAAAAATGCAGTGAAGAAGATGGTGGAAGAGGCCGACCGCATTACCTATGCAATGACAGAGTACAAACTGAACATTGAATTTTCGTAAGTGAGATCAATATTGAACGAACATTTACATTTGAAAAAGGTTGTAGCTCAGTTTGTACCTCATCATCTGACAGATTTACAAAAAGCAGAACGTGTTAAAATTTGTCAACCATCTTTAGATATGTTAAATGCTGGAGGCCATCAAATTATTTCTAAAATTGTAACTGGCGATGTAACGTACACACCGTTTTTTGATGTTCCCACTCGCCAAGAAAGCCGAATCTGGATACATGAAGATGAAGATGAAGATAAAAATTTACACGTATGGTGAAAAAACAGCGAGCAATGAAGAAAGTAATGTACGTAGAATTTTTTAGAATGGGTTTGGTGGCCGCAATTAAATTAGAAGATCAGAAGACAGTTGCTGCTAAATGGTATGCTGAAAATTGTTTGCCTACTGTGTTCAGTAAAGTGCCGAGAAAGGGAATTACGTTACATCATAATAACGCGTCGTCCCATACAGCAGGGATAACTGTTCAGTTTTTAGCTGAAAACAAAACTAAAGTTATGGAACATCCTCCTCTCACCAGATTTGACGATGTTTGACTTCTGGCAATTTTTTTGACATTTGAGAGGGAAAAGGTTCCAGTCAAAAGAAGAGATTGATATTGCCGTTAAATGTTTTTTTGATAGTACCCTTAAAGATAGCTGGCTGAACGCTTTAGAACTATGGAAGTTAAGTGTATTATTGTTGATGGCAATTACTTTGAACATATTTAAAATAAAAATTTTGAAAACTTGTATCAATCTTTCTATTATCAATAATTGTAGCGTGCCCTTCGTTATATATATATATATATATATATATATATATATATATATATATGTATATATACATATTGAAGAGAGGCTGTGATGGTGTGATATATTAAATGCCACCACGTTGATTCGTCAAATGAAGAAATGCGGATAATCTAAATTTGTATAAAAGAATGATTAATGTTGATTATAAATAAAAGGCTAAGAAAGTTTAAGTTAATAGAATTGAATTATAAATTGGGCGCCTTTAATATGAAAATGTATTATTAGATCAACGCTATCTATGTTCTCTCTTAATAATCCAACTAGCAGTCGTGAGCATGAAATAAGCAAAATTAGACTCTTCAGGATCTTCGTCGATAATATATGTGTATATTTATCCCTATGAATGATGTTTTAATAGATAAATCTAATATTGAAAACTCTACAACTAAACACTAGGAAATAAAAGAGTGAGTTATGAAATAAGAATAAATAATTTATTGAAGTAAATAAGGAATCTGTAACTTTGAACAAATTAATTTGCCTCGCGACAAATAAAATAGTTTACAAATAGTGCACGGGTGTATGATACAAAGAGGTTATGTTTAAAAATAAAGTATTGTCTAATATTAAATACAAACAGTTAACACAACAATTCAGGTAAGTTCCACAATGTTTAAATTATTTATGTAGGTTAACTATTATGAAATAGTCAACGATGTGTATAAAAGTAAAATTGTGGATTTTATTGTATTAAAAAGTTTGATTTGAATAAATAATATTAACTTTTGAAGACTTTATTATAGGATAATGATTGAAGTGAACCTGTTTTCCATCGAATTCTGCAGTTATTCAGAATGAAAACGATGTGTTCGGGAAAACACAAAGTACGGGTCCTCCAATTTCTGATGACGGCGTTTGCGGCGTATAACGGCTTCGGTTGTGCCTCTTCGTCGGAACTCCAATACAAAATATGCTCGGCTCGAATATTATTAGTTTCCAAGCGATTGTCTTCAGGTTTGTTTTCAAAAGATGGGCTAAGTATTAATATTTCGATTCAGCATAAATTTGTAATTATATCACTGGTTTTTAATTGTTATTTAAATTTTACTGTAAAGATGTACTATAAAACGGCCATTCGTTATTAGATTTTAGATAATGACGCCGATAGCGATTATTTATTTTCAAAGCCTAGTTAATATCGTCAAATAGCCTCGAAGTTTTACTTTTACTACATCCGTAAACATGAAGAATATAAATAATATAATAATTTTGACATTATAATTAAATTTATAAAATATTTTTCAAACTGTCAGAACATGCTTTCCAATACAAGGTTATGTTGTATTCGTGTGTAGAAAATAACATTTTCGCGGGTTAGTTGCATTTTAAAAAGTGGGCGTGTCTAACTAGTATCGATACAAAATATTAATGTAGATTTGAGATTGAAGATTTGAATTATGAAATTGAAAATTAAAATATAAAAAGTAAGTTTTGAAATAAAAATAAGTTAATTTAAAGTATACAAAGTTATCGTCATATTAATTTATTTACGTTTCGATACTAATTTTACAAATTAAGTCCGCCAATTTAACCCTTCTTCTGTGTATTTTATGTTGTTAAATACTGTTTTTCCCATTACATTTGCTGGAATAAGGGTGCAGTTTGCCCCATTACAATATGTATAAATATAATATCTTCATGACCTTGGTATGATAAGGTAAACTTAATAAGTCGGCGATTAAAGGCTTTGAAGTAAACCAGACCTTTAATCGCCGACTTATTAAGTTTACCTTATATATATATATATATATATATATATATATATATATATATATATATATATATATATATATATATTTATTAATACATGCAGTATAGAAGTAAAAGGCATGCCTGTTTCCGTATATCGTGTGCCGACGATTTCTAATGAGAATGAAACGTTAGCATTTACACGTTTCGGGATTTTGCAGAGTTGCCAAAAGATTTCTTTTTGGATAGTTTGAAAAAAATTGAAACTCGGGGATTATGTCGAAAAATAAAATATATTTTTGCCCTAAAATATCTATTTCATTGAAAAGGCACTTTCCCGTGTAACCGCCCTCGTATATATGTTTTGTTTTCTGCTGTTATTTTTTCGTTTGCATTGTGGAAGAAATGTCTATTGCTGGTGTTTGCTTTTAATGCTATTATGATGTTATGTTATATAGCCCTAATATTATTTTAATTTATTATGATAGATTAGGTAGAGATTCGATTGATACAAATTATTTTAATTTTTTGCACCATTGTATTTTATATTGTGGTGTTTGATTTTCTTTATCCTTTTTTTTAATATGGTAGTTAAGCAATTTTGTAGAAAACTATGTTTCTCGAGCGCTCGTTCAAGTTGAATTATATATTTTTAACTGCAACATGTAACATTATGTGAAAATGTAAAAGATCTATCCTCTATTATTGACGACACTAACTTTATATTTTAAAAGTACATTTGTATTAAAGTTTATACACTTTACCGCCCGTATTTCTGTAAGTTATACTATAATCAGTTACAGAATATCAAAACATAATTTTAACATTGTAATTGAATGGTTATTGGTAATGGTTCTTGGTAAAACATTACATTTAGATATACTTAATACAAATGATAAAAAAATCACGTGATAAGTTTCACTATGTTTTATTTTATTGTCTCAGACAGCTTCGGTAATACTTCGGTAATATCTACCATTCTTAAAGAAAGATCTTATTCATCTAAATATAGGGGCACAACATACAATGTAATGTCTGAGTGTAGTTGTTATGCTGACCATTTTATGATTGTATTTAAATAGTATATTAAAACACAAGTTTCACAGGCCACCGCTTTGTCGCACGGGTTCATATTTAGAAAACGAGCCGAGTTTTCTAAAGAACGAGTTTTTCTATAAAACGAGTTTTTTGTATTTTGCACTTTTTACATTACAAAATTGAAATTATTTAATTTGAAAGCTGAATTTTATTTTTATATAAAGTTAGTCACATTGATACTTGACATTTTCAAATTTAAATATTTCTATCCGCGAAATATTAGATTAAATTCCGTTAACATTACTTGATATTTTAAAAATATGAACATGAGTGACATACAAACTAATATATCTTGTACTCAACCTCAACAAACATTGTTTGTGTAGCATATTTCTTTTCTATGTATATAATTTCTGTCAAATGTACGTAAATTCTTAACTTCAAATAACAGCGACAAGATATTTATTTCTGTGTTCGAACAATGCCAATATTGAAAAAAGCGTATCAAAATGAAGCTAATTTCGATACTGTTTTGGGTTTAGTATTGAGTTCATTTCGAACGCAAAATAGAAAAAATTATGTCTGTGTGTATCAGATTTTCGCTTTTAGAAATTACATTTTTTTTATTTCTAATATATCTAAGTAATCTAGGTGTTTGCTTTTATTTATATTATGCTAGTTCGTAGCCTTCTATATCGGGAAAATGAATATTATTTATGCAATGCTCTGCAAATCCTGTCTTTTTATTACCTCAAATTTTGTCTTCTTTTGTTCTTTTAACCTAATTTTTATATTTCTATTATCTTGTCTAATGCAATCTTTACAATTTATTTTATATATGTACACTATTTTATGATAAAATAGCGTCTATTATATAGTAATAGTAGTTATTGTTAATAAAAACTATTTTTAGTAGTATGTACTTGATAATGAGCTTAATAAAACTCACAAACGTTGAGTAAATTGTATAAAACGGTTATTTTATTTTTGAAATGAAGCACTGAAAAACACTCCAACAATAATTATTAGGAATTAAATGTTCAGAGAAAGAATAAAAACGAAAATATATATCTTTTAGTAAATCGTAATAGGGTAATATATGTATTTGATTGTGTCTATTATTGAGGCGTTTAAATAGTAATTTAAAACACAAGTTTCATTTGTCGCACGAGTTTTCTAAAGAACGAATGCGATAAAAGACCTTCATAAGGCACGATTTTGTCGCACGTGTTTTCTACAGACCGAATGCGACAATAGTATATTAAAAAACTAGTTTCATAAGGCACTATTTTGCCGCACGAGATCAGTTTAGAAAACGAGCTGCGATAGCGGCGAGTTTTCTAAAGAGCGAGTGCGGCAAAAGGCCTTATGAAACGAGTTTTTTATACTATTTTTTCTATTTTGCATTTTTTACATTAATAAATTGGAATTATTTAATTTGGAAGTTCAGAGTTTAATTTTTATATAAAGCATGCAGTTGGTCACATTGATACTTAATTTTCGTTAACATTACTTGACATTTTATTTCAAAATATAAACATGAGTGACTTAGAAACTAATATATCTTGTTGTCAATTGTATACAATATACGTTGTTTGTGTAGAGTACGAACATATATCATATCTGTCAAATGTACTTAAATTCTTAAAATCAAATGACAGCAATGATATTTATTTCTGTGTTCGAACAACGCCAACATTGAAAAATGAAAAAAAGCGTATCGAAGTGGAGCTCATTTCGATACTGTTTTGGGTTTCATAATGAGTTCATTTCGAACGCAAAATAGAAAAAAGACCTTATGAAACGAGTTTTTTATACCATTTTTCTATTTTGCAATTTTTACATTAATAAATTAAAATTATTTGATTTGAGAACTGAGTTTTATTTTTATATAAAGTATGCAGTTGGTCACATTGATACTGCACATTTTCAAATTCAAATATTTCTATCCGCGCAATATTATTTATTAATTTTCGTTAACATTACTTGATATTTTAAAAATATAAATATGAATGATATAAAAACTAATACTAATATATCTTAAAACCCACCCCAATATACGTTGTTTGTGTAGCATTTTTCGTTTCTATGTAGGCACATTTCTGTCAAATGTAGTTAAATTCTTAAAATCAAATGGCAGCGATACGATGTGTTCGAACAATGCCAACATTGGAAAATGAAAAAAGCGTATCAAAATGAAGCTGTTCTGAGTTTCATAATGAGTTCATTTCGAACGTAAAATAGAAAAAATTCTTTCTGTGTTTGTCAGATTTTCATTCTTAGAAATTGTTTTTTTATTTCTAAATAATCTAGTTATTTGCTTTTATTTACATTGTACTAGTTTGTAGCTTTTCATATCGGACAAGTAGATATTATTTATGCAATGTTCTGCAAATCCTGTTTTTTTATTACTTTGAATTATGTATTTTTTATGCTTTTTTAGCCTGATATTTATATTTCTACTACTTTGTCTGATATAGATGACAACACAATCTTTACAATTGATTTTATATACACCATTTTAAGAAAAAAAAGGTTACGTTATATAGTAATAGTAGTTATTGTTAGCAAAAACAATTTTTCGCACTTGAAAATGAACTTAATAAAACCCCGAAACGTTGAGTAAATTGTAGAAAACAGTTATTTTATTTTTAAAATGAAAGACCGTAGTACTCGAAAAATCGCAATCAACAATAATAATTAGCAATTAAATGGAAAAAAAAGGATAAAAAAGGAAATATATTATTATTTTGGATAAATAAATAAGGAATATAAAAATATGTATTATAAGCAATAAGTTACAAATTTATTAACAAAATATTTTTGATATAAAATCCAAAGTTTTATTTTTAATATGTTAAAAGCAATATATTTCCTTCATTGTTCTATTTGCCTATAATTATATAAAACGTAAAATATAAAAAAAATATGGAATATAATGCTCTAGATTCATTGAAAATTTCTTTCGGACGAAATTCAAGTTTCATTTTGTTAATGTTAAAGCGAAATTTTGGCCCGAAACCTTGTAAAAATAAAACGCGAAAACAAAAGAAGATGTACTCAAATCTAAAAATAAAAGAGTTGCGCTCAGGTTCCTTGCCAACTGAATATTTTTTTAACCCGATCGTCCGTGAAGCACCCAAAATTCGATCAAATTCCAATAGGCGAAATTGCGGGGAATGAAGAAAAAAATTCGCGGCAAAATACTGACGTATCGTTGTCGATTTCCCGCCAAAATTTTCACGACTTTTCACGGTGACAGAATCTCAGTCGGCCGCTTCTAACACGGGTAAATATTAACGCATCGCAGTGAGGTCGCACACATCTTAAAAAACAGCGCATTTTTCAACAAACCAAATATAAAAATCAAGATGGCCGTTCAAACAAAATCTATTTTTATCATCGCGGATTACTCGATCCAATATTTACAGAAGCCATTTTACGCGTTTTTTCGTGATGGCCGCTCGTTTTAAGATAATTTTTTTTTCAGGAATTGTGAAAAAAAATATTTTGAATTGTTTGCGAAGATTACTGATTTTATTTTTTATAATATTCTTTAAAATACATATTTATTAGTGAATAGAAATTCTATTTATTATTTATTACGCGTGTTTGGGAAAATTAAGAATTAATTTTTTTTTTAATTTTAATACTAACCCCAAGTTGCATGTAGTAAAAATCCTTCCTCGTTTGATTGTAGCCGTTACAGTCATCTATTTAATTTTTGTTTATTGCACATTTTCACTATATCTCGAATATAAATTATATATATGTGTATGTATATATATAATATAACCTCTAAATTTTACACAAATACAATTCTTGTGTTTGAATTTCTTGTAAACACCGAAAACTCACTGCAATATCTTGCGGAAACTAACACAGAAATCGGTAAACGCGCGTTGAACAGCCGAAACAGGAACATTCAAGCCCAAATGCGGACATTTTATCATAGGTATCTATGATTTTAAGTATTAGAAACAGTTGAGCATCTTGGTACTATGAAAGCTGCACTTAGTATTGCAAGGCGGCTTGATGCGAGTGGGGGTATTGAGAAATTGCATAAGACAGACGGAGACGGTGTACCGACCCGCAATAGGCCTAATACTGGACACAGGAGCGAGATGGCAATATATATATAAAACTTCTCTAACAGAGTATGCATGTATTTTGTATATATATATACACTCACACACATACACGGACATGCAAAGACTATCGTAATCTTGTGTGCATTTCTATAGTATATTTCGCTATTTTTTCGTGCGGTATATTATCCAATTGTTCGCGTTCTAAGATAAGGAAGGATAACGATATTTTAGTAGCTGTTCTTCCAATTTCTTTGGGATTTGTTTTCTTAAAAACAACCTTCTTTTAATATATAATTAATTAAACAATTGGAAAAATATCGTTGATAAAAATAATTATTATTATTGAGAATAAAAGTTAAATTCATTTATTTATTTATTTAAACATAAGACATTCCAGGACATCCAATCCCAAATCATGTCTACACTATATAAATATATAAATAGCCACATATAACTTAAGATTTACAACATAAAATAAACTCTAATTTATATCAAAGTCCATCCATTCACATACTTAAAAAATATAGCTTTTGTGCAATGAAACACATCCACCCCAAAGGCCAACCCATCCAGTTCCCTCATGATCGAATCCATCGGATTTCTGAGTCTATATGTCGTCCAATGGTAGTGCACTGAAAAAACATTGTTATATCTTATACCAACTGCTGGTACTCTTACATCGAATAGGGTTCCTATCCCTATCCGAACATCCTATGTAACCGTTGAACAACTGAAATCCAAATTTGAGGAATGCCTTTCTTCGCCTTGATTCTAGCGAGTTAAAGCCCAATAGGTGCAGTCGTTGTAAGTAATTATAGGAATTTATCTGATTTTGACACATAAAATGACACTTATTAAAACTGTATGGCGTTGGGAAACGCTCTACTTTTCGTAACTAGATACGTAATGAAAAATATTTCGTAACCAGTCATGAAAAATTTTATTTTATTTTATTAACGACACAAACTGGTTAAATCTTCACTTTATGCATTATAAACATTTATGACACAATCTGAACTATTGGTGAGGTTAATTCCTGCAGACGTAGAATTCATGGCAGATGTTCTGATTTCATGATGCAAAACGGAACTTGCATTTCAGCTTGATTCACCAAGAATATCAGTGGCAACCCTTTTCTTATTTTCTATATATTTCTCTATATAACCCTCCGCTGCAGTATCGGACTTCCTGCCTCCATGTCGTCTAATCTTCAAAATATCAGCACCAGAATCTGCGGAAAAAGTAAATAAGAAAGGATTTGGTAGTTTCAAAAACTGAGCAACATTTTCCGGTAGATTCCGATTGTAATCAGCCATCGAAAAAATTCATAATTGGAGTAGACTGTGAAATTGGGTTGGTACTTTATCCAATTCCACATAATGACACATTACTTGATGCTGGACAGTTTCATTTGATTTCATTGTAAAAAAAAGGTTAGGGCATTGAAATGATACTACAACAAAAAAGAAAACAAATAATTTATTTAATATCGAAATCGTAATCAAAATTTACATATAGCTACAGAAGTTGTTGAAAACGTTGTCCATTTACATCTAAACACAAACCAACTCTTCTCCGCAATCCAGCAAAAACTTTATGCAGCATTTGCGGTGAGTTGTTGATCTCTTTACACTTTTCTGTTATGCGAATTCTCAGTTGTTCCAGATTATGAATTGGCGTTGAATAAATCGAATATTTGATGTTTGGCCATACGAAAAAATCACATATGTTTAAATCGCAAGACCTAGTTGGATATAGGATTTCAGTGTTCCTGCTTATTATTCTGTTATCAAAAAATTCTCTGAGACATTGAAGTGTTTCTCTGGTCGTATGTGCTGTTGCACCATCTTGTTGGAAATACCCATTTTGTAATTCCTCATCATCCAGTTGATTCATGAATGAGCCGAGTATCTCATTGCGATATCGTGCAGCAGTAAGTGTACCTTCAAAAGAAAATGGGACCCACCAATGTTCTTCGACATATTCCAACCCAAACACCAACTTTTAGGGTATGCAATGTTTTTTCTACAAAAAAATGAGGATTTTCGGAGGACCAACACCTCATATTCTGTGAATTAACATATCCAGAAAGATAAAACCAGGCTTCATCCGTGGAAAAAACTGTGTTAAAGATATCCTGATTGTGTAGATTATTTTGAAACCATTGACAAAATTCCACTCGTCTTAAATAATCCACTGGATAAAGTTCATGAAAACATTGCAGCTTGTATGGATGACAATGTAAGACTTTTTAAGAATGAATTGGCACGTACCATAAGATAAATTTGTGTGTTGGGTTACTACTGAAATGGATGTTTTTGGATTTTCATCAATAATATGCTAAAGGGCTTCAATATTATCAGCTGTACGTTTAGATGGCCTTCCACTTCCAGTTTATCGACCGACGATCCGAGTCTCTCTGAATAACTTTACACAATTTGTCAAAACATTGTAAAAATCAGTCAAACACTAATTCAGGATGTTCTTCACTAAATTCTTCATTGAATACTGCCACTCGCCATTTACTTTCACACCTGTACGGAAGTAACATTCGACAATGTTTGCTTTTTGTTCTATGTTGAATACCATTTTTTAAATAAATTTAATTTTCTTAATAAGAGTTTTGAAAAATTTGACACAAACTTATAGTTTCAATGTCAAATAATAAATGTCATTATGTGGAAGTGGCTAAAGTACCAACCCAATTTCACAGTCTACTCCAATTATGAATTTTTTCGATGGCTCGTTATAAATAGCCACATATAACTTAAGATTTACAACTTAAAAGAAACTCTAATTTATATCAAAGCCCATCCATTCACATACTTAAAAAATATAGCTTTTGTGCAATGAAACACATCCACCCCAAAGGCCAACCCATCCAGTTCCCTCATGATCGAATCCATCGGATTTCTGAGTACATATGTCGTCCAATGGTAGTGCACTGAAAAAACATGGTTATATCTTATACCAACTGCTGGTACTCTTACATCGAATAGGGTTCCTATCCCTATCCGAACATCCTATGTAACCGTTGAACAACTGGAATCCAAATTTGAGGTATGCCTTTCTTCGCCTTGATTGTAGCGAGTTAAAGCCCAATAGGTGCAGTCGTTGTAAGTAATTATAGAAATTTGTCTGATTTTGACACACTTATCAAAACTGTATGACAGTGGGGAACGCTCTACTTTTCGTAACTAGTTACGTAATGAAAAATATTCGTAACCAGTCATGAAAAATTAATTTCATCGTCAGTTAATAAAGACAGCACAGAAAAGAGGAACGCTTAATGACACAAACTGGTTGAACCTTCACTTTATGCATTATAAACATTTATGACACAATTTGAACTATTGGTGAGGTTAATTTCTGCAGACGTAGAATTCATGGCAGCTGCTCTGATTTCATGATGCAAAACGGAACTTGCATTTCAGCTTGATTCACAAAGAATATCAGTGGCAATCCTTTTCTTATTTTCTATATATTTCTCTACATAACCCTCCGCTACAGTATTGGACTTTCGGCCTCCATGTCGTCTAACCTTCAAAATATCTGCACCAGAATCTGCGAAAAAGGTAGCCGACGACCTTCTGAAGCAGTGTCCAGTAAATAAGAAAGGATTTGGTGGTTTCAAAAACTGAGCAATATTTTCCGATTGATTCCGATTGTATTAATGCCAACTGGCTGTGCGCCGCATTTAACATTATATTTGACGAGAAACCTATCGCGTTTAACGTTGCGTGGACGCAAAGAAATATACTTTCTAATAAGATCAATATTGCCCTTCAATATTTCCTTCTGGGATCACAAACTCACGCGTTACTTTTGTCTTTGCATTAAGGATTTTTGTTAGGAAATGAGAAAACTTGTCTAAAATATCTCCCACACATAGAAAAGTTAACTCATTTTTTCGACAAGCACCAGCTATTCCTACGATCAATGCGAACTTTGTCATTAAATGTGTTTTATCCTCAGCTTCTGTCATGAACCGGAAGACGTTTTCCTTTGACATGATATCAGACTTTCTGCATGGTATCCCTCTGATTGCCTCTTTAGAAATGCATGTAAACTGGTATATTTTGCAATATCAATATTCTTCTTCAAAGACAACTAACTCACTTCGCTACATGGAATAGAGAGTCCAAAGTATTGAAGCTTTTTGCTAGAAATAGACTAATAAAACTTTCTCATTAACCCATTCAATTTTTTTGCCTTCAAACTACTTCCCAAAGTTTTCGTAAGCCAAATCGTACTGAACTTTCGACTTTTGTGGAATCACGGTTGATAATGTAGTGTTGTGCTGCCTCTTCTATATCGCTTGGTAGTACGCCTGAATCTAAATCCAACATTTTTATTTATAGGGTAAACAAGGGTGAGATGGTGAAAGAAATTTTATATGCCAATATATTTTTTAAATTTCAGGATTTGTAAAAAATACATTTGTAGGTACATTGGAAACGAACAACAGAATCATTATTCTATTCATAAAACTCAAAAAATATTCAACACAAAAAGTTATAAAAAAAAATACTATTAATTCATCATCTCACCCATACCACCATGGGAGAGTTAGTGAACGACACTTGGGTGAGATGGTGAAATTTAAAAAGATGTAATGTTACTCGTCAACACTTAATAATTAAACTGAAATAACCTTATCTTACGGAAAGCTATACTATCTCTACAACTTCTTGCTTTTAAATCTTAGTTTCCCACATGAGTCACAAAAGTCACCATATTTGGTGCAATCTTCGTGCAGCCACCGTTTGCAGTTTACGCATTTTATCCAATCCTCTGTTTTTTTTTGTGGATTGGTATTCTTCACCACAACCAGCACAGCAACACTCGTTTTCTTCATCGCTGTCTTCGTCCTGCAGTTGTGGAGATTGTTCCGATTCGGTGTCAGAGTCAGAAAACTTCTTAATTTTCTTTTTGGTCTGCGTTTGTTTCCCCTTCTTTTGACGTAATTTAGTTTTCAAGTTTTTAATATTATTCTGTGTGTTGAGGATGGTGGCTATAGTCCTGGCATTCTTTCTAGCTTGTACTATTTTAGTCACAGTCTTTATCGGAGAAATAGTATCCAACATTTTGCCAGGAGTAACATCATTGTTAATAACTACATTTTCATTTAGGGTTTCCACTGGTGCTCCATGAACGTCCTCAGGATCTCTTGAGCATCCCGGTTGCGGAGAAGCTTCTCTTGAGGAAGATGAGTTGCGATTTTCATTTATTGGCTGGGGAGAACTCTCACTTAAATATACATACTCAGGAATAGCACCTTGATTCCAGGGAAAAATTCCAGTTGCCCTAAAACCAGATATGCCATTTTCCGACGATGTAGCTCTTCCCCAAGCATCACTCAATATGCCCCCAAAAGATAGTCTGGTAATTTTTCTGGTGGGATTCTGTTTCATGAACAGATTGCAACCATTGTAAAAATAAGTCTTGAGTGCTTTAAAGAAGGCTCGATTCAGAGGTTGTAAGTAGTGCGTCGTATGGCTTGGTAGGCATAACAATATTATATTATTTGCATCTATAAATTCTAAAATTTCTACGGAGCTACAATGTGAACTGTGCACGTCCAATATTAGTGCGACAGTCCCTTCTGGTTTTCTTGGCACAAAATGATCCTTCAGCCATAAATAAAAAATGTCAGATGTAATATATGCCGATTTCTGGGACATGTAAATAACGGAGCCAGGTGGCATTCCATCCTTCCATTCAGCCTTCTCGTTTTTTTCCTTAAAGACACAAGCAGGAGGTAGAAATGTGCCTACTGCGTTACAGCATGCTATGATGGTAATTGCCTCGCCTTTTTCCCCTGCTACTATATTCGCAACACTTTTGGATCCTTTAGCTGCTACAACATATCCTGGTTTGTTATTGAGTTGAAGCCCCGATTCATCGACATTATAAATGTTTCTCGGTTTGTCAGTCAAACCGTTGGTGGTTAAAACATTACCTAACAATTCGAAATCGTTTGTCACACTTTCTTTATTCGTTGCTTTGGCTCGAGCCAAAAAAATGCCCTCTGCTTTTCTTATAGTAACATCCGAATGTCTGCGTAAAAATGAATGCAACCAGTCGAGACCAGCCATTTCCTAATCTTTGTTGAATTTGTGTTGTAGGCCAAGTTGCTGTGCTAATTTGTACGCTATTGATCGAACTTCGCTTCGTGTCGGGGAAAAACCAAACCCCTGCATTTTCTTGATATGCATAACTAATTTTTGTTCATTATGCTCTCCTAAAAATGATGTCGGCCCCATTTGTTTTTTAATAAGACACCCACTTGTCATTCTACGTTTAAGCGTCGACCAAGGAACACTAAACATATTTGCTGCTTCAGTTAAGCTGTGTCCTTCCTTCACTGCTCTCACGGCATTTTTTAGTTGCTCTTCCGTCCACTGGCCTCTTGTTGATCCTCTTTTTCTCTTATAAAAAGTTGGCATATTGAACTAAAAAGAAAAATTTCCATGTTTTCATTGTTTTCAAATTGTTTTTTAGAACTGTTTTCTGTTAAGTTTACTTTTTAGGTACAAAATGTGCAACAAGTAGCCATTCGCAAAGACACAATTACCAATTTACTACACAAATTTCTTGTAAAATATTCACCGTCTCTCCCAATATGTCTCGCCACCATCTCACCCAATTCGCATGGGTGAGATGGTGAACGGCAAAAAAACATAAACATGAAGCATTCGGCGGTATTTTTAGGTTAGGTGATCTAAATATATCCCAGAATACAAAAATATAATAAAATAATTGCAATATCGGCTCCTATTTTTATTTAGATACGGATTAAAGCTGGCTTACCGAAAATTTTTAGGTCGATGTTAAAAGCATTTCTGGATTTATTCACCACGTTTTTGCAAAACAACAAATTCGACGATTTTAAAGCACGCTGGTAACTACAACTGTTACTTTACAACTACAGGAGCCGACATCTAGTGGTACATCTCTGAAATATTTCAGTTCACCATCTCACCCGATTCACCATCTCACCCTCGTTTACCCTACATAAATTAACAAGCACCTGTCAAGTCAAATGAACTAGTATCAATAGCATGAAAACTGATTACTAATTTAGATATGAAAAAAATTTCTACGAAATAAATTTCTAAATGCTTGAACGCCGAACACAAACGAACACAAGTGAAAGCATCACGGTCAAAGTTTTTTTACCGTTATGTGACTTTGGTTGAAATAAGAGTCCAATTTTAAGACCCAGAAACAAAACAGCAACTGATGGAGTGGAACCATCATGGTTCTCTAAGGCCTAAGAAGTTTTGAGATCAAAAATCCGCTCGAAAAGTTCTTACTTCATTTTCGTTGAGATATCCGCGGAATAATTATGATCGATTACCTTATAAAGGGCCAGACCATAACTGGAGATTATTATTCTAAATTACTAACCATCCTGAGAGAGAAAATTAATGAAACAAGACGTGGCATGTTAGCGAAAGGTGTGTTGTTTTTGCTGGACAATGCCCCTGCACACAAATCGCGCATTACCATGAACACAATTCGACGTCTAGGGTTCGAATTACTGGAACGTTCGCCATTCCCCAGATTTAGCCCCGTCAGACTGTTATCTGTTCCCTCGATTGAAAAAAAGTTTAAAAGAACGTGAATGTTTGTATAACGCAGAGGTAATAGAAACTGTGAAATGGCTGGTTTGCAGACCAAGAAGAATCTTTTTTTTAGAAGGGTTAAAAGCGTTGCAGGATTGCTGTATTAAGTGTATTAATTTAAAAGGAGATTTATATTCTAAGTCCCATCTTTAAATTGTTTCAATAATAGACTAAAAATCTATCAATATCCCCTCGTAAGATACATATAAATATTGCTATAAAAATGTTTTAGGCCTGTGAAAAAGTTCCCTTTCGTTTTTTAAATAAAACAAATTCTCTGCCAATTGTATTGTCTATAATTGTGTACGACAATCTTTTAATCAATTTGATCTTGTTCTTACTATTGTCTGAATCTCTTTACAGTGTTATTCATTGGTCAAATTTTCGTTCTCCAGTCTTATCAGTTTGCATTATCTACGAGTATATGTTTGATATTAGCAAGTGTATTATGGTCTATTGCTTTCCTAGCTAGGGCTTCATAAGTTACTTTTACAAACCTATCAATCCATATGCTAATAATTGCTCCTTTAACAATTAAGCCTTTGGGAGACGATGTTGTGTCGCCTTAATCTTTACAGGAAGATTAGATGGAAGTTAGCAATTTTGATCATGGTATTTCCATATTGCCTGAAAGACCTATTTAATCTGTTCCCACGTCCAATTTCTAACTCAGCACGTGATGAAGTACTATTTGGGTTGTTATTTTAAAAATAGCTAAAATACCAAGGCAAATAATACTTCATCATCAAAAATTTAACGATATAAGTTCATATTTCTTTTATTATGTTAATTTTATTTATACACATTCCTTTTTACGACAGTGTTAATTTAACTAAGTGCTTAGATTCATTCGTCTTTTAATAAATAATTGATGTCATCATCACAGATAAGAAAATAATTTCTATTTATATTCTTTTTTCATTTATTATTATATCACTTTTTAAACGCGTTATAAATATAAAAGTAAATACAAAAATATTAAATCAGTGCCATGATATGTGTATTTAATACATATACATCGTGATAACAAATTTTAAATTATTATAATTAATTAAATTATAGCCATATGTATCCAGCATTTAAAAAAATAAATATTTTATTTGTATTTTTGCACTTGGCGTTATTCAATACTTTTATACACTCTATAATTGCCACTGCAGTAACTATACCTATATAATATTTCTATAAATTTATTATGTAACGGTTTAACTTTTCTGTTAACGTCATGTTAATTCCTTTTATCCTGTTATCTGGTTAATTACCACATAATCATCGGCCATAAATGCTGGAATTAAATGTAAGTTATTTATTTGAGGTTCAGAAGAGATTTATTTCTACACGGTAAAGAATGCTTATTTTTGCGGAGATTGTCGATAAAATTAGTGTTAAATTCCAATGAATTTTATTTACGATAATCTAATAAAGATATTTGGACGATAGAAATATATTAAATAAAGCAGATAGTTAGTACAATATTTAAAAAAGAAGTTCATGAGTGAAGACATAATAAATTCATCACAACTGTATAGGATAACATTAAATAAGCTTCAGTATTGAAATACCCAGGTGCACCAAATTTTTGAATAGGAATTGTGGATCTGTGAGAAAAATTGCTTGTCAATTTAGATACATCTGAATTAGTTCAGATAATGTGATCTAACAGATGCAAAAATATGCTTATTGATTGCGATAAAAGAAGGAAGGGTAATCTAATTACACAGGCCTGCATTTTTCAACACTTTGAAAGTTTATTTAAAAATTTTAACTGTTTTCTAGTAATTGGGTAGCGCTGATTTCAAATCTGCTTTTATTTTTTTCTTATCACGTAAGGTTATTTTTCAAACCAGTAAAATCAAAAAATTTAGAAAAAACACGATTTATTTCATTTATAAGCTAGTTTCATATTATATTTAAAAAAAATACAAAAATATACACATAGAAACTACTAGAAATAGTTATTTATTCTTTATGCTTCTTAAAAAAACGTTTTCGTTTTTCAGAAAAGCTTCGTTTGGTTGTTTTTCTGTCATATTCAGCTAAAGGAAGATCTCTTCTCAATGTCCAACAGTAAATCGGCCATCATTTTTGTGTCCCAGCGCCCTTGGTATCTTTTTTCCATCTCTTTAATATCCTGGTGAAATCTTTATCCTTGCTCTTCACTCACGTCCCCAAGGTTTTCTGGTAAATAGTCCAAATGGGAATGTAAAAAGTGAATTTTTATGCTCATATTGCAACCAAGAATCCTGAATTTTTCCAGCATATTTTCAACGATCTCAACATAGTTTGTGTCTTTATAATTCCCTAGAAATTTATGTACAACTTCGTTAAAAGCATGCCATGCATGTTTTTCCTTATCTTCCATCACATTTTCAAATTCTTGATCTTTCACCAAGCTCCTAATCTGCGGGCCTACAAAGATTCCCTCCTTTAATTTTGCCTCTGACAGAGTCGGAAATGTTTTACAAAATATTTAAAACAATTTCCTTCTTTGTTTAATGCCTTAACAAATTGTTTCATAAGTCCAAGTTTCATGTGAAGCGGTGGAAGTAACACTTTTTGAGGGTCAATAAGACTGTGCCACTAATAGGGGTGTTAGGACGTGAAAATGTTAAACGTTATCAAATAGCTGATGAATTGGTCAAGGAAGGCTCAAAAGTGAACGTCATAGAACCAGAACCTACATACGGAATTGCTAAGGATTCCGCCAGAAGGGAGATCTAATAAGGATTGCAGGGTATAAACAGAAATGGAGGTCGACGGACGGTCAAGTTCAGGCAATTTTAGGTAAGCTAAATGTTTAGTTCTCTAAAAGGAATTAAGATTATCAACTGCTAGGAAATTGAACATTGAGAGAGCATGAACCCTGTCGCAGGAAATGTAACAAACAGAAGTAAACTAACCTTGTGAGGAACTAAAGAGCTTCGAACATTCGAACAGAAGCATTTCAGTAAAGATCTATTAAAGCCCCATGAAATTACTCAAATTTCCACTGAGAAGGCTATGGCTTTTATCGATACGCAGAGCTAACAGAATGGAATTCATTGAGGGGTGGTGGGGTAAAGAGCACTACGCTTACGTGCTTGGGCTAATTGTTGCTCAGAAACTTAAAAAGGAGAAGAACCTTTTAAAAATTAGGAACAATTGTTGACATAATAAGAGATGAGGAAAGAAGGAAACCAACGCAACAAAAGTCGATTATTTTAAAGTTGGAGAATAGACAATTAAAATGAGTTGGAAGCATCATGCAAATGGACCCAGTAGGTTGTTATCAGAAATATTAGAAGGAGGCAAACAGAAGAAAAGAGAAAGGAAAAACAAGCGTAAAATCTGCTGGAATATAATGAAAGAATAAACGAAGTATTGATAGAGTTGATTTTATCATAGTAGAATCGGAATTAATAGAAGCCAATTCAATGACTGAAAATTCCATTAAGATACATTAAGGGACACAAGAATAATCTCCATTTGTCCTTGTCTTCCCATAAGTTGCTCTCTAAATCTCCCACTTCTCCTTGTCGTTTCCTTTCCTTCGACTTCTTCTACTTCCCCTTCTTCTACGCTATCCTCGTGAGCTCCATTCCATCACTTGATTGTACATATCCATACCATTGAAGTTGTTTCGTTCTGATGTCGTCTACTATGGAATGCTTGGCTCCCATTATTTCTCTTATCCTCTCATTTCGGACTCCTTTCTAGATCTACATGCAGCTCTTCTCCAGAAGTCCATTTCTGCTACCAGCAAAGCTATTACTGTTTTATCTTTAAGTGGCCAGACTTCAGAGCTATAACTTTCTATTCTCTTAACATATTAGGTTCTCATTCTATTTGGAGATCTTTTCAACCTAGAGAATACTTTTTGATTGAGCTATGACTTTTTTAGCCTAAGTGTTTCTATTCCCAGATATTTATATAATCTCAGATATTTATAAGTATACATATCGACAATCCCTAAAAAAAAGCTATTGCTTTTAGTAAAATTTAGATTAATTTTGTTCGCGAATTTTAGCAGTAGCTACAGCTGCAATATCCTGAATACTGAATTTCGTTACAACGAAGTTATTAAGCATTGAAACTCTAAATGTGTCCGCGATTAGGATAGTAATAGATAACAAACAAGACGCGAAAGCCAAGAAGAAAATAAATACTAAGACCATTAAAATCATTGACCTTCAATATATTTTTAGAATAACTGCTTGAACTATAATTTCAAGTATTTTGTGACCGTTGTTAAAGTTCTACTAACAAGACTGTTTGCTCAATTCATACCCAATAAATCGGAACAATGATTTTTATGGATCTTACGTATTTGAAATTACATATCTTAAACAATGTTTCATATCATTAACGTTCAGCTATTTCCGTATTTACATTTTTTTCTGGAACAAAGGAAACGAAAATACTAACATTTAATCGAGATGTTATTGTTCAAAAACTTTGGTTGATATTTTTGCTTACTGACCGTTTAAATCGATTGCATTCTCGCATAAACTAAAGTGATTCATTTAAGTGAAAATATTTATACTAATCTCATAGCTTAACCATTATCAGAAACAGAGATAGATACTCCATAAATTAAAGCGTTTATGTGCAGATAATATTCAACTTTTATATAAGCTATAATCTTACATGAGTCTGTTTATGTATACATGCGATATTTCGAACAATACATGCACAGAACATTTTTCTTAAATTTCAATTATCTATATCTCTATAAAAGGAAAAGGTATAAACACATAAATACAGGGTGATTCAAACTAAGGAGAGAATATTTCGGGAGGGGATATTTTGATATGACAAACTAAATTTTTGTTGTAAATGCGGGGTTTCTTTTAAGGTATTTTACATCAATTTTACTTTACTTTTGATATCCAATTTAAACCTTGACAAGGTAAAGGGCAAACGACATTATGGACGTTACATGTTGTACATGTAACAATTCAAACAAATATATAAATATATTTTCCCGACAAACGAAATTTCCATAAAATACCACTTTTAAATTGAATGCTTCTATTGTATTGTGATATATAAATATTCGAACATGTTGTCTGAATTTAATAGTTCTACTGTGTCCTAGATTACGTTTTGGAATATTAATATATGACACCATCATAGAGCAGTTCTTGACAAAAATTCCATTCGTAAAAAGAAAAAAACAGATTTATCCAAATTGTTACATGTACACAAGCTAGATACAATAATGCCGTGTCTTATAGCCTTCTTTTGTTCAGGTTTATTGATCCTATTAATTAATTCTCTATTCTCTAATTACACAAGTATACACGGTTTTGGATCTAAGCAACCAAAAGCTGTTTCTATGGTTATTTGGGGCGCTGAATCCGAATCTGCACTCCGTTTTTTGATTTTGGTTCTAGTTTTCGAGATATTAAATAAACACAATTTTTGACAATTAATCTCCATTTTATTCATTAAAAAGTGTTAAATTAGAAATGAAGAGCAGTCGAACTGAGTCGGTTGTACTGTTTGGGATCTGTTTCACGCATTAAAGTCCAACAGTAGTCGCTCATCATGCCCTCGTCCCAAAATCCTTGGTATCGTTTTTCGATTTTCGCCAAATCTTGGTGTAGTCGCTCTCCTTGCTCGTCGCTTGTATCACCCAAGTTTTCAGGAAAAAATTCGAGATGGGAATGCAGAAAATGTATTTTGAGAGACATTCGAGCTCCAATCTTGCAATAATTTTGCAACAAACTGTCGATTATCTGCTTAAAATCCGGGGATTTGCGGTTACCGAGAAAGTTGTGAACAACATCTTGAAATGATACCCATGCTGCTGCTTCATTGGGCGTTAAACATTTTGTAAAGTTTCTGTCGGCCATTAATTTTCGAATATCAGGTCCGACAAACATTCCCTCTTTGATTTTGGCGTACGACAACTTGGGAAATAACTTGGTCAAGTACTCAAAAGCCGGTCCTTCACGGTCGAGCGCTTTGACAAAGTTTTTGATAAGGCCAAGCTTTATGTGGAGAGGTGGCAAGAAAATGTTCTGTGGGTTCACAAGTGGTATAGAAGAGACGTTTTGTTTTCCTGGTTCATAATTAGTACGGCTTGGCCAATCTTTTTTCACATAATGTTGGTCAGTTGCACGGCTATCCCACAGACACAAAAAACAGCAAAATTTGGAAAAACCAGATTGCATCCCCATCAAGAGACCAATAACCTGTAGGAATTTGTAAACTTGTGTTATTAATTAATTATCCTATTAGTTTGACGGATATCCGACCCTTCAGTATATTACCAACTCTGTTCAAGGTTTTGGAAAAAATCATGGATAATCAACTTAGAAAATTCTTACTCAAACAGTAAAAATCAGGCTTAAGACCACGGCATAGTTGTACAACTGCATAATTGGATATTACCGATGATATCTTAAGAGCTCTTGATATCGGGGGAGTTACTTTATTGGTGGTGTTAGACTTTAGTAGGGCTTTTGATACAATCAATTACGAGATTTTAATTACAATATTTCTCATTCTTGGCTTAGGAGATTTAAATGTGGACTTAATTCAATACTACTTATCAGGTTGTACTCAAGCAATTAGATCTAATATTCACCTACTAAATTTCTGTAATATTCTGGCTGGTGTACCACAAGGATCCATACTAGGTCATTGTCAATTTCATTGTTATACGGATGATATACAAATTTATATTTCGTGCTCAGCAGATTAGCTTGGATATACGTGCTTACTTTTAAACCAAGAGTTAGACAGCCTGTTCACAGTCACGTCTCGACATTCACTTAGTCTAAACCCTCTGAAGTCGGGGGTATTTGTTTTTCATAACAGGAGTGTCAGTGCACGCGCTATTGATAAGTATGAACAGTCCTCTCTATAATGGAATCCGCAAGGAATTTGGGACTTTGTATAGAAAATAGGCTTAAATTTAAACTCCTTATTTAAAAATATCTACAACGTACTTACGGTGTTTTAATGCTTACATATCCACCCCGACATGTTCTGAATGGACAGATTAAGACTCAGCTAAGTGAATCTCCAGTTCTATATCAACTGTCGTTTGTCGGCCTTTCTCTTAATCATATTTGAATGGATTGCTGACAGAAGAGCAAAGTGTTTGGTTGTTCGTAGGGCTAATATTCATGAATTGATCTTGCAATGGCAATGGCACCACATCTAGACATACCGCCAGACGAATTCAAAGCATCAGAACACTGGGTGGATAGCTTCCTTCAGCGACAGGAACTGTCGCTAAGAAGATCGACAACACTGTTCAAGTTGGAAGATAGTCAAGTGATTTCACTTGCTTTCAAGAGTTTCGTTGATGGCATCGACTTCTCTATGTACCTACTCTCGAACATGATTGCTATGGATGAAACTACACTCAAGTGCTGCTTCCAGACGTCGAGAATGTAGTTATTGTGTGGTGCCAACGAAGAAGTTACGTTTTTATAAAGAAGGCAAATAAATAAACTTTAATATTTATGTAAATAAGAGAATTTTGTTAAAAGACAAATGTCAAATAGTTTTCAAGTATGTACTGGCGAGATTTTCATTTGTTTTTTACTCGAATGCATTAACACAATAATGTTATAACCTCGAACAAGGTGGTAACTTGCAAACCATGTAATAAGGCCCGGGCTTTAATACCCGCTTGAATGCATTCTATCTTCAAAATTCAAAGTGATACTAAGACGCACAGAATAATGTTACACTTCTTATTTTCTAAAATGGGAAGAAAAATCGTGGAATTGGAGCAAACTGGGATGAGGAATTGATGGAAGAGGCACTGCAGCTTTTAAGGATAGGTCAATCTCAAAGAGTCGTGGAACAAGGTTGTGGAATTCCTCGACGTACTCTTAGGTGCCTCATAAATTTAACACAAGTAAAAAACTTGCTGGAAAAGAATGGTACAGAGCATTTTTAAGTCGCAATCCAAATATTTCTAAATTAAAGGCTCAACAATTAAATCCAACAAGGCCTCAAAAACTAAACAGATACATTGTTAACGATTATTTTGAAAAATTACATAGATCTGGATTAAAATATTGACTGGAGAAAATCTACAACATGGATGAAAAGGGATGCAAATTAACACTGCATCATCAGCAAAGTGTGCTAGCGCAAAAAAGGAGTAAAAAAGGTCCATTTAGTAGCGCCAGAACATGTCGAAAATGCGACAATTCTGGCTTGTGTAAATGCAATGGGACATACAACCGCCAATGATACCATTGAAGGAACAAAGATTGAAACCACTTTATTCAGGAGGTTCACTTGGTTCAGTTGTTCAAATGGCTCTCAAGGGGAACATGAAAACCACTTTTTTTTTTAAGTGGTTGGACCACCTTGCTCATATATGTCTCCACTCTCCACTATTTTAATCTTTGATAGTGTTAATAGTCACCTGGATATTTCAATTGCTGGCAAAGCAGAATCTTTGGGTTATAGAACTTCTTTGTCTAACAAGCAACACCACACAAGAGCTTCAACTAATGGACAAGTCCATGTTTCGTCCCTTCGAGAGTTATTGAGATGAAGAACTCTTAAACTTTTGGGATCAATATCCCGACAGAAGATTGAATAAATTGCGATTTTCCGATGTCTTTACTACTGTTTGGGGTAAAACTATGTCCATCAGCAACTTATGCTTTTAAAGCTACAGGTCTCTACCCATTTAACAGAAATGCTATTCCTTGATGAGGCACTTGCACCTAGTCTGACAACAAATTGCTTTCGCAGAGGAAATAATATTTCAACCGAAATGGAGGAATTAGGAAGAAAAAATTTATAGAAAGCGTGAAGAAGAAAATAAAGGAAGAAGAATTTATTCAAAACACGAGAAGACAATATAGAAAGACGAGGAGAAAACAGAGGAAGGCGAGAAGATAATATAGAAAGACGACCAGAAGCAAGTATAGAAAGTAGAGCAGAAGAAAACATGTTAGGGCGAGAAGAAGAACAATGGAATGTCGAAGATGATTTGTCATTAGTTACTTATTGCCCACAAAAAGATAGTTCCTTCTCGCCAGTTTTAACAACGCCAAAGGAAGTGTAGCGCAATTGAATTAAAGAGCACAAGAAGTAAAATGAGACGAGTCTTTGAGATTTAACAAATAGAACAACACAGGAGCTTTCGCTAAAAAGTTTTTAGGCACGATACCATTCTCAAGAAAAATGTCTTCAACATGCTGAAGATCAATTAATGTTTCCATGCGAGTGCTACCGCTGAAAATCAAATCTGGTTCTGTATTGTTTGTAGAATCGATTACATGTCAGACATACGAGCTTGTTCGGAATGTGGCACTTTGATCCGAAGAATGTGTTGGATTGTCAAAAGCAGATGTTGACGACTTCATATGTCCACACTGTATGCTTTAAGATGATATTGTAGATTGGGCTTTATTGTACGCCTTTATAAATAATAAATAATGTAATAAAGCCCGACATCAGAATTTAGTTTTATGTTTGTGATCATTTTATTTTTAAGTTTTTCCTCCTAATCTGCACCTGTTTTGTTTTATATGGAACTGAAGAATATGTATATTACGTTGTTATAATTAACCCATTAGTGGACAAAGTTATTTTTTCTGGAAATTTTATTATTTTGTTCAATATTCATGATGATATGACATTAATAATGCTATAAATAAGCTGGGTTTCTAAATCCATTTGAGAATTTGCAAAATGTAGGTCGTCCCTTATAGGGGACGCCGTCCTCTCTGACATTAGTTTTTAATATAATTGGATCTCTATTATGTTGGGTCAATGTTAAATATTATATGAAGCTTGCAAGGTAAGATAAATAACTTATACACTTACAAGAAAATTCTTACTGTTTATTAAGAAATTATCGAAGATTACAGCAAACATATTTTATTTCAAGTGAAAATCTTTGAAACATTGTTTCGAATGCAAGGCAATATTACATTTCTCGCATATAAACTGACTTTTCTTTCCACAATGTTTACATCTTCGGTCGGTATTATTGTATATAATCATGTGTCCAGTATTGTCAAACCTTACATCAGTGAGTGGATTGGAGACACGTCCCTGGTGTGGTTTTGAACCAAAAGATTTCAAGAGTGTCAACGCTATATATCGGCGAAATGCTAATAAAGACTGTGCATTATTTCCATCTGGCTTCAGCCGTTTCATCAAAAGCCATCCATTGACAACTGAAACGTCTAATAAGTACACTACTAACGGCCAGTACCACTTCCTTTCCCGTATTCAAGTTCTATAAACAGCTACCAAATCATCCAACTTATCAACGCCGCCCATTCCTTTATTGTATCCAGCCACGATTTTTGGCTGTGGGAGATTTTTCCTACATTTGGAAACTCTATCCCAACGAGTAACATTTCCAATTGAATTGTCCTCAAAATTTGAAGCTATGGACACCACCTTGTTGTCCTTCCATTGTACTAAAAGTGTAGAGTGTTGATTAGCATAAAACTTGTAGCTGCCTCTACTTTCTTTGTTCCAACTTTTTTTGCTTGGAACAGAACACTGGTCAAGTCTATTCCCGCGAATAGTTCCTGTAGCGCAATATTTTTGTGCAGATAGGTGAGCTAGCAATGGTAAACTCGTAAAATAATTGTCGAAATATATTTTGTAGCCTTGATTTTTAGGCACCTCAGTTTGCTGAAGTAAAGCCAAAACAATATCACCACCAACTCCAAAACTTTTTCAAGACTGCTATTCTTTCCTGAGTATATATCGAAACCCACCATATACCTTTCATTAGTACATAAAGCCCAATTTTTAAATCCGAAGCGTATCCCACGGATATATTGCTTAGCGTAATGTTTCCTGTAATAAGGAACCATACATTCATCGATGGAAAGATGTTCCTGCAAACCTCCATGTTGTCTGAAATTTTTGGCAAGTTTATCAATGAGCGGCCTGATTTTGTATAACCGGTCTTCCTGCACGAGTGTAGCGTTGTCACTGAAGTGAATATGTTTCAATATTTTTTCGAATCTTTTCAATCGCATGCTATCTTGCACAATTTTCGGTACATCGTCTTCATTAGACCAATAAATTCTTCTGTTCGGATATTTTCCATATCCCGAAAATAAAAGAATTCCCAAAAATACATGTAACTCATCTGTAGACAAATCTAAACTGGTATTCTTTTGCAATGCATATTTGTTAGATTGCTCTACTATAGTGCTTAACAGCTCCATGTCAAAGAAAAGCTTGAAATAGTCCAATGGAGTTTTGGCATTTCTGCTGTCAGTAGATGGCTGCTCCGGATCACACTCTCTGCGTGTTCCATCTGCTATTACTGTGGGATTCTTTGTCCATTTAGATTTCTCATATGATTGTTCACCTTCATCGTCTGTTTGAAGAATGATATATTTTCAGTAATAAACTAGTTTGTATATTAGTTTGTCGTTACCTTTCATGCTCCTCCTCAGCTCTGCTAAACTCATCAAATCTTCTGCTTCGTACTCGTCGTCATCGTCATCATGCACCAGTTCACAGGGCTGACTAAGAATCCCTAGAGGTAAGTGATTCACATTTCCTACATGGTCATCATCTGATTCATCACTATCAACATCTGTCTCATTAGAATTGTCGGGAGGGAGAATAAATACATCAGGCGAGTTGATATCGTCATTCTCTATAATGTCCATGAGTTGCGCGAGAGTCAACCTGTAAACGTGTAAGACATCAAGTTACAATGAGCGACGTCCCCTATAAGGGACATCACATGTTTTCAAGTGTTTTGGAAAACACATACATTCTAACACTGATTTACACAGCCAGGTCTATTTATTACAGTCACTTTTAAGTCATCAATATGAAACAATCAGCACCAGTAGGAGAGTTTTATATAAAATAAGTAAATACTTACCCGTTATTCCATGTGGAGTAGAGTGCAGGATCCATTTTGAATTTGAAGACACACTGTCACCTTTCTAGCACAAACTGCAAATGAAGTTTGTTGACCTCGGTTGTGATAGTGCTACTACAGTGCGCAAGTCCGTATATACCCCCTCCCAATAAAATAAATACAACAAACAACGCCGTCCCTTTAAACAAACGCTGTCCACTAATGGGTTAAAATATTGCAATTTTTTTTTAAATAAAATATTTTCTACCAAGTGGGCCTTTTTACCCACAGGTACCTTAATTTGTCTTAACACGTTATCCAATTATTTTCAAAATTTTAAAGAAGTGTCAATTTTTATCGCAAAAAATTAAATTGGTATTCCATATTTGGTCACGTTCCTCTTTTGTGCATGAGAAATATGATTGTGCATGAGAAAGAAGACATCCCTTCTAAATAAGCCCTAGGGCGTCTTTTGCAGCAACAATTAATATAAGATCTGGTATTATTTTCGGGAAAACACGGTATTTACGGCAACATTAATTTTAATGTGCGCGACTTTTAGATCGCTCTGTATAATGTAATATAAATGCAATTCAAGTTCAAGTATTAATTTTATGTCTTTTTAATACACTAAATTGTATTTAATAAGATTGATTATATATTTTTATATTATCCAAACGGCGTTCTTGGATTAAATCAACTGGAAACATTAAAATAAATAACCGAAATTGTTAGGGCTGTTACGTAATAATAGTGCCGCCCACATTGCCGAAAAAAATCCCGATACACACGCCTCTCTAACGTTCCCACCGAAAAATATAAAAATCCTCTTGTCATTGGCTCCGATCTTGATCAGAGATTCACATTTATTCAAGTAAAATATGCAGAGAGACAAGCATATATATAGAAACACATATATCGCAAGAACATTGATATATTACTCTGAAATTATATACATGTTGGAGGCATCTATTTCTGGTATGTAGGGAGTCGATTTAAGAAATGCCCGGGCACTTTTTTTTTTTATACATACTGTGAGGGACCTAGGTAATAAAAATGCATGGCGATTGGTCTACATCCCACAAATCGGAGGCGTGCATTTTTATATTTCGGTTCTATTCGGAGATACCGTCTATCTGTGGCGGATTTTTTCGTTTCTCAGGCGTGTACGAGAAGGTCGACTTCGGTAGAAAAAAAAGCCTGACTCGCTTGAAGAGATAACGCGCAAAAGCCAAGAGCTCCCGGTTCATCGACTAGGCTGGCCAATCGCCGAAAAGTATGATGGAAAAATTCTGGTGACGTTAGTAAAGAAAAAACTTCCTAGAGTAATTTAGATAAGTGGACGCTGCGTGTATTAATGTATGTAATTCATAGACCAAATATGTGCATACAATGGCGGTCGCAAATATTTGGACAGCGATTTAGATGTAATAATTCAATAGCGGATTTGAAGTATTTTTGCAACGATCCGATATTAAATAATTTATATTTTGTTTTTTTAAATTTAATTAAACGCAATTTTTTGTTACATTATCAAATATTTTATTAATGATAAATGAGTTTGATTATACAGTGGATACTCGATAATATGAACCGAATAAAGCAATAGTTGTTCATATTATCGATTTATTCATGTTAACGACAGATATATCTAATATGTATCTAATAAACATTGATAACACAGGCCTGCATTTTTCAACACTTTGAAAGTTGATTTAAAAATTTTGACTGTTTTCTAGTAATTGGGTAGCGCTGATTTCAAATCTGCTTTTATTTTTTTTTTGTATCACGTAACGTTAATTTTCAAACCAGTAAAATCAAAAAATATAGAAAAAACACGATTTATTTCATTTATAAGTTAGTTTTATATTATATTAAAAAAAATAAAAAAATATACACATAGAAACTATTAGAAATAGTTATTTATTCTTTATGCTTCTTAAAAAAACGTTTTCGTTTTTCAGAAAAGCTAAGTTTGGTTGTTTTTCTGTCATATTCAGCTAAAGGAAGATCTCTTCTCAATGTTCAACAGTAATCGGCCATCATTTTTGTGTCCCAGCGACCTTGGTATCTTTTTTCCATCTCTTTAATATCCTGGTGAAATCTTTCTCCTTGCTCTTCACTCACGTCCCCAAGGTTTTTTGGGAAATAGTCCATATGGGAATGTAAGAAGTGAATTTTTATGCTCATATTGCAACCAAGAATCCTGAATTTTTCCAGCATATTTTCAACGATCTCAACATAGTTTGTGTCTTTATAATTCCCTAGAAATTTATTTACAACTTCGTTAAAAGCATGCCATGCATGTTTTTCCTTATGTTCCATCACATTTTCAAATTCTTGATCTTTCACCAAGCTCCTAATCTGCGGGCCTACAAAGATTCCCTCCTTTAATTTTGCCTCTGACAGAGTCGGAAATGTTTTACACAAATATTTAAAAGAATTTCCTTCTTTGTTTAATACCTTAACAAATTGTTTCATAAGTCCAAGTTTTATGTGAAGCGGTGGAAGTAACACTTTTTGAGGGTCAATAAGACTTTCGCGAATTACATTTTTGGTTCCAGGTGTTAAAGTCACCCTTTGTGGCCAGTCTCTTTTTATCCAATGCTGTTCTCGATTTCTTCTATCCCACTCGCACAAGAAACATGGAAATTTAGTATATCCAGACTGCTGACCCAAGAGAAGGCCTAAAATTTTTAAATCTCCACACACTTCCCAGTTGTGATTTTCATATTGTATTCTTAAAAGTAATTCCTGTAAATTTTCATAGTTTTCCTTTAAATGAACAGAATGGCCGACCGGAACAGAAGCATAAACATTGCCATTATGTAAAGAACAGCTTTAAGGCTCCTTTTTGAAGAGTCAAATTTTTTTGGCAATTGGAGAAAAAACTTTTTTTGTCTAAAAACATTTTGGTTTGTTTCTAGGAATTTTTTATTTTTTGGATAATAGCTTTTTGTCTTATTCTCTTTATAACTATTAGGTCCGCCATCTTGCTCTGTCCACTGAGTTAATACATTTAAAGCGTTTATAGCGGCTACCTAGTCAAACTTTTTTCAAGGGCTCAGAATTTTTTTCAATCGCCTCCTCACATTCCTCAACATATTTACGTATTAGGGAGATGGGATTAACATGAGGTGCCAATGTACGCAGAAGTTCAAGAAATTTGGACATATCCCATTATAATTATCGTTTCAAAATAGCAAGCGGCACAGTTTCGTCATCATTCTAAATTGACACTTCATCTAAAATATTCCTTCAACACTTTTTTATAATTTCGGGATTAAGATAATTCCAAGCTTCCACTAAGTTGATGAAAATTACATATTGCTATGGTTTTTTCTCCAATAAATTTAAAAAATTTATTTAAAAATGAATGTACTATTATTTTTGGATATCTGTGTATATTTGTATGTATTTCATATGTCGCACAAAAAACTTGTATTATTCAAGGTCAGCCTTATGCGAAGCCACCGTTATTGAGGTGGACCGAGAGATGATGTTTACCTTGAGACATAGTTTAACAGTAAGACGAGAACGTTCATTTTATTTAAAAAATATTAAATATGTATATTTAAATGTAACTTCGGGTTGAATTTGAGTTTAAATAGTTGATTGAGTTTGTATTTCAATTCCCGAATATTCTACGAGATTTTGTTCTCGTAATTGTGATTATATTTAATTTAATAACGTTTTCTTGTCAACGTGTCTCACATTTTTTTTTATGTAAGTAAAAATATATATATATATATATTTTAAAAGATATCTTTTTAATTCAAAAGATTTGAATATTGTATATCAATTGTATTAATATTGTTGTATTGAGATTTAGTCTTAATTAGTTGAGATAGATGACAAAGAGTATTATAAACATTTCTAAGTATAAAAAATATCATTGTAAAATTTTATACGTTTGGATTTCAATGGCAATTTTTTTTTTACATGTGAGCGCGCATGTAGTAGATTTTGATCGAGCTGTCAAGTTTGTTTATATTTTTATTTTGTTCTCTGGGGAGACATTAAAAATAGTCTTTGTGATTTAGTTAATTTGTTCGGTTGTCATTGAGGAAGTTTTTTAACGCACGTAGCGGTTTTATGCCGTGTGTTATTTTTACCTCTAGATGTAATAAGTATATTATTACACAATCTTTATACTTTATAAAGAAATATTTTTTTTTCTTTTTTTTTTGATTTTGTATTAAATTTTCATTTAAATTTTATATTGTGAATATTCTTTCTTATGCCTTTCATCTTGCATTTTTAACAAGTAACTTAAAGAAATATTATTTTAACATTTCTCAAAAAAATTTTGAGTGGCGCCTAAAATACGTTTTTGTTCCACGTTTCCGATTGGAACCCTGAGAAGAAAGCAGCCCCATTTTTTTGAAATAAACCGACTGAGTATCCTAGTTGGGTAGATTAGTTGTGGATGGTGGTGCAGTAAATATATAAACCATAATTTAATAGCAATATGTTGTTGATTTGAATGCAAGTGTTTATATCGGAGTAACAGCACAACAGCGATATACAGGTGTCCCAAAAACATACCGACAAACTTTAAAGGATGGGAGAGGAAACCAAAGCAAACATTTTTTTAAAATAAACATATGTCCGCAAATAAGCCGTTTTAGCATAAAAAAGGAAAAATTGTTTTGGTTTTATTTTATAAAAAAATGTTTAGGAAGATATTAATAAATCACTTTTTGTTCATGTTGGACTAGGTTTTATTTACAAATAAATGATGGTTTACAAAAATTGTTGAAAATGTTGACTATTTGCTTCAATACAAAGATTGCACCGTCGATTCATTGACTCGCGGACCCTGGAATATTCCGGGGGTGGCTTCTACATGTGTACAACTCGCCATTATTCTTGCTTAGAGATCTTCCTCGTTGCGAATAGGAGTTTTGTAAACTAATAAGATAATCCCAAAGGAATAAATCCAGGAAGTTAAGAACGGAAGAACGAGACCTCCTCTTCCAATCCATCGGCGGGGTCCAGATACTGGCGCACGTTTGAACCAAAATGTGGAGGTGCCCCATCATGTTGAAACCATATGCTATTTCTAGTGTTCAAAGGAACATTTTGCAATAATATAGGCAAAACATTTTTGCAGAAATTTCAGATAAATGTCTGCGTTGAAACGAGCAAGCATAAAGTCAACTATTAGATTCTCTCTAACAATACAGCCCACATATTAACACCAAATCGTTGCTGGTGTCTTCTAGCGACCACAGCGTGAGGATTTTCATCATACCAAATGTGACTGTTTCTACTATTAACTACTACTATTAAAAAACGTGCCTCATCAGAAAACAATACTACCCTCCCGAAATCAGGTTCGTCATGACCTACAAACAATTGGCAAAAACCCAATCGATGCCGATAATCTTCAGATTTAAAGCTTGTTCGCGTTGTAAATGGTAAGGGTAGAGACATTTTTCATGAATGACACGGTGTACCGTCGACTTGAAGGATCCTATATGGCGTGCAATTGCGCGAACACTTAAAGATTGGTTTTTTTCCACACGGTGTACCTACTCTTTTTATGGTTGTCTCATCAGACTGACACCCCTGAAACGGGTTGAAATTTATCTATAACGCAAATTGTTCAATTTGCGTTGCTGAGTCTATTTAACATAGGATAAATGACTAAATGTAAAATTGCAATTCATCATATTGTTTATTCACGGTGATATTAATTTCGATCACGTTTGTGCGGTTCTGTTCCACTGTGCGATGTTGCCACCTTTTCATACTTCGCGTTCAAAATACTAGGTACCGGTTGGTTGTAGACGAAAAATTTATTTAGAGATTTTGTCTTTTTTAATTTAATTAAATGCATATTTTAAAAATATTTTATTATACTTCCTGCACCCTGTATATAACAACATTTATTTAGAGATTTTGTCTTTTTTAATTTAATTAAATGCATATTTTAAAAATATTTTTTTATACTTCCTACACCCTGTATATAACAATATATACATATGTCGATACAAATCGAAAAGGTTATTTCTAATTTACAGATTATTTTACAGAATTAATTTACGAATCTCTAATTTGTGTTTACATTTAACGGTAATAATGTTGCCTCTTGTTTAGAAGCAAAAATAATGCGTTCCATTTTACAGCAGATACATTTTCTTTTAACGATACTCGTCCACGTAAACATGAGATTTTAAACTTTGTTTTAAATTTAAACTCCAGAGAAAAATACGCCGATCTGTTTGTTTAACATCTGGTTGGGATGTTACTTTATGGTCCCGAAAGTTTGAAATTTTATTTCAATATTTTGTTGGTATAGATTCGTTACTTTTAACGATAGAGGCATATCAAAACCATATATAAAATCTTTTATAGGATAAGTTTTCGGGATATATGGAAGGAATATGACAGTTAAGTAATTGATTATACAGGGTTACCGCTGAATAGCGCCCTAGCTAACTAGAGTCTGAAGAATATGTTATTAGTGTCTAAGTGAAAATCAAAAACGAAATTTCTTTGTAATTCATTCTAAATTTACAAATTTTTAGGGCCAGAATGTAGTTAAAATCGATCCATATCTTTGATTATTCTATATTTTCGAAATATACCTGTAATTCAAGTCCATTGACCTGCAAAAATCGATAAAATTTCGGACGATACTTTTAACATAAATTCCTATTCATAAATAGAAAATGTTGTTGTTTCTTTATAAAAACATAAACATACTCGTCCGCACATATGGCGATGTTTTTGTGGATATCAATAATAGCTTTTACGTCGAATAAGTTAACAAACCTATGCCGCATTATAAGATCGCGTCTCCAGGCAACGCATAACGTGACAGTCCACAGCCACACCATCGGTCGTCATTTAAGAGAAGCTAATCTTCACTCCAGGCGCCCTCTTAGTGTTCAACCATTAAGCAGGGGCAATCGAGGACATCGAGTAAATTGGACTTGGGAATACATTTAAACTGGACTCGAAAGACTATACTTTTTTCTGACGAGTCACGATTCGGATTAAGACCAGATACTCCCAGATTAAGAGTCTGGTGTTAGCCTGGTAAAGCAGCAAGACTACATCATACCCTAGTCCTTAAATGCTGAGCAATATGTCCAGAATATAATTGAACCTGTGACCACATGTGGCAAAAATTGTTACCGATTGGCTCAATGAAGCAAGAATTGAAGTTTTGCCATGTCAAGCTCAAACCCCAGACCTCATTCGTATTGAGATGTCTGCCACATATGGAAGCTATATAAAATCGAAGACAGATGCAAGAACTGCTTTCACGACTGTGGAATCTTCTTCCACAAGAAGACTTGGACAATAAGTCTGTCAATGCCAAGAAGATTCAGGTCGGTTTTAAATTCCAGAGGAGCTCCAACTATTTATGAGGTCGCACGGAAAAAAATGTCGTTTTTTTTTTTAAAAAAACAGTAACTTTTTGAAAAGCATGTAAATATGTTTTTTATTTTGTAGATTGTAAACGTAGCTATCGAAAACAATATTCTACGACATTGTCAATCCATAATTTCCTGTCATCGCATCATGATGGATAATCAGAAACGAAGAGTAATGGAGTTGTTACTGTTACAATTGAAATGTTACTTTGATTAATTACAAAACTTAAATAATTTACTTGACTTTTAAAAAATGTGCATTTATTAAGATTAAGTTTCATAGCTTCATTATTTAATGTCTTAAAAATAATCTCCAAGTGTGTTAAATGTTGTTCTTTATTATCAGAAAATATTAAAATATCATCTAAGTAATGTATGCAAAAATGTACAATTTCAGATAGTCTTAGGAATAGATATTATAAACACTTTATATTTCCAACTAAATTTTGAAAACAATTAACTTACGATAGGTTCAAATGTAATCAATTTAATTGAAGAAACAGATCAGCAAGAACTAGTGAATTATGGATTTTACAAGACTAACGTGGTAAGATTAAATAATGTAATGCATGAAGCAAGTGAAAATATGTTGAATGATAATGAATTAGCTGAAGAATACATTGATGATAGAGAATTGAATGATAATAAAATATATGAAAGTGAAAATTAAAATGAGTATGATAATTATAAAACTATTTTCAATATTTTACAAAACAATGAGGTTATAGATACAGACGCTATTGACAGGTTAGGCAATAGGTATATTATTCAGCAACAAATAAACGTTTAACAATGAAATAGTTGTTACTGGGAATTACGAACATAAAATCGAGTTAATTGACAATGAAACCATAAATTGTAAAATATTATCTATTCCCTATCATTTTAGAGATAAGATCGAGCTAGAGTTAATAAAGGTACAGCAACCACAAATCATAGAAAGATCTGATACTCCTATATAAGCCCATTAGTTATCATCTTAAAGAAAGATTCAACAATTCGAATTTGCTTAGACGCACGAGAGTTGAATAAGAATATATTATCTCAGTATGAATCTCCAGAAAGTATAAATGTTTTACTAGCGAGTTGTGGGAAGAAGAAATATTTCTGCAAATTAGATCTAAAATCTGCATTTTGGCGGATAAAATTATCACCAGAATCAAGGAAATATTGTGAGTTCAGTGTAAATGGTATATATATATATATATATATATATATATATATATATATATATATATGTATATATATATATATATAATCAAGACCTTTTCTTCCGTAAGGTCTAAAGGATTACTTTCTCTAATGTATGAATTTCTTCCACTTCTCCCGGTCACTGGCTTCCTTCATAGCTTCTCCAAATTCTTTGTTTCTCCCCTTCAGTATTTCTGCTATCGCCATATTCCACGTTTTCCTTGGCCTGCCTCTGTCTCTTTTCCCGTTTGTTCTAGCTTGCCAAATGTTCTTTGTTGGTCTTTTCTCGTTCATTCTTACTAGGTGTCCAAACCATCTCAGTTGATTTTGTTCAATTGTTTCAATGATTGATTTTACATTTAATTCCTGTCTTATTAACTCATTTCTTATGATACTCCTATATGATATCCTTATGATACTCCTATATAAGTCCATTAGTTATCATCTTAAAGAAAGATTCAACAATTCGAATTTGCTTAGACGCACGAGAGTTGAATAAGAATATATTATCTCAGTATGAATATCCAGAAAGTATAAATGTTTTACTAGCGAGTTGTGGGAGGAAGAAATATTTCTGCAAATTAGATCTAAAATCTGCATTTTGGCGGATAAAATTATCACCAGAATCAAGGAAATATTGTGAGTTCAGTGTAAATGGTATATATATATATATATATATATATATATATATATATATATATATAATCAAGACCTTTTCTTCCGTAAGGTCTAAAGGATTACTTTCTCTAATGTATGAATTTCTTCCACTTCTCCCGGTCACTGGCTTCCTTCATAGCTTCTCCAAATTCTTTGTTTCTCCCCTTCAGTATTTCTGCTATCGCCATATTCCACGTTTTCCTTGGCCTGCCTCTGTCTCTTTTCCCGTTTGTTCTAGCTTGCCAAATGTTTTTTGTTGGTCTTTTCTCGTTCATTCTTACTAGGTGTCCAAACCATCTCAGTTGATTTTGTTCAATTGTTTCAATGATTGATTTTACATTTAATTCCTGTCTTATTAACTCATTTCTTATGATACTCCTATATGATATCCTTATGATACTCCTATATAAGTCCATTAGTTATCATCTTAAAGAAAGATTCAACAATTCGAATTTGCTTAGACGCACGAGAGTTGAATAAGAATATATTATCTCAGTATGAATCTCCAGAAAGTATAAATGTTTTACTAGCGAGTTGTGGGAGGAAGAAATATTTCTGCAAATTAGATCTAAAATCTGCATTTTGGCGGATAAAATTATCACCAGAATCAAGGAAATATTGTGAGTTCAGTGTAAATGGTATATATATATATATATATATATATATATATATATATATATATATAATCAAGACCTTTTCTTCCGTAAGGTCTAAAGGATTACTTTCTCTAATGTATGAATTTCTTCCACTTCTCCCGGTCACTGGCTTCCTTCATAGCTTCTCCAAATTCTTTGTTTCTCCCCTTCAGTATTTCTGCTATCGCCATATTCCACGTTTTCCTTGGCCTGCCTCTGTCTCTTTTCCCGTTTGTTCTAGCTTGCCAAATGTTTTTTGTTGGTCTTTTCTCGTTCATTCTTACTAGGTGTCCAAACCATCTCAGTTGATTTTGTTCAATTGTTTCAATGATTGATTTTACATTTAATTCCTGTCTTATTAACTCATTTCTTATGATACTCCTATATGATATCCTTATGATACTCCTATATAAGTCCATTAGTTATCATCTTAAAGAAAGATTCAACAATTCGAATTTGCTTAGACGCACGAGAGTTGAATAAGAATATATTATCTCAGTATGAATCTCCAGAAAGTATAAATGTTTTACTAGCGAGTTGTGGGAGGAAGAAATATTTCTGCAAATTAGATCTAAAATCTGCATTTTGGCGGATAAAATTATCACCAGAATCAAGGAAATATTGTGAGTTCAGTGTAAATGGTATATATATATATATATATATATATATATATATATATATATATATATATAATCAAGACCTTTTCTTCCGTAAGGTCTAAAGGATTACTTTCTCTAATGTATGAATTTCTTCCACTTCTCCCGGTCACTGGCTTCCTTCATAGCTTCTCCAAATTCTTTGTTTCTCCCCTTCAGTATTTCTGCTATCGCCATATTCCACGTTTTCCTTGGCCTGCCTCTGTCTCTTTTCCCGTTTGTCCTAGCTTGCCAAATGTTTTTTGTTGGTCTTTTCTCGTTCATTCTTACTAGGTGTCCAAACCATCTCAGTTGATTTTGTTCAATTGTTTCAATGATTGATTTTACATTTAATTCCTGTCTTATTAACTCATTTCTTATGATACTCCTATATGATATCCTTATGATACTCCTATATAAGTCCATTAGTTATCATCTTAAAGAAAGATTCAACAATTCGAATTTGCTTAGACGCACGAGAGTTGAATAAGAATATATTATCTCAGTATGAATCTCCAGAAAGTATAAATGTTTTACTAGCGAGTTGTGGGAGGAAGAAATATTTCTGCAAATTAGATCTAAAATCTGCATTTTGGCGGATAAAATTATCACCAGAATCAAGGAAATATTGTGAGTTCAGTGTAAATGGTATATATATATATATATATATATATATATATATATATATATATATAATCAAGACCTTTTCTTCCGTAAGGTCTAAAGGATTACTTTCTCTAATGTATGAATTTCTTCCACTTCTCCCGGTCACTGGCTTCCTTCATAGCTTCTCCAAATTCTTTGTTTCTCCCCTTCAGTATTTCTGCTATCGCCATATTCCACGTTTTCCTTGGCCTGCCTCTGTCTCTTTTCCCGTTTGTTCTAGCTTGCCAAATGTTTTTTGTTGGTCTTTTCTCGTTCATTCTTACTAGGTGTCCAAACCATCTCAGTTGATTTTGTTCAATTGTTTCAATGATTGATTTTACATTTAATTCCTGTCTTATTAACTCATTTCTTATGATACTCCTATATGATATCCTTATGATACTCCTATATAAGTCCATTAGTTATCATCTTAAAGAAAGATTCAACAATTCGAATTTGCTTAGATGCACGAGAGTTGAATAAGAATATATTATCTCAGTATGAATCTCCAGAAAGTATAAATGTTTTACTAGCGAGTTGTGGGAGGAAGAAATATTTCTGCAAATTAGATCTAAAATCTGCATTTTGGCGGATAAAATTATCACCAGAATCAAGGAAATATTGTGAGTTCAGTGTAAATGGTATATATATATATATATATATATATATATATATATATAATCAAGACCTTTTCTTCCGTAAGGTCTAAAGGATTACTTTCTCTAATGTATGAATTTCTTCCACTTCTCCCGGTCACTGGCTTCCTTCATAGCTTCTCCAAATTCTTTGTTTCTCCCCTTCAGTATTTCTGCTATCGCCATATTCCACGTTTTCCTTGGCCTGCCTCTGTCTCTTTTCCCGTTTGTTCTAGCTTGCCAAATGTTTTTTGTTGGTCTTTTCTCGTTCATTCTTACTAGGTGTCCAAACCATCTCAGTTGATTTTGTTCAATTGTTTCAATGATTGATTTTACATTTAATTCCTGTCTTATTAACTCATTTCTTATTTTATCCTTTCTTGTTACTCCATTAATTCGTCTCAGATACTTCATTTCCATGGATTGAACTCTGCTTGTCATCCTTTTGTTTAGGACCCAACTTTCGCTGCCATAGGTGAGTATTGGTATATATATAGTTTGGTACACTATAATTTTTGTTTTCCGACTAATTTCTTTCTTTCCTATGAAGGCTTTACTCAGGGTGTGATACACTTTTGATGCATTATTTATCCTTTCTGTTATTTCCTCATCCATTTTTCCATCACTTTGTATCATTATTCCTAAATATTTGTAACGTTCCACTTGTTCCAAGTTCTCTGTTCCTATCCTTACATTTATTCTTTGTTGCTTTCCTATTCTCATTATTTTGGACTTTTGTGTGTTAATTTTCATTTTTCTCTTATTTAATTCTTCTTGCCACATTTTCAAATTATCTTGAAACTGCTTTTCTCCTTCTGCACAGATCATAATGTCGTCTGCAAAGGCGCATTCTCCTAGCTTTACAGGACTTAAATTTCTATATCCAATATTCACTTTCTTGGTTTTAGTGCTTATTTCTTTTAGTATGTCATCCATTATTACTATAAATAGTGTGGGACTGAGAACACCTCCTTGTTTTAACCTTTCTTCTACCCTAAATTCCTCTGACTCCATATTATCTGTTCTAACATAATTTCTATTTCCTCTATCCAGGCTTTCAATTGCTACTCGCAATTTTTTGCTCACTCCTCTTTTCCTAAGACTTTCCCATACCATTTTTCTAGGTATTCTATCAAATGCTTTTTCCAAGTCCAGAAACGCCAAGCAAACTTCTCTCATTCTGTTGATCTTCTCCATTAATTGCTTAATTGCAAATATATGGTGTGTAAAAGGTAACGTATATAATTTGTCCATTTGGTATAAAGACAAGTCCTTCAGTAAATCATAAGATTTTTACATAAGATATTAAATAAATATCAACATTTTTGGCGCCCAACGTGGGGGTGAGTTTAGAAGGGGAAGTAACGCAGTACAAGCGGCACGAAGTATCTGTGAATAAGAAAGTGAAGGATCTGTTAATGTAAGAAAAGTTCATTGTGATTTTAGAAAATTTAGAAATGGAGATACTACTCTCCGAACGGAAGTTTGGTCCTGGTTGTCTTTTAAATGTTAATAAAGATGTTCTTTTGCAACTTGTTAATGAAAACCCAGTGACTACGACACGTCGATTGCCTACCCAGTTGAGGCTATCCAATTCATCCATTCGGTGCCACTTGAAAAGGTGTGGTAAGGCTATTGTTTAATAGCCTTACCAAAATTCCACATGATTTAAACGAAGATCAGCGCCAACAGCCGTTTGGGTAGACATTTGCACCGAATTACTCCAATATGCTCGCGACGATATGTATCTGATTTTTTTTTTAAACCTCTACTGGTACAGATAATGGTTTAATCGTTGTCAAGCACCGATTCCAGTAACGCGATCGCTTTTCGTTTTGGAAGAAAAATAATGCTCTGCGTTTGGCGTTTTTAGTGTGATACATTTTAAGTTTGTTCCTAATATCAGTGCGGTTAATTCTGAGCTTTATGTGCTCAATTGTTAGTAAACAGAAACCAGGTAATCTTCCATGAAGATACAGCAAAACCGAATATTATATTTCGGACTTAATAAAAAATTTTGAAACTTCGATGCAATATACTTTCGCACCCAGCATATAGTCCCGATATTGCTCCTTCGGATTACCATATGTTTCGTTCGATGGAACACTTTCTTAGGGACAGAAACTTCAATGAACTTCAGGAAGTGCAAATAGCGTGCCATGAATTTTTTAATTCCAAAGAAGTTGGCTGGTATCGTCGCAGAATACAACTGATGGCAGAAAGATGACATTTATATGGTTTAATCTAAGTTCAAGTTTTTGTGTAATAAAATTATTTTGAATAAAAAAAAATTGTTTTAAAGTTAATTGCACTCATCTTTTTTCTACATTTAATTTTCAAGACACAAAAATGTGTTAAAAGTTGCAAAATAGTATATTAAAAAACGAGTTTCATAAGGCACCATTTTGCCGCACGAGATCAGTTTAGAAAACGAGCCGCTTGCGGCGAGTTTTCTAAAGAGCGAGTGCGGCAAAAGGCCTTATGAAACGAGTTTTTTATACAATTTTTTCTATTTTGCGTTTTTACATTAATAAATTGCTTAAATTGGAATTATTTAATTTGAAAGTTCAGAGTTTAATTTTTATATAAAGCATGCAGTTGGTCACATTGATACTTGACATTTTCAAATTTAAATCTTGCTATCCGCGAAGTATATTATATTACATATTATTTATTAATTTTCGTTAACATTACTTGATATTTCATTTAAAAATATAAACATGAGTGACATAGAAACATATATATGTTGTTGTCAAATGTATACATCATAAGTTGTTTGTGTAAAATACGAACATATATCATATCTGTCAAATGTACATAAATTCTTAAAATCATATGACAGCAATGATATTTATTTCTGTATTCGAACAACGCCAACATTGAAAAATGAAAAAATGTGTATCGAAATAGAGCTCATTTCGATACTGTTTTGGGTTTCATAATGAGTTCATTTCGAACGCAAAATAGAAAAAAATATTTTCTTCAAAGCAAACAAAAATATTCGTATATTGATTCGTATGTTGATGTGTTTAAGTAATTATTATTATTAAATTTAAATAGTGCTGGGATAGAGGACCTATTGTTGGTATTAAATACAGATCTTACAAATATAATGTCAGCAAGAAATTGCCACAAATTACTTTCTCTTCCATTAAGAGTAACATAAAGAGATAAATAAATAAAGTTTCTTTTCATTGCATATAAAATTTTTTTTTACTCAGCAGGTATCTATAGGTATAAGTATGTCAACGTATATTACTTGTAAAAGTTTTTCTTTTTCAAATAAATAAATGAATTTATTATATATCTCTTTTAATATATAATTAGGAAAATATAAAAATTTTATTTCATGTTTGTGACTAATTTCAGCCATGTGTAGATGCCTATCTTAGCGGAACAACACCCAGTTCACTCTTTCTAACTAATCTAACCGTAGAAGTAGAAAAAGAATAATGAAAGAATTATTACATCAAGTAATATACCTAACGATTGGTTCCCCACTACAACCCAGAGTCAATGAAAAATTTCACCAAATGGATTACAGTGTTGTAAACCTCCTATGATTCTAAAGAGTGTGGAGATATGCTTCTTTGACTTCGTATATATTTCACGCATCTAACGATGATGCAAAATTTATTTCTTTAATGTATAGATTTTCATTTACTCACATATTTATTGCAACCTACGTAAATATCTGTAAAAAAAAAATTAAGGTTGTGTTAGCATATATTAAAATAGTAATAACTTCCTACAACAGAAGCGTTTATACAAGCTGTCCCGTATCGTTATGTTCAAAATTTAGGAGTGTAAAGTAGACTTTATTTCAAGTAACAAAAACGCAAAAATATAGAGTTGAAAAATAATAAAATTTTATTATTTTTCTACTCTACCTTTTTTACCCCAGAAGAAGCGACAAAGTCTGTTGCGAAATATAGGGTTATTTAATAAAGGAGTTTTTTCCTTAATTGACCGCTTACCCGAATTTAAATAAATTTTTTATATATATATATATATATATATATATATATATATATATATATATATATATATATATATATATATATATATAGTAAACTCAATCAGTCGGCGATTAAAGGTCTGGTTTATTACTTCAAAGTATATATATTTAAAATAACCCTACATGTTTCGGCAATTATGCCTTTATCAAGGATACAAGAAATATAAATGACAGAATATAAAATACTTTATATTCTGTCATTTATAGTTTTTGTATCCTTGATAAAGGCATAATTGCCGAAACATATAGGGTTATTTTAAATATATATACTTTGAAGTAATAAACCAGATCTTTAATCGCCGACTGATTGAGTTTACCATATCATACCAAGGTCACGAAAATATTATATTTATATATATATATATATATATATAAGGTAAACTTAATTAGTCGGCGATTAAAGGTCTGGTTATTACTTCAAAGTGTATATATTTAAAATAATCCTATATGTTTCGGCAATGATGCCTTTGTCAAGGATATAAAAAATATATTTTTTATATCCTTGACAAAGGCAGCATTGCCGAAACATGTAGGATTATTTTAAATATATACACTTTGAAGTAATAACCAGACCTTTAATCGCCGACTAATTAAGTTTACCTTATCATACCAAGGTCACGAAAATACTATATATATATATATATATATATATATATATATATATATATAACAATTGATAAATTATTGGAGTTTTTCGTCTTTTATATGAAATATTTACAAATATCAAATTAGAATGTATGTAATGTATGTACATACATTCTAATTTGATATTTGTAAATATTTCATATAAAAGCCGAAAAACTACAATAATTTATCAATTGTTATATTTAATAAACGGCTAAGAAATTATCCTAACACTTATATATATATATATATATATATATATATATATATACGTTTTTTCCATTACACAACATTTTCAAACTTATATTTTAATCTACATCCGTATGTAATTATAGCTTAGTAAATTGTCGCTTGTTGATGGCAAAAAATAACGAGTAATCTGGGATTGCTTGGCCGATTGCGTCTGTAACTTTTCAAGTTCGACGCAAGGGGCCTTCGCAGCCTCGACTTCTCTCTTAAACTTCAAACTTCGAACCAGGAATGGATCAAATTCAAGAGCTTTTTCAACAAGTTGTTCTTGTAAGATTAAAATTTCTCTTAGGTGTTTCGACGAGAACTTCTTGCTTGGGGTAAAAACATGTTTAAAAAAATGAAATACTGTAACGCTTGCCTGAGATTTCATCTTTCAACTTTTTGTCTTCACTGTCTTCGAAGGCCTGTTGTTTGTCTTCCATAATCTCCAATAGCTCTTCATCGGTTAGCCCGTTTCCGTGAGACTCTATTAGATCATGAATTGCATCTTGCCTGATATCCTCAAATCTATCACCTCCGATTTGATGGATAAGTTCCATGATCTCTTCTTCTGGATTTGTTACAGGCGGAACAACCACTTCCAGTCAAAGATACTTCCAACATGTATTGATAGACCTTGTCTTCAACTCTCTCAGTGAGGTGTCGATATCTGCGACGCAATCCGCTATGTTAAATTTTTTCCAACTGGAAAACTCGCTTTAAACATCGCTTTGTGTATTGGGCTTTAAAAGCTGAAATTGTTCCATGATCCAGGGGTTGAATTAATGACGTCGTATTTTGGGGCAAAAATATCACATTAATATTAGGATGAACTCCTACCAGAGTAGAGGGATGTCCAGGTGCGTTATCAATTAGTAAAAGGACTTTGGAGGCGCAAGATAGTTGTTTACCTCAAGAAAAAAACAATCATTAAACCACTCCTGGAATAAAACACCGTTGACTGATCACTTTTTATTAGTTCGCCAAAAAACGGGTGACTGATTTTTATTTCTTTCCTTCAATGCTCGCGGATTTAGGGACCGATATATCATCATCGACTTTATCTGAATATCACCTGAGGCATTTGCACACAAGAGAAGAGAAACTCGATGTTTTGCCACCTTGAAGCCTGGATGGAGCTAACCGTTCTGTTTTGGAAAGGAAACTCCTATTCGGCATTGTCTTTCAAAATAGGCCCGTCCAACCGCATTAAACACTTGTTGTGGTAGATATCCTCCTTCTTGAATTATTTTTTTAAGTTCTCCGGTAATTTTTTTTGCGACTTCATGGTCAGCAGACGCCGATTCGCCAGTCGATTTTATATTATCCAAATTATGCCTTTTCTAGAAATTTTCAAACCAACCTTTGCTGGCCTGGAAGTCAAACAATGATTCAAAATCTTTCTTTATATGATCAAATATTTTTTTAACAAGAGCAGAACTGGTCGCAACCTGCTTCTAAGACACTTGCTCCAACTAAACGTTTAAAGCATTTTCTGTCTCTTCAAGGCATGTATTTCGCACTTGAGAAACAATTTTGAGAGTCCCTACTCTCAAAATTGTTTCTGTTTCCCATTTTAAGGACACTTCCCCTGAAGTGTCCTTAAAATGGGACAGTAAGCTAAAACGGGTATTTTATGTGAAACGAGTGTTGCCATCTAGCGAAATATTGCCTAAGCGCAAGCTGTATTAGCTTTAAAATTGTTAACGGACTTTCAGTTGCATAGTTAATGTGATTGTTGACACACGTATAGCAAACGCCAATTAAGTTGGCGCGAGGAGGGGTAAGTTCGCGCAGGATTAAAAGTAGTGGGGAGATTTGTATTTGGTTTTACATTAAATGTCAGATAATCCTAACCTCTGAGCGTGTATCACTTTATGATCCCCTAGCAAAGACATTATGTTCCGTCAAACGTCAATGACAAATTTATTCTGACAATTACTTGAGTAGTGGGGGTGGACGTTTTTAAAAACGGCTTCTGCGCACCCCCTCCTCGCGCCAACTTAATTGGCGATTGCTATAAGTTTTTATGTTTTTCAATATTTTAATGTAGTATTATTAACTCATAATACTAAGGATTGATTCTTTATTTGTGAAGAGAATGTGTTGATAATTTTTAAAGGCTAAGATAAGACGTTAAACGTTGATATAGGCATGAAATTTCATCGATATATTTTAAGGTTAAGTTTGTAAAATTTACGGAAGTCAAAGGTTGAGGTATAGGTAAAATGGGATAGTGGCATTTTTTTGAAATGAGATATCCCATTTTACCTAAACTATGTTGATAATATTATTTACCTGATTTTTCTTTGTTGCAGTAATACATAATACATAGGTACACAATATGGCGGGTCGGTACTCAAGAAAAACTCACCGACAGGAGTGGTCTGAGGAGAATATGAAAAAAGCAATAGACATGGTTTTAAATCGAGAATGTGGTTATCTGAAAGCGGCAAAACTTTGCCACGTGCCAAAAAGTACTTTAGAACGTCGTGTTAAAGGAAAAAATAAAATAAGAAAAGATTCACTTAAAGGTTTAGGTAGCAGACTTGTTACGTTTAACAAGGCGCAAGAAACGGACCTTGTTCGGTTTATTACTAACATGGAGACAATGATGTTTGGTTTGACCACTGAATCAGTGCGACGTTTAGGTTATCACTTTGCTGTACAGAATAATATAGCGCACCACTTCAGTACTGTTAAGAAGAAAGCTGGTTGGCACTGGTTGCAAAATTTCCTTAACAGTAATAGACTATCTCTTCGAATTGCGGAAGCAACCTCAGCCGCACGTGCCAGAAGTTTCAACCAAACAAATGTTTCTAAATTTTTTGACCTACTTGAACCACTTCAACAAAAAAATATTTATTCTCCATCAAAAATCTACAACGTTGACGAGACAGGGATCACCACTGTACAAGGACGTCCCTCAAAAGTAATTGCATTAAAAGGACGTAAGCAAGTAGGGTCACTTACGTCTGCTGAACGTGGCACTTTGTGTACCGCAGTTATTTGTATGAATGCTGCTGGCAGCTACATCCCTTCTATGATTGTATTTCCACGTGTTCGCATGAAAGCAGAGTTTCTAAATGGTGTGCCTCCTGAAACAATTTGTGCCTGCCATTCCACAGGTTGGATGCAACTTGATTTATTTGAGCAATGGTTTGACCATTTTTTGAAGTTTTCTGGTGCATGCCAAGATGCCCCTACATTGTTGATTTTAGATGGACATAAAACCCACACACAAAACTTGAACGTTATAGAAAAAGTCAGAAAGTTTTCTGTGACTATTCTGTGTTTACCTTCGCATTGTAGCTATAGAATGCAACACCTCGATGTATCAGTCATGGCTCCTCTTTCAACTTTCTATAGTCAAGAAGTTGAATGTTTTCTACGTAATCATCCTGGAAGAGTAGTCACTATATATCAAATTGCAGAATTATTTGGTAAAGCTTATTTACGATCCAGCACTCCTACAAACGCAATAAATGGTTTTAGAAAGACAGGTATATATCCAGTTGATCGTAACGGTTTCACCGAAGATCTGTTTTCTGTTGCACAACCTACTGATGTTCCCGAAGAGGTTCACATTCACAATAATATTGGGAAAGTTGCGGAAACTGTTTCAAATCTCAATAAAAATGATAACGTAGATGAGGTTCAACAAGAAGTGGTACCTGAAACACCACCAAGACCATCGGAAATATCAAAAGAGGAGATCCCCTACACGCCTCAACCTTCAACGTCGAAAGGCCAAGAAGAAGTTCGAGCGAGACCCTGTACTTCTCCCCGGAAATAATTTTACCTTATCCCAAAATGACTAAGAAACCATAACAGACTTCCAAAAAGCAAAAAACTGGTAAAATTGTTGTTTTAACCAGCTCTCCTTACAAAACAGAATTAAAAAATTCATTGGAACAAAAACGATCGAAAGAAATTAAAAAACGTCCTAATAAAAAGAGAAAAATAGGAAAAACTAAAAACAAAAAAAAAGCTGTTGCCAAGATTGAAAAAGACGTGGATTCTAGCGCATCTGAAGACGACAGTAACCCTGAATGCTTTTATTGTGGAAACAATTTTAGTGAGAGTAAGAAAGGAGGAGGCTGGATCCAATGTGTAAGTTGCAAGCGATGGGTGCATGATGCTTGCTCTGGAGCAGAGGAAGAGGAGGAAAACTTTCTCTGCGATTACTGCATTTATTCTTAATTTCTATTTTTGTTTGTTTATTTTAATATTTTTATGTCCAATAAAACATTCTTAATTAAAACTTTGTTATCATTTTGCAATAAGTTTGATAAGTAAATTAACATATAAATTACTATCCCATTTTAAAAATATAGGGTATCCCATTTTAACCACAACACTCCCTAAAACGGGACAGTTGCACTTTTTTTTTTAAAGCATAATATTTTTGATATTTATATTTTGTTGTAAAAATTGTTTTGACATATAATGAAAAACACGTTAGAGAACATGTTTGTACATTTTTGGCGGGATTTTCTTGATTTATCGATTACAGTATAACCTCCTTATAATGGACACTGACGGGGAATCCTAAAATGTCCAATATATGGAGGTGTCCAAAATGTGGAGGTGAAAAAAAAAACGAAAAAAAAATCTCATATCAATTTAATCACACATAATAAGACGAAAGTCGAAAAAAATTTACAATACTTAATACACATACATACATACATATTTTATGCTAGATTTTACTTCAAATAATCATTAATTGTTGTTTGTCTTGCTTTTTTCAATTTATGTTTAAATATCTCAGATTCACATTCAAGAAGAGCTTGAGAAATATTGTTAGCAATGTTAAAACTGTTAGTGCTTAAGAAATAGTTCTCAAGATCTTTTAATTTTTGATGGGCTTCTGAAATATTTGATATACTAGTTACAAATTCCTCTTCAATCTCATTTTCCATTTCATCACTGATATCAGTAATTTCATCGATACAATCTATAATGGAAACATTAGGATTTTCAGTAAATAACTCATTATCAATTAATGCGTATGTGCTTAAATCTAAATTAGTGATGTTAAAATTGGGAAATAAAAATGCTAATGGTTTATTATCTTCTATATCGCACTCTGCACTTAGATCACTGTCACTTTGATTGAATCCGCATTTTTGAAAACAGTTTCTTACGGTCACAGGCGAGAGTTTTTTCCAAGCAGCTGATATCCATATTAATGCAGTGACTACCGTAATGTTTTTTTCTACCATTTCTAGTGAATTTTCAGTATCCATTAACGCCAAAAGCCTTTTTACAAGCATGCTCCGGTAAATTACCTTAAAGTTTTGAATCACACCCTGGTCCATAGGTTGACAATGCGAGGTAGTATTTGGAGGCAGAAAAACCAATTTTACGTTTTCCAATGAAATCTTCGGATGAGAAGTGGCATTATCAAGAAACAAAATTACATGTCTTTTTTCTTTCTTCATCTTGTTATCAAAGTTCTTTAACCAAGCTGACATAATATCCAAAGTCATCCACGCTTTTTTGTTAGATATCCATCCTATCGGCAACTTATCCACATGAGCTCCTTTAAAACATCTAGGTTTATAACTTTTACCGATGACTAACGGCCTTTCCTTATCACCCTCCATATTTGAATACAACAATATAGTTAGTCGTTCTTTTGCAGATTTTCCTCCGGCACATTTATCACTTCTTAACGCAAATGTTTTTGTCGGAAGGGCGCGGAAAAATAAACCGGTTTCATCAGCATTAAAAATATCTTTCGGAGAGTAATCTTTGCATATTGATTGCAACTTGACTTTCCAATCGTCTACATTTTGCATGTTTACATAGGCAGATTCACCACACACACTTTTAAATGATATTTTATGTCTTTGACAAAATTTCTCCAACCAACCATTAGACGCTTTGAATTCGGTGAGTTGTAAACTTTGTGCTACTTCCAGCGCCTTTTCTTTGAGTAGGGGTCCTGACATGGGAATATTTTTGTTTCGCACCTTACAGAACCCGTTGAACACTGCTCCGTCGATTGCTGAACTACTAGTTTTTGGAAACTTCCTTTTTTGAGCTAGGTTTCCATTTTTCTCGAAAAATTCTTTTATTTCACTTTTGTTTTTCACTATATCACTAATTTGCGACTTTCCGACACCAAACTTTTCCGCGAGCTTTCGGACACTTAAGCTTTGCTGTTCACTAACCGCAATAATATCAATTTTATCTTGGATTGTTAACCGCTTTCTTTTACTAGAATCCATGTTGACACTATCAAAGGCTAGTTCAAACTGATTCAAAATATCACTCCACTTATCACCTGACGAGTAGGCCAGTGGTAAACCGTCGTTCCTTTGTATTATGGGAAAAACCCGAGTAGATATACTTCCACGTGTGCACTTTGTACATACATATGTATTATGGGAAAACCCGAGTAGATATACTTCCACGTGTGCAGCAATAAAAGTACATACATACATACATAATTGCAAAATTTTATTCGGCGCCGCCCGTCTTGTCTGTCCTTAATTAAGAGATATATTTACAGATGTTTTATTGCTTCGGTGAAATAAAGGGTGTCCGCGTCCGATTTATGGAGGGTTCAATATTAGGAGTGACTATTGTTAAGAAAACCCATTATAAAATTTCGTACCACAAAAAATGTCCATTTTTTAGAGGCGTCCGATTGTCGGAGGTGTCCATAATTAGAGGTTTTACTGTATTTATGACTACTCAAACCTTAAGTATCCCATTTTAAGGACATTTCCCCTACTAGCTGCGACACTCGCGATTAATCGAATCGAAAGGTCGCAAGTGTGGAATTCATACGCGTTTTAATGATCGCGAATTATCCAAACTCGCGGATGTTAACACCGTGAATGCTAAGGGATTACTGTATATTATTTAACTCCTTTAATCAAGAATGGAATTTGCCTGTTAAACTGTCTTTGTGACCCACCCTGTATGCTTATTTAAAGGACAATATTTAATAATGGAAAGTTGCAAAAAATGTAACTACCTTCCCCATATTTTTCGTCGGAAAATCAAGAATAAACGGTTCAAGTGCCATTGACTTAATAAACATTCGTTCATTCACGTTTTGTGTTACAAAATAACAAGAGTAACAACAGCACACTCTTCTAAACTTGACTTAGAAAACAAGAAGGTACCGAACTCTATCGTGTATATATATATATATATATATATATATATATATATATATATATAATGTATATATGTATATCTCTGTATTGTAATACCTAGTTCGTGGTGGGCGTAAGCCTGTTTCGAAGTCGACGTATACGCCATTTTTCTATTGCACATTTGTCCCTTTTTTCAACGTTGCGGCAAAGAGATATTCTGCTTTAGATTATGTATCGGTAATATCAGTATATCTTTGCTTCTTTATTGTTATTATTATTATCATTATCCTTATTATTATTACGGGCATGTATATACATACGTAGATATATACGTGTATCGTGCATTTTATTTAGGTCAGTTCCGGTTGTGTTCGGTCCGATGTCGTGACACTTGAAGTGGGCAAAAGGAACGTAGAAGACTAATGTTTAACTTACTTCTCTTGCTTTGGTGTGGGGAGAGAGGCACGTGTTCGTGCATAATTGATTCAAGAGTTTTTAGATTTTAGCGTTGGTGTTCTTAAAAGTGAATGCACGTCGGGTTGATTTAAAATCTTTTCCATTTAAATATACATTTGGGGGGCGGGGGGGCGGTGTATTAACAAATAAAATTCTTTAATAAAATTGATACGGAGGCTGGGGTGGTAGATTTTTACACCAGCTATGAATAAAAGGCGTTGTAAGAAAAACCATTTTTTATTTATCAACATTTGATCTACTAACAATAATACAGTTATTCCAGCGACAATACCTTCTAAAAAAATTCTTTTGTAAGTCTTCAAAAAACTGCTCTACGGCTTCTTTCAAACAATTATATGAAGAAAAACGTCATCCAGACAGGTGCTTTTTTAATTTAGGAAAATGATAAAAATCACTCGGTGTCAAATCAGGATTATAGGGTGGTTGTTTCATCCCTATAAAGCCATAGTTGTTGATTTGGATTCTCGGACTTGGCGAGCCTTGTGAACTCAGCAGTTATTACCGACCAGCATAATCTTATGAGCAAAGTTCGAATTTAGGATTATTTCCTTATATACGAGGGATGTCCGGTCCAAAGGTACATTTACGCGGTACACCGCTTACGTCGCTCCAATCAGTTTGAAGCTTGGAAGCATTTTAGATGCGCATATTGCTGTGAACTTCGCTTTCAAATTTAAATTATAATGGATGATTCGTGTGGACAGTTACACAAGCATAAATTTTGTTGAGACTCTGTTTATTTGTGTACCTCAGAGCTGTCTTTTGGTTCTACGTTCTACGCAACTAGACTTAGCGTCCAAAGTAAATGCAAAGAGATAATAGAACAAGAAGTAATAGTTTAAAAGTATTTTATTGTTTGCTTGCAAGATCAAATTTAATAATAAACACAATAAAATTTAAATGAAACTTTAGTACAAAAAAAAAAAAAATCTTTATAAAGTATAAAGATTAATTTTGCCTCATTAAACAATATTTTAAAGGTAAAAATAACACATGGAAGTGACCGCAGCATGCGATCAAAAACCTTTATGAGTTCCGATCAAAATTCAGACTAATAAATTACAAAGATGATTTTTAATTTCTCCCACAAGAAACAAAATCAAAATAAACAAACTATTTGACAGACCGAAGCAAACTCTAACGAATGTGCAACCACATGTAAAAAAATGCCCTTGATATCCCAAACGTACTAAAATTTTACAGTTACAGAAATTTTTTTATACTAGAAATTTTAAAAAACCTTCTCTGTCATTTATATCAAATAACTAAGATTAAATTTCAAAACGATAATAATAATATAGAAAATTACAATATTCAATTCGTTCAATATAAAATTAAGGTATCTTTTATAAAATATATTACTTACGTAAAAAATATATTCATATACTCGAGACACATGAGTAAGAATGTGTTAAAATCAAATACGAGATTCACAAACTCGTAAATAAATCGGTAATGATATAAGCAAGCACAAAAACACAATTAAATAAAAAAACAAAAACCGAAATTACTATAACAAAGATAAAGATATATCTTTAAATAAACAAGCATTTCTTACTTCACTGAACACTTGTGTCTGAAGGTTAAACGTATTCAAGCGCGCAGGCTTAGAATATACAACCAGTTTTTTTTCACAAAAATAATAAATTTCAAAAAATATACACTAACATCCAAAATAATTGTACAATCATAAATAATTAAACTTTTCAAAATATTTGTGGGTAAAAGTTCATAGCAATATGTTTTATTTGTTGTCTGTATATTTGTACTTGTTGGTATCTGCCATACATACCGATAGGACCAGCTCTCAGCGGGCCATACCCAGCAATAAGTGGCAACAGCGAATCCCCTCTACGCGCAGTAGCTTACATTAGCATACATTGCAGAGTTATGAATTTAGTAAGACTTAACCCGCGCAAGGATATAGTCGTTTGCATATTCGTTCTGTATACGTAATTTGCCCATTTGTTTCAGATATAATAAGGTCGTTATATCTCCAAGTTATTATTATTGTATTCTTAACTGCTACGGAAAAGTAATTTTAAGTAATAAAAAAACAATAACGTTTTCTAAAAGATAAAAGTAAAAAAATTAATAATTCTGCAAAATAAATTTTAATTCTAAGAAAGTCACTAAATATAGGATTCGAAAATACCGCCCTCTCTCCCCAAACAATAGCCGAGCCTAACGTTTGCACAGCTAGATACGAATGAGGGGCAATCTATTGCTCTCGATCATCGGACTTATGTATGCGCACGCGGAGTGGTATCGTACATACAGAGCCTTCATTTGTTGTAATGATACATATGCAACCAACATTACAGATTGGTACTACTCCTATACAAATATTCCGAGTTCAAAATAGTTTGACAGATGTTTTTTAATTTTATTTTAATTGAAACGTAAGTAATTTCTTGGAATAATAAAAATAAATTTTAGTTGTATGTTTATTCAATTAAAACACTAGTGTTTATTATCATTTTAATAGCATAAATTTTATTTACAGTTAATAATGAAAAAATTGTCAATTTTGCCTCTGTACAAACACATTTTATGAGGAGCTAACGCACTGAAAGCTTTTTCACAATAACGTATTTATAATAAATGTTGGAAATGATGACCATTTTGTTGCAAACAAATATTCACCCTACGTTTTAAATTTTCAAAAACATTATGTAAATCATTCTGCGTAATGTTATTTATTTCATGCACAATTGCTGCTTCTAGTTCTGGTAAATTATGTAGTCTATTTCTATATATCCTATTTTTCAAATGTCCAAATAAGTAAAAATCAAGCGGAGTAAGATCGGGAGAACGGGGTGGCCATAAATTAAACAGTCTATCGTCGTAAAATTCTGTCAAATAGTGGTGTGTGTCTCTGGCCGTTTGAGCAGGTGCATTATCTTGTTGAAACCAGCCATTTTCTAATTCATCGTCATGCAGCTGATTAATAAATTCATTTAATATTCCTCGATATCTTGCTGCAGTAATGGTATCGTAAAAGAAAATTGGCCCAATAATTCTTCTTCTCGACATTCCCACCCATATTCCTACTTTTAAAGGATGTAATGATGTTTCTACTAGTTGGTGTGGATTTTCTGTAGCCCAAGATCTATAATTTTGTGAATTTACGTATCCTGTAAGATGTACCCATGCTTCGTCACTAAAAAAAGTTAAATCTAGGAGATCATCGTTCATTCGATTATTAAACCATTCACAAAATCTAATTCGCCTATCGTAATCGACTGGATGTAACTGATGAACAACAGTAACTTTATAAGGATGCATATGTATCTTTTTTGTTAATGCTTTGTGACATGTTCCAACTGAGAGACCTACAAGAACATTTTTTTGAATGTTAACTTTGTACAATTAAAAATAAATATGAAAAACCTGTTTGCTGAGATAGTTTTTTAACTGATTTATGAGGGCTATGTTCTACTCGCTGCCGAATATCATCTACAACAGCTTCAGTTAATTTAGTTGGCCTCCCAGTCGATTTCCCTTTACAAATACAATGTTTATCCTCAAAACGATGTGTTATAATATGTCTACGATGTCGAAATGATCATAATCAAAGTCAAAATCTGGGAAGCGTTGTATAAATTGATCTATACAACTTGGAAGTGAATAACTCCAATTGCCTTCGGCATCTTGTGTAGCACTTCTTTAATGGGCCACTAAAATGAATGCATCTTGTTCGACGGTAAATGCCATTTTGGAGGTTATAACCTAAAATGAAATTCTTTGATTTATACATACATTCAATGTTATTAATATATAACTAACCTTCACAAAAGTTAGAATATCTTCAATAGCCCTTCAAAGAACTGACATTTTTAACGCGAAATAAATATAAAATTAATGCAAAGAAGAATACACAAAACGTACAAAACTGTCATAACAAAACATTTGAGTTTAGGAACTTATTATGCAGGATTGCCAATCCTAATGTATGCAACCAATATTGCAACACGTCACGTGGGTTACAACCTATTATGAAGGCACGGTACGTTGCCACATCGTATTACGTTCCATACGTATACTGTTGCGTATGGCTTGTAGCGGGTTGGACCTATCGGTATAAGACGTTGTCTATGACTCATTCTGTAGACTATGACTAATAAATTATTATTATTGTTATTATTAATACATTTTGATACCAAAAACCTTTTTAAAGATATCTCAAAACTCTGTAAGTTTTTGTTATTCTTAATATTGTCCGAATTAATTCTTTACAAGAACCCCTTTGTTTCAATTTTTCAATAATTCTAATAGCTCGTTTTTGAAGTATAAAAATTCTATTCATGCCATAACCCACCATGACATTAATAAACATTTTAATCTCGCTTGGGAGCAAAAATTAATTGTCTCACAGTTAGCCCACAGTTATAATCTCTTTTATATAAAAATAACATTTCGATAAAATCATTTAAGCATTTTCTTATGGACACCGCATATCAATAACAATTATAACAATAAAAGCAATTGCATACAGAGGTGTAATAAATGCGACAGACCAAAACACATGAATGAACTAAATATAGAAACACACACTCCGTCTGTATGTGTATGTCTGTGTGTGTGAACGTATAATTGCAAGCCGTAGATGTGTGTAAAATCACATCTATGTGTGTGCGGGAAAACTTTTATAATGTCACTGCTGTGTACTGGTATTTCGCGTCTACACGTATATAACGTACGTCTATACTACGCTAAAGATACCTATTAATAGGAGATTTGTAAATTATTCATAAGAAGTTGTAACAATTATGTTCATCGAATTAACATAATTACTGGTAAATGTGTGTATGTGCATTGCATGGGATTGTGTGTGAATATCTTGGCCGTTTGAACGGTCATCGTCGGAATGGACTGCGGACGTCGTCAGAGTGGACGATGTCTTTTAGTGAGAGACCAATGGATAGGGAGTTCGATCGATAAAATATGTAGTTAACGAATAATGCGAGAAATAGAAGTATTTTTATTACTTCATCAAATCTGCTAGCGTAACATAAGCTTTTTATATACAGAGTATGCCACAGAATTCTTTTCTAGAAATTTATTAAATTGCAATCATAATTTAAAATAAGAATTCAATTTGATTTGATAGGATGGTGGTTATAAAAAGCTAACTCATTTGTTCTTAATATAATAATAACTTTCTTCTTTAGGGTTATCGCCTTGTATTCTCAGGCTTATTTACTTACTTAATCCTAAAGCCTTTATACCCTTACAGGTGTACGGAGCTGAGTCAGGCCTTCAGTTTCTTTTAACATATCTCTTTCCATTCTTTTATGTTTAGCACTTCACTCCACAGAACACCCACTTTCCCTAGCTGCATTTCTAACGACATCAGTCCACGTTTTTCTTGGTCTTCCTTTCGTTCTTCGCTTGTATCTTTCTGCTTCAAACACTCTTCTTACCGACTTATCTTCCCCCATTCTCAATACATAACCCAACCATCTCAGCTGTCAATCTTCTATTAGGTTTAGTACTGGACTTGTTTTCAAATTGTCTCTAATGTCGGTATTTTTAATTTTATCCATCATTCTTGTTTTTCCATTAATTTTCCGCAAAAATCTGATTTCCGAGCATTGGATTCTGTTTTTTTTTTTGTTTTTCTGTCAACGTTCATGTTTAAGAGCCAAATATCAAGATCGGGGCGGTTACTCTCTTAAATATTTCAGTTTTTATCTGCTTGGATATTTCTTTTTTTTATCTAGAAACGAGTTCTTGATTGAATTGAATAGTCTTCCCGCAGCTCCTATTCTTTCAGTGATTTCCTCTTCCAATCTACCATCTTGTGTTACTTTCGTTTCCAAATATTTAAACCTACTAACTTGTTCTAATATTGTGCTTTCAATATGTATTCGATGTTTCTTTTCCTTTCCGCTTATAACCATTGTTCTTGCCTTTTCAACGTTTATTTTCATATTGCTTGCTTCCAAACTGCTATTAACTGTTCGTATGTTTTCATTTAGTGTTCTTTCGTTTCTGGCGATCAGAACCAAATCGTCTGCGTACATCAGTTCGGTGACCTTTATATCTTCCATTCTCCAATGTCCTACTTTATATTTGTTGAAATCCTTTTTATCCTCTTGAATTTCCTCCTCTAACACTATAGAGAAGAGTAACGGACCCAAGATGTAACCCTGTCTCACTCCTTTTTTGGTTTCGAACATATGCGATTTTTCCTGTTTAACTCTAGGGAAGTTCTTATTTTGTTTATACAGTGCTTTTATGCCGTTTATAATTTTCCACCCCTTCTCAGTTCTCAGACTTATTTAGTCGTATTTAAACAATAGGATTAATTACGTTCTCTATAATGATTACTTATCTGATGCTTTTATTTCTACATCCCGGGTTCCTCAAGACTCCAATCTAGTGCCTTTATTATTCTTAATGTTTATAAATAACTTACTTGTCTGCCTTCTAATGCCTTGGGTTATGCTGATGATATTAAAATCTTCAATGTAGTGTCGAGTGAAGCTGATGTTGAGCGTTTGCAGGCAGGTATTGACTTTATTTTTAACTGGTCTAGTGCCAATCACTTACCGTTGAATACAAATAAATGGTTTGTTCTGTTTTTTACTAGGAAATGAACATCTAATTAACTATTCCTTCTTCCTATTCTGTAGACGGTCAAATTACTTTCTAGATTTACTTTTGTGAGAGATCTTGGGATAGCATTTGATCCCTGCTTAAACTCAAATTTCCACGTGCAAAACATGTGCTTTCCAGCGAGTAAAACTTGAGGTTTTATCCTACGATCTACCAAATTTTTCAATAACGTCGACCTACTCAAAACGTTATTTTTTGTAATGCTAAGAAATAAGTAATTAAACTTCTAGTTTCAAAAATTCTTTTATTGTAAATACCACTACAATATTGTTTCGCCATACAATGGCTTCATCAGGTGGATGAAATACAGTATTTCATCCACCTGATGAAGCCATTGTATGGCGAAACAATATTGTAGTGGTATTTACATTAAAAGAATTTTTGAAACTAGAAGTTTAATTACGTATTTCTTAGCGTTATAATGAAGTTTCAACAAGTATCTCCTTCGTCAATTAACTAGTTATTTTTTATGTTTGTTGTGAGCAAGCTCGAGTAGGGATCTGTTGTTTGGTATCCTTTTTCCGATACTCTACGCTACTTCAGCGTCGGTTATTGAAGTATCTGAGTTTCAAAACATCTGGAATATAGCCGGATTGTGGAATGGACTATTCTTTTTTGCTGGTACAGTATGGCGTTTAGTCACTATCTCATCGCAAGAAGCTACATAGCGCAGGTTTTCTGTCTAATTGACATGTGGTCGTATTGACTGTTCGGATTTGTTTTCTGGGGTTGGCCTTCGTTAGGAAGATTTCTTAAAATAGAAAAACACCATCCTTATAAAATTCACCTTGTTCAAGAACTCTCTGATTATGATTTCGATAAAAGGCAAGAGTTTTGTGAATCAATGATGAACATTTGTAAAACATCTGTTTTCAGCAGGGTGGGGCACCTCCTCACTATTCGGGTATCGTTCGAGATCGATTAGATTGAACTTTTGCCCACAGATGGATTGAAAGGAGAGGCGATATTGAATGGCCAGCATGTTTTCCCGATTTAAATCCACTAGATTAATTCTTCTGGGGCTATCTAAACCAGATAGCGTATCTTACCAGACTTTTGCAGGATTTGCAGAAATTTTGCAAGATTTTGCTGAAAGAATTAATAAAGAAATACGAAGCATTTCACGAGACATCATAGCGAGCGTTACAAGAGAATTTATAGACAGATTGGGTTATTATTAGGAAGCAGGGGGCGCCCATTTTGAAAATCACATAAATTAAGATTAACTTTGTTTATATGACCAGTTAATTTTCTTTTAATTACTAATTTTAAAATAAAAAATACTTTAGTCTCCAAGTGTTATAGTTTGTTGAAATTGTGAGAATCCCAAATTGAAAAAAAATTGTAAATAAAAAAAAATTATATTAAAAATTTAAGAAAGTATAACTTTAGTACGTTACATTTTTGGTAACACTACGTATATTTAAAAAATGCTTCAAATTTTGTCAAATTTTATTACAATATCTTTTTTAATTTAACATCACTGTATACTTATATATACTGCATTAGTACATATATACGGAGTGTTTGGTAACTAGATTGCCAAAATGAAGTGTCATATATCAAATCTAATTCTAAATATAAAACAAACAATAAATTTTTTCAAATCGGGTTTCGTTTAGGAAAAACTCAGTTACAAATAAATTACTTTATTATTATTGTTCAACACTAAATTACAAGAAATTAATCTAATTTTAAATAAAATTATGACAACGAATTACTACGGGATCATAGAATATTTTAAAAAATTCCACCATACGCATTGATACACGCTTGCCAACGCAAAACAAGAATACGCCAAGAAATTAGAAACATTAATGCAGATGTCATCGACAACGTTCAAAAAGAATTTCTTAATCGCCTTGGTTATTGTCTGATTGTTAACGGTCCTGAATTCGAAATTTCCTTGTATAAACATCATCCAAAATTACCTTGTCATATGGAAAAAAATCTGCCCTTTCTAATTCAGTAATAAGAAAATGAGTGCTTATATAAAAAAAAAAATGATGATGTCGTCTCGGTTTTTGGAGATAGCCTGTATATTTCAGTTTCACGTAAGAAAACTCTAAACTAAAAATAAAAATCGACGGGTCCGAGATGTACTAATATCTAAACAAGTTAAACAACGCATTCAAAAATTCAAATATGTAATTATATGGCAAACTAATTAATAGGCAATATTTTATAATTTTAATTTTATTTTGGAAACTACACGTTGTTTTAAATCTAAATTAGAAAATTTGTATATTAAAATATCAATTGTTTGTAATTCTAAAAGCAATACAAAATTGTCATTCAATAAAACATATTTTTTTATCTAAACAACCCACTATTAAAAAGATTTTTTGATTTACAAAATAAACCTATATTTTATACATATAATGTCCCTTATTTATATATAAATATATATAATATATAAACACGAAATGTTATTAGGAGAGCAGCAAGAAAGGGAGCTGTAGACATTCATTACATGTGTATGTTATGTTATTATATGTATGTACAGTTGTACCGTACATATACTGTACGCTGTGTTATAAAAGCGAGTAGAGATACGTGTGTCTTGTTCAGCTTTATGAAGTGTACACGTAATTTAGTGAGTTTTCGAGGTGATTTTCTCGTGTTATAAATGTGACATAACATGCATTTAATTCTTCTATTAATCGTTACGTTTTATTTTTATGGTTTAATAGTTTTATTTCACAGAAGGTAAAGGAATTCATTCATAAATATTGTATGTTTAAAAGGAGAAAATGAAATATATTATTCTATCAATACTTAGGAAAGGAAGTATTTTTAAAGTACCTATTTGTTTGGAAGAAATTAAAGCTCTCTGTTATTTCAAAGTTATTTAAATGGTGGATTACATTTTAGTACGCGCAGGTGGTATTTAAAATATTAATTTAAATTGTAAATACTTAAAAGTTTGTACAGATTCCAGTACCTTATCTCAAATAGTCATATCGCCAACATACGAGGGTGATATGATAGGAGAGTAACCAACACTTTCGTCATGATAGTATATGTTGACTTCAACCATGTTTATTGTCAAAATTACACCCAAATCCGTGAAATAAATTTTACAATCGTTTAAACTAAATTATTTGAATCACAGACAAAATAATTTCCTATGTTAACAAAACATTTTTTTTAACGTGGTAAAACCATTAAATAATCTGAAAAAAAATAACGTAAATATTATGATAAATCTGCTTCATATCATGGAATGATTTGTAATTCGTTTACTGCCATCAAAAGTGTCATATGAGCACAGAAGGTGATGAACATCCCAGGCGTTCATTTGCAGTAACTTCTTCAGAAATTAACAATAAAATCCCTATCATTATAAAGAGCGGCGAATAAAAGTGTATGAGTTGCCGTAAACATCTTGACCGAACAGGTACACTCAAAACACCTTGAAAGTTACCAACCTGAACAACGGAAGTATAGTAGAAGCGAGTCCAATAACAATGAAAAAAAGAATGAATTGCTCTTTGTGCCAAATTAAATAGAATTGGTTTAAAATACTTATTTGTGAGATAACACAAATATTATTGTTTATGCAAATACATTCCTAACTGAAAATGATATATGTATATACCAAGGATACACTGGAAATTTCGGGAACTAGCAGTATAGTTGGTACCTGACCTATGATTTACACAAATTCGGCTAACTTCACATTTATGATATGGATATAATATTGACCGTTATTGTAAACAAACGCTCCAACGTTTATGTTTATAAAAACGCTAAGAGATAACATTGTTTATAAATTTTATGGTAGAGGTTCAATAATCAGGTAATAAAAAAATTAAAAATTTATACTTGCTTGTAAATTTTTAAAGACGATGTATTGAAAGACCATGTAAGATGTGTGCTCTATGGGAATTTAACGTCCTATTTGGTAACAATATATCTTTAATTGAAGATGCAAATCTAAATAAAATAAACGATCGGCACCTGAACGAAGCTTAAAGCGAGATGGGCAATAATAAAACTATTCGTTTTGTTATTTTAAGTAAATCTTAAGACATCGTCTTTTATAATATAGTCCATCGCGCAGTGGCGTCACAAAAATTTTTCAACTTTGTCATTTCTTTTCTCGCTTATGAGAGAGAATTTTGGGGAAATATTTTGAGTATATATTCTATATAATTGTATCTTTCTATTTTGTATACGTCGTCTTTTTATTTCAAGGCCGCCCGGTACACCAATCCGCCCTCGTAAATGTTTTATTTCATGACGGTTTTGTATTGTGAAGTTAATTAATGTATTTGATTGTGTATTGTTTTATACAAGGAGCAAGCTACAATTATTGAAAATAGAAAGATTGATACAAGTTTTCAGAATTTTTATTTTAAATATGTTCAAAGTAATTCCCATCAACAATAATAACCATTCCTTCCATCCATAGTTAAAAAGCGTTCAGCCAGCTGTCTTTAGGGGAACTATCAAAAAAGCACATAACGGCGATATCAATCTCTTCTTCTGATTGGAACCTTTTCCCTCTCAAATGTTTTTTGAGCTCAAAAAAGCCAGAAGTCACACATCGCAAAACCCGGTGAGAAAGGAGGATGCTATAACTTTGATTTTGTTTTCACCTAACTACTGAACAGTTATCCATGCTGTATGGGACGACGCGTTATTATGACGTAATATAATTCCCTTTATTGGCACTTTACTGAACACAGTAGGCAAACAATTTTCAGCATACCATTTAGCGGCAACTCTCTTCTGATCTTCTAATTTAATTGCGGTCACCAATGTGTACAAATGTGTACTTCTAAAAAATACTGCGTACATTATCTTTTTCATTGCTCGGTGTTTTTGCACCATCGTAAGAGTTTCCTCATCTTCATGTATCCAGATTCGGCTCTCTTGGCGAGTGAGAACATAAAAAAACTGTATGTGCGTTTCATCGCCAGTTACAATTTTAGAAATAATTTGATGGCTTCCAGCATTCAACATATCTAAAGTTTGATTACAAATTCTAACACGTTCTGCTTTTTGTAAATCTGTTAGATGATGGGGTACAAACCGAGCTACAACCTTTTTCAAATGTAAATGTTCGTGCAATATTGATCTCACTTGCGAGGATCCCATCTTCAGTTTGGACTCTATCATTGCATAGGTAATGCGGATGTCCTCTTTCACCATCTTCTTCACTGCAGCAATATTTTTGGGGTTAGCAACAGTAGAAAGAGGACCAGCTCCTTTTCTGTGTATAACCGAGTTACAACCTTGTTCAAATTCTTTATACCATCTATAAACAGTAGCCAATGATGGTGCGAGATCCCCAAATGTCGATATTAAACTTTCCTCACTCTCATACGCGCTGAAGCCTTCTTTAAATCATAGTAAATCATTATCCGAAAGTTCTCTCGTGATATATACGAAGGATACACTGGAAATTTCGGGAACTAGCAGTATAGTTGGTACCTGACCTATGATTTACACAAATTCGGCTAACTTCACATTTATGATATGGAAATAATATTGACCGCTATTGTAAACAAACGCTCCAACGTTTATGTTTATAAGAACGCTTAAGAGATAACATTGTTTATAAATTTTATGGTAGAGGTTCGATAATCTGGTACTAAAAAAGTTAAAAATTTATACTTGCTTGTAAATTTTTAAAGAAAATTTATTGAAAGAATGTATTGTAAGATGTGTGCTTTATGGGCATTTAACGTCAGATTTGGTAACAATTTATCTTTAATTGAAGACGCAAATGTAAATAAAATAAACGATCAGCACCTGAACGAAGCTTAAAGCGAGATGGACGATAATAAAATTATCCATTTATCTATTTATCCATAAAATTATTCCATTTTTTCGATAACAGAAGCGTTTTCTATAGGTTATTTCTCAGACTCTGTTCAACCGAATTGCACAAACTAAACTGCATTTGACAGATAAAATAATACACTATTTAATAAAGAACAATTTGTTTTTCATAGGTAACTAGAATTTTCTATTCTTAATAATTGTAGCTTATCCCTCGTATAATTTAAAAAAAACTGCTATTTGGATTCTGTTTGTTGGTCAATATTATTATTATTATTACCGAAAGATAGTTTATAACTGCTTCTATTAGCTTAAAATTTAAGCAACGAATTATTTAATTTAAGATATGTTCAAGCGTTAATACTCACGTGATTTAGATACAATTACGTCACGCCTGATATTGTATGTCTATTTCAGGAACTAAATGATCACGCCTCGTATGTAAGAAGTGATTTCTGCGGAACAAAGACATAGTATTGCACAAAAGAAAGAGAAAGTGGTTATTAATTGTGCATTTCTATGCTTCCCACAACATAGTTGCATATTGCTTATTTATATCTTCCTCTTGTCTTAAATCAAAGAGTTTTTACCAAGTTAGTCCAGATTAAAAGATATTTAGGATTCTTTCCAGTATTTCAGAGAAGCTATTTATTATTTATTTATTATGTTACTATTCCCTACACGTAATCATTTCTATTCTCCCACATGGCATCTTCGACACTTTAGTGTATCTTCTTCTTAATCAATTCTTATTTTAGTGTCTCAATATATGTTAGGATATATTCATTGATTTGTTTGTCTGTTAATAACACTAAACTCTCAGCTTTTCGAACTGTAAAGTGTCCTTCCCTTTAAACATTTTCCAAATGAATGCGAGTTCGCTGAGTCACCGCAAACAAATTAATGTGAATTTCATTCACATCGTCAAGTAATAGCTGCGAGCATTAACATTATTTAGAATTGATGGGCTAGAACTAGGAAAGGTGAGGAATAAAAAAGAATTAACTATGTACACGTTGGCTGGTATTAGATAAATAAACATGTGCCTGACGACAACACGTCAAGTGAAGAAGAAAAAATTGCAAACATTCCGTTTACTTCGATTACTTATTTTCTCACAGGTTAGATTTGGAATGTAAGTGGTTCTCACAAAGTTAATATAAATTGGTAGCGATAAAGGAAGTATTATTGGTGTATTAATAGATATAAAATGAAATGGTGATAATTTAAAATTTTTATAGGAAATTTTAGTTGTACTTAGGAAGTATTTTTTAAATAACGTTCGTTTTTTTTGAATAAGAAGAGAAAAACTGTATAGATTACACTGGCCTTCAGAAAATTTGTGATGATGTGATTTTTGTTTGTTAAGCTCAGTTTTTATATAGCAATAACTAATTAAAATGCAGTTGGCCACCAGCCACAGATTTTTTTTGCACAAAAGAAAAAGAAAAAAATATAAAAAAAATCTTATAATAGGCGTTTAAATACATTTTAAAATGAATGTACTACTTCAAATTCTAGGTATTAACCCATAAATGATTTTCTGTTGTGGTTTTAAAGAAATTTGTTAAATAGGCTCTCATTACCTGATGTAAATATTTTATTACATGTATTAATTTTGGACAAGATTTCCGGGAATTTTTACCTGCTAAATCCTATTTATTATGCTTTCACTTTATTAGTACTGCGAAGAAGGATTTCAAGTTTATCACTCCAAACAAAATGTATATTTTAATGTCATTTACTTCATTATAGCTCTGAGTGTCGATCAGTAAACAAGTAAAATTAATTTGTCTTTAGTGTTGTGCGTGGTATTTGATAAATAAACATCGCTTAAAAATATGTCTAGCCTATGTTGCAAAAACAAACCAGATGATTTCTGTTATATTTGTGGATATTTCGTCTTGAAAAGTTTAAGAGACCAATTGGTGAATTTGTGAAAAATGCATATTATGCTTATTTCAAAATCAAATTAGGAGATCAACATAAAGATTGGGCACCGCACGTTGTTTGTAAGGTATGTGAAGAAGGTTTAAGACATTGGACCAAAGGGAATAGAAAAAGCCTTCCTTTTGGAATACCGATGGTTTGGAGAGAACCGCAAAATCATCATGAAGATTGCTACTTTTGTCTTTGTGATATTAAGGGGCATAATAGAAAAACTTGAAACATATTTTGTACCCAAACAATATTAAATCAGCTATCAGACCAGTTCCTCGCAGTGATCATGTACCTATACCCCCCAAAGTACTACAAGAAAATATTGAAACCTCTTCAACTTCCGGCTCCGTACAGATGGATAGTGATTTTGAACCATCAACCTCAGGTCAAAACCAACCTCAGCTATTTTCACAAGCCGAACTGAATGATTTAGTAAGAGATTTGGGACTTTCAAAAGATCTTTCTAAAGTACTGGGGTCTAGGTTGAAACTAAAAAATTTGCTTGCCCCAGAAACTACCTGCTACCCAGCTAAAGGAAGATCTGACCTTTAGCTGAATATGCCAGAAAAACAACCAAACGAAGCTTTTCTGAAAAACGAAAACGTTTTTTCAAGAAGCATAAAGAATAAATAACTATTTCGTATAGTTTCTATGTGTATATTTTTGTATTTTTTTTAAATATAATATAAAACTAGCTTATAAATGAAATAAATCGTGTTTTTTCTTTATTTTTTGATTATACTGGTTTGAAAAATAACCTTACGTGATACAAAAAAAATAAAAGCAGATTTGAAATCGGCGCTACCCAATTACTATAAAACAGTTAAAATTTTTAAATCAACATTCAAAGAGTTGAAAAATGCAGGCCTGTGTTATTGATATATATATATTGATAATTTCCATTGATTCCAATCATGAAAAGATAGATAGCTGAGTTTAAACATGGTTTAGACCAGTGATTTTGATGAACAACATATATAAAGCCCAAAAGACATGTGTATTTGAGACATGATTAAAAAGTGATATGGTGCTAGATGGCTGTCGAATTAAAGTGTTAGAAATAGCAAACTTGTCACGTTTCATTTGGTTAAGTGGAAAAATTATGTGCAAGATGAATGCGTTATTTGTTGACTGTGGTCAACAACCGGTAACGAGAACACATTTCAGCTTTAAATTAAACGAAGTTAAGACATGATCTGAAGATCCTTTGGTGCCGAATAATAACGATTGGTGAAACGTGAAACGTTGAAACAATGAATTCTTCTTATAAGATTACTTTTAAAAGGGTAAAATGATAACAGACGCATTCTATGCATCCCTTTTAGGTCAATTGCGCGATATAATACAACGTAAAAGGCCCTTCTTAAAGAAGAAACATATTGTTTTTCGACTGTTTCAATTCAAAATTCTTGAACTGCGAATAGGTACATTCCGACATACTCCTCATTCAGTTTAGTCATCAAATGTGGGTTCCACAAACTCCTTGCTTCCTCCCAACATGAAAACATTGATTTGGTGGCAACTAGAGAATACAATCTTGGGATCCCGACCGGGTTTTGATCCCGTAAATCCCGGGACTGTACTTGGCTAATCTCGGAATTTTCAGGATTGCCAGTTTGCATTCCGTAATCCGTTGCGCTTTGACAATGACCTTACCTAGATTATATTAAGGGCACTTATTACATAAAGACAAAAAATCAACCTTAGGTACGCCGTTCGATAAAAGAACTACACAGGTACAGCCCAAATAATATCTAACTTAGAAGGGACCAACGGGCCAACAGGGGAATCACCCGATCAACTCATATGATATATCATAGGGATTTCCTGTTGGGGATTCCCTGTACGAAAGTATAAATACGCTTATTAGGATTTACCTTTTTCATTATGATTTAAATTTAAAAGTCAATTATCTGAAAAAGTTATTTTAAATGGCGGGAGAGTTTGTTCAACATAAAAAAACAGTGATACGTCGTCAGCGTGGAGTTATTTTTTATTTGCGAAAGACGGGAATAGTGCTAAATGTAAGCGATGCCCTGCCATTCTCAAGACTTTGGGTGGATCGACTAAGGGATTACATACACATTTGTCATCAAAACATAACATTAAGATTTTAGCTGACGTTAATCGTTTAACAGCTTCAACAAGTCAAGATTCGCAAAATTTGAACACAGCACCGTCGCCAGCTAAACGAAAGTTATAAGATTATTTTACTAAAAGTGCCGACGATAGTCCGGATGATGTTTTGGCAAGAATGATTGCATTAGATGGATTTCTATTCAGAGTATTCATAACTTCAGACGATTTGAGAAAATTGCTCTTAGCGAAATACACGGATTTACCAAAATCAGCCGTCACAATTCGAAAGCGTGTTATGAATTACAGAGAAAAAATCAGAAAGCAATTAAAACATTTGAAAAATGAAGGTGAAAGATTCAGTCTATCTTTCGACGCGTGGACATCAACGTGCAATAAACGATACATGTCTGTGAACGTTAACTCATATAAAAAAATTTGGAGCTTAGGACTCATGCTATTCATGGAAGTATGACGGCTGAAAATTGTCTTCGTATATTCAAAAAGCGTCTAAGTAAATTTGATATTTCCCTGGAAACTGATATAGCGGTTACTGTAACCGATGGACCGAACGTTATGATAATAGTGGGACAGCTTGTTTGCACTGAAAAACAACTGTGTCTCGCACATGGTATCAATTTGGCCGTCTGTGATGTGCTTTATAAAATAAAGAATTATTTTCAAGACATGCAAGACAGCCCTAACTCAGACTCAGATGATACTATAAATGAATCAGCTGTGACTGCTGATTACGACGATGATCACAATTTAGAAGATTTAGATTGACCAGAATCAGGTTTAATCTTAATGTCACAAAATGAACTTGCACGAGACCACATACCTGAGTTAACGAAAGATGAAAACATTAATGAGCTGATAAAGAAAATCCGCAAAGTTGTAGTGTATTTCAAAAGATCACCATTGAAAAATGAAACAGTACTTCATAAATATGTGAAGATTGAACATGAAAAAGAGCTGTCACTTCTTTTGGACTGTAAAACCATGTGGAATAGTCTTTTAACCATGCTGGAAGGATTTTCTCTTTTAAAAACCTGCATTCAAAAAGCTCTTATAGATCTCAATCATCCAATCCGTTTAGAAAATGCTGATTTTGACTTGATAAATAAAATTGTTGATGTACTAGCCCCAATTAAATTAACAGTAGAAGTAATCTGTCGACGAGATGCTAATTTATGCACAGCTGATGCCGCTTTAAAATTACTTATAGAACAATTGTCTAGCAAAAACTCAGCACTTGCTAATAAAAAGAAGACATCCTTAGTGGAACGTATAAAGCAACGACGAAATGATGATTTAATTGGTGTGTTGAATTATTTAGAAAATCCACGAAAAAATGATGAAAATCAGTTATTATCGGATTTGGAATGGCTTGACTTATTTCCAATTCCTACACAGGCTTTAGTGAGGGCGCAAATAAAGAGTATTGTTAAAAGACTAAATAGTCGAGATGACACGGAAGAGGAAGAAAGGTCAGGATCACAAACAGATGATGAGCCAAGGCAACATACCTCCCAACCCCAATTGACACTAAAGGAAAAGTTACAGCTGGAAATTAATAAGAGCATGGAATCCCCAGATCCTGAAGTACAAAATGGATCGCGGTTGGTAAATAGTATTAGACGTGAAATGAGCCTATTCGAAAATGGAGGAGTTCGAGAATATCACTTAGAATTAGCATATAAATATCTATTGTCTATTCCTCCAACCAGTGTAAAACCTGTGCGAGCGTTTTCAGCTGCTACTTATGTTGGCAATAAACTACGAAGCAAGCTTGGAAGTCAAGCATTGGATGCTTTGATATTTCTGCGATTATATTTTCGAAATTCTAAATAGTTTTTTGTATTGCCTTTTTTGTTCCTTATTTTAGTATATTGTGTATTGTGTTGTGCAACAATATTAATAAATAATTTCTAAGAAATTACTTTTTTTTATTTTTTTTTTCATTTGAGTCCAATTAGAAACCACATAGTCTAATCCCGGGATTAATCCCGGGATTACGTTTCAAAAATCCCGTAATCCTGGGATTGAAAACATGCTTGGGATTGTATTCTCTAATTCCGACATACTTCCTCATTCAGCTTAGTCATCAGGTTTGGCTTCCCTAAACTGTTTGCTTCCTTCCAACATGAAAATATGATTTAGTGGCAACAGATTAGGGTCCAAAGTGGAGTTAATTACTGGAACTGATACATATTTCGAACAGTTTGATAAATATTACCTTTCCGAAGGATATAAAAGACTTGGAATAAATATCGTATTGGACCAAATGTAATAAGTTATAGTGACAATGCGTTGAATAATAAACTATTTTTTTGACAAAAAGCTTTCTTGTCTAGGCGCACTAATTAGTGATTCTTCCTCATACATTGGTAAAAATTAGTGGGCAAGTATGCTTATTATAAATGTTGTCTTTTATTTAATTTTTACGGGCCTAAAATTATTTCAAAGACTTCCGAACGCAAATCGATTTAATGACAGCTATATAAACATCAAACTATATAAAACCATAAAATGTTAAGGAATGCCAGCTTAAAAAGAATCATTGATGACTTAAATATTCTATTAAGTAGTGTTAATAGGTTTTAAAGTAACAAAAAAAAAAGATATTTATATTCCATTAATTTCCTGGAAGAGAATATTTCCACCGATTACACTTATTACATTAACAACTTGTAACAGTTGAACCATTACAGACTCTGAATAAAATTTTTTCTCAGTACGTTACTGGCTAATTGTGAACGCAACGGAATGTACATAAAGGGAATTGCAATTAATAAAATTATAAATTATTCGAAATATTTATAAAGCTTAGAGGAGAATTTTCCGTATGCTTAACCATGGCTCTTAATGTGGCTGGTACGGATACTATGAGACTGGCGATTTTAATTAGATTATTAATTGAACTTTGAGTCGATGCAATAGCATGGAGTGGCTACGCCCATATTGTATGCGGAATATACAGGAAGATTAGTTATATTAGATGTTTCATGGAAGTAATAAATTCATATATTTTCAACCGCATAATGAACTGAATTCTTTCCACTTTTTTTATAGAACACTGTTATTTTAGTAGCAATTAGTCATACATTCTTTATGAATTTTTAAAAAACTGCTTGAAATTTTTAAATCTATAGCTTCGTGATTATCAACTATCAATAATAGTGCAAATTTATTACATTTTCGCAAAATAATGTGAATGTAAATATGCTTTCTATACAGGCTGATTCATTTTCGGCCCTCACCATGGGGATCTCTCTTATTATTGGAGATAGAGTATAGGTTTAAATTTGGCAAAGTTGTTAAATTTTGTGTTTGTTATAAATCCGTAAAGAAAATAGACCTGTGACAAATGACCTTCGTTATTTAAAAAAAAACGCGAAAACCCCATTTTCTTCTTTTACCTGTAGCACCGACATTTGGCCTTGTAGAGAAAAAATAAAAACACATCCTTGTGGCCATTTCTAAACCTCTATCCAGTGGTGTACTCTAAATTTTTATACGACGCTTCGTTTCTTTCTGGCCATCATCAACTATCTAATTTCTTATAAGCGCCATATTGGATTTCGACATCTTTAGAAAGAGTTTTCTTTTTTCTGATTTCAACCATGTACCACATGCTGACTATAGTTTTTGATATTAGGTTTTATTTGAAAGAATAAATTATAAGATTAAATAAGGTAGCCTTTGGAATTTCAATCTGTCAAACATTTCATTTATTGTTCATTAATAATACAAAAATGTCATACACTAACGAAGAGAAACGAGATATGATAAGTATTTTTTATTCTTCGAAACGAAATTCAACAGTAGCGAGTACAAGATAACAAAAATATTAATAAAAATACATAGAAAAGTAAACAATAAACAATTACAGTAAATGTTCAATTATCTGGCCATCTTCGGTAATGCACAATTGGGCAGGCCTTCTGGCATTTTGTACAGCCCTTTGTATAGTTCTTCTAGGAACTGCATCGAAGGCATTCTGAAGTCTGTCTCGTAATTCTTCAATGTTTTGTGGCGCATCTACTTCATAAATATTATTTTTAACATATCTCCATAAAAAAAAATCTAGCGGACTTAAATCAGGTGATCTCGCAGGCCATTCAACAACACCCCTATTTCCAATCCAACGGTTTGCAAACTCTTGATTTAAGAAATTTCTAACAACAGCTGCATTGTGTGCTGGTGCGCCATCTTGTTGCCACCATAAATATTGTAATTGATTTAATGGGATATTGTCGTCAAGATAGTCAGATACGTATGTACGTAAAATGTTTAAATATCTTTCTCCATTTAAATGTTCTTCATACATAACTGGTCCTAAGAGACGATTTGCCAAAATACCCATCCAAACGTTTATTCCAAGACGATGTTGTGGTCTTCTAGCCCTGTTTTGTCGGGGGTTTTGTACTGCCCAATAGTGCTCCGTATTTCTGTTGAACATTCCAGAATTTGTAAATTTTGTTTCATCTGACCAGATGATTTTGCTTAAAAAATTTTCGTCATTTTCTATCCTTCCCATTAACCAATTACAATATTCTAGCCTTCTCAAATTATCTCCAGGCAGTAAAGAGTGACTAACATGGATCCTGTATGGTTTAAACCTACTTTTATGTAAAGTTCTCCAAACTCTGGACTGGCACAAATTTAATTCTGACGCTACTTGGCGTGTAGAAATTGATGGATTATTATTTATCTATAAAAATACAAGATTAACATGAAATTTGAAAACACGCTTTTAATTTACCATTTGTAAAATATCTTGTCGATTTTCATTTAAATTAATGTTGTCTTGACCATTACGCGGCTTAGTAAATGATTCATTCTAGACCAAATTTCTGTCGAGATCTAGAAAAATGGTACGATGAGGCTGTTGTCGTTCTGGATATAATTGTAGATATCTTGTACTCGCTACTGTTGAATTTCGGTTCGAAGAGTAAAAAATACTTATCATATCTAGTTTCTCTTCGTTAGTGTATGACATTTTTGTATTATTAATGAACAATAAATGAAATGTTTGACAGATTGAAATTCCATGGCTACCTTATTTAATCTTATAATTTATTCTTTCAAATAAAACCTAATGTCAAAAACTTTAGTCAGCATGTGGTACATGGTTGAAATCAGAAAAAAAAAACCCTTTCTGAAGATATCTAAATCCAATATGGCGCCTATAAAAAATTAGATATGTAGTTGATGATGGCCAAAAAGAAATGAAATGTCGTATAAAAATTTAGAGTACACCACTGGATAGAGGTTTAGAAATGGCCACAAGGATGTGTTTCTATATTTTCTCTACAAGGCCAAATGTCGATGCTACAGGTAAAAGAAGAGAATGGGGTTCTCGCGTTCTTTTTAAATAACGAAGGTCATTTGTCACAGGTCTATTTTCTTTACGGATTTATAACAAACACAAAATTTAACAACTTTGCCAAATTTAAACCTATACTCTATCTCCAATAATAAGCGAGATCCCCATGGTGAGGGCCGAAAATGAATCAGCCTGTATAGTTAATTGACGAAGGAGATACTTGTTGGAACTTCATTATAACTCTAAGAAATAAGTAATTAAACTTCTAGTTTCAAAAATTCTTTTATTGTAAATACCACTACAATATTGTTTCGCCATACCATGGCTTCATCAGGTGGATGAAATACTGAATATGTACAATACAAGTTCGAATATTTAAGTGAAAATTATTGGGGAAATGGTGGTGAAAAAAAATTTTTTACAATCTTAAATTTAGTAGAGGGGAGTTGTTTAAATCTAGTTGGTTATTTAAAGCTAATCCTAAACTATTGTATCTATTAATTTCTAAGTTTTCTAACAGGTTAAGTTTTTTACATTTTTCTTGAATGTGTAAAATTTTGAAATCTATATTAAATCTATGATTAATTTCTAAACAATGATTTTGCGAAAGTTGAATCTGTTTTCTTTTCTTTATGGCTTCTCTCGTGTTCTTTCATCCTAATTTTGAATTTCCTCCCCGTTTGTCCTATGTATACCTTATTACAATCTTCGCATGTTAACTTATATACACCAGAGTTTGCTTTCTATATTTTACAACGCTAATTATTCGAATTTTTTAATAGAAAAAAATCGCCCTTAAGCAGAATTCGAACCCATGTTCATGGTTTGCCGGACTATTGCTTTAACCACTAAGCTATTATGGACTGTGATTTTGAATCATTGTGTGTTCGAATTCTGCATAAGGGTGAATTTTTATATTAAAAAATTCGAATAATTAGCGGCATAAAATGTAGAAAGCATATTTACATATCAACAATAGTGTACCTAAGAAGTTGGTCTTGAATCCCTACTTGTTTCTTATGCCAGGTAATATCAAAAAATTCTCTGAATTCGGTTCATGTCCACGTATACGAAGATAGATGGCAACTGTGTTGCCCTGGAGGGTATGCTCAACTTTCCCCATCATTGTTGGTAAGTGGATGACAGTAACATGGTTCAATGAGAAGTTATACCCGTCGAATTGTAGACTTGTCCCATGCATTTAGCGAAATATCGCAATTTGAGCTGAGATGCAACATCAAATTCATGTAACCGTTATGTAAAACGGCAATAGAAACAGTTCACAGATTTTGATAGTCTTCCAATACGAAATTCGCCTTCAACCGATTCTTTGTTTATTTTTGAACTGTTTAAACCACACACACACACAGACATAGCGAATTTCTCCAGAGCTTTATCACCATACACTCTGCTTTGTAGATATTCGCGTTTGTTGTCCATGATTGCTACCCGAATTCAGCGCCGTAATTGCATCCTAGACACTGTTTCCTACTTGATCAAACATCCCCATGCACTTCTTGTAAAGTGTTCCTTTTCGTTTTGCCTTGCTGACACAACACGGTAGTGTGTATTTGGAAATAATGCCAGTGTTCATAGATGTTTAACGCTTTTCTAATATGAGATTTGCCTTCGACCAATTCCTGTTTCATTTTTACCATTTAAACTACTCACACACAGATGCTTTCTTCATAGCCCTATCCCCATGTACTTGTGGGTCTTCACATTCGTTGTCCATGATTGCTTTTCAGATTCTGGACCGTAATTGTGTCCTTGGCACTATTTCCTTTTTGCCCAAGAATCCCCATAAGCTTTTTGCAAGATGTCTCTTTTCGTTTTGCTTAGCCGACACAACATGGTTGACACAGGTGCAATTCAAATTCTTCCAGTCTCCTATACTACGATTTCGGTTCGATATGGTCGCAAATATTTATCGTTTCTATGTCTTTAACCTAGCGTGTTTTCGTTCTAATTTGGTACCTGTTTTTGGCAGATATCCTTTTCAAACTTTTGACTTATTGAACATGATCATGGAATCTTAGTGTGTTGTATTTTATAGCCTCCACTTCTATTCTTATTCTGATTTCAACATTGCCAACCCGATTAGTTTTTACTAACCCTGATTAACGTTATCAGTATTTCGTTACAGTGTCTTATATTATTTTAGCTTATATGGCTGTTATTTTCCATAATACGAGAAAAGAATGTCTTATAAAAAGGAAATTTATATATATATAAATTATATATAAATTATATAAATATAGGTGCTCATATCGAAATTCCTATCCAGATAAAGAACAAAGAACAGATACATAAGGCTGTTATGAGATCAGCAATATTGTCTATAAGTTAGTTTGGGGTAATTAGCAACAGGGAAACAGCTTATTGTTCGGAAAAGATTAATATTACGAAGAATTTTCGGTGGCAAAAAACGTGGTAAATCTACAAGAAAGGCGAACAAATCAGAAGATAATGAACTTGTAACGAAACCTATAGCGAGGGTAAAAAACTGCAGTAACCACGAAGAAAAGTTGTCACAATAAAAAGAATTGGGGGAAGTGCTAGATAATGTTTCGATGTAGTAATTTTTGGAGGCAGCCTGCGTTAAATTATTAAAGAATTTCAAGAAGATGGTTAATTGTAATTAAGAAAAATTTTTAACAATAATAATAATATTATATCTTTATTTGTCCAAAAGTTATAGCCCATTTACAGAACTGTTTAGGTTAGAATTATTATTATTATAATTCATTTCATTCAATTCAATTAATACGGACTAATTTCTTTTCTAAACAAATAAAGGACTATTGAAAATATCCTACAAAACCTTACTTTCCACAAAAAATCTTGGAAAAAAAAAGAATCCAAGTTCACAGATGTGCGGCATTAGCGTGTCAAAAACAGAGTTAATCGGTACAGCAGACAAAAGTGTTATGTTATGTTAATTCGTTCCTGTAAGCGAGGTCCTGCTGTAGTTGCCGAAATACACACCAGTGATGAGTGAAAGAATTTTTATTCAAATCATATTTTTTCCTTTAAGAAATTACGATTTGGAAATTTTACACATATACATTTTTTTGGTCTTTCGAGCCGGATCCTTTCTCTTTTGATATTGTTTTACCTTAATTTAATTAATACATTATTTTATCAGCAGTACTTTAATTAATTTTAGCATTTCTGTTCCAAATTTGTCGGCATTACAAGATTATATAAACAAACATGAGCAAGAATTGTACACAAAATATGAAGTACGTATATTAAAAAAATAGAAAATCAAAACAATAACTGAAGCGTACGATATACAGACGTATACACAGCAGCAAAATTACAGGAAGTGTCAAAAATCATTTCCTGGAACCTTAATGTTATCTCTTCTATTCAGAGAATGATTACACAGATTTAATTTTATTAATCTAGTACCAATTTAATAAGTAATTTATATTAGACTGTAGCTTGTAGTCATGAAATTTCCAAATAAAAACATTTAAATTATCTCCATGTGCAAGGGGTTGGAGGAGGAGAAATCAGTCGACCAATCATTCGCAACGAGTACGAAGAGTAGGGTTGTCAAATTATATCCCTGTGTAATTCTGGCTATAGTAGAGAATTGATTTGGAGAAAATTAATTGTAATAAAAAAAATGTAACAATTTCTACTTCTTAAGTAACGCTCCTTAAGATGCAATAAAGATAGTGCAAATCCAAAAAAGAAGCATTTTATAAAGTGGGTAAATATTTTTTTAATATCCTTGCATGCTTTTTAACAATAGATGAAGTTTACCGGAAAGAATATCGAAACACTAAATCTTCTCCTTTTGAAAGCTGCGTGATTTAAAACCACAATGTGTAATTGATAATTTTACATGCTACACCTTCGGTCTTTAGTTTTTACAAATATTCATTCCATCTATACATAATGTAATGAGTAAAGACGGCAGACTATGTGCCCGAACAGTAGCGTGATGTGGAGGGATCGAGTAGAGGCATACGACGATCAATTCAGTTGCCGTTGAGACGTTGTAAGCGATACATTGTTAACACAATCGTGTTGAAAATGTCGGGAGTGCGTAGAAACAATGCATCGACTCGGTTGCATGCTAACGTAGTAAAGAAATTTTTATATCGGTTTCCCGATTTAATATATGACGGTACCGTAGTGAAATGTTTAGTTTGTGAAACAACTTTATTAACTTGGAAAGCAAGTCAGTGCCAAAGGCATATAAATAGTGACAAACATAAATCGAATAATAGTGGACGCAGATCATATAATAAATTTGTGTGTGATTTAACAATGATGTTAATTGCGACCAATATACCAATGCAGAAAGTGGAACACCCAATGTTTCGTCAGTTTTGGAAGAAATACAATCCTACGTGGAAATTATCAACAAGAAGTACGCTACGGAATTACGTACCGTCAGTGCGTGAGAGAATTGTAAATTGTACGAAAAATACGGTAAAAAAAATTCCTTTGGTTAACAATAGACGAAACTACAGATATTAAAAAGCAGTCCATCCTAGCCATTCTAGTACGGACGCTGACTCCGCAAGGACCTTCTCCTCCTTATTTACTAACCTGTAAACGAATGCAAGGGTGTACTGCCAGAGCGATATATGATGTATTAATAGAAACACTACACAAATTTCAGATTTTACCGAAGCAAGTGTTAATGTCAGTTACCGATGCTGTCAAGGTTATGTGTTCAACGGCAAACTTACTCAAAACGATTCAACCAAACCTGCTGCATGTCACATGTTTGCTTCACGCTTTACACCTTGTAACAAACACTATACGTACAACTTATCCTGATGTGGATCAACTGATAGGACAAACGAAAGCGGTTTTTCTTAAATCTCCGAAACGGATTCGGCTATTTCATTCGCTGTGTCCTGATATACCCGAGCCGCCGCAACCAATTCTTATACGATGGGGTACTTGGTTAGAAGCAGCATTTTATTATTATAAACATTTTGAAAAAATTAAATCAGTGATTTTACAACTAGATGCCAAAGAAGCAGCTGCAATACGGCTCAGCCAGGTTCAATTTAACAATCCTCAAGTTGCAGCAAATTTAAAAATTATTTACGACAGTTACGTTCCAATACTGGACGCAATAAAAAATTTACAGAACACTGCGGTGTCCTTATCGGACTCATTAGCAATTATTGACCACGTAAAACTAGTGCTGCATATCATTGAAGATGAAAAAAGTGATTGTGTCCGTGAAAAATTTAACAGTGTATTAAATAAAAATGTAGATTTTACAAAATTAGGGCAACTTTTTACAAAGACTGAAGATCCGTTGTACAGATACAAAGAGCGCTTTAACTATGCAAATATAACATCTCTCAACGTCGAACAATCCTTCTCTGTATATAAACATATATATACGTCGCTACGTACGAACCTTTCCGAGACTAATACAGAAACATATATTATGGTGCAGTTTTTTCATCGCGCACATCCGCATTTTTTTGCAACAATGTAAACATGTTGGGTAAGTTATTTATGTTTTTTCTTAACGTTTTGTATAGGGATTCGATATATTTATTTTTAAGTAAGCGCACTGTTATTCTGCTAAACTCTCCACGCAACGCCACTGCTGGGGCACATAGTCTGCCGTCTTTAGTAATGAGTCATCCGACTATACGTCAGGCACCGTCTAGAAAAATGTCGATGCGAATGAATCGAGAGATCGAACATACGAGAATTTTTCTCTTATAATATAAATAGCACTCAAGAGGGATTTATTCCATTCCACACCAAATCATCGTCGAGTGATCTTATATAAATGTAAATACATAAATGTTCTTATTGTTAGTTATTAGTTTTTAAATTGTTATTTAATGTATTTCGTTTTTATTGTTAATATAGTATTTGTTTAAGTTACCGTTAATTTTATTTAAGAACCCGGAAAGTAAATACATTACAATACATACATATGAGATCAAAACTTGAATGTATAATAGTTTTTTTAAGTTCCCCAATTTAAAAGTTTAAACTATTTTCCATAATTTTTTATTTTAAAAACTATTTTATTTCAGTACACCATACTGTAAAGTCTATCAATAAACATATAATGACGCTCTGTATATAATAGCCATACAGTAATAACATCGCGTACGCTCCATACAAGCGGCATGCGTTCGATTACGAGAAGATTTAATTCTCCATAAGCAATTACAGGGAAATTTTTTACCGGCCGACCACGACGACGACTATGATGGAGAGGCAGGAGGCGATCATAAGCGCTCAGATGAACGAGAACAAGTAGTTTGACACCAAGTTTAAAGGTCTCGGGTTCAAATACCGAGCGTCTTATATACCGTTTCCAGTGGGGCGGCCTATGCGAGAGAGTTCTTCGCGAACTTCTTGGGCGCTGTCCGCGAGGGACCCCGCGCGCTTCGCCATGGACTTAGATTAATAGTCCATTTATTTATTATAAATGCGTCTCCGGCTTCGTGCCGTCGATTTCGCGTATGGAAAGCTGAAACTGCACGAGGTAATGCGCACTGGTTCTTGTCGCTACAGTCATAGTTCATATCGTACTCTGAGGTTTATTTATTTCTGCTGCAGGTTGCATCTTATTTATGAACATTTATAGAATGAATTGCTCTTTCAATTTCTCGATTTTTCCATAGGAACTGAATAATACGGAAATATAAAATGGTATTGGTCCAAAGTTAGTACCCTGTGGTTCATCACTTTTGTGCATTATGCGAAAAAAAATTAATTACGCAAACTATTCCACGGTTGTTTTGGAGGCAGATCGCACAAAATATACGAGGGTATATCAAAATATAAGGAGTATATAGGTGGCTCGTAGAATCGCCATATGATGTCGCCTGGTCCTTGTTATAGCATCGTTTCAAAGGTGGACTCACTAGAGGCCGATTTTATTGGTAAATTAAGTCATAACTATTATCAGGATAAAATAAAACAAATTTTAATGAATTTCACTTTTTAATTAACACTGTAACGGTCGTTTCGCTCCAACCTGAGCTTCATCAGACATATAACTAACTTATTTACAAATTTTTTTAACACAAGTATACGGTAACAAACACATGTTTTATTTTAAATAGTTGAAGGAATGTGTACTTTTTATTACTAAAATGTCTATGCACAAAACTTTCACTACGGTTTATACAATACTGTTCTTAAGTAATAAAACTAGGGGTTTACATTATATTACAGGGAGGTAAAGAAATTCTATGGAAAAATACAGTACCTATGTAACTGTCTGAATATCAAATAAATAAATTGAGTAAGGGTGAATTATTTGTTTCTAATTGATCATTTAGGATCTTGTCGGTTTTCTTTAATTTATTAATTTCAAGTGACTCTAATAAATTAAGTTCTTTGCCCTTATTTTCTACGTGTAATATTTTAAATTCTTCGTTAAAATTGTGGTTCGTTGAATTAATATGAGACGCATATGAAGAGTCACTTTTATTATTTCTAAATGAAGAAAAATGTTCTTTGATGCGTATTTCAAATTTCGAGAAAGAGCTAAATTTAATTAAACAAATAGCTATCAACAATGGATATAAAAGGAATATAATAGATAACATCTTAAATAAAAAACTCCTTACAAAAGCCATATCACAAGTTTACCCAATATTAAATAATAACACCTAAAAATTAAACTTGACCATTGTAGCTCAACTACTATATCAGTATTCAAAAATCAAAATATACCACCAGATTCCCATTAAAAAAGTGCCTTAAGGAAGTGCAAGCTAAATTTGCCTTACTTTAAAAATAAATGAGTTATTAAAGAAAATCGAAAAAACAAAAATTCACTTTTTTTGCAATAGCGCCCGAAATACATTAAATATTCAAAGCTAGTGTCTAGGGTTTGGTACAACTTTACCTCTGGAGTACTTGATCCCATTTAACCAAATCTGTATCTCTCATAATAAGCGAGATCCCCTTGTTGAGAATGAATCTGTGGACACACTGTATATATATACAGGGTGCCGGGAAAATGTGGGAAATCTCTCGGATGCAAATAGAACATGAAAAAATAAGATGACAATTTCCTATAATTTTTTTTCCTACAGGCCCTTCCTACGGAAATATTCGTGCCTGAAAAACGCCGCCAGAAATCGGTGTTTCTTGAATTTTTTTAAAGGTGCTTAATATAAACGCAGTAGTGTCCCAGGAGGCACCTTAACAGAGATTTCACACATTTTCCCGGACACCTGTATATATCATGTCTATTTACTCAATAATTAACTTATTTAACGAAAGCGTCTTTATTAATTACAGCATCTTCGCATTCTAGTTCAACTATGTAACTAGGTTAGCATAACATTAAGTAAATAAGTCGTTTTTTTCTGGACATTTTCTGTGTATATTCGTATGCTTTCTAGAGAAGTCTTTCTTTTGTTATCGTACTGCAACCGGCCCTTCGAAATCTACCAGAGAACGGTCACCAAGTATCTAACGTTCGGTTACAATTCTCACAAATACATTTGATTTTGACTTAAGTTATTTAATTAATTACGTACTTCTTTATAATTATATCATGTCACATATCATTTTAAAGCATTTCTCACAAGAGATTTTCTAATGATATTTGTTTCATCGATATCGCAACTTTTAATTCGCGTTTTAATTAGCTCTTAATTAAAAATATTGACAGCTTCGATCGCTCTCCACCTTGAGCCATAAAGCCAAGACCTTTTCCAAACCAGTGTTCTCTTACACCAGGCTTATCCTTTTTCTCTTTCCAATTTTTGTAAGATACACATCGCTCAAACGTGACACGTGCTGTTCCAGCACCCAAGCGCCGTTCAATCTTGCTTTCCACATGTCCCATCGCGACATACTCGCAACATATATGTTATTCTTTTATTTAATGCACGTGTAATTTACTGCATAAGTTAATTTTATTTCCAATCCACATTTCTTTATATTAATTTTTAGTTACTTGTTCATCGCACTTGTATATATTGTTACTTTTATTTAATAATTTCAATGCATTTTAAATACCTCCATTTCTTATGTGAACATTAAATAAAATCTTTAAGGACAACGTTATTGTGTTTGATATAGTTAGTAAGTTGTAATATAGTTATGTCATTATATTACACACTTCCTGGACCTTTGAATGCAACTTCACCACCCATTAATTATTTTAAATGGTTTCCTTTATTCCACAACTGAATCAGCGCGTTAGTAATAGCAACTATGTAGAAAAATGTTTGAAAGTAACGTAATGTATTGGTCTTTTAACAACCAAACGGAATTTACTTTATGAATCGTCTTCGTATACTGCCAAAATAGTAAACAACTTTTTAACCACCAATCATAAGAAGAAATTCTCACTTAAATGACGGAACTTTCTCAAAATCCAGATTAATAGCAAATAATTGACAGAACACATCTTGCCTAGCAATACTACGACAGTCCTGCATTTCAACAGAATTACATTAACACAAATACAAACAAATAGAGTCGATTATATGTTGAATAGAAGAAACACAATCGTTTAAAATTTAAAAATTTATTCAATTGCAAAAAAAAAATATAAAATTATAAAAGAGAAAAGAAAAGAATTTAAAAAGGTATATAACCCCTTACCACAATTATTAATCGTATCCTAAATACGTATTTCGACAACTAAGTTGTCATCATCAGTAGGTAAAAACCACTAATTAAAAAGTCGCACATGGGGCACAGTAAAGCTAGAACGCCGCTTAAGCAACAACTACTTTACACCGCGTCCACGTATAGACTAATTTTAACATGCGAATATAAACTAGGAAAAGGTCGAAAAGCACTTACCTCTTAAGGAAAAAAGGCCTACACATATGTTCCTCCTTAAGAGGTAAGTGCTTTTCGACCTTTCATAGTTTATATTCGCATGTTAAAACTAGTCTATACGTGGACGCGGTGTAAAGTAGTTGTTGCTTAAGCGGTTTTCTAGCTTTACTGTGCCCCATGTGCGACTTTTTAATTAGTGGTTTTTACCTACTGATGATGACAACTTAGTTGTTGAAATACGTATTTAGGATACGATTAATAATTGTGGTAAGTGGTTATATCCTTTTTAAGTTTTTACTTAACCACTCTCCAAAGAAAGAATTTTAAAAGAAATGAAATTTAAATGGCAGAACAATTGCAAACTAATAATCTTTAAAAAATACTTGAAAGGAATAATAATGTGGAATTAATTTTACATATTACAGTGTTGTCAGATCTTTATTATTATATTGTTCGATTTGTGCGTTTTTGTGTATGTGGTCACTTATCTATGTTTATTTAGACTTTGTATTTGTACATCAAATCATAAAAATAAACTAGCTTAATTTAGTATATGGAATGGTATTTTGGAATTTAAAAATCATTCCATTCTTTCAGCACCTCTTGTCCATAATCCACAGCCAATAATTTTAATATTCTAAGACATGGAACTGACGACTCTATGTATCGACATTTCAAAGTCGATAACAACTCCGCAGAACGAAATTGCAAAGACAGTTTTTCACAAGTTTTACTAGCAAATTTTAAACAGTGTTTATAAGTTTCTGAAATTTTATCTTTGAGTAAACAAAACACTGAAGGTATACAGTGCCAGTTTCATTGTCCATGAATGGTAAATAACTGCACAAAATATTTTGAGCAATATGCAAATATTAAGTCGATAAATATACTTTGGCACTTACACAAATGTTCAAGGTTTGTCTTGTCTTACAGGAGAATAACACTATACCCAATGGTTACTGTTGTTAACAATCAAAAATTCTTCTTCTCTGTTCGTGCTAATTTCGTATTTTCCAAAGTTTTAATTATTTTTTTTTATATTTTTCAAATTTTTTTCACCACCAATGTAAGCAGTAGCAGTACATTTGGTGTCTGATATTTATACTTTTTTTTCGGCACTTGGCAATTACTCAGCAAAACAGTGTTTGAAGTTGGTTCACAAAGAATAGGTCTTTCCCATGGTTACTAACACTCACATTTAAATTTTCCATGTTGTACTTTTAACAAGTAATATTTAGGGGGTAACGATAAGATATTGATTAATATATAGGATCGCTATGATGTATGGAAACTGTCAGATATTTCGAGAACGGTTTGGGATATCTAAATGAAATTTTGTATACGGATAAGGAAATGTTTTGATCTTTTTGGCTATATTTTCACATATTTGAAATCCAAAAAGTCAAATAACTTTTTTTTAATTGGAAATGAATTTGGCATCGTTGAAAAGATATTTTTTTCTGAATTCAGTGATGTAAGTATAGCATGTCTTTTCCAAAATAGTTTATTAAAAAAATGGATAAAATGTGTTTGGATTTCTTTTGGAGTAAATTCTCACTTAACTCTTTCAGGGGCAGAGCGTGCACTACAAAATTTGCCTTAACTGGGCAGGAATTGAAAAAAAATAAAATTATAAAAAATAAATGTTGAATATATTGTAGAAATGCTCTTAGATTTTAGTGAAACAATTTTTATTAAAAAAATACATAGGCGGTACAAATTTTGAACCACCGCGCATATTAAACACAATTATTAGTGATACAGTAGAAAACAATTTTTTGATTTTGTTAAGCATAACGGTACAAAGACGGGTCACTGCGCGATGGCAGCAAAGAATTGTCATTCACATGTAAATGTGACAGCAACCAACTGAATCTTTTTACCGGCATCAAGGAACTTATAAATGGATCATGTAAATATTTATTAGTAGACCAGTAATCACGGTAACTGGGAACTGTTTTTATCCCAATCATTAAATTAATACCTAGAAATGTCTTCATTTCATCGACATTAGTAGGCTTATATGGTTTACCTTCTTGCTGGGCATATAAGTTTGTTTGAAATACCAAACTTTCTATTACACGATCAGTGAAAAACAAATGAAAGAGGGTACGTGGAGTTTTTTCTTCTAATTCTTGTATAAAGTCTGGTGGCCCGTAGGAATCTTGAAATTGCAAAATGTTTTTCTGGTGGACTGTCGTTTTTGCTCCAAACAACTTTCCTGTCTTTCGATGACAATGCTTGCATATTTGTTGCTAAAATTCTATTTTTTAGCATATTCAAAGGTAGATTTGATTCGCTATCTGTATCAGAAAATTCTGCAACCATAATATCCTCTTCATCTGCAATACAGTCTACATTGCTTTCTAAATCATTGACTATCGTCTCCTGATCAAAAGGAATACTCTCACATTCATCATCTGCATTCAGTTCGGCCAGTAAGTCGTCTACTGTCATGCCGTTCAATACTACTTCATCAATATCTATGTTATTTCTATTGAACATTTTGAAAAATTTCCTGAAAGAATAAGATGAATGAGGGCGGTGGTACAATATCAGAACAGCGATGTTTACAATAAATATTACTACAAAAGTTTAAAATTTTAAATGTTTATTTTGCGAAATGTATACTTACAGTATTAAACTTTAATGCTGGTGGCACAAACTCTTCTCAGTTTATAAATAAATATTGTTATAAATCACTAACAGTCTCCACACAAAATCTAACCTCCATCACAGGGCAAGAATCACAAGAATGTAATACAAACAAAATTCCAAAACGAAACCGCCAGCGTCCTCTGTGATTAAGAGAGTTCATTATATAAAGAAGCTTTCTACCTGGTGGCTTCAATATTGCACCAACGGCGAGAATGGGAGAAACTTATCAAATATGTGGTACGAATGCAGTACCACCGCGCACATTGTCCAAAATTTTGGGTAGTTTATTTTTTGTACCACGGCTCCTGAAAGAGTTAAATGACAGAGCTTTCTCAAAATCCAGTTTGTAATTGTGAACTAAGAGGTTCAGTAGAAGAAATTCAAAGCCTCTAATTGATTAAATGACGGAAGCCATCTTGCCTAGCAATACTACGCGAGTCCAGCATTTGAACATAATTACATTAGCAGTAAGGGTTTGTTTACTGGCAGGATGACGACCTAAGATATACTGTCAAAGTACTAAAGAATTTAAATGATAGTCTCCTCAAAGTCTAGATTGTAATTGGATCCTTAGACACGATGCAAGATTGAAGTAGTGACTGGACAAAAAAGAATAGGCAACATTTAAAAATGGAGAGAAAGTTAGAAAAAATATCAGTCAAGGATGTGCACTGCTTATAATAAGTTGGTTATTGATTATTTCGTAAAACTTTTACATTCATGTTTTTATATCTGTTCTTATAATTCATAAAAGTAAACATTTTAATAGAAATATCTTACGCAATAATAACTAAAAACATGGCTATATTTTGCATACTTACATTCCGATATTCGAATATTGTTTATTTTTCCTAATCTCGGAGCTGTCTTTCTTAAACGGTCGATGTAAACTTAAGCCAGGCATTCAAATATATATCCACCTCCTCCCTATTGCCGTATTTTTAAACATTATTTGTTCTGAATTTACGTTAGTTTTATTATTAGATGCCTTGCAAAAATTTTGTGCATGTATATGCAGCAGGAAAATTCCGAAATTTTTCAGGCAGTTTATTCAAGTGGGTGTCAGAATAGATTTGCACGTGGCTTCAATAAGAAGATTTATTTTTTTTAGTATGCATGTGCAGCAGCATAACGTTGTATAAATAAAGAAACCTACACATGAACTTGAAATAAGTTTGATGTTTGTAAGTTTTTACATCTTAAGTATTAAAATTTCTTACGAAAACAACTAATCTAAATCCATAAAACAGCAGTACAAGTTTAACCTAATATCAGTTATAAACAGTTTTATTAATTTAAAAATACTTTACATTTACAAACAATCTAATCCTTTGCTGATGTTTCGTCCACCCTGCAAGAGACATCTTCAGAGTCGCTATTCTGTCGACGTTACTGCACGGAAACTGCAGTTTCAATCCAGAATCACAGAAGAACTTAATATCGACATGATTTTTAAAAGTAGAAGTCAATTGTTAATAATTAAATTACATTTATTTGTTCGCATAGAAATTAAGTAGGAAAATTAGTGCTACCTTTACAAATTTTTCCAACACTTTGATCAATTAGATCATGACGTAATACTCTGGTTGTGTGATAGATATTGCTTTATACATTACGATAACTCACCGACTGAATTAATTTCTACTTATTTCTGGGGTACCTCAAATATCGTAATATATTCATGTAATTATAATATCTCTATATATACAAGGGATGTTTCCAAAGTTCTGGAAATTTAGCTATAATTTTTATAACAGAATAATCGAAACATACATGGGTGGGTAAAACCCCACCAGTTTTGTATAATACAAAGGTATTATTGTGTATCTAGTGTGAAGAACACAAATACAGGTTCACTATTAATATTTTTTGTGAACGTGTCCGAACATATCCCTCCCCAGAGACGTAGATACGTATTTCGCCTTTCTACAGGCTCGTCGGTACGCCACTGCTGGAGAAAGGATATTCTCAGACACATTCAAAAAAAAGTACCACATCATTATACGCGGTGCATTCAAGTTCTAAGGCCTCCGATTTTTTTTCTTCAGACTGGAAAGAGATAGAAGCATGTGCATTGTTTTAAAATGAACGTGCGTTCGTTGTCAATACGTCACAGAGATGGCAGCACTGTACGGCAGATGGAATTGTAGCGGCAGCGTAGAGAATGAGAACTGTTTTAGATACTTAAAATGGCTACGCTTTCCTTACTTGAACACCAATTGAAATTCATCGACAGTTGAAGGAGACATGTGGTGATGGAGTTATGGATGTGTCGAAAGTGCGTTCGTGGGTGCGACAGTTTAATGAAGGCAGAACATCGTGTGACAACAAACCGAAACAACCTCGGGCTCGCACAAGCCGGTCTGACGACATGATCGAGAAAGTGGAGAGACTTGTTTTGGGGGATCGCCGAATGACAGTTGAACAGATCGCCTCCAGTGTTAGCATTTCCGTGGGTTCTGTGCACACAATCCTGCATGACGACCTGAAAATGAGAAAAGTGTCCTCCAGGTGGGTGCCACGAATGCTGACGGACGACCACAAGGCTGCTCGTGTGGCATGTTGCCAAGCAATGTTGACGCGCAACCAAGGCATTAATGGGACTTTCTTTTCGTCGATTGTGACAATGGATGAGACGTGTATGCCATTTTTCAATCGAGAAACAAAGCGCCAGTCAGCTCAATGGAAGCACACAGATTCACCGCCACCAAAAAAGTTTCGGGTAACCGCCAGTGCTGAAAAAATGATGGTGTCCATGTTCTGGGACAGTGAGGGCGTAATCCTTACTCATTGTGTTCCAAAGGGCACTACGGTGACAGGTGCATCCTACGAAAATGTTTTGAAGAACAAGTTCCTTCCTGCACTGCAACAAAAACGTCCGGGAAAGGCTGCGCGTTTGCTGTTTCACCAAGACAACGCACCCGCATATCGTACTAACGTTACGCAACAGTTTCTTCGTGAAAACAACTTTCAAGTGATTTCTAATGCTCCCTACTCACATGACCTGGCTCCTAGTGACTTTTGGCTGTTTCCAACAATGAAAGACACTGTCCGTGGCCGCACATTCACCAGTCGTGCTGCTATTGCTTCAGCGATTTTCCAGTGGTCGAAACAGACTCCTAAAGAAGCCTTGGCCGCGGCCATGGAATCATGGCGTCGACGTTGTAAAAAATGTGTACGTCTGCAGGGATATTACGTCGAGAAGTAACACCAGTTTCATAGTTTTCGGGTGAGTAGTTAGTTAGAAAAGAAATTGTAGGCCTTAGAACTTGAATGCACCTCGTATTACAGAAATTATCCAGACCGAGCGTAGAAGTAAATTCAGCGCTGCCTGTTGTCAGAGGGCCGAAGTACCTCGCTCTCTCCACATAACCAATGCGAAACAACGACGTTTTCTAGAGATGGTACTGCTTTCTCTCTAAAAACTGTATTTTGTTTGCGTTTTCACTCATACTTACGGACTAACCGCATGTGTAATGTAACGGAATAATTGAAACATACATGAGTGGGTAAAACCCCACCAGTTTTGTATAATACAAAGGTATTTTTAATAATATAAAATATTATTAAAAATCTGGTGTGAAGAACACTAATACAGGTTCAATATTAATATTTTTTTGTGAACGTGTCCGAACACATACCTCCCCAAAGACGCAGATACGTATTTCACCTATGTTCGGACACGTTCACAAAAAGTATTAATATTGAACCTGTATTTGTGTTCTTCACACAAGACTTTTAATAATATTTTATATTATTAAAAATACCTTTGCATTATAATTTTTGTATTTTGTCAATTTTCATCAATATTACAACGCAGTTTTTCAACATAATCGCCATTTAATTAAATACATTTATCTCAATGATAAATTTTTTAAACCGTCCTCGAAGAATTTTTTCTGTGTTTCCTCAATTCACTTATTTATGGCACGTTTTACGTCGTCAGTTAAACTCTCAAAACGAAACTCCGTTAAGGTTTTTCAAATCTGGGAACAAATGAAAATTACTCGGTGTGAGATCCGGTGAATAAGGTCGATGCGGAAGCAATTCCCGTTAATATTCCCGCAAATCGTTCAAAATATCCTTCGTTTTTCTTGCGGTGTGCGGTCTTGCATTATCCTCTTGCAATAACAGACGCTTATGCAACCTTCCAAGCCGTTTTCTGATGTGGTTCGGGTAATAAGTTCGAATAATATTCTGTGCTACTTGTAGTACACTTCACCAGATAATGCATAAAAAAAATCTCTTCGCAATCCCGGAATATAGTAAGCATTACCTTTCCCACAGACGGAACTGCACGCAAAGTGGAGGCCCTTCTTCGGGTTTACGCCATTTTTTGGATTGACCTTTGGTCTCCGGATTGCAATAACGAATCCACGTTTCGTCAGTGATTATTATCCTTTGCCAAAATTCATTACCGTAACGGGCTAACAGCTCTTGAAGTTGATGTCAAGTGTCAGACTTTTGAGTTTCTGTTCCGGTCCCAACAGCCTTGGCACCCAGCGGGCTGAAACCTTGCTTACGCCCAAACAATCGTGTAAAATCTCATGAACTTGTCGTGTACCTATTTCTAGGCGTACATTAATTTGAGAAATGGTTATTCATGTGTCCTTTTTCAGTAGGTTCTCCACGGCAGTAATTTTTCTTTCATTTACCGACGTGTTCGGACGACCACTGCGTGGATCGTCTTCTAATGATGTTCAATCAATTTTAAAATGGTCGATCCACCTGTATACAGTAGTTTTAGATTCTGCAGATTCACCAAACATTTCTTGCAGACGTTCAATAATTTCTAACGAGATATGATAAGTATTTTTTATTCTTCGAACCGAAATTCAACAGTAGCGAGTACGATATCTTGTACTCGCTACTGTTGAATTTAGGCTCGAAGAATAAAAAATACTTATCATATCTCGTTTCTCTTCGTTAGTGTATGACATTTTTGTATTATTAATGAACAATAAATGAAATGTTTGACAGATTGAAATTCCATGGCTACTTTATTTAATCTTATAATTTATTCTTTCAAATAAAACCTAATGTCAAAAACTTTAGTCAGCATGTGGTACATGGTTGAAATCAGAAAAAAAAACTCTTTCTGAAGATGTCTAAATCCAATATGGCGCCTATAAGAAATTAGATGATGGCCAGAAAGAAACGAAACGTCGTATAAAAATTTAGAGTACACCGCTGGATAGAGGTTTAGAAATGGCAACAAGGATGTGTTTTTTGTATTTTCTCTACAAGGCCAAATGTCGGTGCTACAGGTAAAAGAAGAAAATGGGGTTCTCGCGTTTTTTTTTTAATGACGAAGATCGTTTGTCACAGGTCTATTTTCTTTACGGATTTATAACAAACACAAAATTTAACAACTTTGCCATATTTAAACCTATACTCTATCTTTAATAATAAGAGAGATCCCCATGGTGAGGGCCGAAAATGAATCAGAATATATATATATATATATATAATTATATATATTTATATATAATTATATATAATTATTTCGTGACTTTTGTATGTTATGGTAAATTCAATTTGTTGGCGGTTTAAGGTCTGGTTTTACTTCAAAATATATATATTTAAAACAATCGTAGATGTTTCGGCAAATGATGGCTTTTTCAAGGAATATAAAATATAAATATTAATGTCATTAATATACTGTCATTTATATTTTATATTCCTTGAAAAAGGCATCATTTGCCGAAACATGTTTTAAATATATACATTTTGGTAAAACCAGGCCTTAAATCGCCAACAAATTGAATTTACTATATATATATGTATATAAAAACTCAACCTGCTTATGTTTGCCCTCGCAAAACTCGAGAAGTAGTTGGTCGATTGAATTGAAATTTTGACATAACGTTGCAGTCGAATATTAGAGTGTTTTTATGGTAAAACGAATTTTCTTTTTAACACGGCGGCGCGACAAAAGTCTTCACGCACCGGTAAAATCTTTGGTGCGCAAAAATTTTTCAAATATTTGATTTGGTAGTACATTTTTATTACACGTAGTAATGTGTAGTAGATGCCATCGCAAAAAATAAATCATGATGTGCTACGTTTGCCGCTTTGTCACTGCATTTTTAACCCTATTTGAATTGATTTGGGCACAACTCAAAGAAAACATATGAAGGAAAAGAAATAAATAAAATAAAAGAGGAAATAAAAGACACATCTACAGACGCATAGCGCAATGCAATTTATCATGTCACGAAAATTGAAACAAAGTCTAATGGTATACCAAGGTTGTATTTAGGTTAGGTTAATTTAAATGGTGACGAAGATTCCACCGAGTCAGAGTTTGAAAATGATACAGACATTTAGATGTTTTCGTCTTTCCTTGTCTATATGTTTGCTAAATTTTAAATTAACAGTCATACAATTTACTGAATAAATTAGCTTACAAAATGTATTCTTATATTTCACCTAGCGTAGGTTCCATTTTGTATAAATGTACATTTATATTATAATACCCCTATACTTTAATTATTTGTAATTAAAAATTTATAATACGGCCCTGTAGAGTGTTTCTCATATCGATTACTTTTATTGCATACCACCTGTGGTGGTGGAAACTAGCGATTCGCACTATATCTTGAAACATACTTTAAATGTATTTAAAAACTATACAAATAAAAAAAATATGTTGTCTAATGTTATATTTTTTAAACTAAGAATTATGTCCATCAAATACACACTGAAGTAATTGCCAAAATTCGCACATTGATAGGTGACAATTTAAATAATTTAATTTCGTATATAGTTTTTATAATGAACAGTTACTGAACTTTAAAAATAACTTACTAAAAAGAAAATATATTTATAGCCGACAAGGTTACGATATTTTCAGATAAAAGTGTTGGCATGCAGTTGCATTTTTTCTTTATTAATCTATTTATGCAAGCAATATTATTGAAGAGCACTTAAATGATTTGTGACGCTCCAATTGTGAATTTCAAACGTTGAAATGAGGTACCAAATAAAAAAGCATTCGTAAATTTTGGCAGAGACAAATTACCTTGTACCTCGCAAATCCGAGTACATATCTCTCTGTTGTCTCTAAAAAATAGGTTAAAACTAAAAATACAAACCGATGCATATGCAAATGATCGTCTGGTTCAACGTATTGCTGCTAGACGCTGTTATTTGAATTATAAAGGAATAATATTAGTTACACAGAAAGTGCGTGTCGAAATTTGAATACTTCGAGATAATACGTGAACAATGGTGGTGGCGGCCTCATTTTTCGACATTGAAATTGCTATTTTGAGATGTTCGAACAGTTTGGTTTTATATTTATAAATGTAATCAGAGATTAACGTAAAAATATGCAGAAAAAGTGACATACTTTCACGAAATATTACGTTTGTTTAAGTTCTGGATATAGTGAATGAAGTTAAATATCAATAAAATTGATATTTATTTCATTCAAATATTTTATAGTTCGTTTTAACTTATTTTATTTTGACCAAATATATTTTATAGTATCCCCTGGTGTAAGAGCGCGATCAACTAGCGATAATGTAAATTAAGTTCAGGTACCCTGGCCCGTAGATGCGCATATATAGTATATGAATCCAAAATGTTGTGAGTCAATTACGACGTGAACTATATAATAATAATAAATATAACAGCTGTCGTTGTTATAAAAACTATAACGTCCTGTATGTTAAAGATTAAGTTGTGTATTACATTAATTGACAAACCTATTTTAAAAATCATACTAATAACAGTAGGAGAACTAAGAAACATAAAATATAAATATCGTTTCAGGATGCGGCTATTATATTTATAGGCCTGAATGCTTGTTTATAAAAACGATAACACTGTGTCTAAGTTTTGTTATGGCAAGGATTCAATAACCTGGTACCGAAAGTCAAGTATATTTTTAGAGATGGTATATTAAAAGGCATTACAGGCATTTAATGTACAATCTATTATTTTTAATGGAAAAATTGTGTCGAACGTAATGACTATCGACAACAGAATGAAACTTAAAACGAGATGGATAATAACAAAGCTTTTGTTTTTGTTATTGTGGCGTCAGCTTCAAGATTTCTTCTCCGGTAGTATTTATAATATATTCAGTCCCATAGTGGCGTAACAAAATTTCTTTAAATTAATTAAATAAACTTAAGGCTTCCGTATGTATTCGTTAATAGCTCTGTGGCAGAGCAATGGTCAGGCAAACCATGGACGTGGGTTCGAATCCTGCTTAAAGGCGAATTTTTTCAATTAAAAAATTCGAATAATTAGCGTCGTAAAATGTAGAAAGAAATATTTATATTTTAGTCATTGTTTTCTCGCTTATGAGAGGGTATTTTGAGAAAATGTTTTGGGTATATATTCTATGTAATTTAATTTTTCCATTTGTAATACGTTAAATATATATATATATATATATATATATATATATATATATATATATATAGTAAATTCAATCAGTCGGCGATTAAAGGTCTGGTTTACTTCAAAGTATATATATTTAAAACAACCCTACATGTTTCGGCAATGATGCCTTTAACAAGGATATAAAATATAAATCACAGAATACAAATGTCAAATAATTGAGTTGCTATGGTTTAAATTATTCAAAGATACATTCCAATTGCATAATAATAAATCATGCCTTAGTATTCCAAAAACAGATAGCAAGGTGTGAACATATGTGTTGTTCGCTGCTAGCAGCTTGTGTCTCTTTCTGGGTATGAACTTGTGTGTTGGTTGCTGCTGACAGCTTGCGTTTCTCTCTGGGTGTGTGGTTTTGTGTTTGTGTGAGCGTGTAAGTGTAGGGTTTTGTATGTTGGCGCGCTCGTGCGTGTGTTTAGTGACCGGTCGCGTAAATTTAGAGAGATCGGATAACCAGCCGTTGCACAGGGCCGCCAACCCTTACACGCTCACACAAACACAAAACCACACACCCAGAGAGAGACGCAAGCTGCCAGCAGCAACCAACACACAAGTTCATACCCAGAAAGAGACACAAGCTGCTAGCAGCGAACAACACATATGTTCACACCTTGCTATCTGTTTTTGGAATACTAAGGCATGATTTATTATTATGCAATTGGAATGTATCTTTGAATGATTTAAACCATAGCAACTCAATTATTTGACATTTGTATTCTGTCATTTATATTTTATATCCTTGATAAAGGCATCATTGCCGTAATATGTAGGGTTGTTTTAAATATATATAATTTGAAGTAAACCAGACCTTTAATCGCCGACTGATTGAATTTACCATATCATACCAAGGTCACGAAAATATTATATATATATATATATATATATATATATATATGAGATTAACAGTCGAGATGTCGGATTATTTAAATTCTACAAACTATGGAAATAGCTCCAATAACTACTCAATTAATCATCTATCATCAACAACTTCTCGTCACGATGTACGAAGGGTGCGAAGCAACTATGAATTTTAGGCTCATCACTATATATATATATATGTATATATATATATATATATATATATTATATATATATATATATATATATATATATATATATATATATATATATATTATATATATATTATATATATATATATATATATATATATATATAGTAAATTCAATTTGTTGGCGATTTAAGGTTTGGTTTTACTTCAAAATGTATATATTTAAAACAACAAACAACAACAACTAAAACTATCACTTGCCGAAACATGTAAGATTGTTTTAAATATATTCATATAAATATAGTTATTTCTTGACCTTTGTATAATATAGTAGATTTAGATATTCGGCAATTTAAGGTCTATTTTATTTTAATATGTATATATTCAAAATATTCTCTTATTTGTTTCGGTAAAGATTACCTTTATCAAAGAATTATAAGTGACAGTATATTAATATACTGATTTTATTGAGTATCTACATATTAAAGTAAAATAGACCTTAAATCGCCGAATATCTAAATCTACGTCTGTCATACGATTGTAAGTATTATTTATCGACCGTACTATATTAATGAATAATTAATTAAAACGGGTAAGCAGTATGTCAAATAAAAACTCATTCATTTCATTCTCTATATTCTATAACCATTGGTTGTTTCTTTAGGAGACGAAATACATGCTAAAATGGATTACCTTATATGAAAACATTAAATTTACTAGACTTGGTTTTACGTGAACCTTTTAAATCATATATACATATATGTTGAACCAATTCCAGTCAATTTAATATTTTAATATAAGGTAATCCATTTTAACATGTTTGGTTACGTCACTGTCAATTTTTAACCCAGCATTCTGTCTCCTGAAGAAGCAACCAATGGTTGCGGAATATAGAGAGTAAAATAAAAGAGTTTTTATTTGACAGACCGCTTACTCGTTTTAATTAATTATTCACTTATAAGTATATATATATATATATATATATATATATATATATATATATATATATATTTATATATATATATATATATAGTAAACCTAATCAGTAGGCGATTAAAGGTCTGTATATTACTTCAAAATATATGTATTTAAAAAAACTCTACATGTTTCGGCTGTATACGCCTTTTAATCGCCTACTGATTAGGTTTACCATATCATACCAAGGTCACGAAGTTATTATATATATATATATATATATATATATATATAAGGTAAACTTAATAAATCGGCGATTAAAGGTCTGGTAACCAGACCTTTAATCGCCGACTTATTAAGTTTACCTTATCATACCAAGGTCACGAAGATATTATATTTATATATATATATATATATATATATACACTATGACTGAAACTTCATTTTGTTTTTTTTTGGGGATATATTCTAAAAAATATAACAAATAAAATAGTAAAAAAATTTTCTAATAAAAGCTGTCTAGAAACGCCAAAAAAAAATTAAAAATTAAAATAAAAAATTTTTTTTTTTTGGCGTTTCTAGACAACTTTTATAAGAAAAAATTTTTACTATTTTATTTGTTATATTTTTTAGAATATATCCCCCAAAAAAAAACAAAATGAAACTTCAGTCATACTATATAGATGTCATAAGTTTGTAAGTATTATCGACACGGGAGGACATACGTCTGTTCTCCCATGTTTTTTTTTTAAATTTACGTAATGTACTCGTATGAGATTCGAATCTAGTTTGAAATTCCAAAATTTTAATTGAATTCAGCACACTAACCACTACACTAAGATAGTGTAGATGTTAGTTTGATTCAATTAAAAAGTATGAAATTTCAGATCAGGTTCGAATCTCAAACAAGCACATTTCGCAAATTTAAAAAAAATTGGGAAGACATATATTTCAGACGTAAGCTTGGCAACTGGCTGAAAATAGCAGTCGATTAACTGCCGAAACGTCGGATTATTAAAATCGTACACACGATGGAAATAGTCAAAACTACTCAATCCTCCGCACAGTCCTGATTTGGCATCTTCAGATTTCTGGTTTTCTGATCCCAAAATTGAATAAGATATTCAATATTCAACATTTTTCATCACACATTGAAGTTTAAGTTGGTGTTTGCAATTGGATCAACAGTAAACGAGAAAGTTTTTTTATGGGCAAATTGAAGAAATGGATTTAGCGTTTGTAGAAATGTATTGTATTATACCGTATTCGTAAAGTTTTGAGAGTAAGTTCCGAGAAATACTGGTAGTTAGTCTTGCTCTGCGTCAATCGGAGACCTGCATTTCTTTCATTTCACATATTTGTTCCTATCTCGTATTTATAAGTATTACCTACTGCATTATATAGATATACAGCAATACAAATCGTGTGTTAAAGGAGTTTGAATGAATTTTTCGGCTTACTCTCAAAACTTTACGAATACGCTATAAATGGTGAGTATGTGGAATACATTTACTTCATTATAAGATTGGTTTCATTATTTTGTCTTTTCTTATACTTATTTTATAGAGTTGGAGATCTTATATATCAATCCTTCCTTCTATGATCATTTTCAAAAGCTTTAGGATAATATTTCTCATTTATTACTAGAGCTGAGGATGTTTGCGGTACGGCAGGACCGTATGTAGTGCATCCCCACATTTAACTATTTATCTAAATATTCTCTGTAATGATTTGCCGGATCTCATAAATTAATAGAGTGATATTTTAGTATGCACTGGATATTGTTATTATACAAAATCATAATAGCCATTTGTATTTATGGATCATAAATAATAATACGCATGTATTTGTATTTGGTTGTGAATTCAATTTAAACTTAAAACGAATCGTAATATTTTAACGACAAGCCGTCCTTACAATACATGCATTCGAGACAAAGTGTGCAACTCTACGAATAACTTCCATAATTGATCGAAAATGGACATTTTGGAGCTGAAGTAAAGCCCCTATCCTTAGAAAATTTTATTACTGTCGTTAAGAACTATTATTATAAACAACAAAGGCCTTTTATTAGTGTAGAAGTTTTAGTTTCATTGAATTTCCATGTTGTAAGTAGTCAATTGTAAAGTGTTCATTCACAATATTCTAAAACAAGGTGTAAATTTAACTAAAATCCAGAAAAACACATTCTGATAATATATTACTAGATTAGAAGCTGTGTTTATTACTATTTATTATATTATTTTTATAACCAAATGCAATAAAAGCTACGAAAACAAAAGAAACCTCGATTTATTAAAATCTTGTCACACAGCCTTTCAAAGCCTGGCAGCACATATTTTGCATATATTTTATATATACTACCTACTTGAACTAGGTGAATGGAGTTAGAAGTTATAACTTATAACTTCTTCAATTATGGAAGTTATTCGTAGAGTTGCACACTTTGTCTCGAATGCATGTATTGTAAGGACGGCTTGTCGTTAAAATATTACGATTCGTTTTAAATTTAAATTGAATTCACAACCAAATACAAATACATGCGTATTATTATTTATGATCCATAAATACAAATGGCTATTATGATTTTGTATAATAACAATATCCAGTGCATACTAAAATATCACTCTATTAATTGATGAGATCCGGCAAATCATTTCAGAGAATATTTAGATAAATAGTTAAATGTGGGGATGCACTACATACGGTCCTGCCGTACCGCAAACATCCTCAGCTCTATTTATTACTAACACGATATGTTTAGAAACGAACCGTTACATAAATCTGTCAATACGAATTGTCAGATAGAATATATAATATATTTTATCAGAATAATTGAAACAAACAGTGTGAAGGCACAAACAAAATGCAGTTTTCTGGAGAGTTGGCTGTGCTAACCTTTGGAAGAGCGTCGTTACTTCACATTAATTATGTGGACGGTATGCGAGGTACTTCGGCTGTCTGACAACAGGTAGCGCCGAATCTACTTCTGCGCTCGGTCTGGATAATTACGGTGATAGGGCGAGGTGGTTCTTTTCTGTAAATGTGTCTGGAAATATCCTTTCTCCAGCAGGGGCGTACCGATGAGCTTGTAGAAAAGCGAAATATGTATCTACGTCTCTGGGGATAGGATATATTCGGACACGTTAACAGAAAATATTAATAGTGAACCTGCATTTGTGTTCTTCAACCAGATTTTAGTAATATTTTATATTATTAAAAATACCTTTGTATTATAATATATTTCATTATGAAGTTCCTTCCAATTAGTATTTTTGTGTGTAGCACTCATAAACGGCAATATTATATCTCTGTCTTTATCATTAGTTTTCTCATCAATATAATGTTGTAGTTAGGTTTATTTAGAAAATTACATTGCTATGTCCCCTCCCAAAACTGATATTTGCATTTGCGAGACAACAACTTTAGACCATAGATATCAAAATAAGTGTTTCGTCTTTAATATTTTATAGCATTGGTATACCACAAGCTCGCATGTTTGCACCTCTATATTTTCTTAATCTTTATATTAACACATCACTAAAATAGTTTTAATTAAAACAAATATTAAACTACAAAAACAATGCATACATTAATTCATTGTATTCAGAAGGCCATTGCGTCATTTTGTTTTGAATTTTTAATCTAAAAATGGAATGTAGTCACCGTCAGTTGATACGAAAAGGATAAACTTATACGCATATGTGTATATTTCACATACATACTTACGTGTAAGTATATGTATATTATATAAATGGATATGCGTGTGTATATCAATTTTAATTGTGTACGCAATGAGGTTAGGTTATAAAATATATACTGCAGCGATAACTGAAAGCTATACATCATTAATGCACCCGTATAAATATGCATATCTTATCGAGTCCCCTTTTTTTCGTTTGGCGTGGATATTTTTATTTTTTCAATATCAGTTTTTATCTTCGTCAGTTGGAGTGATAAAGATAGCGCGAATGCCGGCAACAAATACGTGTTAAGATATGTTTTTTCCTTGTTTTGTGCGTGTGAGAAAAACTCAGTCTCAAACTTGTCAGAATGAGAAGAAGAATCTGTTTGTGTAAAGATTTTTTGACGCCTTACAAATCCTACATACTACTGCTTGTGGGTCACACTGATTTTAGATAAAAATGTTTACATTTATAAATGGATTAACATCGGCGCTGGTGGCAGTTTAAAGTAATATTGCGCGTAATTTTTGTAGACGTATTAAAATATTTGCGGAAATGTTAAGAGAATTCTTTTTTCACGTGGCTTGTAAACATCATGATAGCAGAACTTTGGTTAATTATAAAATAATTAATTGATAAGGGAGACACTTGTTGAAACTCCATAACTATGATAGTATAAAAAAATGCACTAATTTTAAGCTTCAAATAATTTAATCTAACTTTCCACTACAATATCGTTTCATCACACTGTGACTTCATCAGGTGGATGAATAAATGGTGAATTTACAAATGTACAAGTTATATATACAAAGCCTGATAATTATAAATTTAATGAAAGTAGGGGGGAATTACAAATTTCTGTTTGGTCGTTTAATACTAACACTAATTTCTTATATCTAGAAATTTCTAATGATTCTAGCAAATCTACTTTTTTACTTTTATCTTGAATATGAAGAATTTTGAAGTTCGTATTAAAGTTGTGGTTATTCTATATACAATGATTAGCAAAAGTTGAATCTGATTTATTATTTCTGTAACTATTTTGATGTTCGGATATCCTTTGAGTGAATGTTCGTCCTGTTTGACCAATATATGACATATTAATTATTAATTAATTTCCTAGATCTTACTATATCAAATAATGCTGATAAACATGAATTTGCCATTTATCATAAACGTACACATACAGATACAACAATACATGCGTCCTCCTTTCATCCTTTAAAACACAAATTAGCCGCGTATGAATCTATGATACATAGACTTTTACATATACCCCTTAATAAAAACAATTTCAACATAGAATTAAACAGAATACACACTATTGCTAAAAATAATGGATATTCATACAATATTATCAATAGAATCCTCCAACACAAACAAAAAATACTTACCCGCTCTTTAATATACCCTAAACAATTAAAAGATGTAGTATATTATTCTTCCTTAACGTATATCGTGAAAACTTCAGACATAATTAGTAATCTTATCAAGAAAGCCACTAATACTATCCTAGCGTACAAAACCAATAATACAGTTGGTAGTTTTTTAAAAAACAATAAGGACAAACGGATAAAAAACTTGTTTCAGGCGTCTATAAGTTAACTTGTGAGTGTAATATGTCATATATTGGTCAAACAGGACGAACATTCACTCAAAGAATATCCGAACATCAAAATAGTTATAGAAATAATAAATCAGATTCAACTTTTGCTAATCATTGTATAGAGAATAACCACAACTTTAATACGAACTTCAAAATTCTTCATATTCAAGATAAAAGTAAAAAACTAGATTTGCTAGAATCATTAGAAATTTCTAGATATAAGAAATTAGGGTTAGTATTAAACGACCAAACAGAAATTTGTAATTCCCCCCTACTTTCATTAAATTTATAATTATCAGGCTTTGTATATATAACTTGTACATTTGTAAATTCACCATTTATTCATCCACCTGATGAAGTCACAGTGTGATGAAACGATATTGTAGTGGAAAGTTAGATTAAATTATTTGAAACTTAAAATCAGTGCATTTTTTTATACTATCATAATTATAAAATTGTTAAATTTAAAATTCAATCGTTCTTTGAAAGGTTTTAGATTTGCCAATGCATATAAATAGTCAAATTTGTTGAGTAAAATTTAAAACAATTTATTGTTGTTAAGCAAAACACAAAGTACATACAGGTTGTGCAAAATCAGAGGATACCTAGTTGCACGACAAATTTGACGACACAAGATATAGCACGATTTGAAAATTTCCCATTCAGGGTTTATTCTCATATACCAAGAAAACGTTCATATAACGTGCCTTTAAGAACTTCCCTAATTACAGACGACCATGCTGTTTTTTAAGTTGTTGGTGACAGTGCACGTATTCTGTCACAAACGTATAATTTTGATAGTTTGGTTATGTCAATAAATGTGTGTACAAATTAGTTATTTAGTTTTTCAAAAATATTTATTATATATATCACATGATAAATTCTTGGAATTTTCGGCTTTTTATATTAAATATTTTCAAATTAGTATGTTATTTTGCGAAGTAAATTACAAAGTAAATTATACGAAATTTTATTTGAAAAATTTTCGTCCACGTTGGGACTTGAACCCAAGTCTAAGGTTTGCCGGATCGTCGCTCTAACCAACTGAGCTACGAGGAACTTGGTTTCAAGTCTTTTTGGAAACGCCTTATAAGACATCGATGTTAATATTCAGATGTAGTTTTGAAAGTCTGAAAATTTGAAATTGCTAATTGCTAAAATTTTTCATCCACCAACAACAGATTAATTCAATCAAAACCCGAATTTAATTAAATATAATCATATATTTTTTCATATAAAAAGAACGTTCTTGTCTAAAGGTTTAACGTAGTCTGTCACTCAATATCGACACTACGATCGCTTTCACATAAAGCCGTCCTTCAAAAATACAAGTTTTTTGCTTACACATAAATATTTCAAAAATATACATGTAAGTTCAAAAATAATAGTACATACATATTTAAATAAATTTTAGATATGACTTATCGAAAACTCCATAGCAATATGTTCATTATTTATACATATTACAACATATTTATAGGAAAAAATAGTTATTTACGATACAAGTGTTAAAAGTGCGATTTTATTTCACGAGTAAAAGTTTGCGACACGAGCGTTAGCGAGTGTCGCAATTTACGAGTGAAATAAAATAGCATTTTTAACATGTGTATCGTACAATATTTTTTCTACAAACACAATTTTTATTATAAAATATAAAGAAACTCCACTGACCAAATTTAACAGCTCATGAATACGTTTTGACACAACTGGACGCAGCCGTTAAATTACGTCAAATTAAGTCACAATTCATACAAAAGATGAGTTCGTATTTTAATAAAGAAAATGAAGTAATAGCGGGAATAATAATTCTGAAAGTACTGCAGCACAGGAAATAAATATCTTAAATTACACAAACTGTACATTTAATATTAATTATCCAAGAAATATGTAATTTTCAATCATTTTAATATATGTTGTCATTTTTGACAAACTGTCATGTCAATTTACTTTTAACACTAGTGTTAAAAGTACTACTTTTAACACGCTACGCTATAAAATCGCATTTTTAATTGAAGTTAGCCGTGTCAAAATGTCAACTTTTAACGGTGTTTGTAGAAAAACATAATTTGCTAAGCTCTTTTAAAGTATGGTTCAATCATAGTTTACTTTAAATTTTTTTACTGGTTTAAAAACTACAACTTCACATGTATGTAATAAATAATGTCCCTTAATTTTACACACACTTCGCTCATACTAGATAAAGTAGATTTTGGAGTTTCACATTCGTCCACATCACTATTATTGCACAATTTCTCAACACTTTCAACAGCAAATTAATACACATAATTAATTACATTCCGGTCCTCTATATCGTCAAAATTAACCTCTGTGGACTCGACACAAATTTATTTGAAAGTTATACTGTGTCGCTGGCAGAAATTTTCCAACCATCAATTTGATGCTGCGAACTTTTCCATCTTTAAAAAGCTTGATGCCTCCAGTGGTTCTTGTTTAAGTAGCCGTCCAGATATTGGAATTGCTTTATGTCTGGCTTTGTAAAACCAATTGTAGACGACTTAATCTACTGCCAATCCTTCCGACTTCGAAAACTTTCGTTTTTCTCCAAGTTAACATATTCCCCAACCATATTTTATAATACACCTTTATTTTTCATAATATCGTTAATCTGTGTTTTATTCGGGCAACTTCCGCGAACTTAACGCATACTTTTCCCATTTTCCGATTACATTTATTATGTCTTTTAGCAACAAACTTTTTTTTTCAGCGACATACTTAATTAAGAACCTTTCAAATACGGAGACAACTTTAAACTCATCAAGTAAAACTTAAAGACCACATTATATGTAAACTTGTAGAAATGAAGGCGATCTCTGTTTGATGATCAAACATAAACATGCACCAATTGCGCCGGCAATTTGCTTTCGGGTCGTGTCCGGGACTGAGATCGCATTCATTTCTACAAGTTTAATTTAATTATGTGTACATACTAGGAATGCATAATTATGGGCAATCTCACAAAAATACAAAATAATATTGGGTATCTTCAACAATAAAAATACATCATAAAAGAATCTGCGTTACGTAAGAACATATTGATCTGTTGCTTTCGAACACTACGATATTAGGTTGGTAACATGACAAGAGTTATACAGGCTGATTTATTTTCGGTTCTCACCATGGGGATCTCGCTTATTATTGGAGATAGAGTATAGGTTTAAATTTGGCAAAATTGTTAAATTTTGTGTTTGTTATAAACCCGTAAAGAAAATAGACCTGTGACAAATGACCTTCGTTATTTAAAACAAAAACGCGAAAGGCCCATTTTCTTCTTTTACCTGTAGCACCGACATTTGGCCTTGTAGAGAAAACATAAAAACACATCCTTGTGGCCATTTCTAAACCTCTATCCAGTGGTGTACTCTAAATTTTTATACGACGTTTCGTTTCTTTCTGGCCATCATCAACTATCTAATTTCTTATAGGCGCCATATTGGATTTAGACATCTACAAAAAGAGTTTTTTTTCTGATTTCAACCATGTACCACATGCTGACTAAAGTTTTTGACATTAGGTTTTATTTGAAAGAATAAATCATAAGATTAGATTAAATAAGGTAGCCATGGAATTTCAATCTGTCAAACATTTCATTTATTGTTCATTAATAATACAAAAATGTCATACACTAACAAAGAGAAACGAGATATGATAAGTATTTTTTATTCTTCAAACCGAAATTCAACAGTAGCGAGTACAAGATATCTACAATTATATCCAGAACGACAACAGCCTCATCGTACCATTTTTCTAGATCTCGACAGAAATTTGGTCGAGAATGGATCATTTATTAAGCCGCGTAATGGTCAAGACAACAGGAATTTAAATGAAAATCTACAAGATATTTTACAAATGGTAAATTAAAAGCGTGTTTTCTAATTTCATGTTAATCTTGTATTTTTATAGATAAATAATAATCCATCAATTTCTACACGCGAAGTAGCGTCAGAATTAAATTTGTACCAGTCCAGAGTTTGGAGAACTTTACATAAAAGTAGGTTTAAACCATACAGGATCCATGTTAGTCACTCTTTACTGCCTGGAGATAATTTGAGAAGGCTAGAATATTGTAATTGGTTAATGGGAAGGATAGAAAATGACGAAAATTTTTTAAGCAAAATCATCTGGTCAGATGAAACAAAATTTACAAATTCTGGAATGTTCAACAGAAATACGGAGCACTATTGGGCAGTACAAAATCCCCGACAAAACAGGGCTAGAAGACCACAACATCGTTTTGGAATAAACGTTTGGATGGGTATTTTGGCAAATCGTCTCTTAGGACCAGTTATGTATGAAGAACATTTAAATGGAAAAAGATATTTAAACATTTTACGTACATACGTATCTGACTAACTTGACGACAATATCCCATTAAATCAATTACAATATTTATGGTGGCAACAAGATGGCGCACCAGCACACAATGCAGCTGTTGTTAGAAATTTCTTAAATCAAGAGTTTGCAAATCAAGAGTTTGGATTGGAAATAGGGGAGTTGTTGAATGGCCTGCGAGATCACCTGATTTAAGTCCGCTAGATTTTTGTTTATGGGGGTATGTTAAAAATAATATTTATAAAGTAGATGCGCCACAAAACATTGAAGAATTACGAGACAGACTTCAGAATGCCTTCGATGCAGTTCCTAGAAGAACTATACAAAGGGCAGAACAAAATGCCAGAAGGCGTGCCCAATTGTGCATTACCGAAGATAGCCAGATAATTGAACATTTACTGTAATTGTTTATTAATTACTTTTCTATGTATTTTTATTAATGTTTTTGTTATCTTGTACTCGCTACTGTTGAATTTCGTTTCGAAGAATAAAAAATACTTATCATATCTCGTTTCTCTTCGTTAGTGTATGACATTTTTGTATTATTAATGAACAATAAATTAAATGTTTGACAGACTGAAATTCCAAAGGCTACCTTATTTAATCTTATAATTTATTCTTTCAAATAAAACCTAATGTCAAAAACTATAGTCAGCAGAAGATGTCTAAATCCAATATGGCGCCTATAAGAAATTAGATAGTTGATGATGGCCAGAAAGAAACGAAACGTCGTATAAACATTTAGAGTACACCACTGGATAGAGATTTAGAAATGGCCACAAGGAAGTGTTTTTATTTTTTCTCTACAAGGCCAAATGTCGGTGCTACAGGTAAAAGAAGAAAATGGGTTTTCGCGTTTTTTTTTAAATAACGAAGGTCATTTGTCACAGGTCTATTTTCTTTACGAATTTATAACAAGCACAAAATTTAACAACTTTGCCAAATTTAAACCTATACTCTATCTCCAATAATAAGAGAGATCCCCATGGTGAGGGCCGAAAATGAATCAGCCTGTATATTGTCTCTCTGTTACTATTTCAAAGCTTTACGATAAAGTATTCGTTTTCAATAATTTGTGACAATATGAAATTGAAAAAGCTACATTAATATTCGAAGATGTAGGTTTAAACATTGTTAACCAGAACTTTGCAATTATTTATTCACTACACCAAAACAGCTCACTTGATGGCAGATACAATACAGCAAATTTCATGATTGCATTCATCGTAAAATTTCTTGATTAATGAAATACCGTGTTTAGTTAACAATCAAATTGAATAATAACACATTTTCTATTTAAAACACGTGTTCGTTCCAATTTTTTTCTTTTGACGAGCTATTAAATAAAATTTAAAAGATCTAACATTTATCTTCAATCAGCATTCAATGAAAGACCAGGGCCTTTCGATCTAATTTATATTTGTTTTTCAACAGTTGTCGTATCAATGCTAGTACAATAAATTAGTTCTTTACAACAAAAAAAGGTTTTAAACTCGGATCACTAGGAGTAGTTGAAAAGGAGGCCAAGACCAACAAGACATTGGCATGTGTTCAATTAATTTCTTTTCTATGCAGGTAATGAAAAGTATATCACAATAGTCTAGTACTGTTAACATTTATTTCAATTATATTTTTTTATTTAGATTTAAAACATCGAACAATAAAAGCGTTAGTTATTTTCAGCGCATTTTCATTTGCAATAGGATTAAAAGAGACATATTTAACAAATGAAAGTTGTAATTAAAGGTGTATTGATATTGTCCACCGACAATTTAGTCCTTTGTTCATTTCAATAGTGTGCAGAATGTACCATATGTTCATAGTTGTCTTTATATCTGATTTTTACTTTAGATTAGAAGTTACGGTGATTCTCACAATATAGTTAGCGCAATAACGTGTATTAGCAGCCGTTTGTATAATTTAAATTCTGCGAATTTAAACCTATTTCCCTTTTAATTGGTTAATTTGGCTAGCTATTTATACTATGTGACATTTATGTGACAAAAAAGCGAATCACCTACTAAAATTATATAGGTATTTCTAAAGCCAATTTTGTACATATTCACATAACAAGTATTCATGGGCTTGCTTTTTGGAAAAACGCTCGGATATATCGATTTTATTTTCGGCTGCGGTTTTTTGACGTGAAACATCTAATAGCGCGCCACGGGGGTAAACTCGGCTCTTGAATGTCATCATGGGATCACCGGGCGACCGCTCAGTCTGCGCTTCTCTCTCTTCACCATACCGCTAGCGCGCTTCCGTCTCTATGCAGCGCCTATACCGTGTGTACGTTTATATCGATGAACGTTATAATCTGTGTGTATGCTGGCGCCCCCTCTCTCCTCTATCCATACAAATTGTACGCTAGGCGTTCGCCGCTTTTACGTGTGTATATGTGTGTCCAACGATGCGCGCTATAGTCGTCTTACTTGTGTACATGCCATTGTTTCAAGTTTTCAATTCAATCGGAGCTTCCTTTCGAGCATAAAAGAGTATTTCCAACCGAATACGTTGCAGCTTTTTATTGATTTTACATAACTTCCAACGCTTTGATCAAGTAGATTATGATGGAATACTCTGGTTATGTAATAGATTTCGCTTTATATATTACGATAATGCCTTATTAGGCGTTTTCAATAAGACTTGAAATCAAGGTCCTCGTGGCTCAGTTGGTTAGAGCGACGGTCCTGCAAACCGATGTTAGCGCGGACGAAAATTTTTCAAATAAAATTTCGTATAATTCGCATTGTAATTTGTAGACAGGATATTTAGGACTTTAAATATTACGATAACCCACCGACTGAATTTATTTCTATTTATTTCTGGGGTACCTCGAGATAATGTATTAGCACAATCGTTTTTCTCAAACCTTGTCCTTTCTGCGATATAACGACCCGACTAAAGGATTAAAACCGTAAAGTTCTTTATTGGCAACTACCAGAGCACAGTGGCAGATAAGTTCATAGAAACGAGCGATTAGAAGTATTAGAATATGTCGATACCTGACCAGGACTCTAAAAATTTTTCCACTCTGAAGGTTGTATCTCAAAATCATGGTTTTCGAAGGCTTTGACTGCTTCTTAAGGTGTTGGAAATCGCTGTCCACGCATTTTTTGTTTCAGAGTTGGGAACAAAAAGAATACATTCAGCGACAAATCCGGTGTTAACGGTTTATCGGTCATCTACAGGAATTGTTGCGATGTGTCCTGTACAGCCAAAGAAGCAAGAGATCATTTTCTTGGAAGTGCTCCTTGCACGAACAACTTTTGTAGGGTTCGGTTCGTCTTGGAACACCCATACAGTAGATTGTTGCTTGGTTTCCGGCTCATACGCATATATCCATGTTTCGTCACCTGTGACGAAGTTGTATACGGATTCGGCGGTTCCTACGTCGAATTTTTTGCGCATCTCTTTACACCAAATGACACGAGCTGCTTTCTGTGCTTCGGTCAAGTTATGTGGAATCCATCTGGAACATCCTTTTTTTACAAATAAATGTTCATATAAAATCGAATGAATTGCAGTCTGCGAAATGCCAAGAGATGCCTCTACCTCACTGTAAATCACATGTCGATCGTGTTCTATCATTTTCTGCACAGCATCGATGTGTTTTGGAATCACAACAGTTTTTGGTCGACCTTTACGTGATTCATCACTCATTGAGGCACGGCCATGACGAATTTCTGCAAAACAATTGTAAACTGTCTTCTCTGATGATGCTTCGTTACCAAAAGTTGACCGAAGCGATACAATGCATTCTTGTGGAGTTAGGCCTTTTTTATAATCGTAAAAATCATTCAACGAAAACCTCCACGAGTAATCTCCATTATTTTACAAATTTACTGCCTTAAAACTGTCACTCTCAACAAACTACTAACTCAATTTCTAAGCTATCGCGGATTTCTTATTGACAAATGTCAAACATTAAGAATATAGTGATTATATATGTCAACAGCACCATCTAGTGGTCGATTGTAAAAATATAAAAGATGTACCTCGAATCTTTGAATCGCTGAAATAAGGTTATTAACATTACAGGGGGACTGTACAGAACGCGATAGAAGTAACTTTTTTAAAATCGAGGCATTTACTTAATTTATTATTATATATATATATATATATATATATATATATATATATATATAATATTTTCGTGACCTTGGTATTATATGGTAAACTTAATCAGTCGGCGATTAAAGGTCTGGTTTATTACTTCAAAGTATATATATTCAAAAAAACCCTACATGTTTCGGCAATTATGCCTTTATGCCGATAAAGGCATAATTGCCGAAACATGTAGGGTTTTTTGAATATATATACTTTGAAGTAATAAACCAGACCTTTAATCGCCGACTGATTAAGTTTACCATATATATATATAAATATTTCTTGACCTTTATATATGATAGTAGATTTAGATATTCGGCGATTTAAGGTCTGTTTTAGTTTAGTATATATTTAAAATAATCTCTTACATGTTTCGCTAAATATTACCTTTATCAAAGAATTATAAAAGACAGTATATCAATGTCAAAGTTATATAAGTAATGCAGTCATGGTGAGAAATATATATTCATAAATACATTCTACATTCAATTCAAATAATAATAATTCATGACTTAACATTCCCAACAGCTAGACGCCAATTACAAATAGGAATCGGTAAACCATGAGTTATTATTACACTTGCGCCCGGAGCGACTTAAGATGTTAAGCTGCCGACATTCACCTAGAACGGGAAGGAAAACCATGAAAACCTACTCGGACAGCCCAGCTCCGGATTGAAATAAGGACTGCCGGCAAATTAAGCAGTGCGCTAGATATTTATATAACATAAGATATATATGTATAATATATGATTTGAAAGCATGAAGCGTAGAGTTCAATTTTATCTTCAAAATAATGGTCAACATTTTCAATATCTGCTTTAGTATTATTTTCTATTAATTTTGACTAATGTAATTAATATTTTTTGAAAAACTAAATTACTACTAAAACTAAAACTAAATTATTACACACATTCACATAGCCAAACTATGAAAATTATACGTTTGTGGTAGAATACGCGCACTGTCACCAACTATTAAAAATCATGGCCGTCTCTAATGAGGTATGTTTTGAAGATATCTTATATATCTGTAATAATTAATAAAATAATGTATGACGCTACAAAATATTAGGTTATGTATTGGATCTGATGCACTTATTTCAATCAATTTGAATTTTTAGTATGACCAACGTTACTAATTTAAGGTAAAAGTCCTTTTAGTTAAGAAGAATTAGCATTATATTTATGAGACGGTCGTCTTTTAATATAACATTTAGAAGAGCTTTTAGGCAAAATGAACTTTTAGATAAAATCCCGTTTAAGGAAATATTATGAAACCGGCCGTAACTATAGTAAAAATTTAAAGGTATCCTATTTCTACAATATATAACCTTTGACCTAAACGTCAACACCTTCGAATTATTAGGAAATACGTCCTTGAGATTTATTAAAGCTTTTTTAGACATATTGTATTGTGTATATTACACCCAGAGATTTAGGAAGGGTGAATTGTTTATCTCAATTTGTTTATTTATTAATCTATTCATCATAAATACTATTTGTGGATAATAGCACATTGGACAGTAACCCGCGGAGTTTAATACGAGAAAAAGTTTTAATTTTCTTCACAGTTGAAATCTGAACAGCTCTCTCAATTAAAAACGTATTAGAAGTAAAAAATTCTCTAATATGATTAGAAAAACAAATTTATAGTTTATTTCAAATAATAAGAATATAACTTTGAACGGCTCTAATGCTTTTATTTCACCACCTGCGACAATAACTACCTGGCCGCTCAATACGATTATCTTTTGATTGATCCGAAATTTAATTTCTAATTTTAGTCTTTCTTTCTGAAATACGGCTAAATTTAAAAAGAAATTTATAATCCGAATCAATGAAATGAATCTAATCACAATCTTTTCGACCTCGTGCTTATGCGGACAAAGAGTGTGGTAGGTTCGCAAGAAACACGTGACTCCGAAGAGTTAAGACCTGCAAGTAGAATTCGTTCGTAACGATATTTTGACCCGGTCGTGCGCCGGCAGTGCTCCACGGTGAAGAAGGCAGTATGAAAAAAGGGAAAAAAGCAAAGAGAAGCAGTAAAAAAGAAAGAATGGCAGTCGCCTTCTCTCGCTGAATAACAGGTTTCGTTCCTCAGGAGATTTGCGTTCGACAAATATGACCGTTTGCCGAGTCCTACTCGCAAAATGCATGCAAGTATGCAGATTGCTGTTAATTCTCACGCACTTAACGATGCGTCAAACACTTCCGAAAGCCTTTCGACGTGCTTATTTATCATTATAAATGTGTGAGATAGGTTTTCCACACATACTTGCGCATACATTGCCGGATTGGTATTTTAAAATTCCCGCGAAAATTCATAAACGAACGCGATGAAAGAAACTACCTGTTTTGATGTGTGTGTACTGACTCCTTATGGTCAAATATACATTACAGAGATGTATGTGTGACTATCTTTTGTGGGTATTAAACGCTTAATTGACTTTAAAAACTACTTTCCGCAAAGTTTGTTCGACATATATAGACTGTTCCATTGCCGACCTACCAAGTTATTTTAAGCAAAAACATCCTATAATTTTGGAATGACTTGTATATTTTATTACAGTAAAAGTATCGGAATTTGAACTGCTGAAATTTTTATGGTCAAAATAATTCGAGGTACCGTGCATTAAGTTAAATATCTATAATAAACTTGAAGCTCCAAATCCAAAGAATTGCTAAACATGAAGTACGTAACCGGATTGATAAATAACATCTCTAACTAACTAAAAACAAAATAATGAGAGCGGTACTAATGAATTAAATTTATTGTACAACCAATGTACATAAAAAAAACTTTCTTATTTACTGTTGATCCAATTGCGGACACCAGCCCCATCTTTGGTGTGTGATGTAAATTATTGACCTTTTAATACTTCCTTGAACTTTGGGAATAACCAGAAATCTAAAGTTGACCAATCAGAACTGTACGGAGAATGTGAATTTCAGGCTCGTTACTGTCTTCATCGTTTCGTTGTTGCAATAGATCGCATTGCAACAACGAAACGATGAAGACAGTAACGAGCCTGAAATTCACATTCTCCGTACAGGTGCTGTCGTGGCGCAAGAGAAAATTCGTTTTCTCCGCTCTTACTTCATGGATACTTTCCTTTGCTGATCGTAAAGTTTTGCAGTATTTTATTGAATTTATTGTTGATCTCTTCGGCAGCTATTCCGTATGAATAACTTCCTTTACATATCAGTATAATGGAACTTCTATGAATTTTCGTACACGTGGAGAATCAAGATGGTAATATTCCATTGGCTGCCGCTTGTTTTCGAGGTCATAATGATGAATCCCAAATTCGTCACTGGTGGTAATATTCATTCCCTTCATGCCCATATTGGTTAAGAAGTTTTTGACAAATATTTTGTCTTTTTTCTTTCACAACATACTGCTATGAACTTTTCCCCACAAATATTTTGAAAAGTTTAATTATTTTTGAGTGTATTATTATTTTGAATATTTGTTGATATGACTTCCGCAGTTTGAGAACGCCGGTTGATCTGCTGTGAACGATTTTTATAACTGTATTTTTTTATACAGCGCCTACGTGCTTCATGTGGACTAGACAGGCACAAGTGTTCAGTGAAGTAAGAAAGGCGTGCTTATTTAAAGATAAATCTTTATCTTTGTTTTAGTAATTTCGGTTTTTGTTTTTTGATTTAATTGTGTTTTTGTGCTTGCTTATATCATTACCGATTTATTTTACGAGATTGTGAATCTCGTAATTGATTTTTAACACTTTCTTACTCATGTGTCTCGAGTATATGAATATATTTTTTTACGTAAGTAATATATTTTATAAAAGATATCTTATATTTTTATATTGAACGATTAGAATATTCTAATGTTCTATTGTATTATTATTATCGTTTTGAAATTTAATCTTAGTTATTTGATATAAATGACAAAGAAGGTTTTTTAAAATTTCAAGTATAAAAAACTTTTCTGTAACTGTAAAATTTTAGTACGCTTGGGATAGCAAGGGCATTTTTTACATGTGGTTGCACATGCGTTAGAGTTTGTTTCGGTCTGTCAAATAGTTTGTTATTTTGTTCTCTTGGGAGAAATTAAAAAGTTTCTTTGTAATTTATTAGTTTTAATTTTGATCGGAAGTCACATAGGTTTTTGATCGCATGCTGCAGTCACTTCCATGCGTTATTTTTACCTTAAGAATATTGTTAAATGAGGCAATATTAATCTTTATACTTTATAAAGGTTTTTTTTAATTTTTTTAAATTTTTGTATTAAAGTTTCATTTAAATTTTATTGTGTTTAGTTTTAAATTGACCTTTTTCTTTTGTGCTCATAAGTAACTCAAAGATATTATTACTATTTTGCTCAAATAAATTTTGAGTGGCGCCTAAATATTTTATTAATTCAATCGTGTTTTCCACTTTTCCGATTGGAACCCTGAGAGGTAAGCAGTCCCATTTTGAAAATAAACCGACTGAAAATCTAAGCTGGACAGATTTGTAGTGAATAGTGGTATAACCAATTTCAAAACCACTAATCATAGCAATACGTTAATTGTCGCGAGACCCATTTAGTGAAAATTTTTCTGTAATAAAAGGTCTGAACTTAACTGGACTCTGGACTCTTTCTTTCTTTTGCTTAATCCTGCGATTCCCTTGAATCAGTGCGTTTTCTTGTCTTTAATTCTTCTCATGCGCCATTGATACTGGTTGACCTGATCGCTTTCCATCAAACACCTTCATTTCGCCTCTATGATAAAGTTTTACATATTCTTGACATTCATACAATCGTTGCTATAAACAGCTTTCAAACGCCTGAAAATTTCAATGGGTCTATAAGCGTTAAAAATTCTAGCACGAATCATTATTTGTATGCATCTCAGAAATCAAATTCATGATAACTGATATTGTTACTCAATGATGGTACATAGGAAAATAAAACTTTGTAAGGTAAGATGTGATACTCAAAATTATCGTTTGCAGGTTAGAACTCGTTTCTATCCCCACTACTCACACAATGGCTTTATTGGAGACCTTATATATAAATCCAACTTAGTATTTTAGAGGGAATTGTACATGTCCCTTGGATTTTGTATTTTTCAGCATAAAATCTCTCAAAAAGTGAAGATTTCGTGTACGTTATTACACAACTTCTGAAAGAATAACATAAATATTTATAAAATACGTAAGTGCGGGAGTTGGAGACTATATGCAAATAGAGACGGCGTCTAATTTGCATATAGTCTCAAGTTCCTGTCATAGGCTAAACTTTCTTGCCTCTAGATTAGGTGCTTTTTTCAGACGAATTTCTTTCTTCTTAACGCATCCGTTGCCAGATTTTTGTTCTTTTTTTGCTGTTCTATAAACCTTTCCCTAGTCTTTTCTTGGACAAGTTCCATGTTTACACAGAAATTTTTGTCCAATAAATATTTAGAAGCAAATAAGCATGTTTTTACTTTCAACGTGTCTGAACGTGTCTTATTGAATAAACTGTGACTAAACCCCATTAACGTTTGGCACTTATGACCTCTCTAAATAAAAACTTTCAGGACATAGTACTGAGCGCCATCTAAGTTTATTTTATTAAAGCTTAGAAATAACATTGCACTTATACCTTTGTGGAAATATTGGCGATGACATTTAGAATATTTTTAAGAATATATCTACGACATTTAGATTTTGGCGCTTAGTGCCTTTGGTACGTCAACTCTTCAATTAATCGTTGATTCCTTTGGAAGATATTCGGTGTAAATAATTCCCTTTGCATCCCAGAAAATGGTAAGCATGACTAGAAATCAATTAATAAAAAAAAATAAACCAAATTTATTTTTCATTTTCCAAAATATCTTTACTGCACCAATCTAAAACAACAGGACTACTTAACTGTAAAGTTGCATTAAAATCGGTGCGCGTCGAAGGATTTACCTTTATTATTTATTAATAAAAATAAATGGAAAATCATGATATAAAATAGGTAATTGTAATGGAATTGCTGTAACACTTTAGTTCTTGTAAGGCACCATATACGTACAGGAAGCCATTAGATCAAATATAAAATATTACAGTGGGATGCAGAATATGAATTTAATAATTTAAAGATAATCATTAATATTTTTATTCCTTTTAATTAAGCTTATTTACGTTTATATTTGCTTGAACCACAAATAGTAACGGGAAAATTAAATTTTAATTAGACGTAGCAAAATATATATTTCTTTCCTTCCTAGTCTAAGTATAGTCGGATAAATATCGGAATAAAAATTAGATCTGATTTCAATATCATTTCCTTTTATCATTTCCTACTTTTTCATTTTTAGTTCTTATTAAAGTAAGTAATACATCTAGTTTTACAGTGGTTAGTCAATATTATGCTTTCGGTCGGAGAAATCGGAATCCAAGAAATATTATTTAAACTTTTGATATTCCTATTCTTGTAGTAATGGGTGATCCAATTTAAGTTTCCTATATTGGCTACACTGCTAACTAGACAGTTGTCATTAATGATGCGTCTTTGTTAGTTTGAAACAACACATTTACGAAATGAATCGCTTAACCACCGCTGAACGCATTAAAATTGTTCAATTGCTCTATAGCAAATTCTGTATGAAGTGTGTATCGACATTTACAGGAAGATTATGGTCACAGAATAATTAAATTGTTTCAGTTATTCTGTTACATTACAAATGCGGTTAGACCGTAAGTATGAGTGAAGACACAAACAAAATACAGTTTCTAGAGAGAAGGTAGTGCCATCTCTGGAAAGGCGTCGTTGGTTCGCATTGGTTATGTGGACAGAGCGAGGTACCTCGGCCGTCTGACAACAGGCAGCGCTGAATTTACTTCTACGCTCGATCTGGATAATTTCTGTGAGATAACTATGTCGTTCTTTTTTTGTGAATGTGTCTGAAGATATCCTTTCTTCAGCAGGGACGTACCGATGATCCTGCAGAAGGGTGAAATACGTATCTGCGTCTCTGGGGAGGCATATGTTCGGACACGTTCACAAAAAATATTAATATTGAACCTGTATTTGTCTTCTTCACAACAGATTTTTAATAATATTTTATATTATTAAAAATACCTTTGTAAGATTATGGTCAACTTAATCGTCCTACTGAGTGAAGAATTCGCAACATAGTGAAATAGTTTGAAGAAACTGGTAGCATTGGAAATAGGGCATCGTTAACGCGTACGTTCAGCCGAGAATATTGCTGTTGTGGGTGATAGTGTGGTTAAAAACCCAGAATTATCGATTGCTCGCCGTTCGCAAACTTTGGGCTTTTCTTATGGCTCTCTTTGACGCATTTTGGATAAGGACTTGTACACTCGCCCGTATAAAATTCAGATAGCACAAGAACTGTAGCCCAGGCAGCGTAATTTAAAACTGTGTTTATTTACATATATAATTTAAGATCATCAGCAAAAAGTAATTTACGACAATCTAGATTCAGAGACAAGTCGTTGATGTATATCAGAAAGAGAAATAGACCTAAATTGCTACCTTGCGGCACACCTGACGCCAGAGTGAAGTTGCTGGATCTATGATCTTTATCAGAGATATACTGTGAAATATAAATAAGTGAAACTAGACAAGTTGAAAAACCCATTGACTAGCAATTTCACGTGGTTTATACGATCAAACGCTTTGGTGAAATCTGTGCAAATAACATTCGACTGTTCGGCATTATCTAAGTGTTCAGAGATGAAGTCAGTTGTTGCATCGAGATTCGTTCTAGTGGAACGTTTATCAACAAAACAATGTTGGTACCTATACAGATATAAAACATCTAACAAATGGAAATATAGTATTATATAAGCACACTTTGAAGATCCTTGCAAAGTTATTTATAGTTGTTAAACAGGTCACTACAGCTCGATAGTTTTCTTTCAAAGCAGTGTCACCAATTTTATCGATCGGCCTTAATCCGACGATCTTTCTTGCATCAGGGAAGATGCCCACATGCTTCCCAAATGCTATTTACATAATGGGTGACTACAATATACCGGGTGTGTTATGGAAAAAGGATTCTTTTCAGGATCATGTCCTTCTGGTGGTGTGGCTTGGGAATCACAAATTTTCGACGCAATAAATTTTTTAGAATGATATCAACTAAGCCTCGTTTTGAATTTTGCCAGTGTAATGCTGGATTTGGCCTTATCGACAGCTGGGGATACTACTGTACTACGAAGTAATTATAATGTTGTGGTCGAATCAAAACAGGCGAGCGTTTTGATTCGACCAGAAAACAGAAAAATTAGAATTTCTTTGTAATTTTCACCCAAATAAAACAATATTAAATCGAATATATGTCAGAAACAGTTGAGTTACGGATCCATGTTGATTATGAGTTTTTAGTTTGTTTCTACCAATATTATAATTGGACAAAATATGAGACACACATATTTTTACAGATTTTATATAAACAAAATAATTAAAAAAAATAATCATAAATATGTTACTTATACCACATGTTACATAATTTTTTGAATCGGAATATCTTTGTTAATTTAGCCTACGATTACACAGGCCTGCATAAAATTTGTGATGACGTGATTTTTGTTTGTTAAGATCAGTTTTTATATAGCTATAACAAATTAAAATACAGTTGGTCTCTACCACCCACAGATTTTTTTTTGCACAAAAGAAAAAGAAAAAAATATAAAAAAATCTTATAATAGGCATTTTAATACATTTTAAAATGAATGTACTACTTCAAATTCTAGGTATTAACCCAAAAATGATTTTCTGTTGTGGTTTTAAAGAAATTTATTAAATAGGCTCTCATTACCTGATGTAAATCTTTTATTACATGTATTAATTTTGGACAAGATTTAAGGAATTTTTACCTGCTAAATCCTATTTATTATGCTTTCACATTATTAGTACTGCGAAGAAGGATTTCAAGTTTATCACTCCAAACAAAATGTATATTTTAATGTCATTTACTTCATTATAGCTCTGAGTGTCGATCAGTAAACAAGTAAAATTAATTTGTCTTTAGTGTTTGTGCATGGTATTTGATAAATAAACATTGCTTAAAAATATGTCTAGCCGGTGTTGCAAAAACAAACCAGATGATTTCTGTTATATTTGTGGATATTTCGTTTTGAAAAAGTTTAGGAGACCAATTGGTGAATTTTTGAAAAATGCATATTATGCTTATTTCAAAATCAAATTAGGAGATCAAGATAAAGATTGGGCACTGCACGTTGTTTGTAAGGTATGTGAAGAAGGTTTAAGACATTGGACCAAAGGGAATAGAAAAAGCCTTTGGAATACCGATGGTTTGGAGGGAACCGCAAAATCATCATGAAGATTGCTACTTTTGTCTTTGTGATCTTAAGGGGCATAATAGAAAAACTTTGAAACATATTTTGTACCCAAACAATATTAAATCAGCTATCAGACCAGTTCCTCATAGTGATCATGTATCTATACCTATACTGCCCAAAGTACTACAAGAAGATATTGAAACCTCTTCAACTTCCGGCTCCGTACAGATGGATAGTGATTTTGAACCATCAATCTCAGGTCAAAACCAACCTCAGCTATTTTCACAAGCCGAACTGAATGATTTAGTAAGAGATTTGGGACTTTCAAAAGATCTTTCTGAAGTACTGAGGTCTAGGTTGAAACAAAAAAATTTGCTTGCCTCAGAAACTACCTTCAGATCTTCCTTTAGCTGAATATGACAGAAAAACAACCAAACGAAGCTTTTCTGAAAAACGAAAACGTTTTTTTAAGAAGCATAAAGAATAAATAACTATTTCTAATAGTTTCTATGTGTATATTTTTGTATTTTTTTAAATATAATATAAAACTAGCTTATAAATGAAATAAACCGTGTTTTTTTTATATTTTTTGATTTTACTGGTTTGAAAAATAACCTTACGTGATACAAAAAAAATAAAGGCAGATTTTAAATCAGCGCTACCCAATTACTAGAAAACAGTTAAAATTTTTAAATCAACATTCAAAGAGTTGAAAAATGCAGGCCTGTGTTATTTGACAGATCCTCGTATACATATGCCATAAAAATAAATATTTCCGTAACGCCGATGAAGACGGAAGACAACTTAATAAGAGGATCACGACAAGAAATATAAATGGGGTTTAAGTGGGACATAACATATAAAACAAAAGATATATAATGAATATTTATTAATTTGCCATTAGTTCTGTGACGGATTCTCTCTCTTTATTCATCACTTTTTATATCTCACTCCCGCACCAATCCTCCTCTCGATATAAATATACGATTGACTGTATTTGCTTGTTCAAAACCAAAGCAGGTAACAACATTAGTTACGTAATTATCAATATCCCGGGCCGTTATAAAGACTTAAGACCCAGCTGTACGTGGGAAAAGTATAGGTTACGTATCAGAAGCGGATTAAAGAAAACTTAACTGATTAACAGTTTCTCTTTGTAGAAAGAAATATACAACATTTCGAGCGAGTCGCAACAGATCTTTTTTTCTCTTTTTAATATCCTGTTTTTCCCCGAGTTTTATTTTGCGTGGCGGGAGGTCCCGTAGCATAAACATTGCCGCGAGCGACGACTTAAAATTTCGCGATTAATTTCACGTGATAGTTGTGTTATTGGTGTTTAGTTCTTAGGATTTTCCCGCGTATATTAGAATCGGGTTCTCGTTGTGTAAACGAGATTGAAGCGAGCGGAAGTAATGGATGTCTAAAAAAAGCGATAATGTTAAACTTAAATGCCCATCAGCAGTAAAGATCAATCTCGATAATGGATTGCGGTTAAAATGTCTTTTTTAGAACTTAAAAAACGTTTAAAACTGTAATAACTAAAGATATGGAAGGAATTGAATAAATAATAGGTACTTTCTAGCTTAGAGGAGGTCACGATTAAATCAGTGATTTCCGTGTACAAAAATTAAATTGTTTTTATTTGTATTAAATGACACAATAGTGATTTATTTATTTATTTCCATCGGTAACATCTTCATAATAGTTACTTATTATTAAAGGTCGGATTATATGCAGTTTGCATATTTGTATAATACATATATTCATTTTGTATATTATTTGCATATTTTGGTAGTAATTCAGTATTTTTTGCATATTTTTAGTATCCGAGTTTTATTTATTTACTAAATCAAATTTATTATAGGCATTACTAAAAATATGTCGTGGACGTAACAAACAAACAAAAATTAAACAACTTTCTTTAAATTAAAAATAGCATTTTATTAAGCCTCTTCCCGTTACTTTTCCGATAAGCGTCTCCAAGAATTTATTAATGCTCTTCCCATACATCCAGGCCGAGACAAAATTCCAGGAAAAGCCAATACCTTAAAACTTCTAAATAAACACAAAAATACATTTTACCAAAAAATTAGGAGTATATGTGTTTCTTTGCTATTCGGAGAAATTTATTCCCATATTCGAAAGTAATTTTATTTTAAACGTCATTTTACGTTGCGTTTCGAAGTGTTAACTTGTGAGTTGTGATATATAATAGCAAAAATGCCGAAAATAGCGACTGTGTCTTGATGATTGCACTTTATTCAGAATTGCGTATATAGCGAAGAAGTGTTTTGCGTAGTATGCTGCAAGATTCTGAGTAAAATTTTAAGTTTATTTCTTCTTATTAATTAATTAAGTTTTCAATTACATATTCCTTTATCTTTTACTAATATGTATTTTATAAGAAAACAACCGATGATATGATATTTTTTTTGCAGATTACAAGTGAGAGAAAGTTCCAAGTCGACCAACTTATGAAAACTCCATCTCTTGCTGCAAAACTAACAAAGATGAAATTGGCGAATAAGAGTCAGCAAACATTACCGCAATGTTTGCAATAAATTTCCAAAAAATCAGAACAAGAACAATTTAATGAAGATTTGTGTCAAATGTTTGTGTCGGCAGATATTCCACTACATAAATTAAACAATTTAAATGTCAAGTTATTTTTGCAAGAGCACATCAGCAAATATAACTTTCCCGACCAGAGCACGTTAATAAAAAATTATATTCGCTATATCTATGCAGAAGCATTGAATAGCATTAAGGAGGTTGTTGCAAACAATTATCTTTACATATGCGTAGATGAAACTACTGATAGTGTGGGGCGATACATAGTTCATTTAATGATTGGTATTCTTAACGTATCGGTTCCAGCAAAATCTTATTTAATTTCATCCAAACAGTTGGAAAAGGAAAATAATTTGACAACAACAAAGTTTACAAAGAACTGGAAGAACTGGCAACTTTCTTCTTACCGAAATCGATTCCAACAGAGAAAATTCTATTTTTTTGACGAATGCTGCACCATACATGGTGAAGGCAGCTTTCAACTTGAAAATCTTTTACCCAAATTTAATTCACACAACTTGCTTGGCGCACCGACTAAATCGTCATACAAGAGAAGTCAGAAACCATTTTCCCTTAGTAAATACTTTAATTAGTAGTGTTAAGAAAGTATTTTTAAAGGCCCCATTACGAGTTCAGTTTTACAAACAACATCTGCCCGGTGTTTCACTTTCCTCCTCAACCAATAATCACACGATGGGGAACGTGGTTGGAGGCTGCTATTTTTAATGCAAATCATTATGAAGGAATAAAGACAATTATTATGGATCTTGATAGGGATGCACAATCTCTGATAGACGCCCAAAAGGTGTATTCTAGTAAAGAAATACCTCAACAGTTGGCGTTTATTAAAGCCAATTACAGTTTTATTTCCATTTCTATATTGCAACTGAAAAAATCGCTAATCGAGAGCATTGAAATAATAAACAAATTTGAAAAATCATATTTTGATGTTAAAGGAGAAATGGGATAGTCCGTGTATGAAAGATTTTTATGTGTAATAGGAAAAAATGAGGATTTAAAAAGCTAAAGGGCATTGCTAAAATCTTGTGTGGTGATTCAATAGAAAATATTGAGTTGACAATAGATGATATTTCTAATTTGAAATATGCTCCTATAACAAGCGTCGACGTAGAACGAACCTTTTCAATATATAAATACATGCTTTCAGACAAGCGTCACAATTTTTCTGTTGAAAACTTTTAGAAATATGTGATTGTAAATTGTTTTCATAGTTAATTATATTGTAAAATGTTCTAAATAAACTTGTAGTAAACATAATAGAAATTTTTTTTGTACAGTATTCCACCTCGTATTTTTTTACCTCCATATTTTTCATAAGGAAGTGCATATTTAGGCTAAAACATCTGCATATTTATGCGCATATTTTCAGGTTTTTCTGTTGCATATAATCCTTTACTCATCAAATTTTCGTTTTTTTTAATTTTTCTTTGGAAACTATGTATCTACAATTTTCGTTTCTTATATAGTTCTAACAATAGTATTAACTAGAATTCGGATTTTATGTAAAAACCATATTTTTTATTATTAGAAATATCACCCCAATATTGTGGATATATCCATTCTACACTGAAATAATGTGATTAATGCATGAAATTAAGCTTTAGTTCATATTTTTATTTTGTGTGCATAAAGTGGTCACTATTTTGCAAAATTATTAGTTGGTGTTTTTAACCAAAATGTTTTACCAAAATCTTTTTTAATCAGTACGAAGGAGTTAGAGAAATTTAATAGTGGAGAAATTATTCGCTTTGTTAATGAAAGTTTAATATTTGATTTTTTTGTTGCGGAGCTAAGAATGTTGAAAATCGCTGCTCTAGGGGCTTTCATCACATTTTATTTATATGCCTTCCCTCTCATTTAGTCGTTTTGTAACCTTCATAAGCTTTTCACTATAAAGTTGATTGTCCAATACTATTATATTTCTTTAGTTTTCTTGTTCGACAATTCTTCATTCGTCCTTCCTGTACTTTTTACCTTCCATTTCATCGACTCACTATGTTGACCAAACTATTATTTATTTATTTATTTCGCATGTTGTTTAATACACATATCTATGAAATCCAAATTTACACTGTCAAGAATTCTGGTCGTTTGGTTCTTCTGAAAACCATGTGGTATATCCCCTCTTGGGTGACGCTAAATGAACTAGAGTGCTTACAGCTAGTTCATAAAATCTTTGACTTTATACTTGGGAAAGAAATAGAAAAGAATGGTTGTTGATAAAATCTCCTGTCTACATTATGAGCAGCAGCTACAATTAGATGTCTTCAAATATCAATATATCTGTACTTTATTAACTTACAAATGCCTTTTTTAAGATAGCTGCAATAAATATGTGCTGTAGTCTGGTTACAGCAGTTTTAAAATATAAAACACTATTTAAATAAAACACTAAGAAACTTAAATCTTAAAACTTAAAACAAGAGTTTTTAAATATAGAACATAACTTAGAAGGAAGGGCTAAGATGATTGATTTATTTTCACATTTGAAAAAGGATTGACCTCACCAGCCATATACATAGAAAATTATTTCAAAAGAGGACTTTCTTAAAATCGACTAAAACGAATGATCAGAGATAAAATTTGCATTGATAGCAAAAGACATTGTAGAATATATTAAGTTATTCCATTTTTAGAATTCGTACATTTTAGTTTAAAAGAAAATTATTATTTTACTTTCTTTCATTTAATAATGAGCTTGACAGGTAAGTATAATGTATTAAAGGTATTCAAGATTTTGAAGCTCATAAATTAAAATTTTAAGATTCATTATTTTATATGGGTATATTCGATTGATCGTAAATTAATTCTAATTTCTGTTTTTTTTATAGCGGTAGAAATAACACAGACGTCTTTTAAATTGCAAGTAGAGTTAGTTCTCACGAGCATTTAAAGATATCTTGGTTTCGGACTCGTAAAAATCCTCATAAAATAATTGAGATTTCAAATAGAACAAACTGTGTAATATTATAGTATCACATATAGTAGGGTATATTCTCGTCACACGAATATAAACTAGCACATTTCTCTATTAAAACATTACCATTTAGGGAAAACTACTTATAAAATCCATAAGCTTCGCTGATTTTTTTAATTTAAAACAGAAACACTGTGTCATACTTTGGTATTTTGTAGAGTATCATACTCACTGGTCTAAGGTGATTCACAGGTGTATTTAGAAGATTTACTAAAATCAAACAAAGACGTTCAAAGTCATATTCTGAGATATTTAGATATGTGTATATTTTTTCAAATTATGAACAATAAGTGTATTAAATTTAATATCCTATCGTATTATTTCTCTCCTTATTACATTGCTAGGCCTAGCTGCAAAGAACCCTCTTTGAAAACAAAAACCCTGAGAACATCTTATAAGATTTTAAACTATAAATATGCAACAAATGAAACAGACATGCAATATACATATCTGTAACTGTACACATGGACAATACACCTCGTATTTTCAGCATTTACTTCTGCTTAAGACACCTGTTTCTGCCATCTATAGGCGTCATCAGTCAAGCTAGTGAAGCAATGTAATACAAATGATACAAATCTTTTTAAGAACAGATTTGTATCTGTACAGGGTGTCATTTTGAAAACGTACCACCCTCTATATTTCGGCCCCTATAGAAATTCCAAATATATGCAAAGACACGTCAAACTTATTTTTAAGGGGGACATTTTGTAGGCTGGTTTTCAATTAAATTACATCAACCCTCTAGCGGGGGTGGACATAACCTCTAAAAATTTAAATGGAAAGGGGGGGTTGAGTGATACCTCATTTTAAAGATCGTTTAATTCGCTTTTCAAAAATGCTAAATTCTTGTCCTTTATTTTTAATACTTTTGAAGAAATCAAGTCAAACCATGAACATACAAGTATCAAGTGTTTTGCAATAAAACATTAAAAAACTAATAAAAAGTAACTTATTTTATAAAATTTTCGAAATGTTGTCCATTATTTTCTAAACAGTGATAAAGTCTACTCTCAAAGTCCTCTCTAACATTTCGAAACACTTCTTCCTGAAGTTCTCTACATGTAGCTGTTATTCTTCTCTTTAAATCTTGCAAATCTCGAGGCGGTGATTTATAAACAATCGATTTTAGATGCCCCCATAGGAAGAAATCTAGAGGCGATTAGTCGGGTGATCGTGGTGGCCATTCTATTGCTCCTCTTCGACCAATCCATTTGCCAGGAAATCTATCATTTAGCCACTGTCTAACTGGAAGATAGTAGTGTGGTAGAGCTCCATCTTGTTGGAAGTGTAGAAGATCTTCTTGCAAAACCATGTTACCAGCCGCGTCAATTTGATTTTCCAAACTAGTTGTTATTAAGGGGTCTATTATTTCTTCAAGCAAATTTAAGTAGAGCTCACCAGTTAGATTTCCTTCAATGAATGAAGGTCCAATAATAGTATTCCCAAGGATACCAGTCCAAACGTTCACTTTTTCTGGATACTGTGTGTGACCTTCCCTAAAAAGTCGCGGATTTTCATCGCTCCAGTAGCGACAATTTTGCCTGTTAACATGCCCTTTAAGAAAAAAAGTACACTCATCAGTAAAGCAAATATTGTGCAAGATATTTTGGTTTTCATTTATAAAATCTGGTCATTGTTTCACAAAATTCAATCCTTCTCTCGAAATCGTCGTCAAAAAGCTGTTGTAGAATTTGCATTTTATAGGGGTGAAACTTATTTAACTTTAGTGCTTTCCTTACTGTTTCGTGAGACATTCCTACTTGGCGTGCCACAATGCGAAGTGATGTGGAGGGTTCTGCAGTAAAGGTGCCTAATACTTCTATTTGTGCTGCTTCATCCAAGACACGGCTAATATTTCTTTTTTTGTTAGCAACGGAACCAGTTTCACTAAACTTAGCGACTAATTGTAGAACATACTTATGATTTAAATTACTATTCGGATACCTTTCATTAAACATTCTTGACGTTCTTCTTGCGCATCTTCCACATTCCCCAAAAAATAAGAATAATTTCAATTCTTTGTTGAAGTGTAAACACCATTTTTAAAAATAATGTAATAAAATCGCAACTTTTACCTCGCAAAACTAATTTTACAATAAAGTAATTTTGGCTAAAATAAATGGAGTGACAAATAAAGAAAAATTTGACAAGAATGTCAAGAATGCTTAAACCAGGGCTCTTTTTTTTCTACGTTAAACTACCTGTACGACTATCACAAGTACTAGTTTAGGTAAATCACATTCTTTCCAATAATAATGTTTAACTGAATAGTATGCGTCTTTATTATTTCGTTGGATATTAGAAGTAAAAATAGTTTAAAAATTTACCGTTATGTAATACCTCAATTTCATTTATTTTAATTCATTAAAGCAATATCACAAAGTGTTTTTGACACCTAAACTTCTTTACAGTTTTCACCAAATATCTCGCGAACTGCTAAAAAGAAAAGGCAAGAATTTAGCATTTTTGAAAATCGGGATAAACGACCTTTAAAATGAGGTATCACTCAACCCCCATTTCCATTTAAATTTTTAGAGGTTATGGCCACCCCCGCTAGAGGGTTGATGTAATTTAATTGAAAACCAGCCTACAAAATGTCCCCCTTAAAAATAAGTTTGACGTGTTTTTGCATATTTTTGGAATTTCTATAGGGGCCGAAATATAGAGGGTGGTACGTTTTCAAAATGACACCCTGTATATACATTTACGCTAAAATCGCCTACAAGATATACTACACCTATACGTATTTTTTCGCTTATGTACCAGCGTAGCTGGTCAAGCGAAAGGTCGCCTTTTTCGGCATAGTCTCTTTCGTCCGTCAGATGTCACTTATTAAATAGTGCCACCTTATAGGACGAAATTTGCTATATCTTGTAGGCGATTTCAGCGTAAATGTATATACGGATACAAATCTGTTCTTAAAAAGATTTGTATCATTTGTATTACATTGCTTCACTAGCTTGACTGATGACGCCTATAGACGGCAGAAACACGTGTCTTAAGCAGAAGTAAATGCGGAAAATACGAGGTGTATTGTCCATGTGTACAGTTACAGATATGTATATTGCATGTCTGTTTCATTTGTAACAAATGCGTAATACGTGCATAACGTATTGATATACTTAAACCTTTTTGTATATAAATATGCATTTTGGACGATTCACGTTTAATAATTGGAGCCCATTTGGAAATCAAAGTACACAGAAATATGTACGTTAACATCCTGTATATGCAGTAATATTCTGTTGGGAAAAAAATAATATCAAATAAAATATATTTCCTACTTTTGATCTCTAGTGTATAACCCATTGCACTGGAAGAAATGAAAAACGAATAGCGAAACGCCCGTTTTACTGGTAACGCTCTTAGCTATTTCTTATATCTATCCACACCACTCGCACACACATGTATGAAGCGTGTGTACATGTGGAGTTTTACATTTGTATATGCAACTGGGGTCCATGGAGTGAGCTTGTAAAGTATATAAGGAAGAAATCCTCCTCTGTGGCCGCGCGACATTCAAGAGAAAAAGGAGTAACCATGATTTATTATACCCATATGGCTCTGTTTTGCATATCTACAGTACGTTTCTTTAATCATTTTGCACCTTAAAGGTTCTAATGCGAATATTCTTTGTTTCACGTGTTGCTATGCGATGGTTTGCGGTAATTTCGTTTTACTTTTTAAAAAGGCACATCCATATATGTATCTACCAATGCACATGTGAATGTCTTTTAAATACTATTCAACATATTTTATCTTAGATATTGTAACTATTGAATTACAAGAACTAAAATACATAATATAATACCCCTGATGCTCGATTACTGCATAAATAATATAAGAAGTCATTTTTTTTAGACTGAGGTTAAGTAGAAACTTAAAAGAGGTATAAAAACCTTTACCACAATTAATACCCATAACCTAAATACCATGATTAATTTTACCTATTGAAGATGACAACTTAGTTGTCGAAATATATATTTAAGATACGATTATTAATTCTGGTAAGGCGTTTTATACTTTTTTAAGCTTAAGGAATATGTAATATACATTGATTGTGCAATTTCACTAGTAATGTTGGAATCTCCAGGAACAATAATAATAATAATATCCTTTATTGTCCAACAGACGAATCCTTTAAAAGGACAATACACAGAAATTAATTGTGCTGTAGAGAGTGAAATTAAACATAAACCTAAATTCATGGCTAAGTACACAAATACAGAATGTATGAAATGAATGAATATTACTAACAGTAAAAATGTATGCTAAAGAAATGAAAGGAATAAATGATGGGAACGTAAAGGTAAGGGTTGACTATATATGCAAGAGATCAGGAATGTGAATTTTCGCATTTTTAGACATATGAGTCTGTGGCGTCTTGGTTAATATATTTGTTATAGTTCTGGTCACTGAGAACGTATCTGTGGAACGTTTAGCGTATGTCGGAACTAGAAAATCCACTGCCGAAAGATGACATGCAGTGTCTATTCGGTTCTTCACAAGTTTCCTTAGAAATTCAGCGCTAGCTATCTGCCGTCGCGACTTTAAACTCTTAAATTCGTGCCGGTGTAGTAGTTATTCATAGTCAGTTCCACGTGGTGGATAAGTACCACAGACTCTGTATGACATGTATTTTAAAAATTTTTTGTGCACTCTTTCTAAAGCCAGCTGTTGATAGGTAAAGCATGGATACCAAATAATAGATGCGTATTCCAGTTTTGGGCGTACCAATGTGTAAAACACATTAGCATATTAAAAAAGCCTCTACAAGAGCTTATGAGAAAGCTTAATGAACATGACGCAGAGGCACAAACAGCGTTAATATGGTTGGTGACCAGTAGGTGAGAATCAAATAAAACACCCAGATTCCTAAAACTATCACGTCTTAGTATAGATACTACATCTAAAGAGTAATCATATATTATTGGACTGCTAATTTTTGAGTAAGTCACCACTGCACACTTGGCGATACTCAGCTCGATCATGTTATCAGTACACCAGCTGTTGATAGTATTATGGCTCTTCTGGCTCTTCATTCGTCATTCGCGTAATACTAGATTTTGAACTTTTTTAAGTATTTCTACAATGGTAACGCCTATTGGTGGTTTATGATGTGCTTCATCTTCGAGACTCATGGTGCCACATTTAAAGCCACAAACCGTGGCCTTCGAAGGAGCATAGTTGTCCAATGGTTGCTGCATCCACCGTCCTTTCGTCCAATCCACTGGTTCGGGAAATCATTATTCAGTTAATTTCTGACCTCTAAACCAAAGTGTGACGAAGCCCCGTCTTGTTGAAACCACAGGTTATTGTTATTAGGATAAATGACTTGTAATGTCGGAACTACGTTTTGAGTCAATAAATTTAAATATTTCTCCATTGTTAACGTGTCATCTATAAAAATGGTCCAATAATATTATCAGTGATAATTCCTGCTTTCTTTTATGCTTCCGGTGTCTGAGTATTTTTTAATTAATTTGGAAACAAAATACTGCGTAGTAGGAGCACGGTTAGGATAGACGTTACTGAATAAATGTGCATACTTTTTGTGTTAGTTTTCGATCACCATATCCTACCATGATAAGAAAATCAACTTTTCCTTTTCTGTTAAGTGAAACATTTTTAACACACTAAAATGTAACTAACACACCAAAAAATTTTCAACAGCCAAACTAATTGTTAAAAAACAACACCTGATAAACAATCGAAAATCGTCTACAGGCAACAATTTCGTTATAACTATTTACACGTAGAAAAATATACTGATTCAGAAAATAATATAAAAAATTTAAGTTGATATTAAAAATATATTAAAATATTATTAATAAAATAATGAATATATATATATATATATATATATATATATATATATATATTGATGAATATACTTAGCCTCACGTTGGGCTGGCAAATGATGAATAACTGAGGAGGTGATAATAAATATAATGAAAGAGTTCAAAAATATTAATTTTAAAATTAAAAAGATGGGCGCCTTTATATAACTCCTCAAACTGCTCTATCTGTGTTCTAAATTGCCAACTAGTCGGATTGCATGAAACTAAATTAAAAAGCTTAATTAAATGTGAAATCTCAGGCTCTTCGTTAGTAATAAGTAGTTGCTTCCATAAAAGTAAACTATTAATGTTAAGGCTTAAAGAAATAACTCCTACAAGTAAATATAGACAAATAAAAGTTTGATATGATAATAAAAATCTTATGTTTATTGCTATAAAAAGAAAACTGTAATAAAATAACATGTATTGCAAAGGGTGAAATTAACGAAACTACATATAAGAAAGGCAACAAGGTGTTACTTAAGAAAATAAGGTGGTTATGTGTGTTTTAACTTATAAAAATGTGGATAACAATATAAATAATCTTTTAACGATAATAGTGAGTACCTTTTAATTACTATTTCTACGTTTAAATTGGTTGTTTATTAAATTGTAATACAAGTATAGGACGTTTAGGTTAGGTAATCAAAATCGAGAATTTTATTGGTTTATAAGTTTAAAGAATTAAAAATTTTGAAAAATAAATACGTTTTATCTGTAACCTGTGTTTATAATAATCCTGATGTTTATTTTGTAGAACGTACGCATCAAATGGGATGATTCTCGGCGATCGAAAAAAGTCCGATTGCTGTTCGAATTGTTGGCGGCGTGGGTGGCTGTTTCCAATGACGCTTTCGAAGATTTTCTTCGGTCTTGGTCTCTGATGCCTAATTTCTCCCTGCGTTCTTATCTAGCTGTTGGATTACAGGTATCGATGTTGATGAACGATAATCACTTCCGTAGATGTTCTGTGACTGTTTCTTGACAATATTTCTTTTTGATTTCTTGCGATTATGGTGAAATTACATCTATGACGCCTGGTTGTACGTAAATACGTTAAAAATCGAAATTTCTTGAAGAATTTCTCTCGTCGATCGGGTTTATTTAAAGGCAGGATACTTTTAATTACTTTTTACTAAATTAGCGATTTTAATTAATGATATATAAAAATTTCTAAGGCTCGGTCAAAAAAAATGCGTCTACTATTTTATAAATTTCAAAAGATGATGCCGATAGCGCTTGTCTGTTTTACCAAACTTAGCTATCTAATGATGCCAAAAAGTCTCGATGTTTTACCTTATTAACATATTTACATAGATGGAATTTGACTAATTTTACTATTCTTACAGATTTTAAAAATTATTTAATAAATTAACAAGTTAGGTTAATGTAAAACTTAATGTTACAAATTGAGTACTGCGCACGATAAATATTTACATTTGCGAGATGTCAATTTGTAGGCGTGGCTTACTAGCGTCGATATAAATTAAAGATGCATATGAATTTGAATATGTGTTTTTCGCGCTAATATTTGAAATTTGAATTAGAAATAATAAATAAGAAATTAATGAAAGAAATATAAATATAGAAATTTAAGACAATAATATTATCGTTATTAAAATTCGTATGCACTTCGACACTACTAATACTTAATAATATCACTTACATAACCTTTTATTACCCTTTTCTTACTTTGTATATCTTATTTTTCCCATTTCAGATGCAGCTCAATGTGTATGCCTTGCATCATTACATTATATATATATATATATATATATATATATATATATATATATATAATTGAAACGAAATTATCGACCGTGATATATTATAAAAAATTAATTTAAATTCGGGTAAGCGGTCGGTCAATTAAAAAACTCCTTTATTAAATAACCCTATATTTCGCAACAGAATTTGTTGCTTCTTCTGGAGAAACTACAAGATTAATGAGAAAAATAACAAAAAATAAATAAGAGTATAAAACAGTAGTAAAAATACTTACAAAATGTAGAGTTGAAAAATAAGAAAATCGACGTACAAAAAAATAAAAATGATTAGATTTAAAAAATACAGTAACTATAGAAACAAGCCTTAAGAACTTTTAAAAAAACTTGTATATGTAAAAGTTAAAACATGAAAAATAAAAAATGTAATGCAATATAAATTTAACAAAATATGGACCAAATAACAAAACGATTTAAGATGGTCAACTAACAGTCAAACCCAGTATATTTAAATAAATTATACTAAGACCATTAGTATCAGATCTATAATTTATGTTATTTGTGTCTCTGTTAATGTGGACCATTTCTAAAAAGTTTTCTTTTTTTAATGTTATTTTCAACGTCTAAGATCTTAACGTCAACAAAATTGAAAGTATGGTCACGATCAAGTGCATGGTCCACCAATGCACAAGATCTCTTACCAATACGGACATCACTTTTATGCTGAGTGATGCGCTGTTTTAGCCACTGTGATGTCTGACCGATATAAACGCCACAACAATCCGAACATGCTATCCTGTAGACAACATGACTATTTAAAAGGAAAGGTGTTATGTCTTTGATCTTACTATACAACTTCTTCAAGGTATGGGTGTTGTATTTAGCTATTTTAATGTTATTAAATTGTTTAAAATGTGATACAATTGTATGAGTAAGACCAATGTATGGGATTTTTTTTGTAAATCACACTGTCTGCAGGAATGTCCTCAGTAGGGCCATCAAAAAAGTTTGAGCTAAATATCAATTTATTAAGTATGTGCTTAGGATAGCCATTGTTGACGAAGATGTGGAAAAGTTCTTTAAGATTGTCATTTAGAAAGGTTTCATGACAAATATGTGATATTCGGTTTCTCATACCTATAATGGTGTTAAACTTCTGATTGAGAGGATGATGAGAGTGATAATTAATGAACCGATCAGATGAAGTTGGTTTTCTATACCAATTCAAAATGATACAATTATTATCGTCACGAATTACTAAAACGTCCAAGAAGGGCACGCTATTGTTATTTTCTTTTTCCACAGTAAATTGTAAATGTTTGTTGTAGCTATTAAAAATTTTTAATGTTAGATCTATTTTTTTCTTGTGGAACAGAGCAAACAATGTCATCAACATACTTGTACAAGAACGGTAATGGAAATGGTAACTTAGCTATCACACTCTCCAACAACTGATCCATAACTATCTGAGCTAAAATGGGCGAACCCATTTATATTGCATTATATTTTTTATTTTTCATGTTTTAACTTTTACATATACATTTTTTTTAAAAGTTCTTAAGGCTCGTTTCTATAGTTACTGTATTTTTTAAATCTAATCATTTTTATTTTTTGTACGTCAATTTTATTATTTTTCAACTCTATATTTTGTAAGTATTTTTACTACTGTTTTATACTCTTATTTATTTTTTGTTATTTTTCTCATTGATCTTGTAGTTTCCCCAGAAGAAGCAACAAATTCTGTTGCGAAATATAGGGTTGTTTAATAAAGGAGTTTTTTAATTGACAGACCGCTTACCCGAATTTAAATTAATTTTATATATATTTATATATATATATATATATATAATATAAAATAATATTAAAAAACAAAAGTTGGTTGCCATAGCAACGACACCGTAAAAAATAACGCCGCGAAAACTCGACCAAAACATGGCAAATTATAATTTAAAGAACTTACATACTATTACCTGACCCTGTATATACATTTGCAAATAAATGTAAATAATTGAATTACGTTTCGATTATACTTTAACCATCATCATTATCACATATGTATATTTTTAATTATCAACATTATTTCTTAAGCGTTACTCCCAACTTTCATTCATCGCAAATCGGGACCGACAAAAATAGAAATCAGAAAAAGCAAATTATTGAACCGTTAAATCAGTATGCCATAACACAATTATAACGTTATTTTTAATGTTTTCCGGTTGCGCTATTCGAATACTGACAAAAATAAAAGGAAAAAAACAAATAAAAACAAAGCATTAACCTAAAACGGTAAAAGAACGTATTATAACTTCGCGAGAGAACGGATATTCAACTCGCCAAAGAAAACAAAACGTAATCGCCCGTGGACTTCCTCATTCTAAAACTGCTATATGAGTGAATACGACACCAGACAGTAGAGTATTACGCTAATTCTTAAGCATTTTAAGAGAATAAGAGAAAAACGCCCGCAATTTTGAAACAAAATACGCTCGGTATAATTTTAAAGAAACAAAAAAAAAATCAGCGCTCATATGTCGGAAACAATTACGAGCCGGTATTTATAAACGCGTGCACGGTTGTCTTGATCGATTCGAGATACCCAAATGGAAGAACAAGCGACTACGTCAAAGGCGATGACTGCGATAAAGAAACAATGTCAGTTGAAAACGTACGATGAACTCGAATAAAAATGCACCGAAATAAACTAAATAAGGCGGTAACAGATCGAGATAGCCGCACGGTACGCGATATTTAATCGCCGCGATTTTCGGATGTTTTATTGTCTGTATTTTCGCGCCCTCTTGCATACGGAATTATAAATAAGGAATATATAAAGATAGATCTTGTATATTTTCTAGTTATATATATATATATATATATATATACATATACATATATATATATATATATATATATATATATATATGTGTGTATATGTGTGTATGTATATGTGTGTATAAACTAAAGTAAAAAGTGCCACGAACACATAAAAGAAACGAAAGAGTCTGTTCGCTTTAGAAAATAAAACAAGTATAAAATTCAATGACCTACCCTACACAGATCTGTTAAGCATAGGAGGCTGTGAGTGTATATATGTATACATATACAACGCAGTGGCGTAGTAGCCTATAGTGAATAAACAAATGCACGTTCTAAAATCATGTATTACTTGACTATAGTGCGTTGACTCAAATTATATATTAAATTTAGTGTATTTATTGTAAGAATTTTCGGAGAATGTTATACAAATGTTATAAAATAATAAATATTATCAAATTTAACGTTTCATATCGATATCAACGAGGAGATTAAATGTTTTCTTAATTCTAATTAATCATTTTAAAAATTCAAATACGTAATACTGAACCAGGTAATATAATAATGATTATTATATAAATAAGATAAAATAACTAAATTAAATTTAAAATTGGCAATATTAAGAGATATTTATTTTATACAGGGTGGGGCACGGCAGCCGGATGTTTTTGAAATAACAATAAAATCGTCAGTTTTTGCTTTAAAAGAAATTTATTGGCAGGATTACATACGCAAGAATTTAGCATTTCATAATGTGCAGAAAATTACTTCGGGCATGTGATGTCCGTTTTCGTTTACGCAATGTTGTAGTCGTTCACGAAAATTGACTTCCACTCTTTCCAGCAGGTTTCTAGGAATTAGATTAACTTGTTGACGTATCGCTCCCTTCAGTTCTTGTAACGTACGAGGTCTACCCTCGTAAACACGAGACTTGAGGAACCCCCATAGAAAGAAATCACATATGGACAAGTCGGGAGACCGAGGAGGCCATAAAACATCACCAAATCTCGATATGAGATGATTAGAAAAGAGTACGAAGAACAGCAATACACACTCTGGCGGTGTGTGCCGTGGCTCCATCTTGCTGAAACCATAATTGTAGAGGATCCAAACCTCTTCTTTGCAATACAGTGATAAAATAGGTGTTCACCATATTAATGTAACGCGCCGATGTTTCAGTAACGGTAACATCGTTTTGTTCAAAAAAGTAGGGACCGATAACGCCAAACCTCCCCACTGCGCACCAAACTGTAACCTTAGGACTGTGCAGCGGTTTTTGATGCAGCTCTTGAGGATTTTCACGCAGCCCAGTACCGACAAATTTGTCTATTGTCAGCCCCATTAAGGTGGAAATGGGCTTCATCACTCATTACCACCAACATGTTTTCGTTCTGCTCATAAAGTGTAAGCATTTGTTGGGCAAAATTCACTCGTTGCTGGTAATCCCTTTCATTCAATTCCTGCACAACCGCTATTTTGTATGGATGCAAATGTAATTCGTCATGTAAAATCCTTCTTGCAGTACGATTACTGATTCGCAGTCCGGCCGAATGAGCCTGAGCAGAGCGGCGTGGGCTTCGCAGTATCGCTTGTCTAACCCTTTCAACGTTCTCTGGAGTGCGCACTGTACGTTGGGATTCGAGCGGTTTTATTTTGAGTATTGAGCCTCGTGTTCGAAGATTATGAACCCAACGTAGGATTGTGTTACGCGTGGGGACAAAGTCATTTCGATTAATATTGAATCTCCGACGAAATTCACATTGAACCGTAGTCACTGATTCACCACTTCTAACGAAAGAATGCAAATATGCGCTGTTCTAGCGTCCACGACTCCATGACAGTAACTGACAGTAAAATGCTTTGAGTTAGGGAAGGTATCCCCACCTGTCAAATGCCCTTTCCTTTTCTAATGGTCGAATATTATGCATTCTAAAAACATCCGGTTCCTGTGCCCCACCCTGTATTAGCCTGGATTTTATATTGTGTAATTTCAGTAATTAATGACCTTAGAAAACACAAACTTTTTGGCATAAAAATTATTTTAGTTTTCAACGTTCTCTTGAACTCATTATATCTATTATATTCAAGTCATTTTATTCCTACAGAGAAGTAAGTTTAATCAAAGTCTGCGAAACATGTGTTAATATCATTGATTACCTCTTCATTTGACTCCAATCTCCCTCCACTGAGACAAGTTTTCAGGTTGGGAAAAGACACAGAGAAGTAAGTTTAATCAATAGCTTCGAAATATGTGTTAATATCATTGATTACCTCTTCATTTGACTCCTATCTTACTCCTCTGAGACAAGTTTTCAGGTTGGGAAAAAGACGCAGAGAAGTAAGTTTAATCAATATCTTCGAAACATCTGTTAATATCATCGATCACCTCTTCATTTAACTCCAATCTCTCTCCACTGAGACAAGTTTTCAGGTTTGGAAAAAGTTGAAAGTCTGAGAAGCCCAAATCTGGTGAATATGCTGAATGAGGAATCAGTTCGGAGTGTAGTTCAAGAATTTTTTTCATTGAAACGGTAACAGAAAAGGAAAAGTTGATATTCTTGTCATGGTAGGATATGGTGATCGAAAGCTAACACAAAAAGTATGAACATTTATTCAATAACGTCTATCCTAACAGTGCTCCTACCACGCAGTATTTTGTTTCCAAATTAATTAAAAAATACTCAGACACCGGAAGCGTAAAAGAAAGCAGGAATTATCAATGATAATATTATTGGACCATTTTTATAGATGGCACGTTAACAATGGAGAAATATTTAAATTTATTGACTCAAATTGTAGTTCCGACATTACAAGTCATTTATCCTAATAATAATAACCTGTGGTTTCAACAAGACGGGGCTTCTTCACACTTTGGTTTAGAGGTCAGAAATTATCTGAATAATGATTTCCCGAACAAGTGGATTGGACGAAAGGACCGCGGATGCAGCAACCATTGAACAACTATGCTCCTTCGAAGGCCACGGTTTGTCGCTTTAAATGTGGCACCATGGGCCTCGAAGATGAAGCACATCATAAACCACCAATAGGCGTTACCATTGTAGAAATACTTAAAAACGTTCAAAATCTAGTATTACGCGAATGACGAATGAAGAGCCAGAAGAGCCATAATACTATATCAACAGCTGGTGTACTGATAACATGATCGAGCTGAGTATCGCCAAGTGTGCAGAGGTGACTTACTCAAAAATTAGCAGTCCAATAATGTATGATTACTCTTTAGATGTAGTATCTATACTATGACGTGATAGTTTTAGGAATCTGGGTGTTTTATTTGATTCTCACCTACTGATCACCAACCATATTAACGCTGTTTGTGCCTCTGCGTCATGTTCATTAAGCTTTCTCATAAGCTCTTGTAGAGGCTTTTTTAATGTGCTAATGTGTTTTACACATTGGTACGCCCAAAACTGGAATACGCATCTATTATTTGGTATCCATGCTTTACCTATCAACAGCTGGCTTTGGAAAGAGTGCACAAAATATTTTTAAAATACATGTCATACAGAGTCTGTGGTACTTATCCACCACGTGGGACTGACTATGAATAACTACTACACCGGCACGAATTTAAGAGTTTAAAGTCGCGACGGCAGATAGCTAGCGCTGAATTTCTAAGGAAGCTAGTGAAGAACCGAATAGACACTGCATGTCATCTTTCGGCAGTGGACTTTCTAGTTCCGACATACGCTACACGTTCCACAGATATGTCGTTCTCAGTGACTAGAGCTATAACAAATATATTAGCCAAGACGCCACTGACTCATATGTCTAGAATTGCGAAAATTCACATTATCGCGCATTATCTTGAAAAAAAATTGCGTTTCTTCTTTAATTGAGGTGCTTTGGGTTGTATTATATCGTACAGTTGATAAAAAAGGAATGCATAATATTCGCTTGTCGTCGTCTTTTATCTTCTTGATGATAATTGGTAAGTATCTGTCGCTTCAAGATGTTTGGCCACCACTTGGGATTTTTCTAACCTTTACCAATCTTCTACTCCTAATTGTTTTAAATCCTCTTTAGTGATTTTTATAATTTTTTTCCGAAACCTGCCTTCTTCATTCTCTATCCTACAAAACCATTTTTACATATATCTGCCAATCCATAATAATTGCGTGACTTAACTATCGTACATGTTTCGATTTGGACTTTGCGCCACGTGCTGACTTATAGAAGGAATTTACCTAAATTCCTTCTATATTCTTCTACGCTAGGTACTATTCCAGAATATCTTTAACACCAAAATTTTTTTTAGTAAAACATTTCGTTCCCATCTCTGAACTTTTTCTTTTTTTAAGGACCTATACTTTATAGGCTTCAATATTATTGTACCTGAGACGATAATAAAACAAAATAAAAAGTGTTACAAGGAAGCAAATTGTTTTAAGTATTGATAATTTGGATGTAGATTACACTGGCTAATAAAAAAACTTTTCCTTCACTTCATAATAAGTCAAATTTTACAAATTTTGGACTGAGAAAACAAATATAGAAAGAAATATTTTTTTATTAGCTCTTGTTTCTATGATATACAACAAAGGTTGAAATATTGTATTTTAACGGATTAAGAGAAAACAATACATTTGAATTATATTGTCAACAGCATTGAAGATCCATTTAAAATTTTTTTGACAGTTACGATCTAAGAGTTCATTATTCATAGAGGAATACCGGGCAGGTGGTTTGATCGGAAAGGAATTGTGTGGTGGCTTCATCAGATCGTTGTCTTTTGGCTTGCCTCTTGTATGTGAGTTCCAGAGCATACCTACACACAGACCAGCAGTAATCCACAAGCATTGCTCATTCTAACGCCCTAATATCTTTGGTCCACAGAAATATCCTGATAGAATTTTTTTTTCATATTCATCACTGACAACTCCACAATTAGGAGGAAAAAAACTAGGTCGTAGTGGAAAATGGATTTAAAGAGCCATGTTGCATCCGAATTTATAGTATTTTTACAAAAGTACTGTCACCAAATGAGTGTAGTTATCATTTCTTTTGTTCCTCAAAAACTCATGAATACCTTCCTTAAAAGCTTCCCAATCTTCGTTTCCTTTCCCCTGCAAAACTCGGTCAAACGTAGGATCTTTAAGTTGTCGTATTTGTGGTCTAACAAAAATAACTTCCTTAACTTTTACATTAATTAATTTTCGAAATTTGTCTCTTAAGTACTTAAAGATATGTCCTTCTTGGTTCATACTTTTGACAAAATTTTTCGTCAATCCCAGCTTTACATGAAGGGACGGAAGAAGAACATCTTCATAGGCAATCTTCACAAGATGTGTCAGATTATGTTTCTCTGACAAAAACGTTATTTCACCACAAAAGTAACAAAAATTATTCACTAAATTTACACAGTAACGTGACATTTAAATTTAACCTTAATTTACCAATTTAAATTTAACAAACTTTATACTTCAAAAGCTAGCCAAAACAAGAAATTCTGCACTAATTACAACAGAAACCATATGACACTCGCAGATACAGCAACAATAATTATGTTTATAACCTAAAAATATAAAACGTTGTGTTTCGTCAGTTGACAGGTGTGACAACTCCCAAAAACAAAATTTCCCCCAAATTGAAAATATAGGATCTAAAGTGACATGTCACTGTATCTCCAACTGAAGAGCTAACTGGTGATTCTTGAATTCAGCAAGTGGAAATACATTAAAATTATTTTTAGCTCGAAATATTATTATTGTTCGTCAATGTTATTAGTTTTAAGTAGTTACATATAAAAACTATAAATGAGAAGCAAATTAATGTACAAAGAATGTGAAATAAATATTTCGCAGGAATGGATAGTTAAGCATATAAGAAGATGATTGCTGGATTTGCCGACAAATCAATGTACATGATTCATTACTTGTATTTTTGAAACGATATCCATTCAACAACAAAAGCACTACTTGTAAAGTATATTGATGTCCTTCGATAAATTTTTGAGCATTTGTTGAGAAGATAATACAGGTACAATTAAATTTTTAATTTATACACCTTCATCGTCCACATTAGTGGGAATAACAGTATATTTTTTTAACAACCACGTAAATATTGGTACTGATTACAAAGATACCTTGAATATACTCAAGTATTCAGAATATAAATATGGAAGCAGAAGAAACATTGAAAGTCCACATTAAAAATAATGAAATGAAGATGTTACGAATACCAAAAGAGTAATATGTAAATATAGGCGGAATTATGAAGACTAAACGAGTTAAAATATTGGAAATTCTTAAAAAATACAATCCTTAAGCATTATAAAAGAAGCGACCAAAATTTTACAGCAATAAAATTTTAACTGAAAAAATAACTACAAACTTAGCAATACATAGAACTTATTAATATAGGGTATAGAAGAAGAAATAGAACTACGAAGATATTCAATCTGGTACCAGATTCTGAAAAATCGGACAGTATGGAGAGCGAAATATTGAATCTTACAATAAATAATAAATCTGGGGAAAAATTGCATCACTAACCGTATAATTCTTCTAAAAAAGTAAATGAGATTTAAGATCAAATTAATGTAAATTGTATTACAAAACAGGACCAAAGACACAAGCGCCTATTCACTCTCACAATAGAAAATAGAGGCGGATTTAAATGAAGCCAGGAATAGAATTCTATGTTCGAACAGAAGGTAGAGGAATGGCCAATGTATTATTTACATTGAAGCAATATAATTGAGGGCAAATAAAGTAACGAAATTAATTAAATTATTGGATAAAATAGGATGAATTTAGGAGAAGATTACGAGTGTGGTTAAAAACAAACTCCTTAAGTTAGTGCTGACAGAGTGACGAAAACTAGATTGAAGATATGGAAGTCAGAAGAAAAAAGAGGTTAACCCAAGCGAACTGGAATGATGAAGTATGGAGTTCTTTTAAAAAAAGAAGATTTGGGGCATAAACAGTGGCGAACAAAACCAGAAGGATGAAGAAAAAAATAAATGTAGGCAACATATAAATTAACTAGAATTAATACAACCAATTTAATAATTGAATAATAATAAACAGTGCTACAGGCCTAGTAGGTTTAGGGCCTCTAATTTACATATATATAATTCATATTCTAACATCTTCTACCTTTTAATGGTGCGGCGTATAATGTCTAATTTTCGACAAATTTCTTCCACGTCTTGCTATCTCGAATCATCACAGAGACCTCTTTCCAAGAGTCGCCTCTGCTTATCAGGATTCTAGCCATAATTTTATTCAATGTCTTCCTCTTTGCTATTCTTTTCAAATTTTGCTTACCATTTTCTTTTACTGGTCTTTTTTCATTTATTCGTTGCAGATGTCCTCACCAATATAATTGTCTCTTTTCTATAAATCTTAATATCGATTGGTTAAGGTTCTTCTTATGTCTTTCTTTGTCACTCCTCGAACTCTTCTCATTTCCACTGCTAGTATTTTACTCTTTTGTCCTTCCGTTAGGATTTATGGTTCACAGCTAAAAGTCAGCACTGGTCTATATTTATATATATTCGTACTAACCGGCACAAAATTCGACCATATCCTTTTCTTCTCGTTTGTTCTTTTTTTTCTCGTTTCATCCATAAATTTGAAAGTTATTGTTATCTGTCATGAATATTATGTCAATTACGCTTTGCTGAAATTTTTTGAAACTGTTTAAAACCTTTTTTGACATTAAAAGGGTGCTTATTCCGTTATTAGTTAGTGTTAGCTAAATTTGTTAATTTGGTTTATTTTTTAATCGTTCGTTTTGATTTTTTTAAAATTCGTATTCAACAAAGTTCGTTTAGTGCTTTTTAAATTTAAATATCGTCCATGTAACTAGTGGCTACTCTAGAGGAGTCGTTTCTGGCAGAAGGAGGTGTACAAGCGCTCAGGATGACTGCTTCCTTATACTGAGAGTCCTGACAAACAGGGACGCTACAGCAGTTTGTGTCAGAAAAGATTTAGAAGACGTACATAGTGTATCAGTTAGTGAAAGAACAGTACGAAGAAGAAGGTTGCAGGAATATGGATTGGCTACTAGAAGACCTGCATATGGCCCACAGTTGACCAGAGAACATCGCAGTTGCAGAGAGAAGTTGCGTTTTGGTCAGAACTGCGTTAATAAGGAATTGAATTATATCCATTTTATAGACTAGACAAGATTCAATCTCAGCTCTCCTGATGGACATCAAAGAGTATGACGAAAAGTTGTTGAAAGGTTTGATCAATGTAATATTGTTCCAAAACTTAGTTTCGGCGGTGGATCAGTTATGGTTTGAAAGGGAATTAATATGGAAGCTCGTACGGATTTATTGGTAGTAGATGAGGGAGCTCTGAATGTAGACAGTTACATTAGGTATATCCTAGAACTCCTCTTTTTGCTCAATTTATTGATGACAACTTTATGCTAATACATGATAATGTCCGCCCTCACGTTGCTTGAGTTTTTAATTAATATTTGGAAGATGTTGGAAATCATCGTATGATCTGGCCAGCAGGAATTCCAGACCCAAATCCGATTGAACATGTGTGGGACATGGCCGGAAAGCGACTTCTAGCTCGAATTCCAGCACCAAGAAACATACAAGAGCTAACCGCGGGTACAGTCCAAGAATGGGAAAATATTGACCGAAACGACATTCGACTCCTTATTGAAGGAATGCCAAGAAGGATGGAGAGTGTAATTCAAGTACACAGAGCAATAAACGCTATTAATTCCCAATATTTATCATTTACAAAAAAAAATACATTTTGTTGATTTAATCACTATTCCATTTTATAGATTATTTTTGTTATTGCGGTTATATTATTTTTAAATTGGTTTAAATTCATTACAATGATTTGCTTTACCGTTTAAACCAACAAAAGAAAACAAATATTTTTTAAAAATTAAGAAAAAATAACCAAATTTGTCCATGGATCGGATTTGTGCCGGTGAGTAGTTTTGAAGACTTTTAGTTTTGCCTGTTTCGATATTTTCTTTTTGTTTATGAATTTAGTGTTGATTGCATAATGTAACCTATTGGTTTTTGTACTCTATCATTAATATCTATCTCCTGTGTGCCTGTCCGATTTATGGCTAGTCCTAGGTATACTTGTTCAATATTCTTTCAATTTATTTCTACGTTCAGGTTTTCTATATTTTCTCCAATCATTATTACTTTCGTTTTGGATTTATTTGTTCTCCTTCCATTTTCCTTGATTACACAAGTTTACAAATTCCGGTCAACTTTTGGATCAGAGCAGATGTGAACAAATCTTGACGTTATTTGAGGTGCTGAATTCAAATCCGGGTTTTGTTTTTCAAAGTTGGTTCTACTTTGTGAGTTCGCGCATGTTGGCAGCACTGCGCTATCATAATGACAGTCAGCTGTTGGCGTCGCTAGAAACATTATTTAATTTGTATTTTTTAATTTTTTCTTTGAATCCAAAACATGTGAAAATGCAAAGACAGAATTGTAAAGTTGTTTCAAAGTGTTTTTGTTATGTTTGCGGATGTTATATGATCAGAAAAAGTGGCAAAGTTATTACTAATGTGATCAGAAATGCATATTTTTATTATTTTGGTTTCTCTGTATCAAACACTCACAAGCCGTGGGTACCGAAATTGTTTTGTAACGCGTGTAGCACAATATTATACAAGTGGTCACGCGGTAAAAAAGTATGTTTTTCATTTTCATTGCCAATGTTATGGAGAGAGCCGAAAAATCATGTAGATGATTGTTACTTTTGCTTGATGAATGTCGTCGTTGTAAATGCAAAAAAAACTATCAAAATATAAATATCCTGAAGTATCATCAGTGTCTAAGCCAGTTCCCCGTGCGAGCAATGATCCTTTGCCAATTTGTGCAGGTACGAGTGCAAATTACATGGAAACTTGTAGTTCATCACCGACGAACAGTGGAAACGATTTTAACATGGAGGAAAAACATTTAGTTTCGCAAAGTGAACTCAATGATTTGGTTCGTGATTTGAATTTATCGAAACAAAAATCAGAATTGCTCGCATCACGGATTCAGGAGTGGAAATATCTTGACACTCAAACAAAAGTCACTGTATATAGAACCAGAAATGAGGAGCTTTTACCGTTTTTCAAAAAAGAGAATATATGCTTCTGCTGTGACATCAACGGTTTGTTTGATGCGATGAATACACCATACGATGTAAATGAATGGCGTTTGTTCAAAATGGTTCAAAATACAGCCTGAAAGCTGCTCTGATACACAATGGAAATATAAAACCATCACTTCCGATTGCTCATGCAGTACAAACGAAGGAATGCTAGGATACAATATGTAAAAATTTTTACCAAGATAAAATATAAAGAGCATCAATGGAAAATTTGTGGCGATTTGAAGGTTTGAAAATAAATTTCAATTCACTTTTAAAGAATAAATGATTTATATACTATTCCTACAGGTTATTGGTCTCTTGATGGGGATGCAATCTGGTTTTACCAAATTTTGCTGTTTTTTGTGTCTGTGGGATAGCCGTGCAACTGACTAACATTATGTGAAAAAAGATTGGCCAAGCCGTACTAATTATGAACCAGGAAAACAAAACGTCTCTTCTATACCACTTGTGAACCCACAGAACATTTTCTTGCCACCTCTCCACATAAAGCTTGGCCTTATCAAAAACTTTGTCAAAGCGCTCGACCGTAAAGGACCGGCTTTTGAGTACTTGACCAAGTTATTTCCCAAGTTGTCGTACGCCAAAATCAAAGAGGGAATATTTGTCGGACTTGATATTCGAAAATTAATGGCCGACAGAAACTTTACAAAATGTTTAACGCCCAATGAAGCAGCAGCATGGGTATCATTTCAAGATGTTCACAACTTTCTCGGTAACCGCAAATTCCCGGATTTCAAGCAGATAATCGACAGTTTGTTGCAAAATTATTGCAAGATTGGAGCTCGAATGTCTCTCAAAATACATTTTCTGCACTCCCATCTCGAATTTTTTCCTGAAAACTTGGGTGATATAAGCGACGAGCAAGGAGAGCGACTACACCAAGATTTGGCGAAAATCTAAAAACGATATCAAGGATTTTTGGACGAGGGCATGATGAGCGACTACTGTTGGACTTTAATGCGTGAAACAGATCCCAAACAGTACAAGCGACTCAGTTCGACTGCTCTTCATTTCTAATTTAACACTTTTTAATGAATGAAATGGAGATTAATTGTCAAAAATTGTGAAAATTGTGTTTATTTAATATCTCGAAAACTAGAACCAAAATCAAAAAACGGAGTGCAGATTCGGATTCAGCGCCCCAAATAACCATAGAAACAGCTTTTGGTTGCTTAGATCCAAAACCGTGTATACTTGTGTTATTATAGTCCAAGCATTTAAGTTTATTTGCAAATATTTCTCGTCTTTTTGGTCAATATCACGACGTCATTTGCGATTGCCCCCTCAGTGATATGTACCTTTTTCAGTTGTAAATAACCTACATCCAGTTTTTTTGTCAGTAGTTTGCATTTCTTAATTATCTCATCCATGAAGACTGAATAGTAACGGACTTAAACTTCTTCCTTGTCGCAATCCTATATTGATCGTGAATATTTCCGATATCTTATTGTTTTTTTTTTTCTAATTTGTCTGGCTTGAATGGTTTTTATTGACTTCTTTTCCGTATACATGGCTAGATTTTCTCAATTAATTTTCCTTATTTTTGGTTAGTTCTTGTAAAACAGCGTCCAAAGATTTTTTACTCAAACGACGTCAATTATTTTTGCATATTTTACCTATTCTTACCAATTTGTATGGTTCCGCTGGGTTCTGTCTAAAACGTTCAGCATGAGAACGATTTTTTAATATTTAATATTCCGTTAACAGTAATATAATATGCCTTTACATGATTCGTTATTAAAAACAATTTTCTAATTTTTTAAATTAATTCTTTAAGAGGCAATTGAGCTCTTTTCTCCCAAAAAAAGGAAGTTTATATTCAGTAATAAATACCACTAATTAAGCGACATAATTGGTAAGATTTTTAATGTTTATTGCTGTCATAATGTCCTATAATTTATTACCTAATTACAGATTCCGCAATAAATACACAGACTCTTCATCAATGCAAACACATACGCGTATGTATCAGCTTTTTATTCGTTTTATTAAATACGTCTTCCTATAAAATAAGCAAGGATCCTTGATACACCAGTAGATATTTTCCCATGTCAGTCGAAAACGGTAAGAAATCTTCGTGAAAAAAATAACGCAGTTGCGACTTTTTGTTAGTTCTTTTCTTCCTTCGATATAGACGAAGGTAACCTACGCTTATTTTTTAAGACGCCCCCCCTACACCTACGCCAATGGTGCCGCGCGAACGGTCCACTTGTGTGGGAGAAAGACAGAGTTATATCTCAGTTCGTTGACCCACAGTTTCTTTCTGTCGCACTTTATTTGCATGTGTTTTTTTTCCATCTTATTGCGTTCTTTGCAGCCTACTTATAACAGAAATAACTCAACTCTTGGGTTAGGTTATGGTTCTTGGCATTTGTTGTTTTTTTTTCGGCTCTGCACCGATGTTTTTTCATCCGTTCTCCGTTTGTTGTTGTTGTTATTCTTCTCTTCTTGCTCCTTCTTTTTTTTCAACTTATTTTTCCACATATATGGTGTCGGTGTAAGTGAAATTACTAAAGGTTACTTATTTTTTAAAATCTTTGCTTTTAATATCGTGTTAAACTTTTATCTACAAGAAGTAACTTAACTTCTAAACATTAAAAATGTATTTTACTAAAATTTGTTTTATTGAATTTTAAACAAGTTCTGCATACACGTGTAACAAGAAACATAATTATTTTCAGGTTTACTTAATCAATTCGACTTTAAAAATTAATAACGTTTTAAGACAAGAGTGTCACGAATATTCAAGTATATGTAAGGAAGAAATATGGTCATGTACGTCACAAATGACGCTGATATGACCTTTACATACAATGTGATAGATCAGTTCCCCTAATATTAGTAATATTATATTTAATTTATATGTAAAATGTCATACTTGTCACTGTACGATAATGAGTTCTAGAAACTTATAATACGATACAATAAAGAATGGATTTAATATGATATTAAACGCTGAATAATTGTGTTTTACTCCAAGTAGGTTGGTCGATCTGATAACCAAACATACAGCCCTGCACAATATATTAGCGCGAAATGACTACAACATTCTAACCTATTTGTTATTCTGCTAAGCTACCGGTAGGTAATAAAGCCCGGCAGATATCAAGGCCTAGGACTTATAACGGGTGTTCAGAAACATTCGAAGTCAAGTGGGCTCTGAACAAAAAATCGTATATCTTTACTTAAGTATCTGATTTGTAATAATTATTAAATGTCAACTGTTGTCTGTCAAAAATCAATCTATCTCAGACATGACTTCATATTTTCAAGGATTACTTTGACTTCGAATGTTTCTGAACACCCGTTATCTTTAAAACTATGACTTATGTCTAACATCTAACGCCATCTATGAATGGGTGCATTCAGTACAGATGGTGTGCGAAGGAACTGCACTCTGGTGCTGTCTGGAGACGTTAAAAAAGTAGTTATTGTGTCGTGTCAAAGAAGAAGTTACGTTTTTATAAAGAAGGCAAGTAAATGAACGTTAATATTTAAACAAGAGAATTTTTTTAAAGGCAAATGACAAATAGTTTTCAAATATGCACTGACGAGATTTGGATTTGTTTTTGATTCGAATGCATTAACACAATGATGTCATAACCTCAAACAAGGTGGTAACTTGCAAACCATGTAATAAGGTAGGGTCTTAATACCTGCTTGAATACATTTCATCTTAAAAGTTCAAAGTGATAAAATAAGGCTCACAAAATATTACAATTTTTATTTTCTAGAATGGGGAAGAAAAATCGGGGAATAAGAGCAAACTAGAATGAGGAAATGATGCAAGAGGCACTGCAGCTTTTAAGAGAACGTCATTATTATGTGACGGTTGTCATTCTGAAGGTCACTATAAATAAACTTACAATTTACTGTTGAAAAAAGAAAACAATAAAAGTGTACCCTTCTTGGACGTTTCAGTGATTCGCGATGATACAATTCGATCATTTTGAATAGGTATAGAAAGCCAACTTCATCTGGTCAGTTCATTAATTACTATTCTCATCATCCTCTCAATTAAAAGTATAACATCGTCATAGTTATGAAAAACAGAATAGCACATATAAGCCACACTACTTTCTTAAAAACGATCTTAGAGAACTTTTCAGCATATTCATCAACACTGGATATCCTAGGCATATACTGAACAAATTGATTCATAGCTCCAACTTTTATGATGGCCCTAATTATGACATTTCTACGGACAATGTGATTTACAATAAAATTCTATATATTGGTGGTCTAACTTATTCAATTATATCACACTTTAAACAATATAGTAACATTAAAATAGCCAACACATATACTTTGAAAAAATTGTATAGTCCAAGGACCAAGGATGTATCACCTTTGTGTTTAAATAGTCATGTTGTCTACAGGATACCGTGTTCGGACTGTCGTGGCGTTTACATAGGCCATCCATCACAATGGCTGAAACAGCGTATCACACAACACAAAAGTAATGTTCGTATTGGTAGAAGATCCTGTGCGCTGGTAGATCATGCACTTGATCTGGGATATACATTAAATTTTTTATGTCGGAATTGTGGACGCTGAAAACAACCACAAAAGTGATGCTTTCTAGAAATGGTTCACATCAACGGCGACACAAATAACGTAAATTATAAGTCGGATACGAATCGACTAAGTATAATATATTGTAATATACTCGGTGTTGGCGGTTAGTTGACCTGCCGAGTTTTGTTAACTATTCTTTTTATTGTTTAATGTATAGTTTAGTTTTGATTTCGATAATTTTATGACAACAGTTTTTTTGCTATGTGTTTTACTTTTATAGAATATATATTTTTAAAAGGTTGACGTGAAACCAATAGTTTGTCAATTTAATGTAAAATAATCAATTTTAACATGTTTAGTTACGTCACTGCTAATTTTTAAATTCGAATTTGTAAGTATTTTATTATTAGCACGTTCATTAATATATTGTGGGTCTTGTTGATCTTGTAGCTGCTCCTGAAGATGTAATCAATGGTTACGAAATATAGAGAGGAAATAAATGAGTTTTTATTTGACAGATCCCTTACCCTATTTAATTAATTATTCACTATTATAGTGCGGTCGATAATACTTACAAGTCTGTATATATATAAAACAAGTGTTCATTTGAAAAGTCAATCTAGTAGCATGTGATTTACTGAGAACTTTCTGAAGTATGTCGTAAATTAAAATTTACTACTTAACCTACGAAGTCGTATATTTTGACAGTTTCATACATACAAATAAATAACAAATAATAGGTATTTATTGAAAACTATAACAAATGTTGAAAATGTTGTCCTTCAAGATCAATGCACTTTAAAATCCTCCGTTCAAAATTTCTGATGATATTCTGCAACATTACTGTATTGTTATTAATTTCCATGCATTTCTGTTCGATTCTCTGTAGCATATCATTCAAATTCAATAAGTATAGGTATTCGAAATATGTTATTTTTTAGATAAGACAACAAAATGAAGTCGCAAGGTGTTAAATGGCATGAACGTGCAGGCTAGGCAATTTCAGTATTTCGACTAATTATACGCTCATCAAAAAATTCTCTTAAATAATTCAAAGATTCTGCGGTACAGTGACAAGGTGCTCCGTCTTGTTGGAAATATGCATTTTGAAGTTCATCATCATGCAACTGATTGACAAATGGTTGTAAAATTTCCGTACGGTACCTTTGAGCATTTAACGTTCCCTGAGAAAATATTGGTCCAATAATTCGCCTTTGGCTTATCGCTGCCCACACACCAATTTTCTCTGGATGTAGCGATTCTTCATTAATTACATGTGGATTTTCACTACTTCAAATTCTTGTATTTTGTGAATTTAGGTATCCCGTTTTATATCCCATGCTTCATCAGTAAAGATGACTCTTTGCGAAAGTTCTCCATTATTGTTCATATTTACAAACCAATTACAAAACTGTAGTCTACGTGGGTAATCAATTTCTAACAATTCTTGTACTGCTGTGTCACGGTATGGATAAAGTTGCATATCTTTTTTTAATAACATGTGAGTTGTACCAACAGAAAGGTTTATTTGTTGACTCAAATGTTGAACAGATGTTTGTGGTTCATTTTCCATTATTTCTTTAACATGATTGACAACTTGTGGTGTACGTTTCCTTAACTGCTCCGCTGCCTGATTTTCTTAAGAGACTACCAGTTTCAGAAAAAAGTTTTAAAGTTCTATCCAAAGTATTCTTAAATTGTATATAATCTATTACAAAATGTGGAAACTCAACTTGAAATTCTACCATGCAATCTTGAACTGAATAAATCCATAAACCATCAATTTTATTACCACTTCGAAAATAAGCTTGGACTAAAAAATTTTTATGTTCTAAAGTGAAAGCCATTTTAAAACTGAGAAGCAATTTATTTAAACCAGAATCGACGCACGATTATTTTATGCACTAACTGATATTTGTGATTAACATTATCAAATGTCATTTGGATTTACGTTTACGGAACAACAAACACATACTAATATATTTGCGTCTTATTCTATCAAAATTTCAAAGTAACCTAGATTGACTTTTCAAATGAACACTTGTTATTAGATTGCCCATATATGCAAATTTGTGATTTTTTTGCTTCCCGTCCATTTTCGTAAAATTTAGGTAAAATAAATAAGATCTACAAAAAAAATGGGAATGTGTGGCGAAAAAATCCAGCCGGTTTTCAATTGAAGTTTACAAAATAGACTTTAAAAAGGTAGATCGCTTTACCTGTCCGTATAATATTGAATTTGTCGCTGATGATCTAGAGTCAACTTTTATTTAGCATTACTAGACGAACATTTCGTTCTCTGAAAATTTTAGTATACGGTTGAAATTTAATGTTGTTTTGGTCCAAAAACTGCCTGTTCTTAAGAAAATTTGCATGGCTTTTTTTCTTTAAATTAATTTTTTGCAAATTTTAAAGACGGGAAAATTTATTCTAGAAAGCCTATTTTATAGAAAATTGAATACATGCATATTAATTTAAAAAAATTATTTAAAAACTTTAATTTTTAAGATGCGCAGCCCAGTCTCAAAGTTAGGAAAAAAATTATTAAATTTTTTTATTTTAAATTTTGACTTTATTGACATAATTTTAAATCGTATATATTTTTTTCGATATTTTGTTCCTAACGATACAGCTTCTATTATTATTGGTCAAATTGTATTCCTTTTAGGTCATGATATTAAATCGTTGCATGTTTCTCACGAACATATTTATAATGCCAGTAGAATGGATTTTTTTTGCAAATGCAGTTTTTACTTGTAAAGTATTGGCTGATTGCACGAGTGTTAACCAATTAACAATAGGTTAGCTATTATTTTATCATCTAGTGATAATTCAAAAATATTAGAAATTCCAAAAACACGTAGTCAAAAATGGTCTGAGGAAGATGCTGCTGTTTATTCAGCCTTAATTAATTGGAATGTACGAGAAAAAGTAAAGGCCATGTGTTTCGATACAACAGCAAGCAATACTAGAACTTCAACAATACTAGAACAGAAACTAAATAGACGCTGTTGCATTTTGCATGCGGACATCATGTTATGGAATTCTTGGTTGGGGGTGCATTTCAAAAAACTGTAAACTGTACAGTTTTTGGACCAAAACAGCATTAAATTTTATCCGTATACCAAAACTTTTAGAGAACGAGATGTTCGTCTAGCTATTCTGAATAAGTGTTGAAAAAAAAACTATTTTAACATGTTTAGTGACGTCTACTGCTAATTTTTAGCTGTATTTTTAGTCTCCTGAAGAAGTAGCAAATGGCTGCGAAATATAGAGGTTAAAATAAATGAGTTTTTTAGTTGACAGACCGCTTACCCGATTAACTAATTATTATTGATTATATATATATGGTAAATTAAATTTGTTGGTGATTTAAGGTCTGGTTTTACTTCAAACTATCGCAATCGCGACATGGTATTTTATAGATGACATGTGTTTCACGATTTTTTTCTATTTTAGGTTTAACTTTTGAAAATAAATGTTGATTAGTATTACTAAGTTTATATGTTGTAGCTATATCATATTTTTTTAAAGTGTATTTAATTTTTTCCGATAATTGTGGAACATATGGAATCGTGATATATCTTGTGTCATTGTTTAAATTGTTAATGGTGTCTGCAGTGTTGTATATTTGGTGGATTCTTTTTTAATTGTATGGTCTATAGGTTGTGGTGGATAATTATTATCTGTTAAGATTGTTTTAATCTTCTTGATGTTATCTTTTCTGTATTGAGTATTTGATAGTTTTACTGCTCTATCAGTCAGATTATTTATAATCATTTTATTGAATACTGTAGGTGCATTTGAGTGGTAATTCATATATCGAAAAGAAGCTGTGGGTTTATTATACCAATTTGTATAAATAGTACCCTGTCTATCATAGCTTAAAGAAATATCAAGAAAATTAATACTGTTATTAATTTCTTCTTCAATAGTGAATTTTAATTTGTTGTGAAAATTGTTGAATTTATTTAAAAAATAGTTCATTCTATTAGGCGGAATACATGTAATGATATCATCAACATATCTTTTGAAGAAAATGGGGTGCTCCTATTCCAAATCTGGTAATGGAACATTTGGAACAAAACGTTATCAATTCATAAGACTTCCACCTCAAGTCACGAAATAATTATCTATATATATATATATATATATATAGGTTTATAGACACCGTAATACACAATATAATACCACCCCCACTACACACAAGAACAGACAACATATAAGAACAAGTGCGATAGTCTTTAAGTTAGATTTATAGATCTCTTTGAGAATGGCATAACAGCCGAAACAATTGTTAGAGTATTTAAATAAATCTCATAGTGAAACAAGCCAAGTGTTTTAATTTATTTTTATTATTTACTGTATGAAGTTAAAATGTTTCACCAAGAAGTATCTGCAACAACAGCCGAGAATATATATATATATATATATATATATATATATATATATATATATATATAATGATAAATTCAATTTGTCGGCGATTTAAGGTCTGGTATTACATCAAAATGTATATACATATTTAAAACAATCCTAAATGTGTTTGTTTTAAATATATACATTTTGAAGTAAAACCAGACCTTAAGTCGCCAACAAATTGAATTTATCATAACATACAAAGGGCACGAAATAATTATATATATACAGGCTGATTCATTTTCGGCCTTCACCATGGGGATCTCGCTTATTATTGGAGATAGAGTATAGGTTTAAATTTGGTAAAGTTGTTAAATTTTGTGTTTGTTATAAATCCGTAAAGAAAATAGACCTGTGACAAAAAAACCCCATTTTTTTCTTTTACCTGTAGCACCGACATTTGGCCGTGTAGAGAAAAAATAAAAACACATCCTTATGGCCATTTCTAAACCTCTATCCAGCGGTGTACTCTAAATTTTTATACGACGCTTCGTTTCTTTTTGGCTATCATCAACTATCTAATTTCTTATAGGCGCCATATTGGATTTAGACATCCTCAGAAAGAGTTTTTTTTTCTGATTTCAACCATGTATCACATGCTGACTGAAGTTTTTGACATTAGGTTTTATTTGAAAGAATAAATTATAAGATTAAATAAGGTAGCCATGGAATTTCAATCTGTCAAACATTTCATTTATTGTTCCTAATAATACAAAAATGTCATACACTAACGAAGAGAAACGAGATATGATAAGTATTTTTTATTCTTCGAGCCGAAATTCAACAGTAGCGAGTACAAGATATCTACAATTATATCCAGAACGACAACAGCCTCATCGTACCATTTTTCTAGATCTCGACAGAAATTTGGTCGAGAATGGATCGTTTACTAGGCCGCGTAATGGTCAAGACAACAGGAATTTAAATGAAAATCGACAAGATATTTTACAAATGATAAATTAAAAGCGTGTTTTCAAATTTCATGTTAATCTTGTATTTTTATAGATAAATAATAATCCATCAATTTCTACACGCGAAGTAGCGTCAGAATTAAATTTGTGCCAGTCCAGAGTTTGGAGAACTTTACATGAAAGTAGGTTTAAACCATACAGGATCTATGTTAGTCACCCTTTACTGTCTGGAGATAATTTGAGAAGGCTAGAATATTGTAATTGGTTAATGGGAAGGATAGAAAATGACGAAAACTTTTTAAGCAAAATCATCTGGTCAGATGAAACAAAATTTACATATTCTGGAATGTTCAACAGAAATACGGAGCACTATTGGGCAGTACAAAATCCCCGACAAAACAGGGCTAGAAGACCACAACATCGTTTTGGAATAAACGTTTGGATGGGTATTTTGGCAAATCGTCTCTTAGGACCAGTTATGTATGAAGAACATTTAAATGGAGAAAGATATTTAAACATTTTACGTACATACATATCTCACTATCTTGACGACAATATCCCATTAAATCAATTACAATATTTATGGTGGCAACAAGATGGCGCACCAGCACACAATGCAGCTGTTGTTAGAAATTTCTTAAATCAAGAGTTTGCAAACCGTTGGATTGGAAATAGGGGAGTTGTTGAATGGCCTGCGAGATCACCTGATTTAAGTCCGCTAGATTTTTTTTTATGGGGATATGTTAAAAATAATATTTATAAAGTAGTTGCGCCACAAAACATTGAAGAATTACGAGATAGACTTCAGAATGCTTTCGATACAGTTCTTAGAAGAACTATACAAAGGGCAGTACAAAATACCAGAAGGCGTGCCCAATTGTGCATTACCGAAGATGGCCAGATAATTGAACATTTAACTGTAATTGTTTATTGTTTACTTTTCTATGTATTTTTATTAATGTTTTTGTTATCTTGTACTCGCTACTGTTGAATTTCGTTTCGAAGAATAAAAAATACTTATCATATCTCGTTTCTCTCCGTTAGTGTATGACATTTTTGTATTATTAATGAACAATAAATGAAATGTTTGACAGATTGAAATTCCAAAGGCTACCTTATTTAATCTTATAATTTATTCTTTCAAATAAAACCTAATGTCAAAAACTGTAGTCAGCATGTGGTACATGGTTGAAATCAGAAAAAAGGACTCTTTCTGAAGATGTCTAAATCCAATATGGCGCCTATAAGAAATTAGATAGTTGATGATGGCCAGAAAGAAACGAATCGTCGTATAAAAATTTAGAGTACAAAACTGGATAGAGGTTTAGAAATGGCCACAAGGACGTGTTTTTATTTTTTCTCTACAAGGCCAAATGTCGGTGCTACAGGTAAAAGAAGAAAATGGGGTTTTCACGTTTTTTTTTTAAATAACGAAGGTCATTTGTCACAGGTCTATTTTCTTTACGGATTTATAACTAACACAAAATTTAACAACTTTGCCAAATTTAAACCTATACTCTATCTCCAATAATAAGAGAGATCCCCATGGTGAGGGCCGAAAATGAATCAGCCTGTATAACGAAAATAAAATATTTTATTAAGTTACACATTGTACATAGACATTTTATCAATTAGAAGCTGAATTTTTCAAGCAACTTCCCATTACAGATAACCTATGATCAATTACATGTTCCCCCATTTTTATCTCCGACCTGTCCCCCTCTTGCCGCTGGTGCGGCCGTCATTTCTTCTTCATACACTTCCTTGTTCTCAAAATGGTTATGAAATATAATTACATTTTATAAGTGGAGAGCATATTGCTGCGTTGTACATACTTATGTATGTACTTTAAGCAGATGTATGCATGTGCATGTGTGTTACTTTAGCTGTGTACTTTCCGTACTATAACATGAGTAGAGATTGCACGTATAAAATCGAATAGCTTAAGGCTATGTCTTTAAGTTGATTATTAAGTATGTTCCGTGGAGATATACACGGTGAAGAGCACGCAAACGCAAATTGTCCGAAATTGATGTAGATCATGGTTTATAATATCAACCTTTAAGTGAGAAGCGTTTATCGATTGGTTTTATTGAATCCTCCAGCAAGGTTTTGAAGATATTTCTTGTACACGAGAGTTAATGGATATTGAAATTGATAAAGTAACACAAGTTAAGGTACTGAGAATAACTTCTATTAATTTTGACTCTAAAATAAAGTTGAAACAATTAAGATGTGATTTGGTGTATTTTGGAAAATCAATAGAGGCATTTCGCGCTTTAAAGAGAAATTAAATCCATCATTTCCAATTACACAAGTCGATGTGATTTTCAAAAAATTAATGAAAATACTATTTTTGTATTTCGTTTAGGTAATTATTGAAACACCTCAGAAATGGCCTACCATGTCCAATTTTCGAGGATAATTCATTTTTTGACTTGTCAACTTTGACAGTTTGATGTAGCTGCATACACGTATCGCACCGGCTAACTTAAGATGGAGGTTAATTTTTAGTACTGACATTTGATTAGTGGCGCCCTCTACGTCCCAATATCCAAAACATAAAAGACGTTTCCCCGTAAAAGCATAATGTTTACCAAAAACTAGCCTTGACAATGAACATTTCTTGGACCTTTTAGGTTCATTTAATTAATTTAATTAATATGTAATTTCGTGTATTTTGGAAAATCAATAGAGGCATTTCGCGTTTTAAAGAGAAATTAAATCCATCATTTCCAATTACACAAGTCGATGTGATTTTCAAAAAATTAATGAAAATACTCTTTTTGTGTTTCGTTTAGGTAATTATTGAAACACCTCAGAAATGGCCTACCATGTCCAATTTTCGAGGATAATTCATTTTTTGACTTGTCAACTTTGACAGTTTGATGTAGCTGCATACACGAATCGCACTGGCTAACTTAAGATGGAGGTTAATTTTTAGTACTGACATTTGATTAGTGGCGCCCTCTATGTCACAATATCCAAAACATAAAAGACGTTTCCCCGTAAAAGCATAATGTTTACCAAAAACTAGCCTTGACGATGAACATTTCTTGGACCTTTTAGGTTCATTTAATTAATTTAATTAAGATGTGATTTTGTGTATTTTGGAAAATCAATAGAGGCATTTCGCGTTTTAAAGAGAAATTAAATCCATCATTTCCAATTACACAAGTCGATGTGATTTTCAAAAAATTAATGAAAATACTCTTTTTGTGTTTCGTTTAGGTAATTATTGAAACACCTCAGAAATGGCCTACCATGTCCAATTTTCGAGTATAATTCATTTTTTGACTTGTCAACTTTGACAGTTTGTTGTAGCTGCATACACGTATCGCACTGGCTAACTTAAGATGGAGGTTAATTTTTAGTACTGACATTTGATTAGTGGCGCCCTCTAGGTCCCAATATCCAAAACATAAAAGACGTTTACCCGTAAAAGCATAATGTTTACCAAAAACTAGCCTTGACGATGAACATTTCTTGGACCTTTTAGGTTCATTTAATTAATTTAATTAAGATGTGATTTCGTGTATTTTGGAGAATCAATAGAGGCATTTCGCGTTTTAAAGAGAAATTAAATCCATCATTTCCAATTACACAAGTCGATGTGATTTTCAAAAAATTAATGAAAATACTCTTTTTGTGTTTCGTTTAGGTAATTATTGAAACACCTCAGAAATGGCCTACCATGTCCAATTTTCGAGTATAAATCATTTTTGGACTTGTCAACTTTGACAGTTTGATGTAGCTGCATACACGTATCGCACTGGCTAACTTAAGATGGAGGTTAATTTTTAGTACTGACATTTGATTAGTGGCGCCCTCTATGTCACAATATCCAAAACATAAAAGACGTTTCCCCGTAAAAGCATAATGTTTACCAAAAACTAGCCTTGACGATGAACATTTCTTGGACCTTTTAGGTTCATTTAATTAATTTAATTAAGATGTGATTTTGTGTATTTTGGAAAATCAATAGAGGCATTTCGCGTTTTAAAGAGAAATTAAATCCATCATTTCCAATTACACAAGTCGATGTGATTTTCAAAAAATTAATGAAAATACTCTTTTTGTGTTTCGTTTAGGTAATTATTGAAACACCTCAGAAATGGCCTACCATGTCCAATTTTCGAGTATAATTCATTTTTTGACTTGTCAACTTTGACAGTTTGTTGTAGCTGCATACACGTATCGCACTGGCTAACTTAAGATGGAGGTTAATTTTTAGTACTGACATTTGATTAGTGGCGCCCTCTAGGTCCCAATATCCAAAACATAAAAGACGTTTACCCGTAAAAGCATAATGTTTACCAAAAACTAGCCTTGACGATGAACATTTCTTGGAACTTTTAGGTTCATTTAATTAATTTAATTAAGATGTGATTTCGTGTATTTTGGAAAATCAATAGAGGCATTTCGCGTTTTAAAGAGAAATTAAATTCATCATTTCCAATTATACAAGTCGATGTGATTTTCAAAAAATTAATGAAAATACTCTTTTTGTGTTTCGTTTAGGTAATTATTGAAACACCTCAGAAATGGCCTACCATGTCCAATTTTCGAGTATAATTCATTTTTTGACTTGTCAACTTTGACAGTTTGTTGTAGCTGCATACACGTATCGCACTGGCTAACTTAAGATGGAGGTTAATTTTTAGTACTGACATTTGATTAGTGGCGCCCTCTATGTCCCAATATCCAAAATATAAAAGACGTTTCCCCGTAAAAGCATAATGTTTACCAAAAAATAGCCTTGACGATGGATATTTCTTGGACCTTTACCATGTATAGCAACATTTTAAGAATCTCCCACAAGAGGATCAAAGTTCTGTTAAAAAAATACGGATACTTCAAGATATAACACTGCCTTCAACGCACATTGCAAAAGATCAGTCGTTTACTTAGGATCTTGAAGTGAATACCAAAATAATAGGTAATATAGAACCTGAAACAGAAATTAGAAAAACATCCTAACCACAATATATATCAATAAATACTATATACGTATTTCGGCAACTAAGTTGCCATCTTCAGTAGAATAACCTTAAAAACTGCAAAATGTTAAACGTAGCGTTTTTGGCTAAGGTAAACCTTAGAAGATATGCTCTTCACCAACGACTGCTGTCAAAAATATATCGGCCAAACTAGACATTCAATTGCAACTCGTTACAAGGAACATATTTCCAACTTTAGATTCAACAGACCCGAAAAATCTAGCGTTGCCCAACATATTTGGGACACAGGTCATTCTGTGCCGGCAAATAACCTTAGGTTGATTAAAACTGTTAATAATTATAGACAATTAGATAGTTATGAAAGTATTTATATATTGTAAAAATCTTTGACACAAACGTTTACTAAAAAGTGTTTTTAAAGACAAAATATTATATTTTAAAGCAGTAAAATGAATTTAAAACTCGAATTTTTACCCCCGCATTCTGATATACTTCTGCGTAGGTCCAATAAATGAATATAAACGTTTGCAGCTAACAATCATAACCTCTAGAACCAAATAGTACTTTGGTCTTAAAAGAAAGTTTGATATTTAATATAATTTGGAGAAACAACGAACATGAGTTCTCTAATATCTCCAGGGTCGTGAAGATTCTGTCTGACAAAGAAATTAAAAGGTATGTTAGCTCAGTATTAATATGATAAACTAATTGAATTCAAACGACTTGTCTTGGTCCTTAAATTCCGTTTATTAAAAGGAAAATCTTATCTTTATAAGTGAATATTTAATTAGGTACATTATATTAGGTAATATTTAACAAGACATTCGGAATAAACAGTAGATTAATAATTTTTATTTTTATTGAAAACTTAATTATAAAATTTAATGGTTATGTGGAATTTCTTATAGGTGAAAAATTGAATCTACGGTAATGGGACAAATACTAGGCTACATAAACAAATAGATTCTGATAAATCAAATTGATGAATAAATGATTACAATGTTTTAAACAAAATGGTCATTAAAGGAATCTTTATTTACCTTCGGTAAATAAATGTTTCTGTTTACTTAAAGAAAATGCAGATAATAAAAACTTAGCTCAATATTCTATCACAATTATTCGTCTAGTCTCTGGAATTAAGTCTTGCTTCCCTGACGTACGGCTGGTAACTTCAGGAACAACGGTCACAATCCCGTCAGATCTCGTAGGTTAGGATCCCCCGATTATTCAAAGGTATACAAACTTTACTAAATTCTGCTTTTCTAATTTACGGTCACAATCCTGGTAATATAAGGCCCTGTAATGTTTCCCAATATTTATCTAAAGCTGGTACACATTTTTTTGTGGCTCATTAATTGATAGCGGAGTATAAGATGAAAGGAGTTCAAATCTTGGTAATATAAATTATGCTTAATTTTTATATTTTTCAAAAAAAATTCGTTTTATCCAAAACACATTCCATTAATTCAAGTGCAAAAATTCTTCTCTCTAATTGTTTCAATAACTCACTATGGCAACCCAACAGCTTTTTCTGTTTTTGAAGCTCATTGGTCGCTTTAGTTATATAGAATTTTCCAAAATATTTGACATATATACTATAATTTTAATTCTTAATTAATATTATGAACTTATTGGTTTACAATTAAATTTTCCTTCACACATAACCTTTGATATTACCAAACATTAACAATAGTATACAAAATTAATTAGATTTACATAGTTCTATAATTTTGGTAAATGTAAGAAAGTCATATACTTTTGAAATTTAATTATAAATTTGACACTCTAAACTAAGAAAACAATTCAAATATAATAGACTTCCAACTTTCTAAGAAATCCCAATAACAGAAATGTAACAAATTAAAGCTAGTGTCTTCAATAAATTAATTAACATTTTTATTATAATATATACGTATATATAGAAATAAGAATAAATTAATGGATTCTGACAATGGACCAATCCCTCAGTCCAGTTTGTATGCCTTATTGTGACAATAGCATTATTTTTTTTACGCTTCATGTTCCCTAAATTTCACGCTACTTTAAGTAGTATATAAGTGTTATTTCGATGCTAGGAATTTAGTGTTATCCCACTGGCGATTTGGTGAAGAGCATATCTTCTAAGGTTTACCTTAACCAAAAACGATACGTTTAACATTTTTCAGTGTTAAAGGTTATTCTACTGAAGATGGCAACTTAGTTGCCGAAATACGTATATAGTATTTATTGATATATATTGTGGTTAGGGTGTTTTTCTTATTTCTGTTTCAGATTACAAGCCACAGTCTCCACCAATTTCGGAATATAGAACCTAATGAAAACAAACAATTAGAAATTTTCATACACAATCAAGATCAGATAAACACTGAAAGCAAAGCTTTAAAGGAACGTAAATTGAACCATGAAGAAGTTGATCAGTCAGTGGATAAAGGCAGAGTAAATAACATAGAACTGGATTGTGGAAATACGACAGAAATTACAGAAAATAATGAACAAATGAAATCTGAAACTTCCCAAATAGTAAACCTAGAAACAGACATCAAACGTAACGCATTCAGTAATTATGTATTTAGTGTATCCACCTTATCCGCAACGAAAAGGAAAGAGCCAAACCTAGAGTCCCTTTCGCAATAACTTCTACAAAATATCAAGAAATAATGGAACAGGAACATGCTCTAAAGCAATAATTAGAAGTAGAAAAGAAAAATCGTAAGAGACAGCGCGAAGAAAGTAAAAAAGAAAAATTGAATAAGCCCGTACGTAGCAAGAGTTTGAAACATTGTGGAAAATTTTGTGTCAAAATATTTCAGTGAAATTGTACTGAAATATTTTGAAGAAATTGTAATCAGTTTCAAACTTCTTTATTTCCATTCAACATAAGAGGTGTATACATTAAGTGTAAGCCACACAGCGCTGAAGGCGATTCTTCCAACCCTCACTGCAGTGTCGGAACTCGCATAGGTACTGACATAGCGATTAGCTATTTATTAAAGAGTTTGACGAACCTGTCGGTTGGAGAACCGTCTATTAATCTCGACTTAAGGAACGCAAATTGTAATTATCAAAATATAATAATATTTTTATGAATTTGAAGTAAAAAAACAATTGAAAAATAAAGTAATCACAAAAATTAAAAAAAAGTTCTACTTCAAAACAGAACTACGAAATATTTTATTATTTTTTAATATAATTTTAAATAAATTATATTTATTATCATTACTTCAATATTTATTTAACAAAAAAAACTTTTGTTAACTAAAATGGTTTAAAAATATTTTATATTACTTTGCTATATATTTTTGCGGTTCAAAGCGTGTTTTAGTATTTTGATAATTCGAGAATTTCTTGTCAAATACAAGGATGAAGTCTAATTTAATATCCGAATCCATTTTTAGAAATTTACGCGTATACGACCCTCGTATACGTTTTATATTTTTACAATCGACCACTAGATGGTGCTTTTGACAATATGTAATCACTATATTCTTAAAGTTTGACATTTGTAAATGAAAAATCCGCGATATCTTAGAAATTGGGTCAGTAGTTTGTTGACAGTGATAACGTGTGTTCATTTGAAAAGTCAATCTAGGTTACTTTGAAATTTTGATACAATAAGACGCCAACATATTAGTATGTGTTTGTTGTTCCGTAAACGTAAATCCAAATGACATTTGATAATATCAATCACAAATATCAGTTAGTGCATAAAATAATCGTGCGTCGATTCTGGTTTAAATAAATTGCTTCTCAGTTTTAAAATGGCTTTCACTTTAGAACATAAATTTTTTTTAGTCAAGGCTTATTTTCGAAGTGGAAATAAAATTGATGGTTTATGGGTTTATTCAGTTCAAGATTGCATGGTAGAATTTCAAGTTGAGTTTCCACATTTTGTAATAGATTATATACAATTTAAGAATACTTTGGATAGAACTTTAAAACATGTTTCTGAAATTGGTAGTCTCTTAAGAAAATCAGGCAGCGGAGCAGTTAAGAAACGTACACCTCAAGTTTTCAATCGTGTTGAAGAAATAATGGAAAATGATCCACAAACATCTGTTCGACATTTGAGTCAACAAATAAAACTTTTTGTTGGTACAACTCACAAGTTACTAAAAAAGATATGCAACTTTATCCATACCGTGTCACAGCAGTACAAGAATTGTTAGAAATTGATTACCCACGTAGACTACAGTTTTGTAATTGGTTTGTAAATATGAACAATAATGGAGAACTTTCGCAAAGAGTCATCTTTACTGATGAAGCATGGTTTTATAAAACGGGATACCTAAATTCACAAAATACAAGAATTTGGAGTAGTGAAAATCCACATGTAATTAATGAAGAATCGCTACATCTAGAGAAAATTGGCGTTTGGGCAGCGATAAGCCAAAGGCGAATCATTGGACCAATATTTTTTCAGGGAACGTTAAATGCTCAAAGGTACCGTACGGAAATTTTACAACAATTTGTCAATCAGTTGCATGATGATGAACTTCAAAATACATATTTCCAACAAGACGGAGCACCTTGTCACTGTACTGCAGAATCTTTGGATTATTTAAGAGAATTTTTTGATGAGCGTATAATCAGTCGAAATAATGAAATTGCTTGGCCTGCACGTTCATTCGATTTAACACCTTGCGACTTCTTTTTGTGGCCTTATCTAAAAAATAACATATTTCGAACACCTATATTGAATTTGAATGATATGCTACAGAAAATCGAACAGAAATGCATGGAAATTAATAACAATCCAGTAATGTTGCAGAATATCATCAGAAATATTGAACGGAGGATTTTAAAGTGCATTGATCTTGAAGCACAACATTTTCAACATTTGTTATAGTTTTCAATAAATACCTATTATTTGTTATTTATTTGTATGTATGAAACTGTAAAAATATACGACTTCGTAGGTGAAGTAGTAAATTTTAATTTACGACATACTTCAGAATGTTCTCAGTAAATCACATGCTACTAGATTGACTTTTCAAATGAACACGTGTTAGTTTTAAGGCAGTGAGTTTCTAAAACAATGGAGGTTACTCGTGAAGGTTTTCGTTGGATGATTTTCTTACGATTTTAAAAAGGGCCTAAGTCCACAAGTATAAATTATATCGCTTCGGTCAAGTTTTGATAATGAAGCACTATCAGAGAAGACAGTTTTGAATTGGTTTGCAGAATTTCGTCATGGTCGTGCCTCAGTGAGTGATGAATCTCGTAAAGGTCGACCAAAAACTGTTTTGATTCAAAAAACATCGATGCTTTGCGGAAAATGATAGAACATGATCGACATGTGACTTACAGTGAGGTAGAGGCATCTCTTGGCATATCCAGACCGTAATTCGATTTTACATGAACATTTATTTGTGGAAAATATATGTTCCAGATGGGTTCCAGATAACTTGACCGAAGCATAGAAAGCAGCTCGTGTCGATTAGTGTAAAGAGATTCGCGAAAAATTCGACGTAGGAACCGCAAAATGCGTGTATAACATCGTCACAGGTGACGAAACATGGATATATGCATATGAGCCGGAAACCAAGCAACAATCTACTCAAGATGAACCGAACCCCACAAAAGTTCGTGCAAGTAGCACATCCAAGAAAATTATCGCTTGTTTCTTCAGTTATACAGGACACATCGCAAGAATTCCTTTAGAAAACCGAAAAACTGTTAACGCTGAATGGAATATAGTAATTTGCTTGCCAAAAGTTATAGACGAAATCAGGAAGAACAACCGAAAACGTCGCATTATTCTTCAACACAACAATGCGAGTTCCCATACAGCACGAACAGTTGATGATTTGAAGGATCAAAGTGTTGAAATAATGTCTCATTGTCGATATTCACCGGATTTGTCGCCGAATGAATTCTTTTTGTTCCCAACTCTGAAACAAGAAATGTGTGGACAGCGATTTTCAACACCTTAAGAAGCAGTCGAAGCCTTTGAAAACCAAGATTTTGAGATACAACCATCAGAGTGGAAAAAATGTTTTGAGAACTAGTTCGTATGCATGCAAAAGTGTATAGACCATAAAGGCGAATATTTTGAAAAACAATAAGACAGTTTGTTCCCAAAAATTTTGTTTTCTTCCCAGATTTTGTAAAAGTATAAAGGTGACCGTCGTATTAAGATTTTTAAAATAATTTATGAATTTCAAATATTGCAATTATTTTTAAAAAATATATTAAATTTAAGAAAGAATTTTTGTCTTTATTTATTGAAAATTATTTAATAATTAACGCAAATTATACTTTTATGTAAATTTTCTTTTAAAATAATTTATTAGAAATAATATAAATATTTAATTGACATTTATTGTTGATATAACCGATCTAATTATTTTAGTATAAACGATAAAATTAAATCCTATTATACTTATTTCCCGTCAACCATAATAATGATTTCAATACAATTCCCAAATGTAAAAGGACATAATTAAAGCTAAAAACAATAAAATCAAAATAAGCTTGCACACGATTTTCATTAAATAATCAAATATTTTAAAACGAATTCCATGTAATTTTGATATTTATACCACTTTAAAAGCGTCATTTTAATACAAAACTAATTCTGTAGCAGCTGGGATATATTTTGTGGATGGTGTTATATATCTTTTCTATATATATAAATATGTGTGTGTATAGGTATATAGGAATATATATACATGTATCGAAATGGCAGAATTTTATATTAAACGTCATAAATTACATGAAATTGCAATTTCACCTTATTGCCATTTCGGCGGATTTCGAAAAAATATTATGTCGCTCTGTCCTGCCCTACCTCTATAACACAATATGTTTCCACCTGCATATATGTACATTATATATATGTATATAATATACATAGTTCTCTAATGGTGTTTTCTATTATTTCCCGATATTCATACAGCGGTGTATATGTTTATCAGTTAGACAATGACAACAACAATTTGCAATTATTTAACGAAAAATTGGAATAGAGCCAGCATCAAAGCGCTATTGGTCAGTAACTGCCTGGGGGGGTAGTTTGACTACGTCATCGATATATAGGCCGCCATTTTGGACAAATCGGAGCCTATGTACTTGTTATGCATGTGCACTGACTCTGTCTCTATTTGAACTATTCCTATTACTTTCGCAAATTCAAAACCCGGGAATTCGATTTTGAACAAATTTAATATTATAGATGTGTCCACGCATATTGTATCTCTGCCATTAAATGTAGGATTTTCTCTCTTGAGGGTATATAAATATATTTTAATGTGTTCATGTTTTGTTTCTTTAAATAACACAGGCCTGTATAAAATTTGTGATGTCGTGATTTTTGTTTGTTAAGCTCAGTTTTTATATAGCAATAACTAATTAAAATACGGTTGGTCTCTACCACCCACAGATTTTTTTTTGCACAAAAAAAAAAGAAAAAAATATAAAAAAAATCTTATAATAGGCGTTTTAATACATTTTAAAATGAATGTACTACTTCAAATTCTAGGTATTAACCCAAAAATTATTTTCTGTTGTGGTTTTAAAGAAATTTGTTAAATAGGCTATCATTACCTGATGTAAATCTTTTATTACATGTATTAATTTTGGACAATATTTCCGGGAATTTTTACCTGCTAAATCCTATTTATTATGCTTTCACTTTATTAGTACTGCGAAGAAGGATTTCAAGTTTATCACTCCAAACAAAATGTATATTTTAATGTCATTTACTTCATTATAGCTCTGAGTGTCGATCAGTAAACAATTAAAATTAATTTGTCTTTAGTGTTGTGCGTGGTATTTGATAAATAAACATTGCTTAAAAATATGTCTAGCCGGTGTTGCAAAAACAAACCAGATGATTTCTGTCATATTTGTGAATATTTTGTCTTGAAAAAGTTTAAGAGACCAATTGGTGATTTTGTGAAAAATGCATATTATGCTTATTTCAAAATCAAATTAGGAGATCAAGATAAAGATTGGGCCCGCACGTTGTTTATAAGGTATGTGAAAAAGGTTTAAGACATTGGACCAAAGGGAATAGAAAAAGCCTTCCTTTTGGAATACCGATTGTTTGGAGAGAACCGCAAAATCATCATGAAGATTGCTACTTTTGTCTTTGTGATATTAAGGGGCATAATAGAAAAACTTTGAAACATATTTTGTACCCAAACAATATTAAATCAGTTACCAGACCAGTTCCTCACAGTGATCATGTACCTATACCTATACCCCCCAAACTACTACAAGAAGATATTGAAACCTCTTCAACTTCCGGCTCCGTACAGATGGATAGTGATTTTGAACCATCAACCTCAGGTCAAAACCAACCTCAGCTATTTTCACAAGCCGAACTGAATGATTTGGTATGAGATTTGGGACTTTCAAAAGATCTTTCTGAAGTACTGGGGTCTAGGTTGAAACAAAAAAATTTGCTTGCCCCAGAAACTACCTTCAGATCTTCCTTTGGCTGAATATGACAGAATAACAACCAAACGAAGTTTTTCTGAATAACGAAAACGTTTTTTTAAGAAGCATAAAGAATAAATAACTATTTCTAATAGTTTCTATGTGTATATTTTTGTATTTTTTTAATATAATATAAAACTAGCTTATAAATGAAATAAATCGTGTTTTTTCTATATTTTTTGATTTTACTGGTTTGAAAAATAACCTTACGTGATACAAAAAAATAAAATCAGATTTGAAATCAGCGCTACCCAATTACTAGAAAACAGTTAAAATTTTTATCAACAAAGAGTTGAAAAATGCAGGCCTGTGTCGAAAGCGAAAGCACCCGGAAACGATTGCACCGCTCAAGAAATAATATTCTACCATGAAGAATGTAATTTTTTACGATTTTTTGTAATGTCGTCTGATTTTGTTGAGCAAAGAATTTGCGTAAAATTTTGTGTGCGGAATTAATTTTCTACTACAAATACGTTGAAAATGTTACAAAAGATAAAGAGTGTTTGAGTGATATAAAATGTTCAAAGACGACCAAGGGCATAACTGATGAAAACCACAGATTTGACTTTTCAGCTATTGCCGTATACAAATTACATTCACACTTACTTCGCAACTACATACTAATTTGATAATATTTGTAAATATTTTATATAAAAGCCGAAAAACTCCAAGAATTTATTAATTGATATTATATATATATATATATATATATATATATATATATATATATTTATATATATATATATATATATAAGTGTTTAGATAATTTCTTGGCCGTTTATTAAATAGAACAATTGATAAATAGTTGGAGTTTTTCGGCTTTTACATGAAATATTTACAAATATCAAATTAGAATGTATGTAATTGCAGAGTAAGTGGGGATGTAAACATTGCTGTCTACAAATTACAAAGCAAATCATACGAAATTTTTAATTGAAAAATATTGTCTACGTTGGGACTCGAACCCAAGTCTACAGCTTGCCGGGCTGTCGCTTTTACCACTTAGCCACAATAGACCTAGGTTCAAGCTATTTAGAAATGCATTATATAGTAACAGTGTTAATGAATCAGATGTCAGTTATTGAATGTAGATGTCAAGTTGAAAGCAGAAGTCAGTTTTGAATGCACATGTCAGTTTAGATAGCAGATGTCAGTTAGTGAAAGCAAATGTCAGTTATTGAAAGCAGATGTCTGTTTTGAAAGCAGGTGTCAGTTATGAAAGCAAACGTCAGATTAGAAAGCAGATGCCTATTTTGAAAGTAGATGTGAGTTACTGACATCTGATTTCAATAACTGACATTTGCTTTCACTAACTGACATCTGCTATCTAAACTGACATGAGCAGTCAAAACTGACTTCTGCTTTCAACTTGACATCTACATTCAATAACTGACATCTGATTCATTAACAGTTACTTTATAATGCATTTCTAAATAGCTCGAACCTAGGTCTATTGTGGCTAAGTGGTAAAAGGGACAGCCCGACAAGTTGTAGACTTGGGTTCGAGTCCCAACGTAGACCATATTTTTCAATTAAAAATTTCGTATGATTTGCTTTGTAATTTGTAGACAGCAATGTTTACATCCCCACTTACTCTGCAATTACATACATTCTAATTTGATATTTGTAAATATTTCATATAAAAGCCGAAAAACTCCAATAATTTATCAATTGTTATATATATATATATATATATATATATATATATATATATATATACACTCAGGGACAAAAAAACCCGGACATTTATTTTATAAAAAGAAAAATGAGATGTATGTTAGTCAGAGTTTTTGTAGATAATGCAATTTTAAATGCATCAATTTGTGATAATTTTGTTACCATGGATACGTGTAAACAAGCCATTGTTATGAGATACGCGATTTAATCGTCGAAAGTCACAGTCACTGCAGAATTTGTGTCTACCTTTTTATTCTTTATTATCACTTTTTGTTTAGTTTTCACGTGTTATCAGTGTTTTGAGTGTAAGACGGTAGTCACAATTTATCTTATTACACAATGAGACCCGAAGATATTGCTGCAGCCGTTGCTTTACATAATGATGGACGCAGTGTGCGTTACATCGCATATGTCATGAATATGGCTAGAAGTACCATTCATGATGCCTTAAAACGATTTAGAGAGACGCAAGAATACACCAGGAGACCAGGTTCGGGTCGTCCGCGATGCACAACGTAAAATGGAGACAGGCGCATGGTGTTGTCAGTTCTTAAGGAGCGCAACCTGCCATCTACGATGGTAGCCCAACGGTTTTTTAACATGCATGGACGTCCAATATCGGCCAAAACAGTTAGAAGAAGGTTGAAAGCAAGTGGACTGATGTCAGCTAAACCTGCAACCGGTCCCAGATTACTAAGGATGCATCGCGTCGAAAGATTGCGCTTTGCACACAATCATAGAGCCTGGAGAAATGAACAGTGGAGCTGTGTTCTGTTTACAGACGAATCCCGTTTCAATTTACGCTCACCTGATGGACGTGAAAAAGTTTGGAGAAGGTTAGGGGAACGATATTCGCAGTGCTGTATTTCTGAGAGATCGCCATTTGGAGATGGTGGAGTGATGGTTTGGGCAGGAGTGTGTATGAACACTCGTACGGAGTTGGTTTTAGTAGACGGAAATCTAACAGCTGATAGGTACATAAATGAATGTTTGGCGAATCATGTGGTGCCATTTGGTCCATATATAGGCAATGATTTTCTTCTAATGCACGACAATGCGCGCCCACACGCCGCTCGCGTTACCACAAATTATCCGCAAGAAGTGGGGATTCGCATTTTGCCATGGCCAGCAAGGAGTCCTGACGTTAATCCCATTGAGCACCTGTTGGACATGTTGGGACGGCGTATTAGGAGGCGGCAGAGACCATCGGAAAACTTACAGGAGTTAAGAGAAGCACTTCTAGAAGAATGGGAAAACATTCCCCAAGAAGCCATTTCTAACCTGATTCAAGGCATGCCAAGACGTATGGATGCAGTTATCCAATGCCGAGGGAGTAACACGCGTTACTAAAAATGTGATTTCAATGTTACAATCACAAAACATTAAGCCACAGCTGAAAAATGATGTTACTGGGTTTACGCCATTTCCGTTTTGACGAAAAGATTTTTTTTTTAATACTGTATGATTAATTACATGAACCTTTGCTTGAAATGCGTTTTTCTATCATTTAAAATACTTTACCATTAAATTTTATAACATACTAGATATTTAATTAACAATTTCTGACATAAAACAACTGTCCGGGTTATTTTGTCGCTGAGTGTATATATATATATATATATATATATATATATATATATATATATACACATATATAAATGCTCCTTGATCAGTCGAAGAGAAAGTATTTTTTTAAATCTCACAGGGGGTCCTAATAACGGACTTAAATAAGCGGGTAAGTTATTTGCCGAATAATAATTTTTTTTAAATAATTATTAGCAAATATAAAATGAGATAGTATACACAATTATTTTATTTAACAACTATTCATTAAATTCGAAACACCTTGGGATTTCATGTTGCCATTACATTCATATTGTTTGTAGTATTTATAGCGTTAAACCGTAATATGATTTTGTTTTATTTTATTTTAGATACAACATAAATATTTTAAGAAATTAGGCAAAGTTTTAAATATCGTAGCAAAAATTGAAATTTCCCAATTAACAAATAATTAATAAGTTATCTCAAGTAAACTTAGATTCGTATTAAAATAATTATTACTAGCAAGAGTATTCATATTTTTCTATATTAATGAATTTAATTAATGAAATGATAAACATTTGTTCAAATTTTTTAATCTTAATGGTTTTATGAATGAATTTTGTTTACTAGAATAACAATTTTTTGGTTTAAATGAATAAAATACTAACGTTAGGTTACACTAGATTTTTCTGTTCCTTTATTTTGGATTCCAATTTCTATTTAGCTATAATTGATACTGCGTTTTGGAATTTTATTGAAGATCCTATTTGCAAACAGTGGAACTGATTATTATCGGACACCCAAATTTGGAAAATGTAATAATCCTTTTGTAGATTCTGGCTGCAGAATTCCCTTGTATGGTTATTCTCAATAGGATGTCCGGGAAACATTTTATTCTACTCACATATCTCTGGGTATGAGGTCGGTGGTACACTTGTAATAATAATAATAATTGTAATTATTATTATGATTATTACTATTGCTATTATAATATTATTTGAGTGTTCTGCGTCATTTACGTGTAGCTAAACGTGTAACGCCTTAACTTATGGAAGGATAAAAAAACGGCTGCAATAAATATACTGTTCTGGAAGAAGTAAATATATTTTACTTAATCAGTCTCGATACTTTTTGAAACACGTAGTACATATTTCTTCTGCGAATTAGATGAACTAAACCAGCCTGTATCATCAAAAATATTTCTAAAAATACCCGACCTAACATTACCTCCTGTTTTAATTCTCTTTATGTTTTACAGAATATTTTCATTAAAATATAATTATATTTTCCTGTTGAACCGGAAGTACTTCAATATTGTTCATACCAAAGTACACAATGATTGTATCATTACATATATCTAGAAGAATAATGATTACATGACGCATCCATTATCTATCTACTCTCAATGAAAAACCACTAATCCCGTATAGTAAGATGAACGTGTTTGCGCTTGTTTTAGTTTCAAATTAAAACTTACACATTAATTTACGTTTAAGTATAGGTTTAGTGCAGTTAAATAATATCCAGTGTTGGTTGTCTAGCATTTAAGTCGCAGGCAATCTAATACACACTGACCGATGTGTTGGAGATTGTAAGAAAGGAGTTTTTAGTGGTCGCTTCATTGCCATTATGAAGAAAATTAAATTTGTCCAAAGCAATTAGCTAATGTATGCCATAATAATTTTCTAGTGTTCTTTTTTTGTGCTCCATATACTGGAATATATCTTTTTTCTTAATTATTTAAGACCTGTTATTCTGTTAAAGAACAACACAGGTCTACAAAATTAAACTTTTTGACAGATGTTTTTATTTTGAAAACTGATTTTATATAATTTTGGTAGGCCGATTTCAAAAATTCTATGCATTTATTTATATCACGTAAGGTTTTTTTGCAAATATTAAATGAAAAAAAAATTATATTTCTAAAAAAAATTATTTGTTTATTGAGTAAAAAGGTGGAATACAAGTTAAAAAAGTGGAAAAAAATACTTTACTCAGTCTTTTTTAAGTTAAATCTTTGTCTTTTTGCCAGAAAGCTGCGTTGTCCGTACATTAGGTTGTATGTTTTTAAGGGCATATCTCGTTTTAACATCCAGCAGTAGTCCGCCATCATGGTTATGCTCCATCTGCCTTGGTATCGCCGCTCCATTTCCTTAATGTCTTGGTGAAACCTCTCTCCCTGTTCTTCGCTAACTGCTCCAAGATTTTCAGGAAAATAGTTCAAGTGTGAAAACAGGAAATGCACTTTCAAACTCATATTACAACCTAGACGATGAAAGTGTTGTAACATATTTTGAACAATATTTTCGTAGTTTTCGTCCTTAGAGTTCCCAAGAAACTTATCAATTACTTCATTAAATGAAACCCAGGCGTTTTTCTCGACATTGGTCATTGTGTTTTGAAAATTCTTGTCTTTGCATAATGTTTTTATCTGCGGCCCAACAAAAATACCTTTTTTTAACTTGGCATCGGATAAGGCTGGAAATGTCTCGCACAAATATTTAAAACACTGTCCATTTTTGTCTAGGGCTTTAACAAACTGCTTCATCAAGCCAAGTTTGATATGGAGAGGAGGCAGTAAAACTTTTTTGGTGTCAACCAAGCTATCTCTTAATACATTTTTGCTACCAGGTGTAAGGCTTGTTCTAGAGGGCCATTCTATTTGAGTCCAATGTCTATACCTTGCTCGGCTATCACACTCACAAATAAAGCATGGAAATTTTGTATAACCTCCTTGTTGTCCTAGTAGCATGCACAGCACTTTAAGGTCACCACAAAGCATCCACTGATGTTCTTTGTAGTTTATTTTCTTTAAAAGAAGTTCAAAATTTTCATACGTTTCCATTAAATGTACCGAATGGGCAACGGGAACCGAGGCCAGCTCGTTACCATTGTGCAATAAAACGCCTTTTAACTTACGCTTACTTGAGTCAATAAACAGGCGCCATTCTTCTTTTACATACGGCACATTTCTTAATTTTGAAATTAGGTCAGGAATATTGTTGCAATACACTAGCGGTCCGTCTTGAGTAAAATATTGACATAACTCTTTTTCGCGATCCCGGTAAAAGCTTGATGTGACGCCAGGTGCCAGCAAATGTTTCTCACGAAGTCGGGAGACTAACAATTCGGATGCATCCTTTGGAAGGTGCAAATCTCTAATTAAATAATTTAGTTCGCTCTGGTTAAACACTTCGGGCTCTCTGAAATCTGGTGTGAAATCTGAATCATCTGGGTCGCAATTAGATTCCTCTGATTCTGACAATATGACGATTTCTAGTGCTTTTGGGGCGGTAGGTATCGGTACATCTGGTCCATGAGGAACTGGTCGAATAGCAGAGTCAAGATTGGGATACACAATTTGTTTCTTATTTTTTCTGCTGAATCCTTGAACATTACACGAACAAAAATAACAATCATCACTGTGATTTCTAGGCTCTCGCCATACTATAGGAACACCAAAGCTTAAACATTTCTTCCTACCTTTTTGCCAGTTTCTTAATGCTTCAACGCAAACGGAACCAACAGTATGAGGAGCCCGGGACTTGTATTGGTCGCCAATTTTTACACCAAAATAAGCGTGGTATACATTTTTCACAAACGAAGTTATAGTTTGCCTCTGCTTTGCTACGACATAACTACCACAGATATAACAAAAGTTATTCGGATTGTTCACACAATGTCTTCTTTCCATATTTATACGTTCTAGAGCACTTAAAATACGCAACAACGAAGACAACAAGCGCGCGGATACAGTAGAACGACGACTAACACAACTAAACTGCACATAAGCAGGTATCAACGTTGTATTGACGCTTCTGCGCCGACTCTGTTGCTTTGCTGAGAAATCTAATATTAACCAGTGTTGCCAAATCATATTTAATTTCATAAAAATCAATTCATTTAAAAATCATGCCTAACATGGAACAAACATATTCTTGTCATAGGTATGTATATTAATAAATAACATTTTTAAAATACAGAGCGCTATAAAAAGAATTTACGTGATAGAGCAAAAATATGGCGTTTTTTGGAATAAGGGCCCCTAAACATACAAATTAGCAAACAGCTTTCAAACATCAAAATAACTGTAGACCTGTGTTATTTAAGACCTGTTATTCTGTTAAAGAATAATGCATTGTGTATTTTTGAATTATACCATAAGAAAGAGTGGAAAGTTTGGTAAAATCTTTAAAAATGTTAAAATATAACAAATAAATTATTAAAAATTTTCACTTCTTAAATTTTTCATTAATTTTTAATATATTTTTTTAATTGTTATGTACTAATGGTCACTGAAACAATGACTGCTGGGTAAATAAGTTGTGTTTGTCCATGTGTACAGATACAGATAACGTGCCTTCAAAAACTTTCCTCATTAGACATAGCCATGCTCATTCAAAATTATGTCAAAATGTTTGTAACATTATCAAAAAAGCATGATCACCTCTAATAAGGATAGATTTTGAAGGCACGTTATGTTTTAGCACACTTGTATTAATTTGTTACGAACTAGTTAACAAAATTGGAGGTGCTTATTAAGTCATCAGATAATGTTAAAAGAATTTTATTTCTCGTATATTAAGCTTATTTTCTAGAGTTCACTAACACAAACTCAGTATTTAAAAATACAAATCTATTACATATTTATCGAAAACAAAGCTATTTTTAATTCAATAATGTGAGGGTGATTTGACACTAAGATTGTAATAGTGTAAGTTGACAACACCTTTGTTAACTGTTATAATTCTCAAGGTAACTTTTTTTGGCTAACATGTTCTAACTGTTCTTTTAAATATAAGTCTGAAGAACGAGTATATACAGTCTTCGAAACGTCACATAAGAAACTACCAACGTATTATTTATCAAGAGACCCTTATTCTGTACTAGTTTACAGTAATAAATTCGCCAATACTAACCAGTACCAACAACTGAATAGTTCAATATATATATATATATATATATATAAATATATATATATATATATATATATATATATATACAGGTTGCCTTTGAAATGACGAGACAACATATGATAAATGGAAAGATGTAATTATATAGAATATAAATTCAAAATATTTTGAGTTAATTACGACGCGAACTCCGAAATTAAAAACACTTTGAAAATTATATTACATAACGCCTCTGTATTCAAAATATTCATGTATATAAATAAATACCTCACACACATACCTTATAACGTATGTTTACATACGTAACAGCTAGATGAGATGGACAATAAAAAACTATTCTTTTGTTATTCTCGGTAAACTTTAAGATATCGTCTTTGATACTTTTTATAATCGCACAGTGGCGTAACAAAAATTATTTTAATATCTTTGCAATTTTTTTCTCGCTTATGAGAGGGAATTTTGGGAAAATATTTTGAATTCATATTCTATATAATTACATCTTTTCATTTTTCATACGTTGTCCTTTTATTTCAAGGACGTCCGGTTTATGAAATCATTGCTTCTCGGGTGCGTCTCCGCGTGTGAGATATGTCCTGAAAAGGATTCATTTTCTCGACGTTTCAACGAGAACGCACTCGTTATCTTCTGAAGTTGGTCTTGTTAGCGGTCGAATGCCGTTGTTGTGATCTGCGTCTGCTTATATACAGCTGCGTCGGAGGGGGATATGAGGGGGGGTGTTGTGTGCAACAGTATATAAGCAGAGGCGGATTACAACAACGGTAACGTGTATATATAGAAATGAAATGTTATAGAAATGAAAGTCGTATCTATTTTTGGGTAAGGTGTATATATATATATATATATATATATATATATACCTTACCCAAAAATAGATACGACTTTCATTTCTATACTGCGTGTATATATACTAATGATGTTAAACGTAATGCCAATGAGAACTCATAATCATTGAATTCTCACATACATGCCATTGCCGCTCTAATTAGTTGCATCAATTTCTACACATGACCAAATCACCTTTATCTAAGAATATAGCTGCAACGTGTCACGGCGTCAACCGTCCAGGTTGTCCGGGAAAATGAAAAAATGTGTGAAAGCCGTATCCATCCGGGATGTGTAGACGTCGACGTTTCATAGTTATTACTAATTGTCAATACATCTTACCCAGAAATAGATACGACATTCACACATTTTTTCATTTTCCCGGACAACCTGGACGGTTGACGCCGTGACACGTTGCAGCTACATTCTCAGACAAAGGTGATTTTGTCATGTGTAGAAATTGATGCAACGAATTAGAGTGGCAATGGCATGTATGTGAGAATTCAATGATTATGAGTTCTCATTGGCATTACGTTTAACATCATTAGTATATACAGGTGTCCAGAAACTCTCCTGACAAACGAAGACCGGAGTTTCCTCAGATAATTTTAAGACAATTAAACCCAAATTCATCTAGTCCGAAAATGCTTCCTAAGGGAGCTAGAGTTCTTTGAAGATGGCGCCTTGTATTTATTTTTTTTAAAATTCCTCCAGAACGCTACTATTTAGAAAAACAAAAACTGGTATGCTTATTTATTCTCTAGAGATGAATCGATTCCATCAATTGCGAATTTCTAGTACCAGTCATAGGCGTCCGTTTTGGGTAGGTCAACGGTTATTTTAAGGCATAACTTTTTTATCTTTAACTTTTAAGCATTTGTGACACTAGATTATTAAATTTTAAGGTATTCCAGTACTAAAAGGTAGTCTTACTTTAAGTCGGTAGGATACACCGTTTTCTAGAAAAATGGATTTGTAAATTTTTCGTTTTTTCTTCATTAAAGTTCAATTTTTTATTTTTTGCAATAGTTAGCTCTGAACTGCCAACAGAAGTAAAACCTACGTTTTTCATTGTCAAATTGTTGTCAGTTCGCGAAGTTTATCTTTTCATTTTTTACTTTGTGTTATTCAAACACAACGATTTCAATTTAAAAAAAAATGGTTCTTACTAATGAGGAATACGCCGATATGCATTTAGTTTATGTCAAAATGAGGTGTAACGCTCGAGCGGCGCAACGTAGATACGCTGAAAAAATTCCCAATCGTCAGCATCCCACTCACTCAACATTTACAGCTCTTCATCAACGATTAAGAGAAACAGGATCAGTGGTCCCAAAAAATAATGAAACATGGAGACATAATGATGTAACAGCAGAACATGAAGATGTTATTTTAAAGGAAGTTGAGGAAAATCCAGAAATTAGCGTTCGAAGACTATCTGCCATGTACCCCACAATTTCAAAATATTCCGTAGGAAATATCTTACACAAAAAAAATTTATATCCTTTTCATTTTACAAAGGTGCAAGCACTGCTAGAAGGAGATTTTCCTGCTCGCGTAGAATTCGCTAGATGGTTACAAAATCAGAAAAATCAAGATGAAGATTTCTTCAGGAACATTTTGTTTGGTGACGAAGCTACATTCTCAAAAAATGGAATTTTTAATGTACATAATGCACATTATTATTCGTACGTTGGTGACAATCCCCACGTTGTTCAAGAATTTAAGCATCAGCATAGGTTTAGCATAAACGTCTGGATAGGAGTAGTTGACGATTATCTACTTGGACCTGTGGAATTACCTGCTCGTTTAAAGGGTGCTGATTACTTACATTTCCTGCAAAATATTTTACCTGATTTGTTAGATGAGGTGCGTTTAAATATTCGGCAAAACTTATGGTTTCTACAGGACGAATGTCCGGCCCACTTTAGCAGGAATGTACGAGACTTTCTAGATAATAACTACGAAGACCATTGGATTGGAAGAGGCGGTCTAGTTGCTTGGCCAGCAAGATCGCCGGATTTGAATCCTTGCGATTATTGTGTTTGGGGATACATAAAAGCATTTGTTTATTCCGTTCCGATACAAAATCGCGCACAACTATGGCTAAGGATACAAGATGCTTGCAAATAATTTAGAAATAACTTTGGAATTCGGCGTTCTCTAAGCAAAAGGGTAAACTTGTGCATAGAGTCTAATGGTCATCACATTGAGCAACTTTTGTAACAATCTACCTTTGATACTTGTTCTTTTTTTTTGTTAGTTTCGTTCCATTGTAATAAATAATTTGTTTTTAATTTATTAAATTAATTTTCATCCATGCCTTGATAGTCCAAGCCAACTTCGTCGCTAAAAATAAGTAGGTACATAATAAATTGAACTTTAATGAAGAAAAAACGAAAAATTTACAAATCGATTTTTCTAGAAAACGGTGTATCCTACCGACTTAAAGTAAGAGTACATTTTAGTACTGGAATACCTGAAAATTTAATAATCTAGTGTCACAAATGCTTAGAAGTTAAAGACAAAAAAGTTATGCCTTAAAATAACCGTTGACCTACCCAAAACGGACGCCTATGACCGGTACTAGAAATTCGCAATTGATGGAATCGATTCATCTCTGGAGGATAAATAAGCATACCAGTTTTTGTTTTTCTAAATAGAAGCGTTCTGGAGGAATTTTAAAAAAAATAAATACAAGGCGCCATCTTCAAAGAACTCTAGCTCCCTTAGGAAGCATTTTCGGACTAGGTGAATTTGGGTTTAATTGTCTTAAAATTATCAGAGGAATCTTCGGTCTTCGTTTGTCAGGAGAGTTTCTGGACAGCCTGTATACACGCAGTATAGAAAGGAAAGTCGTATCTATTTCTGGGTAAGGGGTATTGACAATTAGTAATGCTCCTTGATGGTTTTATAAGTAAATGTAGGTTTGAAAATAAAATTAAAAGGATATTTACTTTAAAATCGCTTATATCTTTGATTTACGTGAATGAGACTCTTTTAAAGGGCTCACGGTAGGTTTATAAGCTAATGAATTACCTATGTATAATAAATATATCGACTTTATAAAGATGTAAGTAGGTATATATTTGAATAATGAACAAGATCTTAAGTTAGGTTAGTAAAACTTAAATTTCTTGATTTATCAATTAATATGTCGTAGCACCAAAAATACGGGTACTACGCTTTTCACGAAAGGACGCCAACCGCTAGTTGTTTTCATTTTTCCAGGATCTCGTCTTTACTTTCCCATCTTTGTATTAACTTTGCCTGTATTTATTTTGATTAATTTTTATAAACCCATATCAACTTATTTAGTTGTAAAATTTTTAAACTTGAATATATTTTTTTATGACTTTTTAATGTTAATTATATTATAAATTGAAATAACGTATTTTAATACTCTCTTTGTAGCCATACGCTAAATAATAATAATAATAATACTTTCGTTAAACCTGTTATAAAATAAAAATGCCATCCCTTTATTAAAATGACTTTAAAATATTAATATCACTAATCACTAATTCTGAGAATGGTCAGGACCATCTCAGAACCTCTTTCCACAATTTTTTCACACTTGTGTTTTTCCCTTGCGTTTGCAATTCCCTTTCAAAATTTTTGTACTTATTTTCATGTAATAGCTTAATTAATTATAAATATATAAGATAAATAAATATTCGAATGGAATATGTATATGGCTTTAATGTCACTCAGTATACAGACAAACTAATTTATTGACATTTTTATTATCACCACAAATATCACACGATATTGCGCAGTATTTCTTCACATTGCAAACAAATTAAATATCTTCAATTATTCTGCTTTGCATTCTGTTTTTGTTATATTATTCTGTTTTAACTATTATATCTGGAAGCAAGTGGTATTACTTTTGTAAGTTATACCTCACATTTTGGTTACTCATAATCTTGAGTAGTCTAACGCATTAAGAGCCAAGTTTATCTTAAAAGTTTCTGATATGGTAAAATACATTATTTTATCAATATTTGCTTGGTAATTAATTTAATTATGTTGCGAAGAAATATTAACAACGTCCAGAGAAAGTTTATTGAATGCTTCATTATATTTTGTTGAAAAATCATTAATACACTAGTGGACAAAATTATAAATTATAAATCACACATTTTCTGAATAAAACAAGTAACTCTGAACTGTCTCTTGAATTAGTTCTCTCTTAAGTAATTTCTATGCAAGTTAAGACTGTTTTGCTCCTATTTGCAATATTGCATTGTTATTGTCAGCAAGTGTAATATATATATATATATATATATATATATATATATATATATATACATATAATATTTTCGTGGCCTTGGTATGATATGGTAAACTTAATAAATCGGCGATTAAAGGTCTGGTTTATTACTTCAAAGTATATATATTTAAAACAACCCTACATGTTTCGGCAATGATGCCTTGACATAGGCATCATTGCCGAAACATGTAGGGTTGTTTTAAATATATATACTTTGAAGTAATAAACCAGACTTATTAAGTTTACTATATATACCGGGTGCGGCAATAGTGTGTCGGCGGAGTTTAGCATGAAAACTAATAAAGTTGTAACAATGAAATTTTACGTACACATGTAGTATGCTACAGTGCATTTTTTAATTTTATTTATATATTTAAAGGTTGTTCCAAATGTCCGCAACCACTTTCAATTTTTTTTTTTTGAATAGATTGCTATACTTTCTTGTTATTATGATGATAGCCACCCAAATTATCTTTGCAATGATGTATGACAATGTGCACGTACAACTGTTAGTTTTGGTTTTATTGCAAATTTTGTTAAAATCTTGACAGTTGCAGCGTCTAACATTTTAAGTCTTAGCCTGCAAATGGGTGCAGTGCCTCACGTAACTTTTTTGTTACCAATTTATGGACTAACACGTTATATGTTTTGAGGGTGAACAACGTGACAACATATACAGAGTGCTAAATATGTCGTGCCAAAGTTATCGAAGTTTAAAGGCTATTTTCTCTTTTTTTTTAAATTGAACCTATAATTTTTTTATTAGTCGGCAAATTCCTTGTAAAATTGCCGTTAAATGGTACCAATAACACAGTACTTATTTCTAGTATTTTCGAAGTTATAACCATTTAATGGGATATACCTATGTTTATAATATTCAATATGCGGTGCTGCATCTAATAGTTGGGTGGTTGGCCATGAAATGATATTAAGCAAAAATTGCTGTGTAACCAAACGTCAAATATCTACTTAAAATTTCCATATAAAGTGTTTTTCAATAGTTTCTCTTTACTGTAATCGCGTTTAATTGTTATAATTTAAGTTCGGCTAGTTAATTATCAATTTCCGTTTGTTCGTTATTAGTTGTTATCTTGTTGTCAGTTATATCGTTTTGTTGTCATTATTTTTTATTTCCATGCCGTAATAGTTTATAGTTGTGTTTCTTTAGAATGAATTTTTCGAAGGAGGAGCTAATAGACATGGTATTTGTTCTTGGCGCTAGCAATAGAAATCCACTTTTAACATCAAGAACATATGCTATGGAGTATCTTCACCGAAGAGCACCAGATATTAGGACGTTTGAAAATTTGTTGACAAGGTTTCTTCGGACGGGTTCAGTGAATTATGTCAAACATGAAAGAACTAAGTCTATGGTTACAGAAGATAATGAAGTGACAGTCATCCAGTCCGTTGTGGAAAATCCGCGCGTATCTACAAGGATAATTTCGAAAGAACACGGGATGGAAGTCACTGCTGTAAGAAGGATTTTAAAAAAACATAAATTTCACCCTTACAAAATTCAAAATCATCAAGGCTTATTACAAACGGATTTTGAAAGGAGACTTGTTTACTGTGAATGGCTACTTTTCCAATTACGACAAGATCTAACTTTTCTAGATCATGTGCTTTTCACAGATGAAGCAACATTTGCTAATTGTGGAATAACAAACAGAAAAAATTCTCATTATTATGACACTAGAAACCCTCATTTTGTGCAACCCATTTTATACCAACAAAAATGGAGTGTTAACACCTGGGGAGGCAACATAGCAAACACTATTGTAGGTCCATTCTTTTTTAATAATACTTTAAATTGTGAAATCTACATAAATTTCCTACAAAATAATTTACCATTGTTGTTAGAAGACCTACCAGATAACGTCATAAGGAGATTGTGGTACCAACATGATGGTGCACCTGCACATTACGGTGCTGCTGCAAGAACACATTTAGATAGGGTATTCACCAATAGGTGGATTGGGAGAGGAAGCTTTATAAGCTGGCCACCGCGGTCACCAGATCTAACCCCTTGTGATTTTTTTCTTTGGCCTACTGTAAAAAATATAGTTTACGAAACACCTCCTACCACGGCAGAGAACATGCAGCAACGAATCAGAAACGCTTTTCTTCAATTTAGTGAAAGCAACATGGCTCAAAATGTAAGTCTGTCGATGCAGAGGCGATTAAGAGCATGTGTAGAGCAGAATGGAAATATATTTGAACACATTTCAAATTAATTTTGTTTTATTATTGAAAAATTACAAAATGTAGTTCTAAAACTAATAATAAAGAATTAAGAAACAGGTGTTTGTAAAAGTTACTTTGTTTGATATCATTTCATGGCCACCCAACTATTAGATGCACCGCATATTGAATATTATAAACATAGGTATATCCCATTAAAGGGTTATAACTTCGAAAATACTAGAAATAAGTACTATGTTATTGGTACCATTTTAACGGCAATTTTACAAGGAATTTGCTGACTAATAAAAAAATTATAGGTTCAATTTAAAAAAAAAGATAAAATAGCCTTTAAACTTCGATAACTTTGGCACGACATATTTAACACTCTGTATATGTTGTCACGTTGTTCACCCTCAAAACATATAACGTGTTAGTCCATAAATTGGTAACAAAAAAGTTACGTGAGGCACTGCACCCATTTTCAGGCTAAGACTTAAAATGTTAGACGCTGCAACTGTCAAGATTTTAACAA